>CM030362.1:109185890-109785890 GCA_017893485.1 Hemerocallis citrina
TAACATAACTATATTATATCATCATCATATACGAATACTTACAACTATTACATCCTCCACCAAAATATACACCAACCAACCAAAATAGACAGTAACATAAAGAGAAAAAGAAAGCATTACAAACATTTTGAGAATATGAAGATTACATATGGACAGACGACTAAACCTGCCATAATGAAGAGACCTGAAAAATCACGATCAAGAATGAAAAAATCATTTTAATTAAAAAGGAACCAATGAACCATTGAGAATTTCTACTAAATCTGAGAAACTCTGATCTTATTTCCCTTCTCCAGTCACTGACAATGAAGATTAGATTTAGATATTATACTTTTATGGGCACATAAAACTAAAATGAACAAAACAAACATGAAAGATGCAAAAGAAATATTTTGTTTGTCAATGAGAATAAGTAAGTTGTATACTATAAGACACATGGTGAAATTATTTTAGCAAGTTGTATACTATAAGGCACTGTAAGGCACATGGTGAAAAGTATAGATGGTCTTTATATTGCAACAGTGAACGTACTACATAAATATTGAATGGAACACATAATGAGCAACAGTGAACAGTGAACAGTGAACGTGCTACAGAAACTAAAGAAATTTACAGTTACAGAACACAACATAAATAGTATCAAAATAGTAAATTATCCTACAAAATAAATTTATCGAATAATACTAATTCTTACCTGAATTATGGTTTACGTTCTCAGTGATTGAGTTGCATCAGATGCATCGAATCGCGCAGAAGAACTTTCACTGTCAGAATCTGTAATACAACTCAAGGTATAAGTGAATTTAACTTTAAAGGAAAACAAAATTTCCTGTACTATCAATGTTTCAATTATCAATGAAGAAGCAACTTGACTAATGACAACTGATAGCCCAGGAATGAAGGGCCCTTCAATGTTTGAGATTTCAAATAATATGTAGAGTCAAGTTGGACTACCCAGAAATTTACTGAGGAAAATAGACCAGCTTACAGAAGCATCAAAAATTTCCAATTAGCACTGCTATTCGAAGATAATGCATCGTTGTACCATTATTTCTAAACTCGCTCTTGGAATTTTATGATTAACTATTAATAGACTTGAAAAAGGAATAGTTCATTAGGAGCCATTGCCACCTCGCCTGAGAATATGTAATCAATATATTCCTCATACCTGCACATATCCATCCAAGATTAGCTTTACAGTCCAGTTAAATACACAGTTAAATACAAATGTAAAAAAATAAAAAGAAGATGAAAACATACCCAGCAGGTGCTCCATCTTCAGATGAAATAGCCATCTTCCTCTTTACTTTCCTCGGCAACTTCTTCTTTACTATGTTAACATCCCCGAAAGTTCCAAAGCTACTTTCCATGTTAAGCCACTCCTCCAAAAGCATTGCTCTTTCCTCTTTTAGTTCAGGTGCATATGTTCTAAAGTAGTCGAATGCTCTCTCAAATACAACTGATCAAAACAAACCGAAGGTTTTAGGTCCAAAACTGAAAGCCAAGAAGAAAAGGAGATAAGATGTTTAATATCTGACTCTTTAGTTACCTCGACATCGTTGGATGCACTCCAGCTTGTGTTCATCATCATACTTAGGCTGCCCGTCATCTTCTTCTGTAGCAAGGGAAGCCTCAAATTTTGCATAAGTTATCCAAACTTTCAAGTGCTTCGTCCGATCAAGAAGCTTATCATAGAGTTGTCTTGTTCTTTCGTACTCCTGTCCAGATATTTCAAATCGATATATGCCTGAAATGTAGAAAGCAGGTGATTAAGAAAAGATATTCACCATCTTTTTTAACTTATTAATTTTGAGGCAAGCAGTAGGCCATATTGGAGATGTAAATACATCATTGGACTTTTGTTCTTAAATCTACCAAGAAATTATGAATTTATTACATCTCCACTACATTAAATTCGAAGTTTAGCTCAACATTTACCAAGAAATAAGGGCTAGCCGAATATAAAAAGAAAAGAAAAAAAAACCAAGAGGAGTACATATTGGTCCCCAAGTATGTTTAATCATGTAACTGAGTTTATCAATAAACAACTCGTGTCGGTTAGATTATTAAACGTTAACAAATTTCTCAACTCCTTCCAAATACCACTACTGGCCTACTAAAGCTCCAAGTTGGTGATTGTATATGGAACGACCTGCTGAAGTAGGTCTGCTATGCATGCATCTCATTTATGAAGTCAATTTTTGCTATCTAAAATCTATCAAACATTTCGATAAAGCTTATAAAGCAACTTAACTTTGCATAGGGCCAGGCCTATAGGCTTTCTACCTCAATTTTAATTGCCAAAGACTTACCAATTGTCTGCATTTTAATTGCCAAAGACTTACCATTAGTAAAAATGTGCTAAATATAAGCCGCAGTTTATGTGCTTTGATTTATCTGCATTTTCTTTATGTGTTTATATGGCTTTTCATACGATGCATCATTCACGAAGACGTGCCATAGGCACGTGTCCACAAGCAAACCGAGTCCTTCTTTAAAAAGAAACTTGTAAAATGCAATAAAACAGAAAGGTGGATGCATTCTGATGATTTAGAATGAGCACAATATCAATATTGACATTCAAAAAAAATTATGCAGTCCACTCAATATGTAGAAAAGTATATATTGCTTGCTCTAAACATAAACTTGCACCTATAGATATGTGTATAAGGTTCCAGAGCACTGATCTTGAGAAAAATATTACCTTAGGTGGCAAAAAACTACCCGCTTTTTTGCATCCCATGGAGTCAACTGGAGCATCATCAGAAGCCCTCATTTTCCTGATTCCCTCATGAACTTCTTCCCAATTTGCAGGTGGTCTGGCTGCTGACAAAGAGGTTTAGATCAGAGACAATTACGTAAAAAAGGGAATTGTAGTTTATAAACTACAACTATAGCTTGTTAGGTTAAGATGAACATTTTGTTTAATGCTTATGTGTCTCCTATGCATTTTCTCAAATACCTTCCGGGGTCGTCGGAAGCAAAGACTCTTTCTTTGAATCCGTGGAACATGCTGGTGAAAGTTTTGCCCTAACTGGAGGACCATTTCCTTGAGGAAACAAAAAAATAGTTGAGTAAAATCAACATAAATATCAATAAGATGCATCTTAGACAATAACTTGGAACAAATCTCATAAAGACGCAGAATTAAATAAGTGGAAATTTCAAAACTGATTTCAAAACTACTAAGAACTTCACATATCAACCTGCATTCTCCATCCTTTATTTTTAAGATGACATACATAACATATATGCTCGAGCATAATGGGAAAAAAAATCGAGCTATAATAAGTAATTAAAGGATCATAGCAACCCTAGATTATCTATTTAATTATTTACTCTGATCATGTATAAGAAAGTAGATCAAAAAATGACTTACGATAGCAGAGATTCCGAGAACAAAATCAAGAATTTCCACCAGTTTAATGCTGAACTAATCAAGAAATTTCCTAACAGAACAATCAACAATCAAAATTTGAAATCCACATTCAAAATTACTAAAATCTACCAGCAATTGAGAATAATCAAGAACAGAATGTATGAGCTATTAAATTGAAAAACGACTTACAATCCATGACTTGCATAATCAGAATCTCATGTTTATCTGACCTTCTGCAAAAAAGAGGCAATAAGTAGGCTTGCATAATGAGTAGGATCAAATTTTCATGTGGTCACTGCAACAACAAAAGCAATTAAAAATAAATATTATTCAACAACAAAAATAAGTAAAAAAAAATAAGTAAAAAAAAATATCGACATGATTGTCTAATTTGTTTTTTCTTACCTATCCCCTTCATAACACTTCAAGTAATCACTAATGCAATAAACATGATTGCAACTTGTGCATACCAATTAGGTATAGGCATTTTCTGTATCTACTCACTAATGCAATACTCCCATATCTGACCTCACTCGCCAATGAGTTAATAGATTCTAAAGCCAAGCCCTTTTGTGTGCCATAGTATCCTGGAATCAAATTGCTTCATCCCCATTGCATTTTAAGTAGAGTGAATATTGCTTTAAAATAGCGTCTAACATGCATCTACCTTGTCAAGTGTAAGTTTTGACCTTTGTCCTATTTTCCACCATTATTAACTTTTCCACTAACAACAATAATATTTAATCTTGAGAATTTGATAAAAATGACTTGCCTTATTAACCGGGCAATATTAACTGCTTTGTTGGCTCAGTTGAAAAAAGAGGTAGCGAGCATATGCAATGAGCGTGACACAGCTGCTAAACCTAGAAAGAACCATTTCAGATGTTCCAATAGTGCAATTCCGAGTGTGTAAAATGAAGCACAACAGGAAATGTAACACCCATGACAGCCATTAACAACAATCCAGAATTCACCGTAGCTGTTCCCTGTTGGTTAAATTTAAATATAGAAACATTAAAATATTGGACGAAATTGTTTATTTTATATTACTTTTCTAAGAAATCTACCTTGTCGAAGACTTGATCTTTGTTAAAATTGATGGTCCCTCTAGCGAAGAAAGCACATCCTAGAACTAAGAGCATATTTGATAATGATTGCTGAACTACACGAACCATCCCATTTCTCAATGCATATACAGAGATTATCATCTCTGTCGCATTTCCAAATGTAGCATTTAAGAGGCCTCCAACTGCATTGCATAAGCTAAATTGCATGAGAAATTTGCAACATGTTCCATCTAATAAAGAATTAGAACTCAAACTGAGAAGAATACCTGTAGGGCCAGTGTAGAGGGCAAGCTGACTGCTACATAGCCAGAATGTTGAGTTCGTAATGTAAAAGAACTTCGAGCCAACTACATTTTGAGCTGGAAACTTTCAATTGCAGGAAATTTGAAATTTAACCTGAACTGAAGCAGTGTTCCACTTTCTGTTGACAAAATAGAGTGCGTCTTGTGGAGTAACCCTTTGAGCTTTACCAGGTATGCAATCCATGGGAGGCCTGATGATTAACTGAGGATTCTAAAATGACATGGAAACCTCATCTTTAGCTATTCTAACTCAAAATAATACTACATGCATATTAGTTAAGAGAGAGAGAGAGAGAGAGAGAGAGAGAGAGAGAGAGAGAGAGAGAGAGAGAGAGAGAGAGAGAGAGAGTAATAAATAAATTATACAGTGGAAAACAATCAAATCAACAATTCAAAACTTCCCAGCTCTCTTTCATATATGAGGGAATTGGAGCAACCAGGTCCATCATCTCAAGCTTTGACATATCAAGATTTACCGAGGATGATGACGATGACTCCAAATACTTCACCGTACGGGAAATATCTGGCAAAATCGTTTGTCAACAATGTAGATGTAAGCGAGGTTGCCTCTCACAGACACTGCCCCCTCCTGATTGAAGGCCAAAAGGAAGGTTAGTTTCCTGCTCGTTAGTGGGCTTCTCTCGAGGCATCATTGGCTCCCAGTTCCTGTGGTCCTTCCAGCCGTACTTGAAGTCTCCGACAATAGGAGTTCTGAGAGCTTCGGCGCAGTGAACTCGAATCTTCAATATAAGATTTAGATTTAAATAAAGAGTTAAAAGAGGACATAACATAGTGGTGCACTCGGATCGGTGATAAGTTTTAGTTTCAAAATTAACTACCTAATGCTTCCTTCCTGTTAGTGGTTGAAGTTCCAGCCAGGAGAAGCCTACACCCAAAAAAAATGAACCGTAAGTAGTTATGTGTGTAGTCTTCTATGTAAACAACCGAATGAGGGCTAGACCAATTATGGTGGCAAATCCAAGAAACATTATTTCAGCAGGGCGGGCATAATTAGAAGTTAATCCCAAATGGTGTAGTACCTTCTATTCTTTTACGCAGCTATGGGGGGAAAATGAATCAAGAATACTTTTTACAGCAACATTCTTGTCTTGTCTCTAAAATTTTAAATCCAGACAAATAAATAATTGGTAAAAACTATAAAGATATAAACTTCAGAAGGATAATTCTTCTTGTCACTGAAAAATATGGAACATAAGTTTCTATGGAGAGGAAGGAGAAAAATAAATTTTAGTATTCTTCAACAGGGAATGATATGAAACCAGTAACTCTTCTCATCATGGGAAAACATAGCTTGAACTTATTTAATAGGAGATGACCGCAGTATTAAGCTTTGATCTAAGTACCAAAAGAGATGAAAGATTATAATGATAAAGCAGCATTAAGGCAATATAAAATTGCCAGCACAATCAGAACATGTATGAAGATAATTTTACGTGCTCGAGTATCATTATACAGTTTCCATGGAAATCATAAACAAAATTCTAAAGAATAAATACCTCTTCTATCTTTTTCTCAGGCAGTGAAGCGGCCACTTCCATCCAATGTTACTCCCTGAAAACAACACACTTATAAGGAAAACAACATCAAAAACAAAAATTCATAGTAAAGAAAAAGGTCCATAAGATAACCTCATCTTCGATTGGATCATCATATTGTGGAAGTATTGTCCTCGGAGCACTCAAGTCGTCATTAAACCTACACCAGAGACAAAAAGTAAATAAAAGAAGAAATGTAAAAAAATATATAGTTGGTCCATTTCAATGGAATAAATCTTACTTATCCCCTCATCCAGTTGTCTTCTTAGCAGCCTTGTATGCTTCATCCCTTTGTTTTTGCTCCCCAATTTCAACATTTTCCAGCATATCAACCTCTATTATGTACAGTGTATAGGTCAGTTGCAAAAATAGTACCTTCATAACATAAAATACCAAACAACAGGTTACAAATCAGCAAGAATGCAGGATCTTAACCATCAGCAAGAATGCTCTGATCTTTGACTGTCAGGACAACTACTCCGCCCTCAATTACCTTATCCAGACCATGTAGGATCTTAACCCCAGCAAAATCCTCTGTACAAAGTAAAGAGGAAGATGTCTAGTATAAATAACCATTTTGTAGCCATATGAGAATAAAAACAGCTAATCAAAAAAAAACTGTGACGGTAAACATACAAAACTACAAATTTCTTTTATCAATAAGATATGCTTAATATCAAAATTTTAAAAAATTGTTCAGCAAATCCAAGAAACATTATTTCAGCAGGGTGGGCATACAAATTTCTGGATATCGTCTCTCATGTGATAAGAAAATAAAGTAATGAAAATCCTTGAAACATCATATCTGAAACGAGCGATTGAAGTTACTTACTCGTGGTGAACACTTTGCACATGCTTATATAGCCCAGTAGAACACAAGGTCTTCTATTATGAAGTAAAAAAATTATTTGTGATGCGATAACAACCCTACAAAACCAGATTGTAATCACTTCAAATACAGATAGCATCTAATTATCATCAAAATAAAACTCTGCCTCATCTGTCTAGGGTTCATTATAAACTCATTCAACGTTAACGTACAGAAAAACCTAGGAGATCAGTCAAAAATTTGATTTCTGTCATCCACAATTATCCAAAATTCTCTAAAGAAATGGAAAAGTATACCAGTGTGGCAATGGGAGAGTGCTTTTCAAGCCCATATATCTGTTAGGCCGAATAGGAGATGACGATATCAGGTAAATTCACACAAAGATGGTAAAGGATTAAACGAATTATGCATCTCTCTTGAGCAGCAAGTGTGTTATTCTTTTTTCTGCAAACAAACACATTTAATAAGGCAATAATATATTTTTAAGCTGCATGAGGGAGGAAAACACCAGGCACATAAGAAGTTCATGTTGTGAACTTTGAAACAAACTCAGGATGAAAATCTAGCATGAGCGCAGATTTAGGTTGTGCTTGGTTTTGCTTGCAAGTGTAAGAAAAAATGTAGACTTCCCTGCTCGATTTCTTCCTCGGATTCGGCGAGTAGGGCGACGGCGGAGCCGACGGGGGCGGAGGAGCCCATCGGGGATGACGATGGCGGCAAGCTAGCCATCGTAGAAGGTGTCGACGTCCATGGCGTCGGAATCATCGAAGGGATCAGGGTTAGGGTTTAGGGAAGGGGAAGAACATGAAAAGAGAGAGAGAGAGAGAGAGAGAGAGAGAGAGAGAGAGAGAGAGAGAGAGAAAGACGGTAAGAGAGAGAGAAAGGGGGCAATTTGATTTCGGAAGAGAGAGATAGAGAGGGATATTGAAATTTTGGGTTTGAAATTTTGAGCGGAAAAATATGTTTTGTGAGGTTAGATCTTGGCCATTAATTTTGGGGGAGATTGAAGGAGAGTCACTTGATAGCTTTCTTTGTAATTTATTTTATATATATATATATATATATATATATATATATATATATATATATATATATATATATATATATTAGGGAGCCCTTCGGTTGAGAACTAATTTTGGTGAGAACTCCGTGAGAACTCACGAAGTAGACCCCCCATGAAAAATCCGAACCGACCATCTCGTTCTACATGCCTTAGATAGCAAAGCATAAAGAATTCAAATAATTTGAAGTTCGTTTGCTCATCCATCAAATGGAGGAAAATTTTTAGCCATACAATTTTGCGATGATGTAAATCATGGAAAAATGAACTTCAAATTACGTGATTTCTTTATGTTATGCTATCTACAGCGTGTAGAACGAGATGGCCGGTTCGGATTTTTCATAGGGGGTATACTCCTTGAGTTCTCACGGAATTCTCACCAAATTAGTTCTCAACCGAAGGGCCACCTATATATATATATATATATATATATATATATATATATATATATTCCCCAAATTTTTTTACCAAAACTCAAATTCAAATCCCCCCAAAACAACTCTTTTATTTATTCAATTCTCTCTCTCTCTCTCTCTCTCTCTCTCTCTCTCTCTATATATATATATATAGGTGGCCCTTCGGTTTAGAACAAATTTGGTGAGAACTCCGTGAGAACTCAAGCAGTAGACCCCCATGAAAAATCCGAACCGGCCATCTCGTTCTACACGCCTTAGATAGCATAACATAAAAAAATCATGTAATTTGAAGTTCATTTTTCCATAATTTACGTCATCGCAAAATTGTATGGCTGAAAATTCTACTCCATTTGATGGATGAGCAAGCGAACTTCAAATTATTTGAATTCTTTATATTATGCTATCTAAGGCATGTAGAACGAGATGGTCGGTTCGGATTTTTCATAGGGGGTCTACTTGGTGAGTTCTCACGGAGTTCTCACCAAAATTAGTTCTCAACCGAAGGGCTCCCTATATATATATATATATATATATATATATATATATATATATATATATATATATATATATATATATATAGTAATTTGAGCCTCATATTTATATGAGAATATTTTTCTCATACAAAGTGATTATATTCATTTAGTGAAATCTTTATGAAAGATTCACTCTGTCCATTATGTTTATCATGCTGGAGCTTTATTCTAAATCCTATTCCATAAAATTTTAAAAATATAAAAAAAAGGGAAAACTAGGACGTAGCATGATCTTGAGGTTGAAACATTCAGTTGCCCATGTCAATTCTTATCGGCTGAGCAACAATTTAGTGGTAATTTCCAACTTTTTTTTATTGGGAAAAGATCTCACGCTCTTTGAGTTTGAGTTAAATCTTGATGGAGACGTATGGGCTGAGCTAAAATCTACCAAGAAATAAATATTTGAAGATCCAGGTCCGCATGAATGGAAGGCTCCGTTTGCTTTATTTCCCCTATTAAAAAATATATATAATTTCTATATAAGAAGAAGACCTAGGTAGCGTTTGGCCCAGCTTAAAATTAGCTTCTCTTCTCCTTTAGAAGGAGAAGCTGAGCCAAACGCATATTTTGAAAAGCTCTACAAACGGAGAAGTAACTTATTGTTAATGAAGAAAATAAGCTTAAAAAAAAAAGCTCTCAAGAGCAACTTCTGGCTTCTCCTTTTTTTTTTATCTGTTCATTTTTTTTGGTTCTTCCTACATATCAAATCCTAACAACAAAAATTTTTCCCCTTCCCCTTCCTCGCCGAACACTCGCGACCACCTTCCCCTTCCTCGCCAAACATTCGCGACCGGGGAACACCGCCGTCAAACCCCGCCTTCGAACGCCATCGAAGAGTCGCGTCGAAGAGTCGCACGCTCACCAGGTATGGTTTCTCATCTTCAAACGATCTAAGATCCAATATGAAATTAGATCCATTTTAGGTTGTGATTAGATCTATTTTAATAAAACTTTAAATTCTCTTCGAAACTGGAGAGATCTTAAGACCCAGTTGACAGCATTGTGTTTCTACCCTAAAAGAAGTCTTCCTTGTTCATATTTTGACATGGGTTTCTCTAGTTTTGCCTCATTTGGCAATGGGTATCCTCTCTTGCTTCTGGGTTGTTTTGGTTCATTGTATTTATGAGATTTGTGGGCTTGATATCTAAGTTGGGTTTTGAGAGGGGAGAAGTGGAAATGGACGGGTTGACGAAGATTTTTCTGTCATGGGTTTTCTGTGCAGTGCTTGTATTTTTAAATTAGTTTCTATTTCACCCTTAATTGAGCCAAATAATTATGAAATAAGTTCTTGCGATAGATTAATTATGGATTTCACATCAGATCGATGTCATACTTTAACATAAATCTTTTTTCAATTTCATAACACCCTGTTTAATTATGGAATTCAACAGGTGCGGTGCGATCATCTTTCCGGATATATGAATGACTGCTAATGGGAAAGATACAATGACGTGGAAATGATTTCATATAATACTAGAAGATTAGTAGATGGTGGTTATATGGATACAGTTCGCACTCAAATAGCAGCTGCATTGAAGGAAAATAGAAATCGTTAATATCCCATTTTATGATCTTGTAAACACTTTGTCACTTTCATTGTCATTGAATAACTCATTTTGAATGGAATGATGCATGTTATAAAGTATCGTAGCCCTTTAAATTTTTTATTTACGTATAGTTCAATTTTATTTTTTTCTTCATTTTTACGAGTTTTCTAGGTTATTCTAAATATTTCATTTATTAGTAATATAAAGATTTTTTTTGTAATTTGATAACTTATATTTTATTCTTAAATAAAATCAAAAGCTTAAATTGAGTATAAAAGTAGCTTACAATTGAAATCTTATGCCAACCAACTTCTAGCTTAAAAGTAGCTTTAAAGTTAAAAAAAAAGCTGACTATCCAAACAGCTTCAGCTTTTAATTTCAAAGCTCTACTTTCCGGCTTCTCCTTCTGAAGTAGCTTTAAAGCCCAAAAAAAGCTAGGCCAAACGCAACCCTAGATCCAAGTCAATTGTATTTTTTTTTTGTTTTTTTTTGTTTTATTATTATTATTATTATTATTATTATTATTTTATAGAAAAGATGGAGTCTGGTCATCCTGTTTCATTAATAAGCGATTAATAAAACAAACTCAGAGTACTAAGCTCACTACAAAACGAACAAAATAAAAGAACATAAACTCCGCCCCAAACATAGGAGACAAAAGCAACTTAAAGTAGCCGCAAAGAAAAACAACATAAACCCCCCAACAAATCTTGGGGTGGTGGGTATCAATGATCAGAGACATCGCATATGGATTAGAGAAGCGTTACATATATATTGGAATTGTCTTTTAGTAATTATTGAGTCCATCCATCACTAAAAAAAATAAAAATGCATAATAATCAATAAAAGATAAACTTTATATATTTAGGTTAGAAACCAATATATATATGATGCTGCTTGTTTTTGGTCGCAGTGTGGGTGCACCAGGTGTGAGTTCGGACTCAATTTGTAATGAGGGAAGAGTGCGGTACCGGACGGTGAGCGAGAGGCTCGCTTCGGCGCTTGAGGATCGGCTCAGATGGCCTCGCCTCGAGTACCTGCAGACGATCCTGAAACACCGGGATTTATCCTGGTGGCGGACCCTCCGACGGTCTAGTCAGTCTCTGTGAGAGAGTAGCAGTAACTAGGAGAATTTAGGTGGCAAAGATTGATTACCTGAAAAGGTGGGTGAGGGTCTGGTATTTATAGGGAATTCCAACTGGGTTTGGATCCGCTTGGGGGCCGGGTCTGACCCGAAAGCCCATGGGCCTGACGTGGCAGAGGCCCAGGGGGTTTAGGGCGGACGTGGCAGTGCCAAGAGTGGTATAGGGCTGACGTGGCAAAGCCCTAGGTGGTATTTGGAGCTGACATGGCTGATCATGGGGCTCCGGTGCCTCTGGAAAAATCGGATGGCCTAGGTTGTGCCAGGTCATCCTCATTCCTTGCCAGGCTAGGCGGACGGCCCGTGGGGCTGTCGCGGATCGAAGGCCGAGGGCCATCGAGGCTCGTCGAATACGAGGAGACCAGTTCTGTAGGGGTGAACTTACGGCTCGACACCGACCCTGTAGTGGTCCGAAGCCGAGCCGGATTATTGTTTTTTTTTTATTTTTGAGCGAGAGCCGTCCTGGGCCTTGGCTGGGCCCCAGGCCATTTTTATCCTACCACACAAGCCTCCCACTCCTGCGGGGATGCGGGAGTTTAGCCGTGGAGGAGTGTTCATGGTCATGAAAATGGGATGGCGAATCGTTGGGCCTTCGTGAGGAGGCTACCCTGGTGCTAGACCGGACCTTGAGCTGGCAAGGTATTATGGGTCGGCAAGGGTGAGGGCAAGCCGTTGAGCCTTCCTGAGAAGACTACCCTGGTCCTAGACCGAACCTCGAGCCGGCGAGGGATTATGGGTCGGCAAGGGTGATGGCGAGCCGTTGAGCCTTCCTGAGAATACTACCCTGGTGTTAGACCGAACCTCGAGCTGGCGAGGGATTATGGGTCGGCAAGGGTGATGGCGAGCCGTTGAGCCTTCCTGAGAATACTACCCTGGTGCTAGACCGAACCTCGAGCTGGCGAGGGATTACGGGTCGGCAAGGGTGATGGCGAGCCGTTGAGCCTTCCTGAGAAGACTACCCTAGTACTAGACCGAACCTCGAGCTAGCGAGGGATTATGGGTCGGCAAGGGTGATGGCGAGCCGTTGAGCCTTTCTGAGAAAACTACCCTGGTTCTAGACCGAACCTTGAGCTGGCGAGGGATTACGGGTCGGCAAGGGTAATGGCGAGCCGTTGAGCCTTCCTGAGAAGACTACCCTGGTACTAGACTGAACCTCGATCTGGCGAGAGATTATGGGTCGGCAAGGGTGAGGGCGAGCCGTTGAGCCTTCCTGAGAAGACTACCCTGGTGCTAGACCGAACCTCGAGCTGGCGAGGAATTACGGGTCGGCAAGGGTGATGGCGAGCCGTTGAGCCTTCCTGAGAAGACTACCCTGGTACTAGACCGAACCTCGATCTGGCGAGGGATTATGGGTCGGCAAGGGTGAGGGCGAGCCGTTGAGTTTTTAGAGGGTTTGAGCTAGGCAGCCTGCTGTCTCCGCGGAGCATTGAAGGCGCTCCGGGATCTGTACAATGTTTCGATTTCCTAGGGGCATTAATGACGCCACCTAATAAATGCATGGCGCTTAGGCTTCTGTTGTTTGGCTTTCCTAATGTCATAGAGGCTGCTCTTGGGGGGGGTTATAAATACCCCCCTTTCCCATAGCGTTTCTGATCACAGCAAGGGTGGTCCATTGGCTACCAGAGGTGTCTGCTTTGGCGGACGTCTGTCTCTTGCAAAATTTTGACCCTGAGATCGTTGGACGGGTGGTCACTCTATTGCCTTGTTCTTCTCCCGTTCC
Organism: Hemerocallis citrina; assembly: GCA_017893485.1. Taxonomy (NCBI): domain Eukaryota; kingdom Viridiplantae; phylum Streptophyta; class Magnoliopsida; order Asparagales; family Asphodelaceae; genus Hemerocallis; species Hemerocallis citrina. Next base: position 109,199,441 of record CM030362.1, read on the forward strand.
TGACGGCCTCGATGTGAGTGTCAGGGTCGGGGGAGAATAAGGCAGAAGAGATGGCGGCCGTAGTCCGGGCTCGGAGGACACGGTGCTGAAAGGTTTTAACCCTGGGAACCTCGGACTGGTGGTGACTTTGCCATCCGGATCCTTTTTCGGGTCAAACGGCCCTGACACGGCTGTTTGCCCGAGAGAGATCAGGACGGGAGGGGTATCAACCAAATTCTAGACCAGGGGCTGAGGAGCCTCGGATGGATGGGTCGTCTCCGATCTCTGTCTTCCTTCTGGTGCTGACGGTTATCAGCCCAAAGGAGTTAGAGATGGGAGGTGGGCCGATTTGCTTTCTGATAGGGTTCTAGGCGATGGTGGCTTTTCTCCCACCCTCGAATAGTTCGGGGTTTCGGCTGCCGAGGCCGTAAGCCCCGAGTTGCTCGCGGGTGAGAGGGGAGCCGACCGAGCCTTGGAGCCCAGGGCGCCTGTCTAAGGACGGCGCCTTAAATCTTTAAGCAAAAAATTTTCTCCGCTGAACACTTCATCCGAACCGACCCCTGTGTGGTCTCCAACCGGCGCTAGGTGACGTCAGCAGCGCCTGTTTCGAGGATGATGTGGCACGATTCTATTGGTGGCAGACGCGCGCTATTCGAGGAACAGTAATGTGAAAATCGAGGCATCACCCCTCCCTCTATAAATATCCCCACTCCTCCCCATTCTGCTCATTTCCCTCCCGCTGCCTTCTTAGAAAAAAAAGAAATAACAGTTCAGCGCTCGGCTTGACTGTTTAGCAGCACCGGCTCGTTAGTCCGAGGCAACCCAAAGGTTAGTTTGTAAGTTTCTTTTGTTAGGTACAGATGTCTAGGGCTCAGTCTGGCTCGTCAGCGTCGACGTCGAGGGGGGAAGGGAACCCTGTCTCAAAATCGACTTCATGGGAGGAGCCAATGTGCGAGGAGGAGTCAGTACATGATGTGAAGCCTTCCGATTCGACTTCGTAGGAGGAGCCAGTATGCGAGGAGGAGCCGGTAAACAATGTGAGGCCGTTACGCTCCCGGAATCCTTTCGCGGTGGAGAGTAGTGAATCTGAGGAGGCAAGTGACAGCTCTGACGTTGTGGAGATAGTGGGTATGGATTCCGAGGGGGAAGATAGTGAAGGAGAAGGTGAAGCAGCCAAGGCTCGGACTAAATGCACAGGGAGGGGCCCTAAGGTTCAGGGGGTAGGTTCTTCTTCCACGCCAGCCGGTCTTGGGCGTTTATCTACTCCCTCACCGGATAAGGCTCGGAAGAAGAGGGTGCCGAGAAAGAAAGGGATCAAGGCCGAAGGTTCGAGCAAGGTGCCCGTTGTTCGGAACCTTGTGACGGGGTCTCCAGCGCAGCCGGACCACTTCCAGCGGTACCCCGATGATCTTTCTGACACGGTGCTGTTTGGGGTCCAACCTTCTTCGCCGAGTTGGAAGATTGTAAAGATGGATTCGATTCCGACGATACTGGAAGATGGTGACTTGGATGTTGCACGGTCGCATTTCCACATCGGGCCAGAGTATGAATTGATGCTGCCGAGCCCGAGCCTTCGTCCCACCGATCCTCTGCCGGACTGGTACTGCGTCTTCCCTGTAGATGCCTTTGGCTCCAGACTGATGCTGCCGATGCATCCGTTCATCAAGGAGGTGCTCAACTGGGCGAAGCTGGCCCCGATGCAGTACGGGCCGAATTCGTGGAAGCAGATCATCTGCTTTGTGCTGCTCTGCGAGGAGCAGAAGGTACCCCTCTGGCTGAATGTGTTCCGAGCGATGTTGGGGATCAGCTCGTCGGGAGAGTCGGAGGGGATATACTGTATCTCCCCTCGAGGTAAGGGGAAGGTGGTTCACGGCCATCCGGACTCAATTAAAGAGTGGAAGCGGAAGTACCTTGTGATTCGGAGCGAGGGGCTTTGGGACATCCCCACTCGGTGGAATTATTACAAGCCTCAGTTCAAAGCGCCGAGGCCGATGGATATGTCTGCCGAAGATTAGGGGTTTGTTGGGCATCTGCAGCTGTCGCATAGCATCATCTGGCCGAAGGTGACGGAGGGTCACCTGGCCAGCGCCTGACTGAGCCCTGCCGTGTCTTGTATGTAGTTGTTCCTTTCTTGTTTTACTATTCTTTTGCGCTCATTGTTCTTAATGGATCTTTTCGCAGGTATGGATCCAGAATCAATCAAGGCAAAGAGGCTCGCCATGAAGAAGCAGAAGGCCGAGGCGAAGGGGGACGCGATGAGGACGAGGGGGTCATCCCAGGTGGTCTCCGAGGTCCAAGACGAGCCTCCGGCAAAGAGGACACGCTCGGAGACAGGCAATGTGGTGGTTGCTCTGAAGAGCTCGGACCAGGGCAAGGCTGCTGATCTTGATAAGGGGAAGGGTCCCCTGGTGGGGTCAGAGGAAGAGGAGAGGTTGCGGCGACCGTGGGTGCCGGCTTGGTCGATCCGTGAGGGTGACTGCTTAACCCGAGGGCGCCAGGCCGTCGAGGTGGCGGAGAAGCTGGCGACCCCTCGGGACCGACAGGATATGCGCACGGAGACCTTGGAACAGGCGTGGACGCGTCTGGCACAGGCCAGTGTGCTGGTAAGTTCGCCGACCCTGTCTTCCTTGTGAATTTTATTGCTGTGGAGGTTTCCTTAGCCGTGCTTGGTTGTCGCAGGCTTGTGTGCAGGGGGCCAACCTGAAGGATCTCTATGAGGAGGCCTTGGCGCGAGAGCGAGCTCGGGGGGACAAGTGCTCGCAGGAGATGAAGGAGATGAAGATCGAACTCGAGGGCTCGCACAAGAGGGAGCAGAAGATGAAGACCGAGTTCGACGCCAAGGAGGCGGAATGGGGGAAGAAGATGGCGGCTCTGAAGAAGAGCTTCGCAAAGGAGAAGGAGGAGTTGACGGAGGCGGGTCAGAACCTGGTGATCAAAGCCCAGGACAAGTGCTATGCGAAGGCCCTCAGTCATGTGAGGCACTTCTACCCGACCATCGACCTGTCCAACTTCGACTACGACATGGAGGTCGAGGGGACACCGAAGACCCCTAATGAGGAGGGGCCCCAAGTCGAGGGATCGGCAGTCGACCCTCAAGTGAACCTGGCCGAGTTTGAGGTGGGGAAACAAGATGTTTAGCTTCGTGTTTGTTTTCTCTTTTCTTCCCATTGTATTTGCTGAATGCGAACTGGCCACCGCCTTTTTGTACGCCGAACTTAATTTATAAAAGCAGATTTTTTTTTAACTGGCCAAGTGTTTTGACCTCGGATATTTCCGAACCTCTTTGCATATGTGTCTTGAGTGATGGCTGGTTCTCTTGTAGATTACGGCTCCCCTTCCCGAGGCGGACCCCCGTTGCTCAGATGTGGCATGGCTCCGGAGTAAGATCAAGGCCCTGGAGGCCACGCTGGTTCGCTATCGCAAAGGGGCTCGCGATCAGGATGTCACCTTCAACTATTATCGGGACAAGTCTGAAGCCCTAAGTGTGGAAGCGAACCGGCTGAAGAGAGCGATGGTGGATCGGGACCTCGGAGGTGCCGGTCTTGGATACACCATGTCTAGTGCATCGGTGCAGAGGCCCTCGTCTGAGAGGCTCCTCCGCGACGTCATAGTCGAGAAGGAGATGGAGATACACCGTTACAAGACGATGCTCGGAGTGTCAGGGACGAGGACGGCCTCTTGCTCGGGAGGCCTGCGAACGGAGGGGGTTCCCTCGACATTGCTGCTGCTGGAGCGTGTTTGACCGGGGGATACCCAGAGCACCGTGGCCAGTGGGTCGACCGTGGCAGCCCCCAAGGACCATCTTGACGAGGAGAGAGATCCAAGTCGTTCGATCGGCGTGGGATTGCCATCCGTCGGACCCGTGGGGCCCTAAGAGTGATTTCCTTCTGTTGGAGATGAGTGGAGTGGTCCTGTAACGGTCTTGATTTGTTTTTCAGAACTAATAAGGGAGTATGAATAAGGAGTTTCTTTTTCATTCTTTGTGCTAGTCGATAGCTTCTTGATTGATTGTGGAAATGAGGTTTGGCACGGCCGATTCGTGAGGGATCGGCGCCGGGTGAGGCTCCTTGGAGGCCGAGAGGTGTTAGGGCGACTCCCTGCCCTGAAGCCGGTTCCTTCCTACCGAGGCATTGGGGGACGACACCGGAGTGAGGACTCGGGTGCCGAAGCTTTTGAGAAAGCGATCCCGTTGTCCGGTGTTAGGTCGGACCTGCCGAGGCATTTGGAGTTTGACAAAAAGAGATCTCTTGTATATATGTTTAGAGGGGCGCAAAAGGCCCTTTTACTTATGAGAGCTTACAAAAATTATTATTTACATTAGCCTAGCGAAAACCTATGTTCGCTCTTCTAGGAACTTCATTAGGTGCTCGGCGTTCCAGGGTCGGTTGATTGGCCGGCCGTCCATATCCGCCAGTCGGTACGTACCGGGGTGTACAGTCTCGACTACTCGGTATGGGCCTTCCCAGTTGGGGGCCAGCTTCCTCTTCTTGGTCGGGTCGGAGACGGACAGTTTTCGTAACACGAGGTCCCCTGCCTTGATGTTCGTTGGGCGGACCTTCTTGTTGTAAAACCTCTCGATCCGTTACTGGTAGATATTTCTCCGGACGGAAGACTTCTCCCTGACCTCGGCGATGAGGTCCAGGTTGGCCCTCAGGCCGGATGAATTGTCTGCTTCGTCGAAGGCTATGATCCGGGGAGAAGGCAGGCCAACCTCAACGGGGATAACTACCTCCATCCCGTAGGTCAAGCTGAACGGCATCTCTCCCGTGGGGATCCTCTTGGTGGTTCGGTGCGCCCATAGTACGCTAGGCAGTTCTTCCACCCACACCTCTTTGGGGGAGCTGTCGAGGTGCTTTTTGAGGCCGTTGAGGATCTGCCTGTTCGCGTTCTCCGCTTGGCCGTTGGACTGAGGGTGGCAAATAGCGGAGAAACGTTGCTGGATGCCGATGTCTGCACAGAAAGTTTGGAAGTTCTGACCTTGGAATTGGGTTCTGTTGTCCGTGACGAGGACCCGAGGGATTCCGAACCGGCAAATGATGTTCTTCCAAAAGAATTGTTGTACTTGGCGCTCGGTGATGCTGGACAGAGGCTCGGCTTCGAGCCACTTAGTGAAGTAGTCGATGGCGACTATCAAGAATTTCTTTTGCCTTACCGCTACGGGGAAGGGTCCCACAAGGTCCATGCCCCACATGGCGAATGGCGTAGGACTAGCCAGGGATCGGAGATTGGCTTGAGGAAACCTCTTGATAGGGGAGAACCTTTGGCATGGGCCGCACCTCTTGACTAGGTCTTGCAAGTCTTGGAGCATGGTCGGCCAATAGTACCCCTGATTCAGGGCTTTCCGAGCGAGTGTCCTGCTCCCCATGTGGCATCCGCCGATCCCCTCATGAAGATCTTTTAGCGCATAGCTGGCCTCGTCGCTGGTGAGACAGCGGAGGTACGGTTTGCCGTCGGCCAAGGTGTATGAGCGTTTGAAGAGGATGTCATCAATCATGACGAACCTTTCAGCTTGGACCCTGACCCGTCTGGCCTCGGCCCGGTCTTCAGGAAGCTCGGCATTAATTAAGAATCTCCGGATGGGGGTGGTCCAGTCATCTGGACTGGCAACGCCTTGCACACACATTGCCTTCTGGCCTTGGTCATTGATACTTGGCTTTAGGAGGATTTCTATGAGTACTGTCTGATCGAGACCCTCGAAGGAGGAAGAGGCAAGTTTGGACAACACGTCTGCCTAAGCGTTCTGCTCCCTAGGGACTCTGGTAACCGTGGCGCAGCTAAAGGACGCCAGGAGTTGCCGGACCACGGCCAAGTACCGTATCATCCGATCGTCGCGAGCCTCGTATTCCCCAGTGATCTGATTGACCACGAGCTAAGAATCGCTGTAGGCACAGATTTGCTGGGCACCGGCTCGGTGTGCTAGGGTCAGTCCGGCGATCATGGCCTCATATTCCGCCTCATTGTTGAAGGCCGGAAAGTTGAGACGGAGGGAGTATTGAAGTAGGAATTGGTCGGGGCCTTGGAGGATGATGCCAGCACCACTCCCGGTCTCACAGGAGGATCCGTCGACAAAGACCTCCCAGGTCGGATCCGACCCCTCGAGGTTGGGCTGCTCGGAAATGGTGCACTCGGTTATGAATTCGGCGAGGGCCTGCCCTTTGATCGCCGTCCTCGGCTGATAGCTGATGTCGAACTGACTCAGCTCAATTGACCACTTGACTAAGCGGCCGGAGTTTTCGGGCTTGTGGAGGAGAGTCTTCAATGGCTGGTCGGTCAGCACTTGGACGGAGTGAGCCTGGAAGTAAGGGCGGAGCTTCCGCGCTGCCATGACCAGGGCATAGACCATCTTTTCTATCTTCGCATACCTCGTCTCGACGGGGAGCAGGACTTTGCTCACGTAATACAATGGTCTCTGAACTCCATCTTCTTCTTGGACGAGGACGGCTCTGAGGGTGCTATCCGAGGCGGACAGGTAGAGCCATAGTGGTTCGCTCGGCTCGGGCTTGCTGAGGAGAGGAGGGTTGGCGAGGTACTGCTTTAGCTGTTCGAAGGCTTCTTATTGATGGGTACCCCACTCGAAGCCCCCTTTTCCGCGCAGGGCCTTGAAGAAGGGGAGAGACTTCTCCCCTGACTTGGAGAGGAAACGGCCAATTGCAGTCAACCGGCCTGTAAGCCTCTGAACCTCCTTGACATTCCGGGGCGGGGCCATATCAATAATAGCTTGGATTTTCTCGGGGTTCGCCTCGATGCCGCGCTGGCTGACGATGAACCCCAGGAATTTCCCAGTGGAGACGCCGAAGGCGCATTTAGCCGGGTTGAGCCTCATGTTGTGATGCTGGAGGACTCCGAAGGCTTCCTCGAGGTCGGCGATGTGGTCCGGCCCGGCCCTGCTGATAGACTTCCATGTTGTGGCCGATCAGGTCTTTGAAGATTCTGTTGACGAGCCATTGGTATGTGGCTCCGGCGTTTTTCAGCCCGAAGGGCATAACGCGGTAAAAAAAAAGACCCTGGTCGGTGACGAACGAGGTCTTGGAGATGTCCGGTGGAAACATCCGGATCTGATTGTACCCCAAGAATGCATCCATGAAGGACAGTAGCTCATGTCCCGAGGTTGCGTCGATTAAGCCGTCGATGCAGGGGGGGGGGGGGGGAAGGATCTTTCAGACATGCCTTGTTTAGATCCGTGAAGTCGATACAGATCCACCAGCCCCCGGTTGCCTTCTTCACCATGACGACGTTAGCCAACCACTCGGGGTAGCTGACTTCCTGAATAAATCGAGCGGTCAAGAGTTTGTCGACCTCTATCTTCACAATTTGCTGTCTCTCCCGGGCGAATTTGCGCCTCTTCTGGACGACTGGCTTAGAGTCCGAGATGATGCTCAGCCGATGCATAATCAAGTCTTCGGAGATCTCGGGCATGTCGGAGGGCTTCCAGGAAAAGAGATCAACGTTGCGGCGGATGCAGGCGATTATGCCTGGCTTCAAGTCCTCGGGGAGCGAGCGGCTCACCCGGAACCATTTCGATTCATCCTCGGTGCCGAACGGGACCTCCTCCAGTTCGTCGACAGGCTCGGGAGCGGGGTCGTCCCTCTCGGGTTTGAGCTCAACGGCGTCGAGGGGGAACACACCCCCTCCGACGGCGGTCATGTAGCACGACCGCACTGCTTCTTGGCTACCTCGGACTATGCCGACCCCTTGCGGGGTGGGAAATTTAAGTTTCAGATGGTAAGCCGAAGGTACCGCTTGAAGGGAGCACAGTCCGGGTCGGCCGAGTTTGGCGTTGTAAGCTGCCTTGACGTTTACCACCATGAAGTCCATGGACTCGGTCCTCTTGACAGGAGCCGATCCTGCGGTAACGTCGAGAGTAACAATCCCTTCTATTACGACAGGGATGCCGGAGAACCCATGCAAAGTGTATCCGACCGGTTTTAGCTTGCCTCTGGGCAGCTTGAGATTCTCGAAGGCTTCGAGGAAAAGAATATTTACCGAGCTGCCATTGTCGACGAGGATTCGGCGAACTTCACAATTAGCCATGTGGAGGCCAATGACGAGGGCATTGCAATGAGGGAGGCGAACGCCTTCGAGGTCCTCTCCGGAGAAGGAGACAGGTACCGGTTGCAACCTGGGTGAGGGGTTGTCCTGGATAGCATTCACCTCTCGGATGAAGGCTCTCCGAGAGGTATTTGACTCTCCCCCCATCGGTCTTCCATGGACACAGTGTAGAATGGCCGGCATGCCTGCGGCTAACTCGGGTTTGGGGTCCCGATCCTGGATGCGGTTCGGAGTAGGGTTCGGAGGCGAAGGCCTCCGGTTCCTAGCATCTCGCCGATCCTGTTGGCTTTCTCTTGTGAACTCTCGAAGGTATCCTCTAGAGATGAGGGCCTCGATTTCGTCTTTCAGGGCCCAACATCGGTCAGTTTCGTGCCCATGATCTCTATGAAAACGGCAGTAGAAGCGTTGGTCTCGCTTCTTATTGTTGTTTGATCGGGGAGGTAGTCGGACAAGACCCTTATCCTCGATTTCTAAGAGGATGGCGGACACGTTATGTGTCAAGGGAGTGTACCTTTCGAAGCGAGGGACCGGAGGTGCCCTTTTCGCGCTGACCCTTTCCTTTGCTGTTTTATTGGCAGGTTCGGCCTCATCGACCCTGCGCTTGCCCTTCCCCACGACTTCCTTGCTGCCCTCTGGGTTAAGAGCTTCTTCAGCTCGTATGTACTTCTCGACCCGGTTGAGAAGGTCAGGGAAGTCCAGAGGTGGCCTCTTTGCCAAGGAGACCTTTAGTTGGTTGTGCCGGACATTGTGTCGGAAAGCTACCGAGGCAACCCCTGCGTCGAGGATAGAGACGGATCTAGCCTCGGTTATGAACCTCTTGACGAAGTTACGGAGCGACTCCCCCTCCCTCTGGGTGAGGTCGAGCAGGGAAGCGCTCGTCTTCTCGACCTTCCGGCTGGTGATGAAGTGGGCCAGGAAGCTGGCTTCCAACCGGTCGAACGAGAAGATCGAGCCAGGAGAGAGTTTGGAGAACCAATCCCTGGCCGGACCCCGGAGGGTGGCCAGGAAGGCTCGGCACAGCAGGGGATCTGAAGCACTGTGAATCATCATGAGGATTTTGAAGCCCTCCATGTGATCAGCTGGATCACCCTCGCCGTTGTAAGTCTCGAACTGCGGAGGCCGGAAGTTCCGGGGGATCTCTACTTCTATGATGTTGACGGAAAATGGAGGTCGAGAAGGTCCACGAACTTGGACTAGGTTGGGATTCCCGTCGCCGATGCGCTCGAGGCGGTTCTCCATCTCTAGGAGGCATCGGAGCACCTCGTCTGTACGCTCAGGAAGGGGGTCGGCGCACGAGTGTGACTCCTCCCTTCGCTCATTTGAGGGGGTCGGCCATAGGTTGCGGACCTTGGCGGTCCATGGAGGGCCTCCATGATTTCATCTCTGAAGCTTCTGAACTCGGCCCTGGTGACCGCGCCATGATCGGAAGGGTCGGGTCGGGGCGTAGGAATTCGGCCGATGCGGCTGAGTACCGACGGCCTGTCCCCTTGCGCGGGCCTGGAATGGTTCGGGGCCGAGTTGGAAGCGGTCCCTCCCCTTGCCTGGCTAGCCCTTCTGTTCTAAATGACCCGACGAAGGTCGGGTTTGGCGGCGCGTGAAGCGCTTCGTTGGGGTCCGGGGTTTCCACCCGGATTGTTTGATCCTTACCTCCCGTCGAGGGCGTTCTCAGGAGGAGGCCCATCCGGACGGGCGGAAGGAGTTGGTCTCCGCCTCGGAGCCATAGGAGAGCGTCAGAGGCGAGGCTACGGCTAACGTCCGCACCGGACAAAGAGTTTCCCACAGACAGCGCCAACCTGATGCTGCTTGTTTTTGGTCGCAGTGTGGGTGCACCAGGTGTGAGTTCAGACTCAATTTGTAATGAGGGAAGAGTGCGGTACCGGACGGTGAGCGAGAGGCTCGCTTCGGCACTTGAAGAACAGCTCGGATGGCCTCGCCTCGAGTACCTGCAGACGGTCCTGAAACACCGGGGTTTATCCCGGTGGCGGATCCTCCGACGGTCTAGTCAGTCTCTGTAAGAGAGTAGCAGTAACTAGGGGAATTTAGGTGGCAAAAATTGATTACCTGAAAAGGTGGGTGAGGGTCTGGTATTTATAGGGAATCCCAACCGGGTTTGGATCCGCTTGAGGGTCGGGTCTGAACCCGAAAGCCCATGGGCCTGACGTGGCAGGAGGCCCAGGGGGTTTAGGGCGGACGTGGCAGTGCCAAGAGTGGTATATGGCTGACGTGGCAAAGCCCTAGGTGGTATTTGGAGCTAACATGGCTGATCATGGGGCTCCGGTGCCTCTGGAAAAATCAGATGGCCTAGGTTGTGCCAGGTCATCCTCATTCCTTGCCAGGCTGGGCGGATGGCCCGTGGGGCTGTCGCGGATCGGAGGCCGAGGGCCATCGAGGCTCGTCGAATACGAGGAGATCAGTTCTGTGGGGGTGAACTTACGGCTCGGCACCGACCCTGTAGTGGTCCGAAGCCGAGCCGGATTGTTGTTTTTTTAAATTTTTGAGCGAGAGCCGTCCTGGGCCTTGACTGGGCCCCATGCCATTTTTATCCTACCACAATATATATGTAGAATTTTCTCATGGAGTATGTAGAAGGAGATAGTATGGCTCCGGCACAAATATGACATTGGAAAATGATGCAAATTCATTGATCATTGCCAAAAGAGTAATGCTATATTTACTACCAATTTCACTATATTTTTTCCACTATTTGCGTAGGTGGCAAACCCCAATAGGTAATAGAAGAAAGAGTAGGTGAGTAATTCTCAAATAGAAATGTGTCACCTAAAATAGTGAAAAAAATAATAATGAAATTGATAGTGGATGAAGTATTATACTTGCCAAAAATATTCTAAGTCAATAAGAGCATCCACAGTGGTTTGCTAAATACTCAAAATTTAGAAATCCATTTAGAAAACCGACGTGCAGTGGTTTGCTAAAAACTCAAAAGTTAGAATAGAAATGTACAGTAAATTGCTAAAGTTAGAAGTCTGGATAGAAGATTGCTAAATATAGAAGACGGATGATGATAATCCGTTTATGGCATTGGACGGATGATGATCATCCGTTCTTTATTTTCTTTGATTTTAAAAAAAAAAAAAAAATCCGAACTGAGCAAACGGATGAAGATGATCCGTTTGTAGAAGTTTCTGACTTTTTTTTATTATTTTTTTAGTTCTGTTTGATTTTTTTATAATATAAAATCCAAAAAAAAAAAATCAAAAAAAAAGGCAAAAAGCTCCAAACGGATGACCTTCATCCTTCCTTTCAATTTTTTTTTTTTTTTTTTAAAAAAAAAGCTCCAAACGGATGACCTTCATCTTTCCTTTCAATTTTTTTTTTTTTATTAAAAAAAAGCTCCAAACGCGATGACCTTCATCCTTCCTTTTAAATTTTTTTTAAAAAAAAAAAAAAAAAGCTCCAAACGGATGACCTTCATCCTTCCAACCAAAAAAAAAATTAAAAAAATATTAGACGGATGAACATGCTCCGTTTCATACTATGCTTTTTTAAAATTTAGAAATAACGACTGCAGCGACATTCGTTAAAAGCTAAATTTTCATTTCTAAAGTTAGAATAGGTTTAGCAAACGACTGTAGATGCTCTAACTATGGAGTACCATATTATTAATTACAGTACAATTTGAGAAGTGACGTCAGAAATTACTTGAAAAACACACAAATCAAGACTAATGAAATTAATGACTAGTACAGAAGAAAAAGAAAAATATAAACCCAGCCTGACAAATTTACGGCTAAGCCTTTTGATAATCGAAAGCCACAAAATAGGAATTCTTATTTGGTTAGTATTCTTTATTAATTAAACTAAAAATACACTTTTAGTATTAATTTTAGAGGAATTGTCATTGCACCATGAATTAGTCAAGCAAACATAAATCCTTAAGAAAGTAAGCTCTCTAATTATAATGATTAATAATTAAAATGTGTTATATAATTCGATATGCATTGGTCACCAGCTTTCTAAGGAGTGATGCCAAACCAATAGTTTTTGACGAGTGTATCACTGTTAAATACATTTTTCTTTTTTTGTTAAATACATTTTAAATACATTTTTTGTTTTTTTAATGTGAACGGATAGAGTCAAAAGACTCCAGCCACAGCAAAAATATATTAATAATAAGGAAACGTACAACATAGGGTTTTACAAGCTATAAAACAAAACAATATATACCTAAACTAATCGGAGCAGAAAAGAAATAAATACAATACACACAACATCCCCAACAGACTCGCAAAGGGATCCTCAGAAGCAGTCGACGCGCAGGAGAAAACGAGCAGAGGAGGCAACCGAGGAAAGGACGCAGAAATGCTCCCATCAGATGCCAAGAAACAGAACATCTCGAGACTCCCGAATGATAGCCATCCAAACAGCCAGAACGCAGACAAGGATGGCACGAAGCAGCAAAGGCAGAATCTAAGTCCACCGCAAAAGCATGCCGAACTCCAAACATGACAAACCAGCGTCCTAAAAAAATGCTAGCCTCTTCCAATAAGAGGCATCAGGAGATAAATAGATAGATACACAGATAATAAAGAAGCAACAGAAAGCATGTCTATAATGTGGAACCACCCCAAAAGAGCGTGGTCTCAGCAGGCCGGACCCAGAGCTCCCCACCAACAACAAACAGCAAGGGAGGCCTACGCTTCCCATACACAAACAGAGACAGTTCGAACAACTAGCAGCTCGCTGTGATCGCGCAGCGAAGCAAAAAGAGAACCAGTCACAGATACAAACAAATAATAACAGCGAGAAGAAAGAAAACGAACAGCACTGATTATGAAAGTTAAGATTACAAAGTCAGAAGACAATAAAATAGCTTGCCTATCGCTCAAAAGTATAGGGGACTAAGTCCACAACAGAAGAGTCCCCGCACCATCATGCAGGCAGACAAAATAGGGATACGAGTATCAAAAGAGCTAAGTCAGAGCCCAAAATACATCAAGCCAAAACAGCAGCACTAGGCTGACCATCAAGTACCACCAGAGCCAAGACCCTAGGCCTGGGAACAAAAGAGACCCTCAAAATCAGTGCTAAGGGGTTCCAGCAAATTAGCCATCCTGTGAAAAGAGAACTCAGTAAGCATACTTGCAAAATAGAAAGAATCATAAAACATTAAGACAGCATAGAACACGACGAGATTCATGTAAACGACATCCATAATCGAGTGCACTACCATTGTGAGATGCATTTGTAGACCAAAAATTAAAGAGGAAAAGAAATTCATCAATCAGATGAGCAATCGAGGAGGATCGGTGGGAGAATAATCTACGATTTCTTTCTAACCAAACAATCCAAATTATAATGTGAACCGACAAGTTCCAACTTTTGCGGAATCTAGGATGTGATAATGGGGACATCCAACAAGCGTCAAGATTGATGGGCAATGATGGACTTTCCCACGCTAGCGATACTAACTTCCAGAGCGGAGGGATGAACGAGCATCCCACGAAGAGATGATTAACCTCCTCCGAATTCTCTGAACACAAAGGGCAAAGTTGCCCCCATGCCAGATTATGTTTATTAAGATTCTCAACCGTAAGTAATTTATTGTGAAGAGCTAGTCAGGTATTCATCCGGACCTTAAGGGGAGCACAGGAGCTCCATATGAATGAGGCAAAGGGGGATTTGTTAAATACATTTTTGTTAAATACATTTTTCTTTAACAAGTATATTATTTTGACTGAGATTAATTTTGTACAGGCATAATCCTTTTTTTAATAGAAAATGAAAGGACTGGACACCAAGATATTTTGAGGGTTTAAATTATTATACTGAATGCTTAAAAGTCTACGATGTGAAGATGACAATTATATGTGCGTGTGTGAGATATTTTGAGAGTTTAAATTATTATACTGAGTCCTGAAAAGTCTAGGAAGTGAAGATGGCATATCAGGGCCGGCCATGGTCCAAGACGGGCTGGGTGACCGCCAGGACGCAATACAAATGAGGAGTACAAAAATTTGTAAGTATAATGAATTTGTAACACTCTAATAAATTAATATTTGAACTAGGATTGGTATCTTACCTCAGTTGGTCAGAGCAGTCGTTTAGTAAGCGGAAGATCTTGAGTTTGACTCTTAACGAGAGCTGATTTTCTTTTATTTTTTATATTCATTTTTACTAATTAATGGTAATTTATTTTTGACATTTTCAATTCATATTTGCTAATTAACAGTTGATATGGCTAAAATGGGGTTAAATCGGATCCGTCCAGATGGGGAACGAATCTTGAAGCTCAGGGGTAAAACGGTAATTTTACATATAGGATCTGAAGCGGGTACTAGATCTCTCCTTCACAGATCCAATAACCCGCAAAACGGATCCACTCCAGCTGGGTACGGGTCTCGACCCAAGACAAACCCAGACCAGATAAAGAAAATTAGGGTCACTGATTTGACTAAATCAACGGGCCTGATTTGTAGTTATCCTCTCACCGGAAATCAGGAGTCAATTTCCTAAACTAATTGTGAGGATTTTTCTCCTAACGGTTTCACAGGAAATCAGGTCCCTAATCAGACTCCCATGGCGACTATAAATACCTCCTACCTACCACTGTGACAAGGTAATCACTCTTTTCCAACTTAAGCTCTTTCTTAATCATCACTGGTTATTGATAAGAGCATCGGAGGGTGCGTCGCCGGAATCAACCCCGGTGTATTGCACTTCCTTGCAGGTGAGCGGCAGGGATCAGCAGGTTTGGATAGCTATTCAGGTTTTTTACGAACTCACAAATCTCATCTGTTTACCCCGACACCAGATTCAGCGGTAACAGATTGGCGCCGTCTGTGGAAAACCGTACGAATAGCAGCCTCTCCTTTTCCAGTCGACTAGCTCTTCTCCAGCCATGCCTCCCAAAAAGGTCAGGTCTAGGGGGTCCAACTGCGGGCCCAATCCCGCCGATCAGCAAGAGGAAGTCCCCGTGCATCCTGCTCCGCAGCCCGAACAACTTCCTCCTCCGGTCCAATAGGGCCAGCCTCTTCTTCCGAATCAACAACCCCCTAATGGTCCCACTGGTCAAAACCAGCGGAGGCAGAAGCAACCTCTTCACCCAGACCATGTCTCAGTACACAACGCCTCCTCGGATTCTATGGCCTCCCATAATCCGGACCTCCGCAACACCGTTCTGAATCGGTAGAAGGATGACGACCTTCGCAACTGCCTAGATGAGAAGCGGGCCCGAGAGGGAGCCTCCCGCCAACATCAAGGTGAGCGATCTCCTCATCGCCGGGACGGTAGGAGGTCTCCGAACTGAAGAGGACGGGGGGAATCTCCCGAGCGTCGTAGGAGGAGGCCCCATTCCCCTGTTGATCGCCATCATCCGAGGAACAATGAGGCACCCATCACTCGTGCCGAGTTCCAACAATTCCAGGCGACGGTGTTGCAGGCCCTCAACCTTCGCCACAACAACACTAATGCTCAAAGGGTTCCAACACCCCCAAGGGTCCCAAGTCCTGGACGCCGATCCATCAGTCCTCCCCCGGCTCCTAGTCACCAGCAACACCATCATAGTCCTCGCCGATCCCAGGACTATCGACGCCGCAGTCCCCGCTCCCCTTCCTATGAAGACAAGTCCAGGGGATCGTTTGATTACCACCGGAGGGACGATGCCCTCTACCGTCGTCTCCACGAGATGGAGAGGCGCATCGGTCGAATGGACAAAGAAGAGGAGTCGAGAGCAAGGACCGTCCACCCCAGCAGACCCCCCTTCTCTCGAGCTATCATGGAGGCTCCCATCCCGAGGGGTTTCAAGCCTCCGCAGTTTGAAACGTACTCAGGGGAGTCGGACCCTGTTGATCATGTCGAGAGCTTCAAGACCTTAATGCCGATCCACCAAGCTTCCAATGCCATGCTTTGCAAGACCTTCCCCGCCACTCTCAAGGGTTCGGCGTGGGAATGGTACTCCCGGCTCGCCCCCTCTTCCATCTTTTCGTTTGAGCAGTTCGAAATGCTCTTCATAACTCACTTCGTGAGTAGCAGACGAACGGAGAAGACCAGCCTCTCTCTACTCCACCTCCGAAAGGAGAGGGGAGAGAAGTTGAGGGACTATGTGAGGAGATTTACTGCAGAGGTCATGTCCATTGCCTCCCTCGACCAGTCTGTGGCGACCGTCGCCTTCCAATCCAACGTCCACAACTCCAGTCTCCGGTCGTCCTTCACCAAAAAGCCCCCGGATAACTTCGCCGACCTCCTCCTCAGATGCGAGAAATATATTCGGGCGGAGGAAGCCGAGTGCTTCCCGGGTTTCGGAGGATCCATCTCCGGATCGAAGAGGAAGATGACAGAGGAGGAAGGGGCCAAGAAGCTACAAAAGGATAACAGCGGTCACCGCCGTCCTCCCCCCAGGTTCGAGAAGTTCACCCCTCTCACCACCAATGTCTCCACCATCTTAATGGAAGTGGAGAAGGAGGGGGTCATACCTCCCGCTCCGAGGATGAACACCCCGGCCAAGAGGAGGAACAAGGAGAAATGGTGTCGTTACCACCGGGACCACGGCCACGACACCAACAACTGCCAGGCATTGAAAAATGAGATAGAGGCCCTCATCCAGAGGGGGCAGCTGGCTAAATTTGTGAAGGCAAATGATCGGGGAGATCGCACCACTCCTCCGCCTCGGGGGGCTAACAAGCGCTCCGAGCGACGAGATGAAACCCCCCGAGTTCGAGGAGGAACGTGTTCTGCACCTTATCCACGGGGGTCCAATGGGGGGCTCTTCCAACTCCTTTCGGAAGGCCTTCGTCCGAGAGGTCAACTCAGTTCACGGCGCCCCTCCCTCCAAAGGCCTCGGCGTCCCAGTGACTTTCTCTGATGAAGACCTCGAGGGGGTCCGGACTCCCCACTGCGACGCACTTGTTATCGACCTCCGCATGGCGAACTTCAAAGTGCAGAGAATCCTGGTAGACAATGGGAGCTCCGTGAACATCCTCTTCCTCTCGGCCTTCCGAGGGCTGCAGCTATCCCGGGATCGCCTCAAACCGGCCGGCTACACGCTCCACGGGTTCACGGGGGTATTAGTAACCGTCGAAGGGGTTATCACCCTGGATGTAACTGCTGGGAAGACCCCTACTACCCGGACAGAGCCGATGGACTTTATGGTCGTCGATGTGCCGGCTGCATACAATGTTATATTGGGCCGACCTGGCCTAGCTGCCCTAGAAGCCGTTCCTTCGGCATACCACCTCAAGATGAAGTTCCCCACCTAGGCGGGAGTGGGAGAGGTCAGGGGTAGCCAAGAGACATCTCAGAAGTGCTATATGACTTCCACTGGGGGTCCGGTGCTCTCCCTCGAGACACTAGAGATCCCCGAGCCGAACGTCCGAGCCGGCGGACGAATTGGAAGAAGTGCTCTTCTCGGACGAGGACCCGAGCCGAAAATTCCTCATCAACAAATCCCTACCGACTGCCCTATGTTTCGACTTGGTGCAGTGCATCTAGAAGAATCGCGACCTATTTGCTTGGTCCACCGCGGATATGCCCGGAATTTCCGAGGAGCTCCTAGTGCACCGCCTCAGCGTCGAACCGGGGTGCAGACCGGTTCAGCAAAAGAGGCATAAATTTGCCCCCGAGTGACAACAAGCCATGAAGGAGGAGGTGGACAAACTCCTAAAAGCTCGGTTCATACAGGAGGTGAACTACCCCGAGTGGCTCTCCAATGTCGTCATGGTTAAGAAGTCCAATGGTTCCTAGAGGATATGCATCGACTTCACAGACTTAAATAAGGCGTGTCCGAAGAATCCGTTCCCTCTCTCGAATATCGACACCCTCATTGATGCCACCTCGGGCCATGGGCTCCTCAGCTTCATGGATGCCTTCTCCGGCTATAACCAGATTCGAATGTTCCCTCCGGACATTCCGAAAACCTCCTTCATTACCGACCAAGGCCTCTACTGTTATAGAGTTATGCCATTCAGATTGAAGAATGCTGGAGCCACCTACCAGTGCCTCATCAACAAAGTCTTCCAAAGCCAGATAGGACGCAACATGGAAGTATACGTCGACGACATGCTCGTGAAGAGCATCCGAGGTACCGACCACGTGGCCGACCTCGAGGAGGCATTCAGCATATTGAGAAGGCACAACATGAGGCTAATTCCGAACAAGTGTGCCTTCGGGGTTTCGTCAGGAAAGTTCCTCAGCTTCATGGTGAGCCAGCGAGGGATCGAAGCAAATCCTGAGAAAATCAAGGCCATACTGGACATGGCCCCACCCCGGAACGTCAAGGAAGTGCAAAGGCTTACGGGTCGCCTCGCCGCTATTGGCCGAGTCCTTTCGAAGTCTGGGAAAAGTGCCTCCCCTTCTTCAAGGCTCTCAGGGGGGCCAAAGGTTTGGAGTGGGGCGAATTACAACAGGAGTCGTTCGAACAGCTGAAAGCCTACTTGGTGAACCCTCCCCTGCTCAGCAAGCCCGTTCCAGGGGAAACCCTTTTCATCTACTTAGCTGCTTCCGAGCAGACCCTAAGTGCTATTTTGGTGAGGGAAGAAGACCGGACTCAAAGGTCCATCTACTATGTGAGCAAGGTGCTTCGGGACGCCGAGCTCCGTTACCGAATATAGAAAAGATGGCCTACGCCCTGATCATGGCGGCAAGGAAGCTCCGCCCATACTTTCAGTCCCATTCTGTTGTGGTCCTCACCGACCAACCGCTGAAGCAGATCCTCCACAAGCCGGAAACCTCAGGCCAGCTTATGAAGTGGTCCATCGAGCTGAGCCAACACGACATCTCCTACCAGCCCCGGACTGCGATCAAAGCTCAGGCCCTCGCCGACTTCATCGTCGAGTCCACCATTCCCGAGGTCAGCCATGTCCCGAACGGACCCCCCATTTGGACAGTTTTCGTGGACGGTTCCTCCTGCAACGAGGGAAGTGGCGCCGGTATCATCCTGAACGGCCCTGATGACTTCGTCCTCCAGTATGCCCTCCGCATGAATTTCAAGGCCTCAAACAACGAGGCGGAGTATGAGGCACTAATCGCGGGCCTCGGACTTGCCCGAAGTGCCGGGGCACAGCGCCTCCGAATCCATAGTGACTCTCAGCTAGTTGTGAACCAAGTCTTGGGCGAGTACGAGGCGCGAGATGAACGGATGGCGAAGTACCTCGCCAAGGTCCGAACCCTCATGGGCCGGTTCGAAGAGGCACTCATCCAACGAGTCCCTCGAGAAGAGAATTCGCAAGCCGATGCCCTCTCCAAGTTGGCCTCATCCTCCCTCCAAGGTCTCGAGCAGACCATCTTGATCGAGGTCCTCATGAAACCGAGCATAGAAGACGAGACCCTCGACTCAGTGGAGTCATTGCCGGTCCTACTGCAAGATAATTGGATGAAACCCTTAGTTGAATTCTTAAGGGACGGACTCCTCCCCGAGGACCCGAAGGAAGCGCGCCGAGTAAGAACCAGGGCCGAGCGATACGTCCTGATCGAGGGAATCTTGTACAAGCGCTCCTTCTCGCAGATTGACGGCCGACCATACCTGAGGTGCCTTTCTCCGGAACAGGCTGAATACACCTTACAGGAGCTCCACGAAGGCATCGGCGGAGCACATTCAGGGTTTAGGTCTTTGGCTCGGAAAGCCCTGAATTATGGATACTTCTGGCCGACTCTCCTCCAAGACGCCGAGCGACACGTTCGACAATGTGGCTCTTGTCAGAGACATTCCAACATTCGTCGCCTCCCCCAAGCCAACCTCGCCTCCCTATCAAGTCCTATCCCTTTCGCAATGTGGGGGATGGATTTACTAGGGCCTTTCCTTCCAGCTCCGGGCCAGTTCAAGTTCTTGGTCGTAGCCATCGACTACTTCTCGAAGTGGATTGAGGCCGAGCCCCTTGCCACTATCACCGAGAACAAGGTGCTTCAATTCTTCTGGAAGAGCATCATCTGCCGGTTCGGCATCCCCGTGTCCTCGTAACAGACAACGGAACTCAGTTTACTGAGGCCACGTTCCGAGCTCTATGTGAAGACCTTGCCATCCAACAGCGCTTCTCCTCCGTCTCCCACCCATAGTCGAATGGCCAGGTAGAGAACGCTAACCGGCAAATCCTCTCTGGTATCAAAAAGAGACTGGACAAGTGTTCTAAAGGCTTATGGGTCGACCAACTCCCCAACGTGCTGTGGAACTACCGCACCAACAAACGGACCCCCACAGGAGAGTCCCCGTTCAACCTCACCTATGGGTCCGAGGCAGTGATACCCCTCGAAGTCAGAATACCTTCTCCTCGCCTCGCAGCCTACAACGAGGAACAGAACGCCAGAGACCTCCGGGCGAACTTAGACCTGGTGGACGAGCTGAGGGAAAGAGCATCAATACGCCAACAGAACTACCGCAGGAAGGTCGAGTTGGCGTACAACAAGAAAGTCCGACCCACCGATCTCAAGGAGGGGGATTTGGTCCTCAGAAAACTAGCCATCTCCTTCCCCAATCAGAAGAGCAAGTTAGCTCCGAATTCGGAAGGACCTTACAAGATCACAAGAGTAGTTCGGCCTGGGGCTTATCGTCTAGAAGACCTAGAGGGCAGGGAGATTTCGAGGACCTGGAATGCTGACCACCTTTTAAAATACCAAGAAAGCGCCCCGATGCCTCTCTAAGTATCACAGGGTGTCGAACCATTCCTCTCCTCTAACTTGTAATTCCTCTCTTAAGTTGTCATGTTGTTATATGTAAAAACGGCTCGCCGTCAATTATCAATAAAGAATGCTTTTTCATATTTATAAAGTTGCTCGTGTCTCTCCGCCTTTATTCTTTAATTCAATCAATGGTTCGGAGTTCAATACCCGGCTCGACTCTACTTCGCATGCTCGCTCTTAAGCGAGCCAGAAGTAGTTCGCCTCTCGGAATTGCTCCCATAACCGTTGAACTCTAACGATGGTTCTGGGGTCCAACACTTGGGTCGATTCTACTCCGCAAGCTCTCTTCTCTGCAAGCTAGGAGTGGGTCGCCATTCGGAATTGCTCCCACGACCGTTGAACTCTCAAGATGATCGGCGAGCCCACCATAGGGTAAGGCTCGGCTCATCTCTCAACTTCGCTGCTCGGCACCACTGGCCGAACGCTCTTGTCGCCGAACCGCTAACGATCAAGACGTAGGCTCGGAGCGCGCCTCCGGTCGGCAAACTGAGCAAGTGCCCGTCCGAGCCAAAAAACGGAGAAAAGTCACATTTCCCTCAACATTCGTGTAAGATCTCAATCAAACGACCGAGATCTTGCCAGCATCGCTAAATGACAAGATAGCATTTTCTTAGGAACTGAGCCGTCTCGAGATTCGTGCCAAAATCCAACGGCCCAGATCTTGTCCGCGTCGCTAAACGACGAGATAGCGTTTTCTTGGGAACTGAGCCGTCTCGAGATTCGTGCCAAAATCCAACGGCCCACATCTTGTCCGCGTCGCTAAACGACGAGATAGAGTTTTCCTGGAAACCGAGTCGCCTCGAGATTCGTGCCTAATTCCAACGGCTCAGATCGTGCTACGGCGCCGAACCGCGAACGAGAGGGGGGCCGGTTCGGAGACCCCGACGCAATGAACACAGTCACAAACGAAACAACTACACAGAGCTACTAAGTACGTGCTAGTTCGGTAAAGAAATGTTATTAATAATTGGGACATTGTACAAAGCAACTCTTCCATACAACGAGGTCACAAAGCCTTAAAGAACAAAAGTTACAATGCCGACCCACTACACTTGGTTTCTAAAAGAAAAATCATCAACGTCCTGTTCGGTCGCCAGTTTGGCAACCTCGGCCGACAGTTCCCCTTCCTCCGTCCGAAGCTCCGCCTCCACAGTCTGCAAGTGATGGATCTCGGAGAGCAGATCGTCCCTTTCAGCTATTATTTTCGACAAATTGTGCCGAACGCACTGGATCCGGAGGGCGTTGCTAAAGGCGGTCGGCGAACCTTCGTCCTCGCCTGTAGGGGTCATCTCGGCGATCCTGCTCTCCAAACGCCAGATCTCGGCGTCTCGCTGACCTAGGGTGAGCTGAAGGTGGCCCCGCTCGCTTCCGGCTCGGCGCAATCCCAGCTCGACTTCATAAAGCCGTTCTCGGCACCTCGCCGAGTGCAACCTCGTCACCCCCGAGCCAGCCTCGGTTCGAGCGTTGTCATCCGAGCGATTGGGGTCGGCATCTTGAGCTACCACCACGAGCTGAAAAGAGGAAGAGACGAACAACAAAATTTCAAACATTGCCGAAGTCCAACACTTCATCTAATTTTCAAAACAAACTATCAGGCTTTTATTCCAATGAAGTAACTCTACATACAACAAGACCGACGCTACAACAAGAGTTTTACAGTACGAGACAACTTGTTTAGTGCCTCTTCGGAAGGGGTACGCTTCGGTTCAAGGAAACGCGGGGGTGGCAATGCCTAACCTCCAAGCTCGATTCCAAACCAACGAAGCAAGATCCCCCTTCGCCGCTAACCCCAACTGTGGCGCCGACCGAGGCACCGCTAGACGAGACAGCTACACTACTCTGAGCGTCAGCAGGACTCCGCCTAGCCGCAGGCAAACGAGTCGCAAGTTCGTAGAAGGTAATCCCTTTCTCGCTCTCTTCGCGAGTACACGACGTACTACGAACGTTGGCCCTCTCAGGCAGAGGCTTGAGCGACGCGACCTCTTCCTCCAACTCGATAATCCTATCTCTCAGAGCATCATCCTTCGCCGACATCTTCAAACGAGGAGGTCTTGACGAGCCCGAGACATTGGCGCTATCGGTCGCGAGTCGTCGATAATGGGTGACCTCGATCCCCCTGTCTATCGTAATCCTCCTAAGCTTGTCGACCTCGGCCAACAACTTTTGGCGCTCGGATGACACCTTCTCCAACTCAGAAGCTAGCTTCTCTTCTTCCGCCGAACGTTCTTTCTCCGCTAACTCCAAGTGTCGGATCTCGGCCAAGAGCTCGTTATTCTTCTGCTCGACGACGGAAAGCTCCCTACGAAGCCGCTCAGTCTCACCTTCGGGACAAGGAGCTTTGGGTTGCTTCCGCAGTTGCTTCAACTCGCGAAATACCCCCTTGCAGCTACCTTTATCTCCTCCAACTTCAAGAACATATAAAACCGCTTCTCTCGGCTAAGTGAAAGCTCTCGCTTCGTTTTGGTCAGCTCCTTACGAAGGTACGAAACCTCCGTGATCAGTCCAAACTTCACCTGAAAAGCAGAGATAAATCCGACGCCCAACACTTGGAGAATTTTAAACCTAATCAAACACCAAATCCGGAGACTAACACTTGGAAAATTTTTGGCCAAACAAAAAGTGTTTTCATTCAAAACTCAAAAAAGCATTACAAGAGCGGTGGCCAGTCCGCAGTTAGGCTTAGAAAAAAAAAAAAAAGACTAAAAGATGCAACCAAGTCAGGGGTCGACCTTTTTGTCGCTCGGGTCTGTCGACCCCTCGGCCTTGTCCTCGCACTCGACCTTGTCCTCATCCTCGCTCTCGCTCTCCTCCTCAGAGTCATCCTCCTCCTCACCCTCGGCCTCAGTCTTGCCCGGTCCTTTGACACCGTCGGTCTGTCCCTCGGGGCCGAGCATCGCCTGGGGAAGCTCCTCCCCCCCCTCCACGGGGTCGTAGAAGTGGTAGGAGGACGTGTCGAACCCCGGGTTCCGAGCGGCGATATGAAGCAGGGATCGGCCGTACGCATCCTCCATGTTCTTGAACATGTGCTGCTCGGCCTCGTCCTGGACAGACCTCTTCGCCTTCGCCACCTTCGACCAGTGCCTGGCCATGATCTTCTCGGTCTTCTTCCGAGCCCTCTCTGCCTCCGACCGAGCATTGGCCAACTCCTCCTTCAACTCGGCATTCTGCTTCTCCGAGGCCTTGAGCTTGGCGGCCGCGTCCTTCAACTGCTGAATGGCGTCGGCCAGCTTCGCCTCCATCCCTGACACTTCGGCACCACGTTTTGCCGAGAGGAGCTGCTCAGCATCGAGCAGCTTCGCAGCTTTTATGCGCTCCGACCTCTCCCGGTCGTACTGCGCCGTCAGCTCTTGTTCTTTGCTCGCAAACTCTTCGAGCAAGAAGTTGAAGTGGCAGAGGGTCTGAAAAGAGAACAAACCGTTAGGGTCCGAACCTAGAAACTTGGAAAATTTCAAAAAAATGCTTCAATAAGAAAGTGTTCGGCCCACTCACCGACATTGTGTTCCGAGCAATCTGCATTGTGGCGTCCCTGACTTGCCCGGACTTAAGGGTTGCTCGGTCTTTTGGGGTCGGCAGGTGCTTCACCACCTGCATACAAATATTGCCGTCGCCCAAAAAACCGTCGACTTTCATCACTTGCCAGTCGGGGACGAACATCTGCTTGTGCCCCTCAGTCAGGATCTTCTCCGCATCGGCAGTGAGGGGCGGAACTTGGAGGAATAACACCTTGCTCACGTCGAACGCACCGCTCGATGAGCCGGGAGCATCTCCCTTCGCCGTTGGAGTCGGCGCATCCGAAACGGGAGGATCGGAGGCCGCGACCTTCTCCTGCTCGGGATCGGCCTCCGGAACCACGACCCCCTGCAGGTCGGTGAACTTCGGGACCGAAGGTATCTTCGGAGCTCGGCTGCCCTGAGGCCCTGTCGAGGGTCTCTTCTTTCTCGTCTCCTGCTCCCTCACCTTGGCCTTCGCCATCAACGCCCTATAGTCCATCTTAGAAGACTCTGCACAAACCGAACGAAAAAACTTAGATAAATTTTTCAAGAACTTCAAGCAAAGAGTAAAAATACCAGAAGCGTACTAGGGTCGATCGGACTAAGACCCCCTCGGAACAAAGCTTCCTCGGTAATGTCTTTCCAACTGAGCGTCGGCAAGGCGAGGAGTTTCTTGAGGACTCCTGCCTCCTCGTCACTCAGCACCGGCTCCTTCTTCGCTCGTTTGGGCAGGCCTTCCCTCGACCAAGCTATCGGAATTGCCCAGGGTGCGGGAGCTCGGACAATGAAATACTTCTCTTTCCAATGTTTGATCGAGTCCGGGTTCTCGATCAACTTCACACCGGTCCGCAGTGAAAGGTAGAACCTCTGCTCATTTCTGTTCGGCTGACAAGGGCGGTAGAGGCTCCGAAGGAGGAACAAACTTGGCTCAGCGCCGATCTCTTGACACTGGAGAACAAACGCCAAGACGTGCCTCCAAGTGTTCGGCATCAGCTGGGCAGGGCTCAAACCGTACCAATTAAGAACCTCGACAATGAATGGATGAAGGGGAAAACGAAGCCTGGCGGCCAAGGAGTCGAGAGGAAAAACGCACGCGTCAGCTGAAGACGAAGTGCTGGCTCGGAAACCCGGTCCAGGGAGAAGTAGCCCGTACTCGGCAGGGATCTGGAATCCGGTCCGGATCCGATGCAGATCAGCCTCCGTAAGAGACGAGATGGTATGGTCCACCTCGGACAACTCCCTCAGCTCGTTCTCCTCTACCGACTTGGCCGTGCCCTGGGTCACCTTCTCCAGCATCTCTTCAGAGTAGCTCCGAACACCCCCTACGCTCGACAGAACGATAGGCTGCCGACCGAACTCCCCTGCCGTCTTCGGCTGCTCAATGATCGTGACCACTCCTTTGCCCTTCTGGGACTTCGCCACAACCTCCTGGAGTGGCTCGGCGACTTTGCCACTCTTGCTCGGCCGAACAACGGTCTGCTCGGTCGATTCTATCACCTCCTTTCCTTTACCCGCTCGGCCGACGACTTGGTCCGAGGCGGGGGTCTCAACTGAAGAAGTAATCTTAACCATTTTTCTAAAAAGAAAGGAGAGATACTGTCCTTGAAATGACTGCTACGGTCGAAAAAGTTCGCCGGAGCAAAGCAACACCTGCCACGACAGCTAGTAGCACCACCCAGGAGCTAAAAACTTCGATGATGAAAAGTAAAAACTTGAGAGAGAAAGTAAAAGTGAAGAATGAGATTTGGGGTGGGGGAGTGAAGATTTATAGTAAAAGAAAAAGTCTCTTGGGCTTCCTAACGTAAGGGCGCTACTTTTGGCCTGCTCTTGAAACGTTACAAAAGCCCAAACGACTTTATGGAAGTCAATTAGCTCGGCTCGCACGGGATCCAAATCCGAGCGTCGTGCGATCCGATCCTAACATCAAAGGGCCCGGTCGGCTAACCGAGCATGTGTCCATCCGAGCGTCAAAAAGGAGAAAATTCACTTTCTCCACAACTTTCGTGTAAGATCAGACGGCCCAGATCTTGCCAGCGACGCTAAACGACAAGATAGCATTTTCTTGGAAACTGGGTCCGTCTCGAGATTCGTGCCACCGTCCAACGGTTCAGATCGCGCCACAATGCCCGGACGAAGCACTTCGGACCCAGACGCTCTGCCTCTGTCTGAAGAAGCCAGAGAAAATTTGGATTAAAAGTTTTCAGGCACCGCCCTCGGCGAGCCCCCCGGGCCCCAGGTCTCGGTCGGTTCCCCTCTTACCCGTGAGCGACTCGAAGCCTATGGCCTCGGAGCCGAAACCACGAATCGTTCAAGGGTTGGAGAAAAACCACCGTCGCACGGGGCCCGGTCAGAAAGCAGATCGGCACACCTCCCATCTCTAACTACTTCGGGCTGACAACCATCAGAAGTCGTCAGCCTGGAAGGAAGACAGAGATTGGAGGAGACCAATCATTCCAAGGCAACTTGTCCCTCGGCTCAAGACTTCGGTTGTCACCTCTTCTGCCATGATCTCCCCTGACCCTGACACCCACATCGGGGCCGTCAGAGTCAGGAGAAGATCATGGCGGAAGAATGACCACCCATCCTTCCGAAGCACCTTGTCCCCCGGGTTCGGACTTCGGTCGTCAACTCTTCTGCCCTTATCTCCCCTGACCCTGACACCTATGTCGGGGCCGTCAGAATCAGGAGAAGATAACGGTGGAAGGATGACCACCCATCCTTCCGAAGCACCTTGTACCCCGGGTTCGGACTCCGGTCATCACCCCTTCTGCCCTGATCTCCCCTGACCCTGACATCCGCATCGGGACCGTCAGAATCAGGAGAAGATCACGGCAGAAGAGTGATCACCCGTCCGACGCCCTCAGGGTTAGAACTTTTCAAAAGAAGACAGGCATCCGCCTTGACTCCGGTCGTCACCTCTTCTGCTCTGATCTCCCCCGACCCTGACATCCGCATCGAGGCCGTCAGAATCAGGAGGAGAACATGGCCGAAGAGCAACCACCCCAGGCAGACACCTCCGATGGCTAAAAATCAACAATGATGTGACTGAAACTACAAAGGGAGTGGGGTATTTATAACCTCCCCTCCAAGAACCAGCCATTATGACCATCGGGAGCTGAAACGCCACGCATTAATTGGAGGGCGCCCTTTCTTAATGACCCCGGGAAGTTGGAACGCCACACAAATTCTGGGGCGCCATTAATGCTCTTGGGAACTGAACCGTCTCGAGATTCGTTCGGCCATTCAACGGCCCGGATCGTGCTACCACGCTCGGATTGCCGAACCCTTAGACATCTGATCGGCTAACCGAGCAAGTGCCCATCCGAGCATCAAAACGGAGAAAACTCACATTCTCCTCAACATTCGTGTAAGATCTCGATCAGACGGCCCAGATCTTGCCAGCGACACTAAGTGACAAGATAGTGTTTTCTTGGAAACTGAGCCTGTCTCGAGATTTGAGCCCCCATCCGACGGCTCAGATTGCGCCGCGTTGCTCGGACATCCGAACCCTTACACCCCCGGTCGGCTAACCGAGCAAGTGCCCATCCGAGCGTCAAAACGAGAAAACTCACTTTCTCCTCAACATTCATGTAAGATCTCGATCAGACGGCCTAGATCTTGCCAGCGACGCTAAACGACAAGATAGCATTTTCTTGGGAACTGAGCCCATCTCGAGATTCGAGCCCCCATCCGATGGCTCAGATTGCGCCGCGTTGCTCGGACATCTGAACCCTTACACCCCTGGTCAGCTAACCGAGCAAGTGCCCATCCGAGCGTCAAAATGGAGAAAACTCACTTTCTCCTCAACATTCGTGTAAGATCTCGATCAGACGGCCCAGATCTTGTCAGCAACGCTAAACGACAAGATAGCATTTTCTTGGGAACTGAGACCGTCTCGAGATTCGAGCCCCCATCTGACGGCTCAGATTGTGCCACGTCACTCGGACATCCGAACCCTTACACCTCCGGTCGGCTAACCAAGCAAGTGCCCATCCGAGCCCCAAAACAGAGAAAAAAGCTGCCGAACTACCACGACCGTTGGATCTTCCAGAAATTCACGACCCCGGTGATGAACGGTCCAGATCGTGCCACGTGCGCTAAACGAAAAGATAGCATTTTCTTGGGAAATGCGCCCATCTCGAGATTCGTACCACCATCCAACAGCTCAGATCGCGCCACGTCGCTCGGACGGCCGAACCCTCAGATCCCCAGTCGGCCAACCGAGCAAGTGCCCATCCGAGCTCCGAAAACGAGAAAATGGTTGTCGAGCGACTACAACCGTCAGATCTCTCAGAAATTCACACTCGCCCAAGATCAACGGTCCAGATCGAGCCACGCCATAAATAGGTATTAAAAACCAGTTTTTATTTATTTAAATCGTTTTATTTATTTAAAAATTGCGAAAAAATTGCTAAAAATTCGGGAAAATTAACTAAAAATTCTAGAAAATAATTAAAAATTCGGGGGAACATTTTTGAGCCCCTGAACGAACAATTATTGCCTAGAATGTGCTGTTAAGGCCCCCGAACGATTGGTTAACACATCGCAAAATTAAATACATAATCCAAAAAAATAGATAAAAACCGTCGAATATTCAACAAGACTTCGGAACACCTTGCAGTTTCAGAAATCACCTCACTAACCCCCTTCGAGATTCAAAACCCTCCATTCAGACTCTGATACAACTCCACTAGCCACTGAAACAGTTAAACTACTCCTCAAAGGCTGATCACACTCAGTCTTTAGGATTGGGGGGCTCGTGATATGGCTAAAAATGAGGTTAAATCGGATCCGTCCAGATGGGGAACGAATCTTAAAGCTCAGGGGTAAACGGTAATTTCACATATAAAAAGGTCCGAAGCGGGTACTAGATCTCCCCTTCACAGATCCAATAACCCGCAAAATGGATCCACTCCAGCTGGGTATGAGTCCCGACCCAAGACAAACCCAGACCAGATAGTGAAAATCAGGGTCACTGATTTGACTAAATCAACGGGCCTGATTTGCAGTTATCCTCTCATCGGGAATCAAAGGTCAGTTTCCTAAACTAATTGTGAGGATTTTTCTCCTAACGGTTTCACAGGAAATCAGGTCCCTAATCAGACTCCCATGGCGACTATAAATACCTCCTACCTACCACTGTGACAAGGTAATCACTCTTTTCCAACTTAAGCTCTTTCTTAATCATTATTGGTTATTGACAAGAGCGTCAGAGGGTGCGTCGCCGGAATCAACCCCGATGTATCGCACTTCCTTGCAGGTGAGTGGCAGGGATCAGCAGGCTTGGATCCGCTATTCAGGTTTTTCACGAACTCACAAATCTCATCTGTTTACCCCCACACCAGATTCAGCGGTAACAATAGTTTTTCAGTTT
Source organism: Hemerocallis citrina (assembly GCA_017893485.1). Lineage (NCBI taxonomy): Eukaryota > Viridiplantae > Streptophyta > Magnoliopsida > Asparagales > Asphodelaceae > Hemerocallis > Hemerocallis citrina. Next base: position 109,228,961 of record CM030362.1, read on the forward strand.
TTTAAGTTTTACTTTTTAAATTAATGTTTGCTAATTAATAATTCAATAAGTGTTCTTAGTTATTTACAATATTCCGAAACAAGCTTTAATTAAATTAGCAGAAATTTCTAATAATTCTAAAGTGAGTTGAGATGCTGCAATTTTTCTTTTACTTTTTATATTTATGTTTACTAATTAATGATTATTTATTTTTTAATTTTTTAATTTCTGTTTGCTAATTAGTGGTTTTTCAATTTTCAATTTTTTACTTTTTAGTTTCATGTTTGCCAACAAATAGTTCAATAAGTGTTCTTAGCTATTTATTATATTCTGAAACAAGCTTTAATTAAATTAGCAGATTTTTTTTATGACTCAAAAGTGAGTTGGAATGCTGAAAAATTAGCATCAGGTGAATTTTCATGTTTTGATTTTATTTTTAAGTTTGGTTATTTGACATGAAATTTTTACAAGATAAACTTAATGAGTGAAAAATTGCAGACTAAAGATGTGGTTCTTGATGTTACAATTAAAAACTTTGAAAGGTTTGTTTTTGCTTTTGAAAAATATAGAGAAAATGGATTTGCTTCTGCTATGACTGAAGCTAAAGAAATTGCATCTAAAATAGAAATTGAGCCCTTATACTTGTAAAACGTAGGATTTTTAGAAAGAGACATTTTGATGAGATTCCTGATACTGATAGAGCACAACAATCTACTCAAGAAAATTTTAGAACTTATTATTTTCTTGTTTTTGTTGATATGGCTCTTTCTCAATTGAAGAGTAGATTTGAACAAATGTAAATTTTTGAATCTATACTTTGCTTCTTGTTTGATACATCACGGTTAGTTTCATTGGATGATGATGAAATGAAAAAATATAGTATGCAACTTGAAATTTCTTTGAAACATGGTGAAATGTCTGATATTGATGCGAACTATTTACTTCCTGAATTATAAATATTGCAAGGAATGCTACCAAGTGAAGCATATGAAACAAATAAACCATGACATACTCTTACAATTATGGAGTTTGCAAAAAAGAAAAAGAAAAAAAGAAGAAGATATTTTTCCAAATATTTTGGTTGCTTATAGGATTTTATTGATTGTACCTGTGACTGTGGCATCTGCGGAAAGAAGATTTTCAAAATTAAAATTATTAAAATCTTATTTGCGAACAACTATGACTCAAGATATGTTAAATGGACTAGGTTTTCCCGTGGACACGTGCCTACGACACATTGTAACCCCTGTTTTTCAGTTTTCGTATTTTTGGTGTATTTCTCTTCTTTCTTGAGTATTTGTACTCCCTTGTATTTTTTTCTGCACCGTATATTTGTAACACCCCGGTAAATTTCAAAATAATATATATATATATACATATAAAAAAGTAGATTTGCATGAATGGTTTAAATAATAATAGTTGAGTTAGAGCATCTGTAGTCGTTGAACGTGAAAATATGGATATATGGATAAATGGAAATAAGAATCGAACTTATGCTGCACTCGTTAAAAGCTATTTTTTAGCTTTCTATCATAAAATAATAAGCGACGGCACATGAAGTGCCGTCGGAGGAAAAAAAAATTAAAGCGGAAGGGAGGGACGACACTCGAAGTGCCATCCGACACATAAAAAAATTCATCCTCGGAATGCAAAAAAAAATTACAAAAAAATATAAAAATTACAAAAACATTTCAGAAATTACGAAAAAAATTACAAAAAATTACAAAAACATTTCAGAATTTACAAAAACATTTCAGAAATTGCAAAAACAAATAAAAAAATTGCAAAAAACTCCGGACGGCACTTCATGTGCCGTCCGACATAATCGGAAAGTTTCGTAAATAAAAAATTACAAAAAGATTTCAAAAATTACGAAAAAAGTACAAAACATTTAAGAAATTGCAAAAAAATTTAAAAATTGCAAAAACATTTCAAAAAATTGCAAAAAAAAATCGAAAATTACAAAAACCTCCGGACGACACATGATGTGCCGTCCGAGGAATTTGGGCTGGAATTTTTTTTTTTCTTTCAAAGAATGACACTTCATGTGTCGTCCGATGGGATTTGGGGTATTTTTTAATTGAAAAAAATTAAAAAAAAAACCAAGGGACGGCACTTCAAGTGCCGTCCGACGGGGAAAAAATTATTTTTTGGGTGGGACGGCACTCGAAGTGCCGTCGCTCAAATATAGATTCTCATTTATGGCACACGTTATCGATAAAATGGATATTTGGCAAACGAGTGCAGCACGTTTCTCAGCCAAATATCCATTTTATCGATATTTGGCAAACGACTACAGATGCTCTAAGTTATATGGAGGGGGGCCCCACGGTGATGTACATCATATAGGTTTGTATGCTTTTTTTTTTATGTAAGCGGATAGAGTCAAAAGACTCCAGCCAGATCAAAAAATATATTAAAATCAAATAACTGTACAGACATAAAACGAAGAGTTTTACAAGATGTAAAATTGGGTAATGAAAAGCAAAAACAGTAAATGATGCAAGGAAATATTAACACAGCCAAAGCTGATCCCATACAATCACACAAGAGTCAAGAAAAAAGCAGCACCGGTGAAGGAAGGGACGAAATGCGGCAAATTCAGGATGCAGACCGCCTGAAACTGAGCATACATCAACAACGTCCACACCGAACGAGACTGGAACAGGGCGGCGCACCCAAGGGAGAAGCTCGGCAGAAAGGAACAAGCCCTGACTAGGTTTGTATGCTTTGAAAACACTGAAATGTGCTGGTATTCTGTTCTTAAGTCAAAGGAGTTGACATGGCATCTTTCATAGGGGCCCACCCGGAAGTGTATGCACAGATTTGAAAACGAAAAATAGAGATATGGAAATATAGTACCATATCGTTAAATAACTTGAATAAAATATTATATAAATACTAAATGCCAAGGATCAAGAGTCACATAATCGGTTAATCAATTTTGGAGAGGCAGCCTGTGGTAGGCAGTTGTACTACATAGTATATAATTTGTCTTATAAATTGTATAAATTGTCTGAACTAGGGGTAGGGGTGTTACAAATGGTATCAGATCCGGAAAGGAGATCAAGGATCAAGAGTCTATTGGAGTTGTTTTCAATATATATTTATTTTTGGCTCAATCTTGATCTTCTGTGATTTATTTTTGGTTCCTTGATTTGTTCTTGATGATTGTTGTTATTTTCGCTCTTCATTTGGGTTTTGTTTCCTTTATTTTTGTTCCTGGGTACTCATGGTGATTTGGTTGTTCATCCTATTTTCAATCCTACTATTTTGATCCCTAATTGATTACCAAGACCAAATTAAACCTACAATCCTATTTGAAGCCTATACAATTTGATCTTAATAAAAACCTATTAGTCTAATCCTATTACTACTCCAAGTGGATCCCAATTAAACCCATGAACCCAATTACCCACCTCCAGTGGCGTAGCCAGGATTTCCATCTAGGAGGCGCGACACTTACTATTAACAAAAATTATAATAAACACATTTGCAAGTCTCAAAATATCATATATTACTATCAATTGTCACAAACTATTACAATCACTAAATAGCAGTAAAATAAACCAGTAGTTAAACCTTCTCTATTTCCAACTTCAATCAATAGTCTACCTCAAAGTAATTAAGTGCATTAAACATTAGATGTTCATCTCATAAGTATATGCATAGAAAGAGTAAAAACTAATGGTTAGAATTAGTTACCCACTCTGTGTTTGTTATTTGATCTATTTCTTACTCCTCTCGAGCTCCTCTCAGATCTCCTTTGAATTTGTGATGAGATTTGTAATTTGAATTCAAAAGAGGAAAAGAGAAAGAGAATGAAGGTGAATCATAATAGTATATGTTTGTACAAATAACCAAATTGGGCATTGAACAATGTGAAGTACAAATTTAATGTAATGCCTTGAACCTAGGTTTTCTCCAAATATCATGAAAATTTGTGAAAATGTTGCTCACATATATAGGATACGCATATAAAAAATCCAACTCTAAACTCCATGTGCTTAAATATAAAATTTTTGGAAATTAGCTCAAAATTGGGACAGAAATTAACACTATAATCTGTACCCATTTGGATTCTAATTTGATTACATATCATACTAATTCAGTCCATTCTCAAACAAATCAGTAACACTGAAACAGAAATTAGCAATATAATTATCCTATCATATATGAATTCATGAAATTTCAGAATATGAACCCTAATTATCAAAATGTACAGCAAAATTTACTTACAATAGGGTTTGGAATCGATCGACTCCTCGCTCTCTCTCTCTTATGACCACCTCTACAAACCCAACTAATCACTTGTAGATTTTAATCCCTCTTACAAAATTCATTATGAAATGGGTTTGGATTCAATAGAGTGGAAACAAAAGAGTGGAAGAAGAACTAGGTGAAAGAGTAAAGTAAATCTGTAACTGACTAAATGGGTTGGGAATTTTACACAAACCCTTTTTAAATTTCTTTTTACTAAATATTTTTTTTTTGAAATTTTTTTAAAATCCCAGGGGGCGCAGCTGCAGCCCCTGGGCCCAGGGCAGCTACGCCCCTGCCCACATCCTAATTCTAAATCTAAACAAAACCCTATATATACTTATTCACCCAAAACCCTAACCCTAACACTTCATCCCTCCTGGCCTCCCTCCTTTCTCCCTTGCACCGCACAGCCATCCCGACACCCCACCAGCCAAATCCCGACCTGCCTCACCCACGACGCCACCTAGTCGACTTTCCCTTCGGCTGCACCCGACCGACCAAACACCCAAGCCACCTCCCGATCACTCGAGCACTCAACTCCTCTTCATCTCTCTCCCCTGCCTCCATTCGCCGTCAGCACCCGCCGGAGCGCCAGCCAGCCGCAAACCAGCCGACGACCGACCCCCTTTTGGTCTCTCTCACACTTTGTTGTGGTTGCACGTGTTGGAGTTTTTGCACATGTATTGGATTTTCGTTCGTGGGTTTTGTTCGTTGTCGGGATCCATTCTCGTTATTCTTGATTTTCATCGTTATTCGTCGTCGGTTAAGGCATGTAGCTAGTACTCCAATTTCTTTGTATGATACAAGTCAAAAATACCGCTTATAGTGTAGTTGGGTTCTAGAGACAATTCGTATATGTGTTATTTTTGATGGGTTTTGTTTCTATTATGCTATTTGACCATAGTTGCCTCACGAAACAAAAATCGACATGAAAACAACTAGGTTTGACCGTTCTTGATCTATTCATATGTGTGAGATAATTAAGTAAAATTATATGTTTGATGAGATCCATGTGATATGATGGTTGTGAATATGTTATATACCCTATATCATGATATTTGGACACTTAGTAGACTCTATACCATATTTGATTATGATTAGAACGAGTTTCGTATGATTTATGTTGGTTTTGTTGTTAAAGGAAAATCTGTGTTTGTCGTTGATCAGTTTTAATTTGTATTTTAGACCATATTAAGGTCAGAATTATTAATTTTTGTGTTTGACATGAATTGTAGAGAAATCTGTCTTCTTTCCAATCCCTCTAACCTTGATCGATTTTGTGTTTGTATGAGTGAGTTATGGTTGTTTTACTACAGAGGTGTATTCTACTTCCACATTTCGTTTCTTGATAATTTTGATGATTAAACTATTTTGATACTAGTTCTAATTATATTATTTTGGTCTGAAACTTTTCACAGTATTTCTATATCTATATAGGGATTACCCAGAATTTTGGTGGATTTTATTGATGAGTTTTATATGTCGTTTCATGCTTGTTTATAAAAGCTACATGATGTATTTTGCTCGCTGTTCTATAAAGAATTGTATTTTCACCCTATCTTCTTTTACTGTGTGGAAAATATTTATGAAATATGAAATTTACCTTATTTTGTCTATTTTCATCTTCCTTTGGCATATTTGGATTTCATTTCACGGTTTGCAAGATATTACAGTTTTCGTACAGCGGTGTTGGGAATTTCAAATTTGCCAAATTATTATTTCTTGATGTTTTCTGATTTTCGTTGATTAATCTAATTTTACTGGAATATTATGAAACTCTATATTATGATACTAGACATATAGGGGATTTTCCCAGAATTTTTCTGGATTTATTTGAGGAGTTTTAATGCCGTTTTCTTATCATTGAATACGATTTACTGATTTCTGGCTGAACGTATTTTCTGGATTCAAATCAGTTTTGAGTTATGATTTTGTGAATTACTATGTGACTTATATATAATCGATGGATTCGTGTGGAAGTCTATTTTCCAGATTTTTTGACGGGTTCAGATTTGGATTTTTGTAGTAACGAAAATCACTATTTTAGTACTGTACTGTCATGCTGACCTGATTATGAACATACACTGTTTTGCTCGTTTATGTGACCGTATATCATCTATATTTATTTATTTGCTTTCCTGAACCTAATACTGATTATACGATACACTATTTCATACACTACCATGTCTGTTGATAACCATAATAAAAGTGTTCAAGCCGGGATTTCTTAAGAGAAGATCTGGTAGTGGAAAATATGGAAACGTGTACTAGGAAGGGAACTAGTGTTCCATACTATTACTGTTACTGTTACTGTTACTGCTACTGTTACTGTTAATTTTACTGCTACTACTACTGTTACTGATACCTGAGTGCACTGCCCCATTATGGTCCACTATGAAATCTAAAAGCGAAACTATTTGTTATAGCAACCATGTAGTAAAAACCGGGATGCATGAAGTGCTAACTAGCTAGTAATACACACAGGACTGTAAGAATATAAGACTGATACTGTTGGACTGATACTATTATATTGTTACACTGATATACTGAGCTTACTATTACTGGACACTGTTAGTTGTCATATGACACTATATTTGACACAAACATCTGTACTGTTAGTATACCATGCTAGTTGACTTTGCCTTACTGATTCACATTAGATATTACTTTTGGTATGTCATACCATGCTATATTTGTTTCCGCTGTTATTTAGATTGATTATTCCATGTACTTGTATCCTACATCATAAGTGGCCCGTAACTTGCAATTGACCGATACTTGTTTTCTCTTTCCTTCCCATGCAATTATTAATTGCAGATCAGGATGGTCAGCTATCCGACGGCATTGACGAAATGAGATATTAGTGCTGGATTTCTTGTTTATTAGTATTATTATTGTTGTTGCTTTGAAACAATGTATTTTGAGTACTTGGATATTTATTTTGTATTTGGGCAATGTGACCCAGGATATTTGACTTGTCCAGATTCTGATTTATTTGAGAATATTATATTTTGCTTCAAATAAATTCTATTGGTTTATTATTTTAGTTATGCATGTGTGGTTGATTCTCGTGCTTCCGACTCTGATTATTTTGTGAGATGTTGTAAAGATTCTTGAACAGCTTATGGATGATGAAAATCATTTGTTGGGCTAAGTTACGTATCCGTATTCCGTATTTTTGGAAAGCAGGGTGTGACACATCTTTGTGAAAGATACAGCATATGAAAATTCTTGTAAATACATAAAGAAAATGCAGGCATAACAAAGCACAAAAAGAAAATACAGGCAAAGCACATACAGAAGTTAAAGAAAATACAGAATGCTAGTGTTATCATTAATCATCTAACTGTTGAAGAATGTCTGATTTTGTAGCTCCTCCTTTTTCTAAAAAGTGAAGAGATGTGAGTGAGTGAGTGAGAGAGAGAAAGAGATAGAGAGAGAAATATGAAAAAGTGAAGAGAGGGGAGAGAGAGATGATAATAAAGTTAGGATGATTTATGTTTTGGGGGAAAAATATATTTTGGAATGATGAATGTGAGCCATTGATTTTATTTCAATTGAAGGAGAGCCACTTGATAGATTTTTTTTCAAATTGCCTTTTGTTTTATTATACAAATTAGCAATTTCAAGTATTGAAAAGAATATTTAGAAAATTATTGAGGTTGAACATATAGTTAGTGATTTTGCTTCTAAAAATGTAAGAATAAATCATTTTAGATGTTATGTGATAAATTTGATTTGATTTGATTTTAAAACCATTTGGGGGGGAAAATATCTTTGAGGATAATGAATGTGAGTCATTGGTTTTATTTCAATTGAAGAAGAGCCACTTGATGACTCTTTTTCAAATTATCTTGTGATTTATTATACATACTAGGTTTGCAGTTCGCTAAGTTTGAAAAGTCCAAAGAGCGCAGACCCTGTGGGCACGTGCTTACGATATGTCTTCGGAACGATGCATCATATGAAAAGCTCTATAAATAGTAAAATATATCATACAATTTTTGGCTTTAGACGAAGTTTCATGTAAGTCTAGTTGTGAATAATCCATACTTAATTGCAGCTAACAAATTCCCAAGATAGTCATTATGGTATCTTATTCTTTTCTCATCCTTAACAGCATTGGATATGGGGACAAACAGGTTGTTTGAATCATCCATTCCTTACAAAATCAAGCAAATATATTAGCATAAGAAACAAAAAAATAAAGAAAAGAAAGAAAAGAAAAGAAAAGACACATCCATCACATTAGGGCTTACCATTTTCAGTGATGTATCTGGGAGATTACCATACTTTTGCTTGATGTAGTTCATTAGGTTTCTCATCCCTTGGGGTACAATATATAGCCATATCGATGCCGCATGTAATTGCACGTGTTTTTAGCTCTTATGGTAGTTTCATGTTCATACACATGAAATTTGCAAGTTTTGTTAAATAAATAAAGTTCTAGTCTAGTGTGTTCATGAAAAAATAACAGTATTTGTGTCAATGCATGACTATTAATTCCGAATGCTCATAAACTTCCCTGCACTTGCTTGTGAAGATTAAAAGCATTTGAAGTTTCTATTTTGTAAGAAGTTTAATTTAGTGAAATAGCAGGAAATTGCTAAGTGCACATCGTCTTTTTACAATAAGAAAGATTTATTTGTTGGAAGTCATTATATATCGTTGAACAAAGGTAAATAACTTGTAGTATGCTGCTGAATTAATAAAGCTTACCCTATCTCCTATCAGATTGAAGCCATTGAAAGCTGCCACACAATTAGAAAATCAAAGTTAGCTAGCAATTCAAAGAAAGAAAATTCACAAAAAAAATTAATTAAAACAAAATTAAAAGTCTTGTGATAAAAGTATGATGCATCATGAACTTATGGAGAGTAACTGCCCTTGAATCAGTATCATTGAAAGACCATTGTCCTCCTTAATAACAAAAAGTTCCTCTTTAATAGCAAAACACTATTATTGAAAGACCATTGTCTAATGTTCATGGACCGCTTCAAATTTTCTCAGCCACATAACATTATCACATGATACGTAGAAAAGAAAATCTATATAGAAGTCCTCATTACTAAGGATAGACCAATACTCGACATAAGAAAAATTAACCTGAATTCTCTTGTTACATTTGAGTGTAGAAATACCAGTATTTCTATTCCTCCCTCCCACACCACACACTAAAAAGCTATAACAGCAAATTCAATTTGATAACTGATCAAGGTTTCAAAGAGTAGGTAGCTTTGATAAGCAAGCCATAATCGTTGCTCCCCAATTAATCATCACACCAACTTTTTTTTTTCTTCATTAGTTTCTCTTTTAGCATCATGCAGCTAATTATACATGCCTTGGTATTATTATCTCACACCAGATTCTACCACACAAAATCCATATCCATTGATTGGGCCACAATCAGAAGCTCAAGGGAAATACATCTCTTAAGAATTACCTATTAAGAGCTCCAGTATATACATTGACCCAAACATAAGATAGACAGAGTTGTTGTGGAGCTTGTGAAGGAATTTTTTATTCGTGTCAGAAATTGTGGTCTTTGGTCAGAAGTAGATATAGCCTAAATTTCATTAATATGATTGATGCAAGGGAAGGGACATACCTCAATCTGCGTTCGGAAGTGAAGACTATGCTTGTCTATTACCTGATTGATTCGTGAAAAAGTGGGGTGATTTGTTAGAAGTTAAAATAATCATGAAAGAAATTTATAGTTGAACCAGACACGACTCTAAATGAAAAGCATGTTATCCAATGCATCCCGAATGTAGTACTGGATTAGATGTAACAGGTAGTGCAAATACCTGTCCATATTAAAGACTCGAAGCATCACCATAGAATTCAGGATCAGCTTCGTTAGCTTTAGTTTATGCCTTAATGTCACATTCCATGTTCTTTGTGCGTTTCTTGTAAGCATTGTACAATGTTGTCTAATTGAAAACTGGTCACAATAGTTGATAATTTAGTCAGGTATTAATATTGAACATCTGTAACAACAAAAATGCCCACTAACTGAAATTTCTCGAGTATAGCTGCTAGCAAATAGAATTGGCACAGAACATCATCATTAATCAAAGAAACATCTCTATAATTTCAAAAGGAAAACTATAATCAAAGCATCTATGCTATTAAACTGCAAAAGAAGTATGTCAAGCTATTTAGCATTATCTAAGGATGAAGCTATAAATTATAATCCAAATTAAAATCTACAGAATGCTCAAATTTATATGTGTGTGTTGGTGGGGGAACTTACATGAGAAAGAGTTTATGGTTTATGGTTTCTGGTTGCTTACATGCTCAAATATATAGAATGCTCAAATTACTTGCTTAAATATGCAGAATCTACAGAATATTACATGGGGGAACTTACATGCTCAAATCTACAGAATGCTTCAGTTTTGGGAGCTTCGATTTTGGGAGTTTCGGGAGGAGAGAGAGACAGAGACAGAGAGTGAAGTCTCATAAAGTGAAGAGAGAGTAGTTATAAAGGGATGAGTTGTTTTTGTTTTGGGTGGAAATTTTGAGTTTGGGGGAAAACTTTTTTGGGGGAAAATATATTTTTGGAGGGTAAATCTGAGCAGTTGATTATGTTTCAATTGAATGTGAGCCACTTGATAGCTTTTTTTTAAATTGCTTTATGTTTTATTTTATAGATTAGCAATTTCACGTATTGAAAAGAATATGTAGAAAATTTTTTAGTTTGAAAATATAGTTAGTAATTTTGCTTCTAAAAATACAAGAAGAAATCATTTTAGATGGGATGTGATAGATTTGATTTGATTTGAGGTGCAAGAATTGCTGTCACTATGTCCCCCGCCGTTATATCTTATTTTATTAATATATATGTATAGGGCACAATTTTATTTTTTGTCCCAGGCCTTAAATAGTTCACGATAGGCCTGTGACGAATATATGTATATGTGTGTATAGAAAGTGAAGATGACAAAAATATGTGTCCACGCTTAAAAGTCTAGGAAGTGAAGATGACAAATGCATGTGTCATGAATATCACTCTCTGGTACTTAATGGTTAATTAGATTGATTAGAGCGTCCACTATCGTTTGCTATATTTTTTTAAAATGGAAAATTTAAGTTTTTTGCTGCCACTATCGTTCGCTAAAAACTTAGATTTTAGAAATGAGGTAAATAGTGAGCTGCTAAATATAGCAGCAAAATATAGCAATCTTCAAATATAGAAGACGGAAGATCTTATTCCGTCTGTCAATTTTTTCAAATATTAAAAAAGGTCGAACGGAAGATCTTCTTCCGTCTGAAAACTTTTATTGCAGAAATGTAGAGCGACAGAAGAAGATCTTCCGTCCTCTACTTTACGTCTCTCATCTTTTATTATTTTGTAAAATACAAAATAATAAAAGATGACTCTCATCTTTTCATTATTTCTTTTTTTTTTGTTTTAAAATGTTTTCCAAATTACTTAAATGCCCCCTCACTCATTCCACCTTCATACGGGTTGCTATTTTGACTCGCTCGAACAGCTTCATTTTTTTTCAATATATTTCCAATGGCTACAAATTAATAAGTTCTTAATATATATATATATATATATATATATATATATATATATATATATATATACACACACACACTCTACTCTGCATTCAACTTCTCTATCTTCTCTGTCTCTTTATATCTATCTTCTCTTCTGTTCTTTCTTTCTGTTATATTTTTCTTCTTTTCTCAATAAGGTGGTAAGATTTAAACGATGACAAACCGTGGTAATAGAGGCAGGGCATACACATCTATTGAAGATGTTATTCTTTCTCAAAGGTGGGTTACGATTACTCAAGATCTATTGATTGGTAATGATCAATCCGGAACACAGTTTTGGGATCAAGTACTTGCCTCATTTGTATCTCTAGTAGGCACTCCGACCAACCGAATGACTGGCTCTATTTCTAGTCGTTTTTGTGCAATTTCATAATCTGTTGCATTGTTTATTGCGAAGTTGGGTAGTGTCACAAATAGAGCTGTAAGTGGAACAACTAAGGCAGATAAGGTGTGTATAATTTAGGAGATTGAATTGAAAGTTAATATTGAAAAAAAATTATAACTCGTGATTTGGTAATTTTTATTTTTTTAGTTACGTGAAGTAAGAATGGAATACATGCAATCTTTCGGGAAAGCATTCAAATTTGATGAATGTTATGAGTTGCGTAAAGATCAGCCAAAATTTTCGCTGCGTACAACCCATGTATTCGACTCAGGACCAGGCTCTCAATCTGGGAAAGCTGGTAGCATGTTATGTTCGCCAACTATGTAAGAATGGAATACCAATATCCTGACTAACATGGATTCGCCTACACCCATCTCTGATCACCCGATCGAAAAGCAGAGAAGAAAAAAGGAAAAAGGTTGCCTGAATCTTTTGAATTTGCGGATATGGTTGAAGAGACCAAAATTTTTAACTCTGTCTATAAGGAGGCTAAGGATCAGAGGATCGTAGCAACAGAAAAGAAGCTTGCGATTAAACAAAATAGCACGATTTGAAATTACGAATGGAGGAAGATCGCTTCATGAGTATGGACCTCAACAACTTACCCGCACATCAGTGTATTTATTTCATGTGTAGACAACATGAAATCATGCAAAGAGGAGGATACATGTAGTATTATTTTACACCAATGTCATTTTTATATGTTTTACAATATCCGTTGTATCTTGCTAATTATCAATTATGTATTTGCATTGTGTTCCAATATATATGAATATCTTTCTATTTCAGCTTAAAATATTAAAGAGTATCAACATTGCAGATTACTAGTAGATCCATACATTAAGAGTGATTCTAAATTGAACATTAAGGCTGATTCTAAATTGAACATTAGAATACATATTTTCTTACTTTTCTACTCTAATCTTAAAATAAAACGATACAAATAATTTTCCTACACATTATTTCCATATTCGTACATATGTGCTCGATCAAATCTTGTCGCAGTGCATGATATTTTTGTCTATCATGTAGTTCGACATTGCATGCTAGCCTTAGTGCACTTATTGAACCTGCGGTTCTGTTAGATACGCTGAAGCTAGAGTCTGCACACTGGTCGTAGGCATAATCTTCAAGTCCTTCCTCTCGTTCATCCTCAACTATCATATTGTGTAAAATAATATATATCTTCATTATATAAGATAGACTTTCAGCATCCCAGAATTGTGTCGGACCTCTTACTATCGCAAATCTTGCCTGTAAGACCCCGAACATCCTTTCTTACAGCCTATTGCATTTGGGAAAATTTTCTTTTCTTTTGTGTATCCGGTGGCAAGTATTTTTTGACTATAATAGTCAACGGGGGTATATACCACCGGCTAAATAGTATCCCATGTCGTAGTTGTTATTGTTGATAGTGAAATTTGTTGGAGGTGCAAACCGTCATGAAGATCATTGAATAATATGGACCGATTGAGTACGTTCAGATCATTATTGCATCTTGGAATTCCGAAAAAAGAATGCTAGAACCAAAGGTCATAAGATGCCACTTCTTCGAGAATAATGGTTGGCTCCTGGACGTGACCTGTATACTGGCCGTGCCATGTTGCAGGACAATTTTTCCAAGCCCAGCGCATGCAATCAACACTACCTAACATTCCTGGAAAACCGCGAGATTTATTTTCTTTAAGAAGTCTTTGAATATCATCGACATTTAGAGTCCGCAAATATTGAGGCCCAAAGCTGCTGACAAAGGCGACACAAAACCTATGTAATGTTTTCAAAACGGTCGTTTCTCCTATTAGTACGTACTCGTCAACTGCATCAGCTGATGAACCGTATGCCAAGTATCTTATCACCGCAGTTATATTTTGATGGGGGGATAAACCGAAAGCTCGTGTTGCATCCTGTCGATGTAGAAAAAATTGATCATAACTAATAGTAGATTCCAAAATCCGGTTGAATAGAGTTCGACGCATACGAAATCGACGTGGGAATAATTTTTCACCGTAAATGAGATTATCTGCAAAATAATATTTGCAAAGTCGTCTATCAACTTCTTGTCTTTCACGCCGAATATATCTCCGGAGAATAACTTGTTGGCTTTGTTGAGCAGCAAAGGAGAACATTAGCATGTTGTTGTTAACATGTCTCGCAAGCATATCTTGTTCCTCTGATTCTTCTTCAGAAGAAGTAGACGATGAAGATGATGTTAGATGAGTCATTGCTACGTTTATAGTAGATATAAGTTGGTGTAGATTTTTTTTTTTCACGATTGGATAATGTATTGATTCTGATACTCACTTGGGTTTATATACATTTTTATATTAATGTTTTCATGTTCAGATCAGAATTGAGTGATGCCTCTTTATCCACCAAGATAAGTGACAAGAAGCCTGACTTGCCATATAGCTTCATAAATAGAACTAGCAAGAAGTCTATAGTTGAACCAAACTGTATTGATTTTTCTTGTCAATCACATCTCTAGGGGTAACAGGTTAATAAGTGATATAGCTTAATAAGTAAAAAAAAGATGCCTGGCACTAACTTTTTAGGTTAATATATATTAAGATTAATAAGTGATATATCACATCACTTGCCATATAGGTTAATTGGTGATATATGAAAAAACAAAGTCAAATAAAACAAGGTGTGATCAAATCACGTAAATAAAGTGGGGGTCTTGTCGGGAAAAAAATTAAAGCATGTAATGAAAACAAATTTGATTGATTAAAAATTCATCAGAAGACATACAAGAGTGGTAAAGATAAGAAGCATGATATTTAATAATCAGATAAAACAAGCAACTTATTTAATCATTACACAAAACAATACCGACAAGCAAAGTGATCACAGATTGAAATTTCTCTAAGAGAGACTATTGATATACAATTCTTGGAATAAGAGAGACTATTGCATACAAATCTCCGTAAAACAACAAAAGATAAATTTATTTCTCGTTATCAAACTGTGTGCATGGAATAAATTCAGGTGTCGAATTCAAACGTGAAGATGAAGGTCGATCCCTAGAAACACTTCTTCTGCCAGAAAAAAACCTGAGGAATTGATTCTTTCAAAACTGTGTCTTTCATAATGAATCGCCTTAATTGAGCATCATTATAAGTCAACTCGGGATAACGTTGGTATAACTCCTCCTGTAAATCGTAGTGTTATATTTATATACTAAATTAATTTGAAATATACAAGCACAAAATAATAATTATATACTCACATGTGACAATACACTGCGAGGTAGAAAATTGATAGGTCCCTCTTTAATATCCCTCGTAACTGTACCACCTGAATAAAGTGGAACCTCAACTATGCATTCGAGGCATTCTAGAAGATTCGACATCGGAGGTTGTGCAGTGTACTCCGTCGGGGCCTAAAACGGGAGAGATGGAAAGAGAAATTGAGTGGTAGGATCACTGATGCTAGTTGGACCTATAAAATCGATATTTGCAGCACGCAAAAGAGTCAGCATTATAGTACTTGTTGATACCTTAGCCCAATACTGATCATAAATGTTTTGTGATACAGGCCGGACCAATACTGATACGTCAATAGGATGACAGAAATCTTGTGGCGATATACAAGGCACGAAAGGTGGTGGGTCAACTGGGATAGTAATATTCTCCGTAATTTGGCGATAACAACGATCACGAAGATACCATACACCCTATAATGTAAACATGTTTATAACAACACAGAAAAGTTGTTTTACGCTAAGCATAAAGAAATATTTTGTACGAACACAATAAGAAATATGGAAAATAATACTTGTGAGCACTAATGAAAGATAACTCGGTGACGAGACAAAATGTTCGCAAGCCCAGTATCACCCTTGAACTCGTGGGTTGATCCCGAATAAGGCTGTCAGATGATAGATGCAGACGAATGCATCTCCAACTAATGTCTTGCGATTGAAATATTATACCTAATTTGGTTTGTTATATTTGTCTCCAATTCATCTGTGTTCCAACGTGTAATTTTGGGTCATTTTTCTGCGAGATCTTGCAATTATTGGAGCACATATATGCGTGTATTCATAAGGCCAATACTATAGATCAAAGATTTCAGTTAGTTTCCAAGTAAATACAACCACTCGTGTATTTATTAGTTTAATAAATATTGATTGAAACATTATCTGTTACCTCTAGTACTTGTCATATCCCGTTGAAAGACTTCACTTTAACTCTGCTAGAAGAATCTAGAGACATATATAGCAGTGTCATTGCTCGACCACCTCAATCATATGTACCCACTTTTTGAAGATCTTCTAGAGATGCAAGACAACTAGATATTATAAAGCAAGCAGCGTTGGAGAAAAGAAACTCACAAAGGATGAACATGAAGAACGCTCTTGCAATCTTCAATGCTAGATTATTATCTTTTTGAGCTGCCTCGATTACACTGATTTCAAAATACTTCTTCAGGAAGGAAGAGGGTATTCCTTAAGATTTCCAATCAGCTTTAGTAAGCTCAGAGAAAATGCGTGCTTGTACAACTTCGAAGGGGTAAGCATCATCGTTACACGGAAGTACTTCACCGGATCTGATAGATTACCCCGTTAGCATTATCCAATACAAGGGGGTGAATCTCACCTCACCGCACAGTAGGTGAAAAGTGTATGTACTATCCCACAATCTCTTAACCAATGCATCCACAAGCTTCATGGATTATTTCTCTGTATTAATCGTGAAAAATAGTGCCACCCCGTGTGATCGATTAATTGCTTCACTAGTGGAATACGGAAACATCACTTGTATGCTTTGATTGGACCATTCCAATTTTCCCTAAAAGTAAAAAATCCTCCTGCATGGTGCTCGGTAATAAACTGATGCACATGTGGGGTAGTCATCAACCACTCTCTTCCACAAACTTGGATCGGCAAAATCAAGAGATTCTGAGATGGTTCGACCTCCGCATCTGTGTTGTCATGATCCAGCCCGCCTCAAAGTTAGATTTTATTTTGCCAATATATCTTTGGATCGACATCTTTTTTAGTGAAGAAGATGAAATATAGTACTGTAATGACTCTCTGTGATTATGGCCGAATTGTGGATTAGAGAGAAGAGATGAAAATATGAGAGTGCCACAACTTTGGATGAGAGAAGAGATGAAAATGTGATAGAAGTTCATGCACTTAAATAGGGAGCATCAGAGAGGGGGGGGGGGAGGGGGGATTAGTCATTTCCCTTTTTATTTTTTCCCTTTTTATTTTTTAAAAAGAAAATTACAAGTTAAAGTTTCACAAAGAAATTTTTTTTTAAAATTTGAAGTAGATCTTCTGTCCGGGAAAAAAAAAATTTGGCCTAGACGGAATACGGAAGATCATCTAGTGTCTGAGTAGAAAATTTAAAATAAAAAAAAAATTCTGACCCGTATGGACTGAAATGTTTTTTTTGAATAAAATATTTGGGTAGATAGAATATCATCTTTCGTCCGCCAATTTATTAAATAAAAAAAACAAAAAATTTCCTCCAAATGGAAGATGATCTTCCGTCCAACATATTTATAATAATAAAATATTTAAAAAGTTGTGAGACGGAGGATCTTCCATCCAACATAATTATAATAATAAAAAATTTAAAAAGTTGTGAGACAGAGGATGTCTTTCCTTCTGAATATTTTATTAAATTTTTAAGTCAAATTTAGTTCAAAACGATAGCAGCGAAATTTTTTCATTGCTATTTCCAATTGTCAATTGTCAATTGTCAAATAACTATATTTTAGAAGCGACGATAATAGTGGATGCTCTTATAACAGAATATAATCAAGAACTTATATAGGAGAATACAGGAGACTCATTTTTGAGTAAACAAAAAAAACAGGAGAATAAATAAGAAATGGAAATATATTTTCTAGTGTTATCATGTAATTAAATATCAGTGAATTTGTCTCTATCTAATCCCCAAATTACAATATTTTGCCCTTTAATTTGAGAGACAAAAGCCATAAAATCCCTTAAAGTTTATGTGTTTAATAACAAATTTTCTATAAATTTATTTTCGATCAAATCAATCTTCCGCCGACATAATCATTATACCCTTATTCATATTATGACTTCCGCTTAAGTATCCTTAAATCCTCTGGATGAAAAGATCAACTTTTCATCGTTTACATCACTAATGTCTTTTTTTAAAGAAAATTTGCATCACTAATGTCCTACATCACAACCCACCTTTGCAAAGATCATGCGCTTCTAAACAAAATAGTTAAGCAAAATTCCTACAGCTTAATCGAAATAGTCAAGAAGATAGCTCAATCCACCAGGAAATCTCGCAATCACGGCTATATCTACTATCTGATTTTTTGACAGGGGATTTGAAGAGTTTGAAAAAGAGAGAAAAGAAATGAAGAGGGGACGTTGGGCAACATAAAGGGACATGGAGAAAAGAGAAAGAAGAAGAAATTTTGGATATTTTTTTAATAACTAAGGGCATAATAGTCATTTCTAGTATCCAAGAATGCATTAAAATTCTAACTTTATATACTATATATTAATCAAATATGTCTATGGTCTACGTATTGTGTTTATGTCTTGCATACTATGTTGGATACGAAGATGACGAGGCGATGAAGGAATCGAGATGATTGAAGACGGAGTGGAAGCAAGGGGAAACAACAACAGCAGCAGCAACAAGAGGAGTTGCAGTCGACCGGTCATTTGGACGGTCGATCGCCAAACTGTACAAGTTTTCCCGCGAGGGGGACAGTCGACCTATCATGTTGGATGGTCAACCGAATGCGGCTGAAGCAGATTTCTGGTGCGAATTTGGGTGATTTCTCTATAGCCCGAACTTGCTCTTTAGGTCAGATCGTGTGGCTCTTATCGTAATTGTCGCCGCTGAAATCGGTGTGGGGGCAAACAGATAGATTTGTGGATTCGAGGGAAGCTGAATAGTCAACCCTGCAGGATTCTCCAGCCGTTGAACACCTTCACCGGAGCTTGACTGAGATTCTCCCGCCGTTGACCTGCAAAAAGTGCGAAACACAGGGGTTGATTCCGGCGACGCACCCTCCGACGCTCTTGTCAGTAATATGAAAGATTATGAAAGAGCTTTGATTGGCAAAAGATTTATTACTTTGTAACAGTGGGGGATGGGGGGTATTCATAGCCGCCTTAGGAACCAGTTTCGGGATAAGATCAAATCCCTACTTCCCAGTGAATGGATAGAAGTGATCAGGACCGTTGATTAAGGACAATCATAAACTCTAATTCTATCCAGCTGGACTGGGTTTCTTGCAGGTTGGAACCCATGCCCAGTAAGACGGATCCATTTATATGTTATTGGGCCTTTGGAAAAAGGCACAGTTCCCATTTCGGACCCGTTTGTAGGTGAAATTACCATTTTACCCCTGAGTTTTAAGATTCGTGCCCAATTTGAATGGTCCCAATTTAACCCTATTTTTAGCCATATCATGAGCTCCCCACTCCCGAAGACTGAGTTTTGATCAGCCTTCGAGGAGTAGTTTTACTGTTCTAATGGCTTGTGGGGTTGTATCGGTGTCCAAACGAAAGGTGTCGAATCTTCATGTGAAGTATTATGGTGATTTTCAGAGTTGGTTGGGCACTCAGGGTTATCCTTGAGATCTTCTGGATTTTTGGTGACTTTTCTTAATTTCTATTTATTTTTCGGAACAGTTATTTAATTTTGCGAAGCGGTGATTTATTGTTCGGGGGCATTCATTAATTATCCTAAACAATAATTATTTACCTGGCGGTTCAAAAATATTTTCCCGAATTTATAATTATTTTTTAGAATTTTAATTAATTTTCCTGAATTTTTAATCATTTTTTTGCAATTTTTAAATGAATAATTCAAATTTAAAAAATAAAAAATTAATTTTTAATACCATTTATGACGTGGCGCAATCTGGGCAGCTCATCAGCCCTAAACGCGAATATCTGAGTGATCGGACGGTCCGAGTGACTCGGCAGCACTTTTCTCTGCTTGTGAAGGTCGGTGCCCCGGTAGCTCGGTCATAACTCCTCGGTAGCTTGGTAACTCGGCGCTTTACGAGCTGCCGAGCTACGTGGCTGAATTTGGAGTGTCTATCATGGCGCGAATCACGAGATAGGGGGCTCAGATCACGAGAAAACGTGATTTTGTCGTTTTGTGCGCATGGCGTGATCTGAGCCGTTCATCAGCTTTTGGCACGAATCTTGGAACAATCTGACGGCTGAGTAGCTCGGCAGCATTTTTCTCCAAATGTGGAGGTCGGTGCCTCGATAGCTCGGCAGAGTGCCTCGGTGACTCGGCTCCTCTTGAGTCGTTGAACCACGTGGCGACATCTGGAGCATCCATCAGGGCACGAATCACGATGCAGGCGGCTCAAATCACGAGAAAACGTGATTTTGTTGTTTTGTGGACGTGTCTGAATCTGAGCTGCTCATCAATTTTGGGCACGAATCTTGGGACAATCAGACGGCCTGAGTAGCTCGGCCGCATTTTTCTCCAAATGTGGAGGTCGGTGCCTCGGTAGCTCGGCAGAGTGCCTCGGTGACTCGGCTCCTCTTGAGTCATTGAACCACGTGGCGACATCTGGATCATCCATCAGGGCACGAATCACGATGCAGGCGGCTC
Source organism: Hemerocallis citrina (assembly GCA_017893485.1). Classification (NCBI taxonomy): domain Eukaryota; kingdom Viridiplantae; phylum Streptophyta; class Magnoliopsida; order Asparagales; family Asphodelaceae; genus Hemerocallis; species Hemerocallis citrina. The sequence continues at coordinate 109,249,748 of CM030362.1, forward strand.
AGATCACGAGAAAACGTGATTTTGTTATTTTGTGGGCGTGTTTGAATCTGAGCCGCTCATCAATTTTGGGCGCAAATCTTGGGACAATCAGACGGCCTGAGTAGCTCGATAGCATTTTTCTCCAAATGTGGAGGTCGATGCCTCGGTAGCTCGGCAGAGTGCCTTGATGACTCGGCTCCTCTTGAATCGTTGAGCCACGTGGCGACATCTGGAGCGTCCATCAGGGCACGAATCACGATGCAGGCGGCTCAGATCATGAGAAAACATGATTTTGTCATTTTGTGGGCGTGTCTGAATCTGAGCCGCTCATCAATCTTGGGCGCGAATCTTGGGACAATCTGACGACCTGAGTAGCTCGGCAGCATTTTTCTCCAAAAGTGGAGGTCGGTGCCTCGGTAGCTCGGCAGAGTGCCTCGGTGACTCGGCTCCTCTTGAGTCGTTGAGCCACGTGGCAACATCTGGAGTGTCCATCAGGGCACGAATCACGATGCAGGCGGCTCAGATCACGAGAAAACGTGATTTTGTCGTTTTGTGGGCATTTCTGAATCTGAGCCGCTCATCAATCTTGGGCGCGAATCTTGGGACAATCTGACGGCCTGAGTAGCTCGGTAGTAATTTTCTCCAAATGTGGAGGTTGGTGCCTCGGTAGCTCGGCAGAGTGCCTCGGTGACTCAACGCCTTGTGAGTTGCTGAGCTGCGTGGCTAAGTATGAACCGTCGCCGCCCTTCTTTATTCTGTCGTTTAGCCTTCCTTAACAGGCTTGAGGGTGGCCCCAAGCGTTACAAAGCCCAAGAGTCGCTTCTTTCATTATAAGTTTTCCCCCCTACCCTTTCTCTCATTCTTTCACTTTTCACTTTCAAAATTCACTTTCGCTCTCGCGTCGCTCTGCTAGTGGAGATTTTTGCTCAGCGATGGTTACGTTAGCTGTTGCGGCAGGCAAGGTAATTTTTAGCGAGGTTTTTCCGACCGAGAACGTCACATCAAGGTTAGTATATATATATTCTCTCTCTCATATATATACCTTACGAGATGTCACGAGTGTCCTCGGGTAGTGAGGCTTCTTCCTCGGGAGGTCAGAGCGATCGGTAGTTAGTTCACGAGGAGGGGGAAGAAGTGCAGAGCCGAGCGAGGGGGAAGGAGATAATAGGGTCGTCCGCGGCTGAGCCGACCTCTTCACTCGTCAAGGAGAAGGGGAAGGAGGTGGCCAGGCCAGTGGTCGTCAAGACGATGGTAGAAACCGTGAGACCAGTAGGAGAAATGGGTCGGCTGCCGACGGTGTTATCCGGCCATGGGGGGATCAGGCAGTATACCGGCGAGCTGCTGACCAAGGCCGTCACGGACGTTTGGAAACATATGAAGAGAATGAACCGAGGGAGGTTATCGAAGTCGACGATATACCCTCGGTTCTAACCGAACGAGATATGCTTCGGATTCGGAAGAGCTTCGTCATTCCCCCGGAGTACACCTTGATTCTCCCCGGTCCCGGGCGGGCGTGCACAGCATTCACGCCCGACACTTGCGTCTTCGCTTACGACGCATTAAATGCCGGACTATGTCTCCCCCTTCATCCCTTCGTGACCGAGGTGCTCCGGTGGTATGGACTGAGCCTGATCCAGTTCATGCCGAACATGTGGCGACATGTGCTCGAATTTCTGCTCAAATGCCGAGTAGTGAGGTGGAGCCTCAGCTCATCGTCCTTAGGAGCTTGTACCGGATCAATCGGATGAGCAAGACCGAACATCGGTACTATCTGTCGCCTCGGAAAGGTGTCAAGTTGATAGAGAACCCAGACTCTATCAAGTCGTGGAAGGGTAAATTCTTCTTGATATGAGGCCCTTCGTCGTGGGACTTCCCGACTCGGTGAAAGGAGGACGTGCTGAAGTATGCAAAGGCCGAGCCGGTGTTAACTCCTGTCGATGCAGAGGTTGCAGCGAAGCTGATCGGCTTCTCGATGTTGATTTGGTGGAACATGACCGAGGAGGTGCTCCACGGGTCGGGCCTTAATCCGATCGATCCGAGTACGCTCCGGACATCTCTATATCCTTGTTTACTTTTTGTTACGCATTATTTTTTCTAACTTTATTTTCTTTATTTGACAGAGGCTCTGAGCATGGACTTTAGGGCAATCATGGCCGAGCAGAATAAGGCCAACGAGGCTAAGAAGAGGAAGAGGACGAGGGCGGGGCCTTCGTCCGGCCGACCTACCAAGGTTCCTTTGGCCGCAGTCGTGGATCTGGCCTCTCCTCGGCGATCAGCCTCGGCTATAGGTCTTCTTCAGTCGATCCCTTCTGATCCTTCGGGTGAAGGCTTCTCCATCTCTGCGGCTTTGGTGCTCGAGGCCCCGCCCCTTACCGAGCAGGCCGAGGCCATACTGACCGTGGGCCACAAGAAATTGTTCGTCCCCAATTGGCGGGTGATGAACCACGATGGTTTCTTGGGGGATTCGGCAATCAGTATGCAGGCTTTTCGTCATCTCCCGACCCCGAAAGACCGAGCTACACTAAAGGCGGGGACGACATGTGACGATGCTCTAGAGGTAGCTCGGTCGCTTATGTCGGTAAGTTTTCTTAGTTGATTTCGATAATCTTTGAAAATTTTCTAAGTTTTTAGCACGGCTTTCAATGCGCTCTAACTGCTTCTTCTAGCAGGCCACGTGCCACTTCAGCCACCTTCTCGAGCAGTACGCCGAGCAGGAGAGGGAGTTGAAGGCTGCTTGCGACAAAGACCGAGCGGAAAGGGCAAGGGTCGTGAAGCAGTTCTAGGCGGAGCAGTGCCACTCGGATGCTTTGGCGGCAACCGACTTGGAGGTGGCCTTGGCGCAGGCGAGGGAGAAGCTTGCCTCGGAGGTGGCTAAGGCAGCCGAGGAGATGGCCGAGGCGAAGAGGGCCCTGGGGGCTGTGATGCGGCAGAAAGCTGAGGCCGTAGAGGCGACATTGGCAGAGATAGAGGCCGAGGCCAAGAAGCACGTCCTATCCCACCGTGCTCGAGTACGTCAAGGCTCGAATTCTCGGCTTCGACAGGTCGGGTTACAGGCTGTGTGGTCCGGTCGACGAGGAGGACCCGGATTCCGAGTAAGAGGCCGAAGGAGAGGAAGGGGACGAGCAACAAGGTGACGAGGCCGTGGTGGTGGAGGGAGGGGGCGACGAGGCTGCAGCCGACCCCCTAGCCATAGTGGCAGAGGAAGGGAGTCGTCTACCGAGGTGCCCGTCTCCGAGCTACCACCTAAGGTGGCCCCTTGACCTTTGTTGCCTTGTATTTTTTCTTCTCTTTTTCATGTATCGCCTTGTAGCGGACTGGCCACCGCCTTTTTTTGGTTATGAATGAAATTTTGCATTCTTTGACTAAGTGTTGGGGTCGATCTTGTTTTGGAGACGTCTTGATTTGAAATTTTTCTAAGGGCTGAAATTAATTTCATTTTGAAATCCAATTAAGTGTTGATAACAACTTTGCTTTGAAATTTGGCTGTGTTGCTCGGGCTTAATGCTGCTGTGTTCTTTCAGAATGCCGAGTTGCGTCTAGCGGAGGCATCGCCAAATATGGTAGCGGCTCAGGTCTCTCGTCTCCGAGCTGACTTAGGAGAGACGAAGTTGGCTCTTTCTCACAGTCGAGAGTGTTTTCTTAAGAGCGAGTTGGATCTAGACCACCTCAAGCTAATATTGTCGAAGCGTCTCTCCGGGCTGAAGCAACTAAAGAAATGAGCTCAAGAAGCTCCTCCCGAAGGGGAGGTGGAGTCGCTTCAGCAGGTGCTATTTGATGTCACGGTGGAGAGAGATGAAATGTTAGCTGAGGTCCACGAGTTGACGATAGCAGAAGACGAGCTTTCGGCGGGGAGAGAGGAACTAGTAGCAGGGAAGGGCAAGTTGACAAGAGTATCGAGGTTACTCATCTCCGTCGAATTATTGCTGACAGCTCTGGTGATGCAGGCTCTGTCCGGCTTCCTCGCTTCAAGATAGCCGTAAAGGACGACTCTCTGAAGCAACGAACCTTCAAATTCGAGACAGAGGTCGCTCGCCTCAAACCCCAACCTGAACGGATTAATGTCAGAAGCACGTTGTGTACTCGTGAAGAGAGCGAGAGAGGAATTTCCTTTTACGAGCTTGCAACTCGCTCGCCTGCTACTCGGTAGAGCCCTGTTGACGCACAAAGTGGGGTGGCTGCTTCGTCGAGCGGAGCGTCTGTTGGGGCCACCATCAGAGGCAGTGCTGAAGATGCATCTCAGTTTGCCGGTTTAGAGACGAGCTCCGAGGTTAGGAGTCGCCGTCCCCGGGTGTCTTTGAACCGGAACATCCCTCCCCCGAGGAGGCATTGAAAGAGTTGTCTTGTAATTTTTGCTTTTCGAATTTTGTAACTCGTCGTAGAGAAGAGTAGCTGGTCTTGTAATCTGAGTTTCCTCAAACTTTAAACTTTATAGAAGTGAGAGCTTGTTTATTCTTTTGTGCTTGTGCATTTGCGTGTTTTGTTAATCATCTATGGTTGTAGGACCACTTCTTACCCGCTTATGAGCGAGGAGTAGAAGTGGAGTCGAGCCAAGCTTTGAACTCCGAACTCTTTGTTTGAGTAGGTTTCAACAGTTGTGGGAGCAGTTCCGAATAGCGAACCACTTCTAGCTCGCTTAAGAGCGAGCTTGCAAAGCGGAATCGAACCAAGTTTTGGACTCCGAACTCATCGTTTGAGTAAGTTTTAACGGTTGTGGGAGTAGTTCCGAATGGCGAACCACTTCTAACTCGTTTAAGAGCGAGCTTGCGAAGCGGAATCGAGCCAAGTTTTGGACTCCGAACTCGTCGTTTGAGGAAGCACAATTAAGGTTTTAAACAGAGAGATAAAACAATCACAAGAGAATTATCAGGCGAAAGAAGTTCTTTATTAATAACTGCTAATCGGCCTATTCTAAGTTGCAGGCCGTTATTACAATGGAAAAATAAAGAAGCAAGTACAAATAAAAAGAAGATAGGAATGGCTTGACATTTGATGGTACTCGGAGAGGCGTTCAAACACCCTCTTGGTACTTCAGTAAATGGTCGGCGTTCCAAGTTCTTGGTATCTCTCTGCCTTCGAGATCTTCAAGACGATATGCTCCTGGCCAAACTAATTTGGAGACCTTGTATGGTCCTTCCCAATTCAGGGCTAGCTTGCTCTTTTGGCTGGGAAATGAGATGGCTAGCTTTCTGAGGACTAAGTCCCCTACCTTGAAATCTGTGGGATGGACCCTTTTGTTGTAGGCCTGCTTGATTCTTCTCCGATAATTTTGGTGGCGAATTGAAGCTCTTTCGCGGAGCTCATCGATGAGGTCCAAATTTGCTCGGAGCTCTTTGGCGTTCTACTTTTCATTATAGGCAATAAGGCGAGGGGATGGCAAACCAACTTCTAAGGGGATTACGGCCTCAGACCCGTAGGTGAGGTTGAAGGGCGACTCTCTTGTGGGAGTCTTTTTCGTAGTGCGGTAGTTCCACAATACGTTAGGAAGTTGTTCTGCCCATAAGCCTTTGGCCAACTTGTCTAGTCTCTTCTTGATGCTTGAGAGGATGTGCCTGTTGGCATTCTCTACTTGACCGTTGGATTGAGGATGGGAGATGAAGGAGAAGCATTGCTGAATACCGAGGTCTTCACATAAAGAGCAGAATGCTGTCCCGGTAAACTATGTTCCATTATCTGTTACTAGGACTCGAGGTATGCCGAACCTATAGATTACATTTTTCCAGAAGAACTGTAGCACTTTGTTCTCAGTAATAGTAGCCAGTGGTTCGGCCTCGATCCACTTGGAGAAATAGTCGATTGCCACGACTAGGAACTTGAGCTGGCCTGGAGCTGGTGAAAACGGACCTAGCAAGTCCATCCCCCACATTGTGAAGGGAATTGGGCTCGAGAGAGAGGTGAGTTGTGCTTGGGGTAGGCAGCAGATGTTGGAGAATTACTGACAGGAGCTGCATTTTCGGACATGTTGTTCGGCGTGCCGAAGTAGGGTAGGTCAGAAGTATCCGTAGTTCAAATCTTTCCTGGCGATGGACCTTGATCCTGAATGGGCTCCGCCTATACCTTCATGGAGTTCTTTTAAGTCATACAAGACTTCTTCTGGAGAGAGACATCTCAAGTAGGGTCTGCCATCTACTTGGGTATAGGAGCATTTGTACAAGACTCCCTCAACAAGGGTGTACCGCTCCGCTCTTATTCGGATTTGGCGAGCTTCTTTAGGATCTAGGGGAGGTTTCCATCTCTGAGGAACTCAATCAAAGGCTTCATCCAGTTATCCTTGAGTTGGATAGGTAACGACTCCACTGAGTAGGGAACTTCTTCTTCGATGCTGGGCCTTAGGAGAACTTCGATCATGACGGTCTGCTCGAGACCTTGGAGGGAGGAAGAGGCTAGTTTTGAGAGGGCATCTGCTTGGACATTCTCTTCTCTGGGGATCCACCGGAGTTGCACCTCTTCAAACGAAGCCATGAGACTTTGGATCTTGGCTAGGTACTTGGCCATTCGATCGTCTCGCGCCTCGTATTCTCATAAGACCTGATTTACAACAAGCTGCGAGTTACTGAATATTCGAACCCGTTGCGCTCCTGCCTTACGAGCCATGCCCAGGCCTGCTATTAGGGCTTCATACTCAGCTTCATTATTGGAAGCTTTGAAGTTGATGCGGAGGGAGTATTGGAGAACGAAATCATCGAGGCCTGCCAGAATAACTCCGGCTCCACTCCCTTCGGTGCAAGAAGATCCATCTACATATACTGTCCAGATGGGGGGTCCATCTGCTGCTTGACTTACTTCCGGGATTGTGCTTTTCACTATAAATTTGGCTAGGGCTTGGGCCTTGATAGCAGTCCGGGGTTGATAAGATATGTCGTGTTGACTCAGCTCGATCGACCACTTTATTAGACGTCCGGAGGTCTCGGGCTTGTGCAGGACCTGCTTGAGCGGCTGGTCAGTAAGGACGACCACCGAGTGGGATTGAAAATAGGGGCAGAGCTTCCTGGCTACCATAACCAAGGCGTATGCTATCTTTTCCAATCTCGGATAGCAGAGCTCAGCGTATCTAAGGACCTTGCTCACATAATAGATAGGATTCTGAGCATTGTGTTCTTCCCTCACTAGGACAGTACTGAGGGTTTGCTCGGAGGCAGCGAGGTAGATGTAGAGTGTTTCCCTGGGGGTAGGCTTGCTGAGGAGCGGGGAGTTGACCAGATAGGATTTTAGTTGGTCGAACGATTCTTGCTGCTGCTGGCCCCATTCAAAGCCCTTAGCCCCCCTGAGGGCTTTGAAGAAAGGAAGACACTTTTCCCCTGACTTAGACAAGAAGTGCCCTATAGCCGCGAGGCGTCCTGTAAGCTTTTGCACTTCTTTCACATTTGTAGAAGGAGCCATATTGAGGATGGCTTTTATCTTCTCGGGGTTGGCCTCAATCCCCCTCTGACTGACCATGAAGCCCATGAACTTACCAAATGAGACCCCGAATGCACACTTATTCAGGTTCAGTCTCATGTTGTGCTTTCTCAACACGTCGAAGGCTTCTTGGAGGTCGGCGACATGGTCGGACCCCTGGATGCTTTTTACTAGCATATTATCGACATAAACCTGCATGTTGCGGCCGATCTAATTTTGGAAGACCTTATTAACGAGGCGTTGGTAAGTGGCACCGGCATTTTTGAGCCCGAAGGGCATTACCCTTTAGCAGTAGAGGCCTTGATCTGTGATGAAGGATGTCTTTAGGATATCCGGGGGGAACTTTCTGATTTGGTTATATCCGGAGAAGGCATCTATGAAGCTCAAAAGCTCATGATCCGAAATGGCGTTGATCAAGGTGTCGATGCTGGGGAGTGGGAAAGGATCCTTGGGGCATGCCTTGTTCAAATCTGTGAAGTCGATGCAAATTCTCCAACTTCCATTGGCCTTCTTAACCATTACGACATTAGAGAGCCACTCGGGATAATTGACCTCTTATATGAATCTGGCTTTGAAGAGCTTCTCTACTTCTTCTTTTTTGGCCTGCTGGCGCTCCGGGGCGAATTTATGCCTCTTCTGCTGGACCGGTTTGGACCCCGGAGCAACACTTAGGTGGTGGACGAGGAGGTCTTCGAAAATCTCTGGCACGTCAGCAGCTATCCATGCGAAGAGGTCCCGATTCCTCTTTATGCACTGGACTATATCGGAACAGAGGGCAGAGGGAAGGGTTTTGCTGATGAAGAATTTGTGAGTCGGATCTTGCTCCGAGAAGAGCACTTCTTCCAGCTCGTCTACCGGTTCTGAAATAGGCTGGGTGTTCCCCTGGAGAATTTCAAGGGTCTCGAAGGAAAGGACGGGTCCTCCGGTCGAGGTCATGTAGCATTTGCGGGCCATCTCTTGACTTCCCCTTACTTTTCCTACACCTGCCTTGGTGGGGAACTTTATTTTCAGATGATAAGCTGACGGGACAGCTTCTAAAGCAGCTAGGCCAGGTCGACCTAGGATCACATTGTAAGCGGCTGGAACTTCGGCAACTATGAAGTCCATTGGCTCCATTCGGGTAGTAGGAGTTTTGCCAGTGGTTACGTCGAGGATTATGACCCCTTCGATCGTCACTGGCACTCTCGTGAACTCATGGAGAGTGTAGCCGACGGGCTTAAGCCTGTCCCCCGATAATTTGAGCCTTCGGAAGGCCGCCAGGAAGAGAATGTTGACAGAACTGCCGTTATCCACTAGAATTCTTTCCACTTTGAAGTTTGCCATGTGGAGATTAATCACCAGTACATCACAGTGGGGGGTTCAGACACCCTCTCAATCTTCATCCGAGAAAGTAACCGGGACTCCAAGACCTTTGGGAGGGGGTATACTGTGCACTGAATTGACTTCCCTGATGAAAGCCTTTCAAAATGAGTTAGAGGTTCCTCCCATTGGACCTCCGTGGATGAGGTGCAAGATGCGTTCTTCTTCGAATTTGGGATTCTCGTCACGCCCTTCGGGCCGCTTGTTAGCCCCCCTAGGGGGTGGAGGAAGGTCGACCCGGTCCTTTCTTACAAACTTGGAAAGCTGCCCTCTCTGAAAAAGGGCTTCGATCTCATTCTTCAAGGCCCGACATTCATTGGTGTTGTGGCCGTGGTCTCAATGGTAGCGGCACCATTTCTCCTTATCCCTCTTCTTTCCAGGGGTATTCATCTTTGGGGCAGGAGGCAAGATCTCTTCTTTCTCCACTTCCATGAGAATGGTTGAGACATTGGCATTGAGAGGGGTAAACTTTTCAAATCTGGGAGGTGGATGACGCTGACCCCCGTTGTCCTTCTAGAGCTTTTTGGCTTCCTCGTCTTCAGCAGCCTTCCTCTTATTTCCAGAAGATGATCCCTCGAATGTGGGGCGATGTTCAGCCTCCTCCACGCAGATGTACTTCTCGCTTCTGAGAAGAAGATCGGAGAAATCCCACGGGGGCTTTTTGGCTTAGGAGGACCTGAGGTTGGAGTTGAGGACATTGGACTGGAAGACAGCTGCAGCGACCGATTGATCGAGGGAAGCGATGGACCTGGCCTCCGTAGTAAACTGCTTGACATAATCTCTTAACTTTTTGCCCTTCTTATGATTGAGGAAAAGTAGTAAAATACTCATTTTTTCGGAGCGGTGGCTGCTCACGAAGTGAGTTATGAAGAGGGTCTCAAACTGTTCAAAAGAGAATATGGAGGATGGAGCGAGGCGGGAGTACCATTCCCGAGCTGGGTTTTTGAGAGTGGCTGGAAAGGTCTTACATAAGAGGGCATCAGTGGGAGAGTGATGCCTTCTTTGACGGTACTCAGGGGACTCCCTCCGCCTCCTATGAAGAGCAGACCTCCTGTGGTCGCGACGGCGAGGAGATCGCGCATTTGGACGTTCTGAGCGGGAGACACCCTCACGGGCCCGCCTTTCATCCAAATGGTGGCGAAGGTCCTCTTTTTTCTGCCGATCGATGATGACGTTGCGGAGGTCTTCTGAAGGCCGAGGGTTATGAGATGCCATGGAGTCGGTTTAAGGGTTATGTATGGAGATATGGTCACGGTGAAGAGGTTGCTTATGAGGATGAGGACGAGAGGTCCCTATACCAGCATTCTGGGGCCCGAGTGGAGCCTTCTAGCGTTGAAGATTTTGGGGAGGAGGCTGCCCCTGCTGTAGCGGCTAATCGGGTTGAGGAGGGAGCTGTCCCTGAGGCTGGATGGGTTAGAGGGGAGCCTCCAGTTGTGGTTGAGGAGGAGTGGGTCCACGGTTGGACCCTTTAGATCTCAGCTTCCTTGGTGGCATGGCTGGAGGCGGTGTTGACCGGTGGAAGAGGTTGGACTGGTATTTGCCTTTCCTACAGACGGCACCAATCTGTCACCGCTGAAATCGGTGTAGGGACAAACAGATAGATTTGTGGATTCGAGGGAAGTTGAATAGTCAAGCCTGAACACCTTCAACGGAGCTTGACCGAGATTCTCCCGCCGTTGACCTGCAAAAAGTGCGAAACTCCGGGGTTGATTCCGGCGACGCACCCTCTGACGCTCTTGTCAGTAATTAGAAAGATTATGAAAGAGCTTTGATTGGCAAAAGATTGATTACCTTGTAACAGTGGGGGATGGGGGGTTTTCATAGCCGCCTTAAGAACCAGTTTCGGGATAAGATCAAATCCCTACTTTCCAGTGAATAGATAGAAGTGATCAGGACCGTTGATTAAACCCTAATTCTATCCAGCTGGCCTGGGTTTCTTGCGGGTTGGAACCCGCGCCCAGTAAGACGGATCCGTTTATGGGTTATTGGGCCTTTGGAAAAAGGCCAAGTTCCCATTTCGGACCCGTTTGTAGGTAAAATTACCATTTTATCCCCGAGTTTTAAGATTCGTGCCCGATTTGAATGGTCCCGATTTAACCCTATTTTTAGCCATATCAGTAATGTTATCTCTTCTATAATTTTCAATGGCTATTGTATCAAGATATCAAGCTAGAGTTTCTCTAGATCTGTATATATTGTTGTTATTGGCCACCATTGCAAGCCAAAAGAGAGAGAGTACTTCATTGAAGGAGAAATTGAGTAATTCTCTAATTGTAAACAACTAGTACTTGCAGGTAAGGCTTGAGAGAGGGTCGTGCTGAGAATTTTAATACTCTTGTATCTTTTCTAGTTGAATAACATTTTGTTTTCTTCTCCCTGGATTAAGGCAAAAGCCCCAACTAGGACAAACTCGTGTGTGCTTTGGTGTGATCTAGTTTTGTTTGGTTGTTCGTACTGAATGCATCACATAACTCAATAAAATACATGAAAGGGAAGAGTTCTACTAATTTCCTAACAAATGGTGTCGTTGTACCTCTTGTTTCCCTAACAATTGGTATCAGAGCAATAAGGTTCATGGGTTTGTTCGAGTCCTTTGGAGAAGATGACAGATCAGATCACGAAGATCAAGCAGTTCGAAGGTAAGATCAACTTTGATCTCTTGAAGGATGACATGCATGAAGCATTGGTTGAATAGGACTTGGATCTAGTTCTAGAAGGATATAAAGGGAGACCAATCGGCACAAAGCAGGAGAATTTGGAGGAGATTTATTCGGAAGCCATGGGTTTAATCCAGATGTGATCGACAAACATAGTCAGGTATAGAAAAAGTGCGGCAAGTCTTTGGGCAAGATTGAGAACTGACTACTCAGAATCGTCATTACAGAGTCGGATGTGCCAGAAAAGAAAGTTGTGGGGTTACTCAATGAAGGAAAGTACTGCTCTTATAGATCATACAGTGGAGTTCAATATGGAGTTATCTGAATTGAGGGCGATCAATGCAAATGATCTAAATTCTTCCAACTTGATATATTCAACACCAAATTCATCCAACATGATAACCATGCTAGACGAAAATCTACAAAGGAGAAGTTTTCTATAGCAGGTATGATGAAAGGGTTGGAGGATGATGCACTTAGGAAGGAGCGTCAGAAATTAGCGTTAACTTCTTGAGTCACTTGGATGTGGATTGTACCTTAAATGGAAGAGAAAGTGTATGTTTGGGTAAGTTCCATCCCCACCAGTGCAAAGAGATTGTGCATTACATTAGAGACTATTGCAAGCGATAGAGTCAGAGGGGCGCCAAATTCAGTGCAGTTGAATCAGGTAATAGTTTAAACAATATTTTTGTTTTAAGTTCTTTAGATGTGAATTCCGGTTGTTCTTTTGATTCGGTTAGTTCTTCTCAAGTTTGCTCCAAGAGGGAGATGGTTTGTACTTACAAGTTTGCATCATGTCGTTATCCGAGTACGAAGATTGATAAGATTTGTGAAGTAAGGGGTGATAGAACAATATAGTCGAAGATGACAAACAGAATAGGATACACACACTAGAGGAGAGCATGTATATTTCTTTGATGAAACAAAGTCTTTTATCCATGAGAACTCTTGAAGTTATGGATTACTGGTACACACCAGGTGGAGTTTGATCAGTTTGGAAAAGTTATCGTACGGTGATGAAGGGTGACAGGGGGATTAAGCGGTGTAACCAATGTTTTCCATTTTCTGTATTTTGGTGCTTTTTTTTTCTTTTTCGTGTATTTATTCATTTTTTACTCTTCCGTTCCTCTGAACTGTGTATTGTTCTTCGTTCTCAATAATAACTCCATTTGTTCTGATTTTTTGACTCTATTTTGTGGACTTGAATATTTTCTTGATTTGATTCTGATCTTTCTGTCCTAAATTATTCTCCGATTTAAATTGTTTTGCTCCAATAATTTTTTTTCATGCCCTATTTAATTATTGTTTAAATTTTATTCTATTTCTTGATGGATCGTTATACCCTAAAACCCTATTGGATCTTTAAATCTACAACCCAGAATCCCAACCCGTTAGCCCCTTATTAGCCCTAGTTTGCATGTATATATATACCCTGTTTGCATCCCCTTGTTCACCATCAAGCCTTAGCCGCTAAACCCCCCATCATCCCGATCCCACTGTTCATCCTCTACCTCTTATCTCCCGGTCTCTCCTAGCCCCGGTGCATCCCTGCCTAACCCCGATGCCTCATCACCCAGTGCCGTGCTGCCTCCTCCCTGTCGCGACCTCACATCGACGCAGCAACACCCCAACCACCTCGGTGCACCCCCCCTATGCGCTGTTCTCCCCGACCGCAGTGGCAGACAGCAACATCAGCATCGACAGCGAGCACTGCCGCCCTTGTCTGTCGTTCGCCCGTGCACACCCGGATTCCTCTCTCTCTTGTGTGCGTATGATTGTTTGTATTGGTGTGTTCATGGGTTGTTCATTGAGTTCGTGCTCGGGAATCCGTTATCGTTATTCTTGTTCTTGCTTCGTTTCGACGTCAATTTCAAAGCAAGTAACTTGTATTCCTTTTGTTGCATATACAAGTACTAAATACTGCCTGTAGTGTAGTTTTGTTTTTAGAGTCAATTCGTATGAAACCCTTGTTAGATCTTATCTCTCCTTGTTGATCCATCCGTAGTCGTCTTTGGTTACACACATGGCATGAAATAACTTAGAAATAATTAATTCTTGATGCATGTATGTATGTTGATTCGTGATTCATGATGTGTTGTATGATCTTGTATACATGACGTGTTAGTCGTATTATAACTTGTTGTAGACTTGATAAATACCCCATACCATGCTATTTGGATATCTATTATACCATGCTTATGTTTTGTTTTGATTTGGGTTTGTTGCACATTAACATAGTTGATTTAATGCATAAGAGGATTTTTGTTTTTGATGTTGTCTCGTTTTTGTACAGTATTTTAGACCCTATTAGGTTCAACAAATCAATATTATTTGGGAATATGAATCATAGATATTTCTGTCTATTTCCAGAATTTCTGACAGATCTCAGTTTCGATTTGTGAGTTGCAAGTTATTGCTGTTTTACTACAGATGTGTAGAAAATTTCATATTCTGTTATATATGAATTCTGTATGATTATTTATTTTTATACTGATGTTAAAGATAATATTTTAATCCAATATTTTGCGGAATACAACTAGACTTGGTTGGGATTAACCCTAATTTTTGTGGATTTAATTGATGACTTTTATAAACTATTCTATGCTTGCAAACAACTACTATACTTTCAGAATTTTCATGCTGTTCTGTAAAGAACCTTAATTTCAACCTGATTCTACGTGCTATTGATAAAAACTTTGTGAATATGAAATGTAGTCCAGTGTATCTATTTTATCAATCTTTTAACGGATTTGGATTTGGATTTATATTTTGTATCGATTGTTGTTTTAGTACTGCTGTGTCAAGAGTTTCAGATTTACAACTTTGCCGTATCTTGCCGTATTCTGATTTTATTTAACCATACTATCCATGTTGGAATATTATCAAATTATATTTGCTGATAATAAACATAGTAAGGAATGCCCCATATTTTTCTTGTATTTAATCAGTAATTTTTATGCCCTTTTCCTGTTTATGAATACAAACATGTGATTTCTGGCTGAACATGTGTTCTGAATACAATTCTGTTTTGAGCCCTATTTTTGTGAATTACCATATGACTTATATATATTTGTTGAATTCGGTCGGGAGTCAATTTTCTAGATTTTTTGATGGATCCAGATTTGCATATCTGTGACAACGGGAATCCCAGATTTGGTGCAATACGGTCTTGTTGTTCAGAAGTAGAATTTTCGTTGTCTTAGTTTGTTTTGAGTCTTTCATCATCCGTTCGTGTCCTTTGTTCAACTTGTACTTGTTCCTTGTGTTTCTTGATTTGTTTGTGCACGACCATGCTTTACTTGAATAATAATAAGAAGGAACTAAGTCGTGGATTAAAGGGAAAGATCTAATAGTGAAAAATATAGAAATGTGTACATGGAAGGGGATCTATAGACCCTACATGATTACTTGATACTCGATACTTGATACTTGGAGCTTGACACGTGACTACTTGACACTTGCACACTTGACACATGATACTTGATACTTGATACTTGATACTTGATTACTTGATACTTGTCCTTGAGTACACTGCCCTCTATGATCCACTATGAAATCTAAAACATAAATTATTTGAATGTAGCAACCATGTGATAAAAGTTTGGGATGCATGAAGTGCTACCTAGTTAGGACTAGATACAAGACTTAAATATAATCACTTGACACTTTTCACTTACTACTTGTTACTTGTACATGATACTTGACACTTGTTACTTGTTACTCGTTACATGATATTTGTTTACTTGACACTTGTTACATAGCACTTTTATCCGTTCATCTTTCCAGGCTAGTTGTTTCTGTTCTTGATTAGAGTTAGTTGCTCTATTTTGCTGTTACATCCTTTCCATGCTATACTTGCTTCCGCTGTTACTCTATTCTTGTTTATTTTTTCTGTACTTGTCACTTGCACTACAAGCAGCTTCATTTCTCTTTCCTTTTTTCTGTAATTTATTAAATTACAGATTATGGTGATAAGCTGCCCGATGGAGTAGGTGATCAAAGATTCTAGTTGGCGGGAGTTCTTGCTATATCTATTTATTTCTTGTTGCTTATCTTGAATAATTGTAATTTTCTTCATGGATATTTGTATTAGGTCTTTTGTCCCAGACTTGTGTTCTGTTCCAGACGTGATTATTTGAAATTCAGTATTCTTGCTTCTTGTTTCAAGTAATCTTGTTGACTATATTATTTCAGTTATGCATGCGTGGTTGACTATTTCTCTTGTACATCTCTTGTTTATACTTTTACTCGTTGTAAAGATCCTGACAGCTTAGGAATGATGAAAGCCATTCGCTGGACTTAGTTACGTATCCGTATTCCGTATCTCCTTTATGGGTAGCGGGGCGTGACAAGCAGAGTCAACACAACCGCTACCAGTTTTGGAGGAACAGGAAACCTTGGCCAAGTTGTTTGAAGCTCATTGTTCCTAAATCACTATTTAGTTTACCGTCAATAGAATCATCCGAGCGAGACTGCGATATTCGAATATCGTCGGAAGGTGGAAATAGCCTTGAGACAGGTAGAGTTCGTGTGGAGGGTGGCACCTCCATGATAAGATCTATTGGGGTGTGCCCTTTAGGGGGACATACATCGTGAGAAAAACAGGTGGTGGTAGATTCAACTAGCAGAGAAAGCCACATAATCGAGTTGTTTGCAAGAGGTGAATAAATGGAGTCTATAAGGTTTTAAATCGCACAGTTGTGGATTTCATGAGTATGAAATCAAAGGTGGAGATTGTTGGGTTTAAGTCTTGCATACTATATTAGATACGAAGACGATGCGACGATAGGGGAATCAAGACGATTGGAGACGGAGTGGAAGCAAAAGGAAACAACAACAACAGTAACAACAACAGGAGTTGCGGTCGACCGCCCGACTGTACAAGTTTTTCCGCGATAGGGACAGTCGACCAGTCTTGTTGGACGGTCGATCGAATGCGGCTGAAGCAGATTTTGGGTGCAGGCCTGGGTGATTTCGCTGAAGCCCGAACATGCTTTTAAGGACAGATAGTATGGCTCTTATCACAGAGTTATCTCTTCTGTAATATCCAATGACTATTGTATCAAGATATCAAAATAGGGTTTCTCTAGATCTCTATATATTGTTGTCATTGGCCTCCATTAAGGGCCAAGAGAGAGATTACTTCATTGAAAGACAGATTGAGTAATTTTCTAATTGTAAATAAATAGTACTTGCTGGTGAAGCTTGAGAGAGGGTTGTAGTGAGAATTGTAATATTCTTGTATCTTCTCTAGTTGAATAACATCTCAGTTTCTTCTCCCTCAGATTAAGGTGAAAGTCCCATCCGTGACAAACTTGTGTGTGCTTTGGTATGATCTAGGTTTGCTTGGTTGTTTGTATTGATTGCATCGCATAACTCAACAAGATCTCCGAAAGGAAGGAGTTCCACTAAAATGATGTTGTTGTACCGCCTGTTTCACTAACACTACCCCCTTTATCCTTTCTTTATTTTGAAATAGAGAACGAAGAGAAAAACTAGGAAAAGTATGATACTATTCAAAATTTAAAATCTTATTAATCACCTCTCAAAGATAGAGATTTTCCCTAATTAATTTTTCCTAATTAACCTCATCTCTTTCTAACTGCCTCCTTTCTATTTCTTTCATGCGAAAAATTATGCCCCGCTTCCTAAACAATTTCACCTCACCCAAAATTTAATTAGAGTATTCTTGTTACTTGTTGGAGTGCTCTTGCTAGGAGGAGAATGACTAGGTATTGCTTGTTGGAGCTAGGAGTTGTGTGCCATTATCTGGGTTTTCAAATTCTTCATTAGAGGTGGGTGATCTTGTGCTTTCTAAATGTAGGAAATACATGCTAATAATGTTAAATGAGTAGTATGGATTAAATTGATGTGATTATGAAGTATACCCTCATGTTGATTATTTATGCCATAAAAATTGTAGAAGTAATGTTGTATTCAATATATGCCTAGATACCATGATGATTAGGAAGAGGAAAGAAAGTAAAACAAATTAAATTGTTACCATGAAATGTGTTAGTTTATGCATATTTCCATGTTATGTTAAAATTATAATTTTTGCATAAAAGAGTTTTTGAGATCCTCATGGACCATTAAGAGGCATGGTTGGTTTTATTACTAAATTTTAATTAGTACAAATGAGTGCATGAACTAGTTATAATGAATATAATTCTTAATTTCAAGTTTTGAGAAAAATGCAAATTTATGTGTGTCATTGAGAGAAAAACTATTTGAAAAATAGAGACGTGTTTGTAAAATGGATTAGAAATTCGTTGGCTACTGTTTTTAAATTAATCTCAGTCAAGGAAAAAGCTATTTTAGTATACTAAAAGATTGGATCGATTGAATAAACGAGTTTTGTGAAAAATAACTAATTTCAGAACAGTATGAACAAAACCACATTAATGTGATTCCTAATTAGTTATCGCACTTGGACTTATTGGTTAGTTGGTGCACCGTAAGTTGGTACTGTGCTTGTAGGAGGTCTTGGGTTTGAAACTTGTCAGACCCATTTTATTTTGTTTTCGTTTAATTAAATCCAAACCCGAAAGTTGGTATTTGGGAATTTCAAGATGGCATATTGACAGCCAAGTCACATGGACTTATTGGCTTGCGGTGTGGGTTTGGGTGTTCTGGTGCTTGGTCGAGGGTGCCTGGGTTCGAAACCTGATGGTGCCATTCTTTTTTTTTTTTTTGGGTTTTTGTGGATTTTAAATGAGTTTTAATGCAAAGAAAATTTGGGAAAAAATTCTAATATTCCTTTAAAATGATATGGGATTTATAAAAAAATAGTTTTAGAAATTTTCATGTATATTTAGAGAAATAAAAAGAGGAATTGAGATAAAAAATGAGTTATTGATTTCAAAATTGTTTATTTGAGTATATGACATTTATTTTAGAAGAAGAGTAAGATATTCATGTGAATTGATTTCTCTTGATGAGATTATACACTTATTTGATTTAAGAAATATTTTGATGTGGGTTTAGATATATTACATGAGCTTAAATTGCTAATGAGACTTAAAGTTGATGAATCTATATTCATGAAAAGAAATATTGCTTTATTTTTGAATTGTAAGAGGGTGCCTGGGTTCGAAACCTGATGGTGCCATTCTTTTTTTTTTTTTTTGGGTTTTTGTGGATTTTAAATGAGTTTTAATGCAAAGAAAATTTGGGAAAAAATTCTAATATTCCTATAAAATGATATGGGATTTATAAAAAAATAGTTTTAGAAATTTTCATGTATATTTAGAGAAATAAAAAGAGGAATTGAGATAGAAAATGAGTTATTGATTTCAGAATTGTTTATTTGAGTATATGACATTTATTTTAGAAGAAGAGTAAGATATTCATGTGAATTGATATCTCTTGATGAGATTATACACTTATTTGATTTAAGAAATATTTTGATGTGGATTGAGATATATTACATGAGCTTAAATTGCTAATGAGACTTAAAGTTGATGAATCTATATTCATGAAAAGAAATATTGTTTTATTTTTGAATTGTAAATGAATAAATGGATCATGAATGATGCTAAGATAAGCCATTGATAAATTTGTGAATAAGTTGAAGATATGAAAATATTGAGTTTAATACATGATCATTGAAGGGTATGAGTATCCATGAATTCTTGTACCTGAAAGGTTGTGATCTAGAGTTTAGTGAGACCTCGGGTACCGGCATTGTTGAATTAAAGATTTGAGTTATATTTTTGAGATATGGCCATGGAGCTATCTCGGTATTTGTGATTAAGTCCGGTAAGGGGTAAAACTAACTCTAGGTATGATAATTAATTCATGTCTTGAACTTAAGAATTAGGCACTAAGAGAAGATGTAGTAAACCTGGGCAAATGTAAGTGGGGCACTGTACATAGTCGGGCGATGTAGTTCAGGACTATAGACCCAGTCGGCGGTGTACTCCGGGGCTAAGGTTACTTCGATGGAGACAGGTTTTTATTTTAAATCTGGAATTATGCGTAGTCGGACGGATAGTTTTTTGTACTCTAGTGTATATATGTATACCGAAGCTAGAGGGGCACTTGCGGGATGTTCGCACGACGAGGAGTCTATTATAACAGTCAGGCGGTGTACTCCGGAACTGGGATCCGTACTCGTGAAATGTCTAAACCTTTGCTTTTATTACTGGGTAGTTTTCATGGCGAGGGATCAAACGCTTTGAATGTGGAGTACGTATGTGCTTGCCCTCGGACCTATGTAGTATGGAATGCATAGAATCCGATTAAGTATGCATTAGTGTCATCTTAGCATAAAATATCTGCATTAGGCATTAAGGCATTGCATACACTTACATGTTTAGAGTAGTCACATTTAACACTTTATTTGAATTCAAGTTTTGGTTTGTTAAAGTATTAAGATCGTTGTAATTTCGGCATAGAGAGGATCGCCGTGTGTAACATTTTCGTCAGTTGTAAGCAACTGACGTGCCCACAGTTTTATATGCAGGAGTTGAATTTTCAAGAAGAAATAAAGTTGGTATGCTGCTGTTGATTTATTTAAATGTGAAAGATGTTGTAATTGTATAATTTTTTATTATTTTACTTTATTTTATCTTCCGCTGTATAAATAAATATAAAAGACTCTGTTGTACTATAAAAAGTTTAAATTTTCTTGTAAAATTATATGAAGTGAAATGTAAAGATTCCGTGGAACTTCGAATTCGGTCTTATTTGAAATTCGGGACGTTACAACTAAGGCATGTCGTGTCTATTATAAAAGAGAACACACCTTTCAAGAGTTTGTTGATATTATTTTTGATGAGACTAAGCCTCTTGCAAAAGAGATATTGCATATTAATGATGACCGTGAGACATTGTTCGCATAGAGAGATGAAAAATCTAAAATGAAAAGAAGTTGCAAGAAGAAGGACAAAATAATATGTACAATTCTACTTCTGATGTCGAATCACTTCCACATCAAGAAGGTACTAACGACATCAATGTGCAACCAATGTAGGAGGTGGAACTATTAGAAATTGACTATGTTGAAGAAGATGTCGAACAAACAAATACTTTCACTCCAACCCACACCGAAGAAAAATGTCCTGCATGAAAAATCATGTCAAATCATCCTCTTGAACTAATACAAAGCGACATGTCAAAGGGGCAAATGCAGGATGAGTTAACATGAGCATGATGGGTGAGTCGAACTATTTTCTTGGACTTCAAGTACAACAGAGTAAGTACGACATCTTCATTGTTTAAATTTTTGTCATGTTTTGTTCACACCAAAAGAGAAAGACTGTTGACCCTATGTTTGGTGCATACAAAACATACACATGTTATTAAAAAAATTCATCTAAGATTTTTTACCAAAAAATATAGAAATGAATAAGATGAAATTCAAAGTTTAAAACAACGATGTTTAAGCATCTAATGATAAAGTAACAAATGAGAACACAAGGAGAAAGAATCAGACTCGATACAGAAACATGATCAAATAAAAAAGAATTTCACAAGAGAAAGAAATGTGCAAATCATCAAGAATCAAGCATATCAAGAAAAGATCTTTTTTTAGTTCTTATTTTGGTGAGAATTATTATGTAAATAGATAATTGGCAAATGATAAGTTCAGAAATATATATTATTGATTCTCTAAAAAATTACTTTCTCTAAACGAATGGTCGAACGCATGGTTTGACAGTCGACTGTGCTTCACAGTCGACCATCAGACCAAATTGTAATCAGTTAAGGTCGAATGTCAATTTTTCTCGACTTTCTCGAGATTAATTTACGGGCGACCATCAATATTTACGGTTGACCATTAGTTCAAAAACATAATAAATATTTTTCATTTGGAAAGAAATATTTTATATATTTTTATTTCTTATTTATAGAGGAAGATCAATCATATTTTTCTTCATCTATTTTGACTCAAAACTACAAAACTTATAATTTGCTAATGATCAAGAGAGAAGATCGCTTTCATTATATATTTTTTTGGTCAAAAATACGGTCTTGCCATTTCACTTTCATTTCGCTTAGGATTGAGAAAGTTTACAAGGCTTATATTTAGAAGCCATACAGTTGTAATAGGACTCTTAACCTGAATACCAAGAACTCACTGTACGAGTTTTGAGTATAGTGGAATGTCTATACCGGAGAATTGCTGCAGGTAAGGGGTAGTGGATTAAGTACGGGGATGAACCACTTAAATCGTTGTGTCTCATCTGTATACTGAGTTTGTTCTCTCTAACTCTACCTCTTTACATTATGCAATGATTTTGAAATTTAAATTTCTTGACAGTCACCATATTTAATCTGACAAGTTGAGTTCACTGATCATATATTCTTTCATTGTATCAAAAGGGCCTGGGGATTGATGTCGACAAGTTTCAGTTTGAAGACTTCACAAACGTCTATGAGGGATTTGTGTGTCGGGTGGTGGAAATTAAAAGTTAGTAAAGATTAGCGATACTTGCGTAGCTACCACCATCTGAGCAATCTGGACTGATAGAAATAATTTTCGTTTCAATGAGAAGTTTACCTTACATGTGATACTAAATCACATTGTCAATTACAATATGTCTTGGTTAGGGCTCACACCAGCGATGATTAAAGCAAAAAAATGATCAGCAACGGTAAATGCTAGTAGGGAGGGTGGAAATGCGAAAGGCAAGTAATGGCCGGGCAGCTATCAAGAATGTGTGGGACAATATCCATTTCTTTCTTTAAATTTATATAATTTATCTTTATTTTTCATTTTTTTTAATATTTGGTTTATGTTAATGAACTTTTATGTTGTTATTTCTCATTAATAAAACAAGGTCGCATATTACCATTTTTAAGTCAAAAAGAAAATTAGTATCAGTAATTTACTACTGCTTTGATGTGAGGAAAAAAAAACCATTATGACATAGTTTTGATTAGTGTTTACATTATTTTAAGTTCAATTTTCCTCGTGAGGATTAATTTTGGTTATATGAAAAAAAGCTCTATTAATTTTATTTTTTAGGGTTAATTCCACATGGTCACTAACAAATGTGGAAATTTCATATACCTCATTCACAAATTGATATTTTCATATATCTCACAAACTTGATATTCTCACTATTGTTATGTTAAAATTTACCACGAGTTTAAAAATGTCTATTTTGCTATCTTTTAAAATTAAGGGTTAAAGTTTAGAGTTAGGGCTATTGTCACTCTACTTATCCTGAGTTTGAAAATGACTACTTTGCTCTCCTTTTAAAATATAGGATTATTGTTAGGTTAACCCTAATCCTGACCCTAACCTTCACATAATCCTAACCCGAAATCCTAAACCTTAAGCCTTAAGACCATAACCCTAACCCTAATCCTAAAACGAGGACAAAATAGTTATTTTTAAATTCAGGGTAAGATTTAACATAATTAGAGTGACAATAAAAATAAAAATAAAAACTTTCTTTTATATTATCAACATTGTGAGTGAGTTATACGAAAATATCAATTTTTACGTGAGAATTTCTATATTTGTTAGTGACCCATGTGGGAAGAACCATACTTTGTAATATTACTTGGGTGTCCATATTCTCAAAATGGAAGAACCATTTGACTTGAGGTATGTTTGAATTAGTTATTCTGAATTGATCGTACTACTGAAAAATAATCTCAAATAATAATATACAAAAGTTCCAACTCATAAATGAAGGTGAAATTGTATTTTTTTAATAAAGAAAAGTGACCTTTAAAACATGACTGATTTCTTGAGGCCCAAACTTCATCTGTTATGATCTAAAGCCGGGATGACGCATACAGCTTGACTTAGGAGTAAACGTAGTTACGTAATAGCATTTTAATATCTGATGTACAGTTGATGTAAACGTGTGAGGGCCTATTCATTATGATATGTTTATTGTAATGGTGGATTGCTATTAGATTATTTTTCATATAATCGACGATAATGATATTTCTAGTTGGAGGACACGAGGTTTTACTTTGTAGTGTAAAACCAAATGGATATACTACAATATGATTTATTAAGATATATATTTTTTGTAATGAGATGATTAATTCAATCTTCAGGGCTATTAATTTATGTATTTTTCCGAGTAGTTATGTTGGGGTTATAAATTGTGCCTCTTCATAACAAATTCTCATCCTCATAAATCATAGACACAATTTGGGATGCAAAATTCTACACCACAGAAATACAAAATCGGCATGAAATTCCTTTAAATTTACATGTTTAATTATAAAACCTTAAATTTATTTTCAATCAAATCATTCCCTAGCTAATGTCATAACATACTTTAATGCTTTCTTTGGTACATTAAGTTATCATTATGCTCTTACCGCTAGGGGGTGGTGTCCGGTTCTACCGGGCCGGGCCGGGTCAAAGCCCCGCTGGTTTGACTAGGTTCCGGGCTCAAACGGGTCGGGCTGGAATTATCACGGGCCGGGCTAGGGAGGGGAAGTAGAGGCCCGGACCTGGCCCCTGGCCCCTGGCCCCTGGCTCGGCCGGGCTGGGCTGGGCTAGCCCGGTTCGTTGCGAGTTCGAGGGTTAGGCGGGGTTTTCATATTTTTTTTCTCATATTTTTTTTTTGAGTGTACAAAGATAAATGGAAAGGAAAATGATGAACAACTTGGTTGAATATATAGATAAAAGAAAGATTCATAAATTAAATTATTTTTAAGAATTTACAAAATTTTAAATTAATCAAATAGATAAGTAACATTTCATACAAATCTTTTTAAATTACAATATAGAAATAAAGATAAAAGATAAAAGCAATAACTAAAAATCAATTTGATCAAGAAAAGTGATTAATTCATTCAAAAATAAAATTACCTAAGCCATCTTAGGATCGAACCTGCCACCAACCTAAACTCAACGCACTAATTTGCACGCACTCGCCACGAAATCCAACCTGAAACTATATTTCATAAAAAGTTTGATGGTAGAGATAATTTTTTTAATACCATTTTTTGAAAATATTTGCAAAAGGTGGACGGTTGCCAAACTATTTGCACTCGTGGACTCAACAACTAAACTCGCTGTTCCAAATGGCGAGTTTAGTTGCTTCCTGCTCGCCATTGAGATACGGCGAGTTTGATGCTAATTTTTTTATAAACTCGTTGTTACCAACGGCGAGTTTAGTTAAAAAAAATTCAAAATAACTCGCTATTTCCAACAGCGAGGATTTTTGTACAAAACTCGCTATTGGAAACAGCGAGGATGTAGGAAATTTGCAGAGGAGAGTTAAACACTCTTGGACTTGGTGAATTATAGGAAAAACTCCATAGTAATAATTTTATTAGATACTCGCTGTTTCCAACAACGAGTTTAGTTAGAAAAATTCAAATTAACTCGCCGTTCCCAATAGTGATGATCTTATAGCTACACGCGTTGTTGGGAACGGCGAGTTTATTCGGCCACCAGTTTATTAACCCGAATACACTAACTGTATCATTTCACCAAGTTTCTTTCTAACCTTTAATCGTCTCCTTACTGATTCAACCAAAACCCTAGCTCTCATCTTTGTCTACTACCTCAATCGTTGGTTGATAAGTTCACGTGGCATAATATCAAACATTTCCCAACAAATCTCTAGCCACACTACAAGAAATTTGCCATATACCAACGGACACCTATAGTGACGGATCACTAAAACTGTGGGTATAGCCATCATATACCTACAGACACGTAATAAACTGTGGGTATAGACGAGATAGAAAACTTTTAATTCCCACCAAAATCCCAATTTCTAATTTCATTCTCCCCCCACCCTGTCTCTCTCCAAAACCCCAAATCGGAAACCACTCACCCTGTCTCTCTTTTTCTCTTCACGCCCTTCTCCGAAACCCTATTTCCCTCTTCTCTTTCCTCCTCACCCTCAACCTCTCCGAAACCCAATTTCCAATTTTCCTCAATCCTCAATCTCCCACAATCCCCAATTTCCTTCTCTCTTTCCCTCTTCGTGCTTAAGCCGGCCATTCGCTCTCCCCTCGCCGTCGTCGTTCGCTCTCCTATCCGCCGTCGCCGTTCCCTACCCTTTCCCGTCGTTGCACAGTTTCCTTTCTCTCACTCCAAACCACCCCCGTCGCCCCATCTCTCTCTCCTTCGGCGTCCTCCCCCATCTCGTCGAAACCCTAGGTATTGTCAAAATTCTAATACTGTGATTTTCCTATGTTCATAATTTATTTCGTTTTTCGTCCTCCTCCATCTATCAAAATAAGTTATAATGAAATACCTTGAAGTCTTACTTTGAGCAGTTTGGTGAATTTCTAGAGGCTGTGGTCATCGCTGACAAGGCTACTCGAAGATCCAAAGGCTATGGATTTGTGATACTTTAATTAATTTTATTCTATTTATAGTTTTTGTATTTCAAATTAGTACTCGTATGATCTACAAAAAATGACCATCGATATGGTGCTCTTATGAGAAATTAGAGAAACAAACGCAATGTGTGTGTGTGTGTGTATTTGCTCTCTGTTTGTGATAAAGTCTTATTTTGAACATTTAGGATTGAACATATTCTTCTGGTAAAAGAAAGGAAAAAAAAGGGTTCATA
The DNA here is from genome assembly GCA_017893485.1 of Hemerocallis citrina. NCBI lineage: Eukaryota > Viridiplantae > Streptophyta > Magnoliopsida > Asparagales > Asphodelaceae > Hemerocallis > Hemerocallis citrina. The sequence goes on from CM030362.1 coordinate 109,275,654, forward strand.
AGTTGTTTTCTTTTGAGATATAAAAGTAGAGCCTTCATATACTCTAATAAAAGGTACAGCCATTTCTTCTTTGAAATATTTAGGACTACATATCTGTTGAATTTATTGATTGAACTTGAAACTTTTGTATCACAAATCACATCTTACGGATTCTTCAATTCATTGTTATCTTTCTATTTGAGTTAAAAATCCATCTTTTCTTTATTTTTCAGCAATTTTATCATAGGCTCAGATAACTCCCAACCTATTTACTGGATAAAAGTGAAATAAAATAATTAGAGATAAGTCTTGAGACCATCTAGATCACAATCAAGCGCTTGCCTATAGCATGCTAAAACAAGATTTTCAGGGAAAGAGTGGGGGTTTCATACTATGTTTCGAGAGACAATTGAAATAAATTAATAAGCAATGATGTCATACAAGATTCACTTTGATGTACAAGTCAAAATTGCTGTCAATGATGTTTGCAATTATTATTGTCTTAGCATGTCAATGCTAGTTTATCTTACAAATAAATTCTTCCTATTGTCAAAGAAAATTAATGCTAGTTTTTCTTACAAATAAATTCTTCTTATTATCAAAGCATATTAATGCTAGTTTATCTTACAAATAAACTCTTCTTCTTTGTCTAAGCATATCAATGTTAGTTCATCTCACAGATAATTTGTCCTTATTGTCTAAGCATATCGATGCTATTTTATCTCACAAAAAGTTCTGACTGTCTAAGCAAATTGATGCAAGTTGATCTCACAAATAAATTCTTCTTTTCTTTTCAGTGAAGCTCCCTGTATAATTAAAACTATTAACATTTGTCGGCACTATGCTACTCAGGCTTTTCAGCAATTTAAGGTTCTCTTACAAAGATTTATGGAGAATGAGCCTTTTGAGCAAGGTTTAAGGGTTGAGATTTATGCTCGAGCTCGGATTGCACTTCCTATGTTACTCCAAGTTCCTAGTTTCCAAGGTAAAATTAGGTACATGTATGACATCCCTTATTCAATTATATATATATATATGTCCTGTGTATATATCAAGCATTTATTTTCTTCGAGGAACTACGTAGAGTGTTATTTTTCAATGAATTGGCCTACCGAAATTAGTATATGGATATTATCAAAAGGGTTATCTGGAATTAACATAGAGTTTATGTCACAAGTTAGGATGAAGAGGCACATATAACTGAATTTTTCTTATAATATACATAGATGCACATAAGGGAGACCTAGTTTAATTTGTACATGTGTACTTGCGTGTCTGCACTAGCATCAAGAGTACTATGTTGTCCATGCATGCAGTCCATTTTATGTAGTGGACCCAATTTATACTGATACATGTCTATATCTTCCATTTTGTGTTGCAATTTGATTGAATAAGGTTGTTTTCTTCTTCTTGTGATATATCATGGATTTGTCTTACAATAATTTGAGTGCTCCTGTACCTAGGTTTCCAGCTAGAACATTCAAGTAAGCCTTCTTAAGTATTTGACTTCATTTGTCTTATGTATCAATTTAAAATTTAGTCTTCCATTTGCCAAATTCTCAATAAAACTGCTATTGTCATTTTGACTGATCGTACATAAGAAGTTATGCAGACTGTATAATTTGTAGTCATTTTGAAGTTGTTGACTTTGTACATGGATTTATTCTGAAAGCATATGGTTGATGTCAATCTTTATTAAGTAGAACAGAAAATACAATCACAATTCCAAAATTTCCATCTACATATGAACATTTTGCAGGATTAGGAAAGTTTGCCGCTTGGATGCATTTGTTATATAGAAAAGAATCATCAAATTAAATTTATCTAGATTGAATAAACTACTGTTTGTAGTGCAAAAAATGAGCTTTTAGTAATTTTGAAGTTATCAGTACTTGAGTTGCAGTTGCATGGTAATTTAACACATGGCCATTTGCCCAATTTCTCTGTTTGGTGAATTGTACCTGATCATGCAGGTTTGATCATTTGTCTCCTCACTAGTGCACCTGTTTGTTATTGCCCCATTTTCTGATTCATGATACTATGTTTTTTATGCTCAGTGATCAATGTCCATGTCTGAAATTATCGATTTTAGGTTGATACTTTATTATTGGACTACTTTCATGTTCTGAAATTTGCTATAGTTGCAACTACACAATGGAGTTGCAACGAAACCGAAGGGGGAAGATGACCAAGTTCTACACAGTGTTGTAGTCCATAGTCCCTAATATGTTTCCAAAGGTTTGATCTTTTATTATTTCTACCATCTGCGTTTCTTTCATTGTCTCTTAAATAAATTATTTGTAATTTTTATTAAGTTTTTCATATTGATTGGAAGGCACATTGCATGATCAAGAAGTTGTAAGTAAGATCTTACATTTCTTTCCTGCAAATTTTGAAACTAAACTACTAAACAAATCATTAATATCTTGTTCTTGATCTTCTTCTGTAATTAGAAGAAGACTCATATCATCTAAGCAATTAGACTCATATCATCTTCAGGTAAATCACATTTGTTTTTTTGGGCATTACTGAACTGTATAGAATCATGTGAAGATAAAATACCAATTTAAGTACATATCAGGTGCTCTAAATAGAAATTGCCATTGTTGCTTAAATTCAAGTTCATTGCAGTGCTCTAAGGTGCTTACCCTGCTGTAGGACAAGACAACTGAGCTGTGAAGGTGTGGAATGGGTGTATCAGTTATTAATATTGTTTATTTTGAGCGTTTTTGGAATTGGCATATTATGTTATTAATTGGTCTGTTGAAGTATTCTTTGTCCTCATGCCAGGAGATGAAGACAGTATGAGTGATGAAGCTATCTGGGAGACGCTTCCTGTAAGTTTTGATAACTTTTATCTTTGTTAGGTGACTGTAGTGATTGTGGGTCTTTACTATAAATGCTCCTGTTAATCTTCAACAAAAGACTTGTTTGTTTTTTTTCTCTTGGTAAAGATCACGGGATAAATTTTCCCAAGCAAACTAGATTTCTAATTGTGTTCATCATTAATTTGGCATACTTGAAGAATGGTCTTTAGCTGTTCAAAATTATGTTTAAAAGAAGGCTTCTTGAGTCACTTGATTTTCTTTGTCTTTCGGTTTTTCAACACTTCCCTTAAGGGTGTTTGGTTTTGCATGATGTAACACTGAAGTACCTAGTTAAGTTAGGAAGGTGTTTGATTAAATTCAATCATGACCGTCCAGTGAGTACGGATCATATGTAGCAAAATCTTGATTTGGAGCTAAATTGTCATTTTAATTATAGTTCATGCGCTTGTGGTTGGTTCCACCCTTACTTTTGAAATCCTCACACTGCATAGTTTTCATGATTCTATATAGTTTCAGTATTTTATCTTCACATGATATGTATTTAAACAAAAGTATTTAAACTTCATCGTCATTGCTCACAAACTAGAATTTTATCTTCACTTCAGGTAAATCACTTTTTCTCATACCAGTTTAAGCTCACAAACCATCAATAAACTTCATCGTCGGCATTTCTTCTTCTGTTTCTGATATACCTCATGCTTAAACCCTCTTTCATTTGTAGGGGATATAGAAGTTTCGGCATTTCTTTTTCTGTTTCTGATATACCTCATGCTTAAACTCTCTTTCATTTGTAGGGGATATAGAAGTTTCTCCAGATGCGAACGGATCAGTGGTGGATTCGGTGGTTGGTGTATGAATATAACTTTGTCTACAGATTATGCATGTAACTTTGTCTACTGATGAGGCAAAACCGATTATGAATGTAACTTTGTCTACATATTATGAATGTAAATTTGTGGATGATTTTGAATGAATAGTTTATTTATTAAGTTGGAATAAAAATTTTATTCTATGTTTTTTTTATTGTTTATTATGCTTGAATCATAGATTTGTGGAAGATTATTAAAATGATCAAATTCCTAAAAACTATACGATTGTGAATTGAATTATATGTATTTTGATTTGATAAAATAAACAACAATTATCCAAGTAAGAGGGGGAAAAAAAACAACAACGCCGTAGTTGGTGAGTTGTTACCAAACCATCACTAAAACCTATAGCAATGGAATTTCAACTGTGGGTATAGGAAAGCAAAAGGTGTCTTTAAAACCTATACCAACGGATACGAAACCGTGGGTATAACACTGATACCTTTACCAACGGGTGAAAAAACCGTCGCTATAGGCTATAGTGACGGCATTTTACCGTGGGTATAGCTAATTAAAAACGACGGAAAAATATGTCCGTTGGTATAGGTTTTACGGGCTATACCTACGGTTTTTTGCGCTATACCCACGGATTTTTGCTGTCACTATATGTCAAATTCCTTGTAGTGCCACTAAGTTCGTTTTTCGACAACATAAAGGTATGTTTTTACTTGACTCGTACAACATATATGGATAGGGTTAGGATTAGGATTAGGATTATACTTTAACTTTAAATTAAATGTAGGGTTAGGGTTAAGGTTAGGAATTGAAGAGGGGTTGTGTTTAGTTTGAAGTTAAGGTTGGGTTTATGTTATACACATAAAGTGTTCGATGAATTGCGTAAGTGATCGAATTTTTCGTTATGCACATTCAGTGTTCGATGTAATGCATAAGTGGTGACCCCACCTTTGTTAGTGGTGACTTTTTTGTGATCAATTGCATTCGTATGTAGTAGTTGTACCTAATAATTGTCTGTAGGCATTGAATAGAGAAATGCAATGTAGTTAATTATATATGTTACAATTTTTGCAGGCTCAAAATGACATGACCTAACGGTTCTAGACGCCGTCCTCCTAGCGCATCCGAACGAGGGAAAGCTCCTGCAGTGGTAAGAGTTTTTATTTATAGTTCTGAACTCCATGGTATTTATTTATTTCATCCAACCAGCATCAGTTAACAACAACTATAATTTCGTTGCAGGATGTTACTGATACCCCTATCAATATCCCTCGAACACCTCAGACACATGCAGATGCACCTTGGGGTCCTGGTCCAATAGACCCATCACTAATTAGAATGGAACCATCTCACCAATCGAATTTTGCGTGGCAAGGTGAGTCGAAGGACTTGACATTCCGAACACAAAACGTTGCCTCTACACGATCGTATCATCCCATACTTGGTGGAGGCAGGATTCTATGGAGTTGCCCTAATGGGGGCAGTGAAGTTGGATCGGGGTCTCCTAACTGCTTTAGTTGAGAGATGGCGACGGAAGTCTCATTCATTTCACCTACCGCATGGAGAGATGACGGTGACTTTACAAGATGTTGCCTTAATTGCTGGACTTCCGATGGATGGTGTAGCCGTGACTGGAAATTGGGGTGCCGATAAGTTTCATCTTGTACGATAATACCTCGATCAAGATCCGACCGAACAGGCTTTTATATTTCTTAAGCTTTCATGGCTAAAGAATTCGTTCGATAACTACTTGAATCCAGAGTCGTCTGAGTATCAAGTAGAGTGCTATACCCGAGCCTATCTTATGACGTTCTTTGGTGGTGTGATATTTTCCAACTCAACGGACAACCAAGTACCGTTGATGTATTTATAATTGATCGCGGACATTAGACAAGTTGGACAGTTTTGTTGGTGTAGTGCTGCTTTGGCCGTCCTTTACAGAAATCTATGTCATGCTTCTTTGAACAATGTACAGGCTGCAGAGCCGATGTTGATACCACAAATATGGTACTAGGAGCGATTCCATATTGGTTTGCTGCGCGTTAGAGTCCAACACCCAGTGTGGAGTTTGGGGGTGTTTGGAGTCGATTGGTTTGCTCGTGATATGGATAAAAATGGGATTAAATCGAGACCATTCAAACCGGGCGCGAATCTTGAAGCTCTCAGGAGTAAAATTGTAATTTCACCTATAAACGGGTCCGAAATGGGAACTGGGTCTTTCTTCAATGCCCAATAACCTAAAAACGGATCAGTCATATTAGATATGGGTAGCAACCCGTTATAAACCAATTCAGATATTTAAAGAGTAATTCAAATTCATAGTTATCTCTAAGAGGCAGTTTAAACTACCTCTCTTATCATGAAACGAGTTTAAACTCTACATCTTATCCAAAAATACCGGAACATAGAGATAAATGATTATCTCTAAACTATCTCTTAAGGCGATTATAAATACCCTTCTGCACCCACCATAACGAGGTAATCAATATTTTTCCACACAAACACTCTTTCATAATCTTCCTGATTACTGACTTGAGCATCGGAGGGTTCGTCGTCGGGATCCATCCCGGTGTATCGAACTTTGTTGCAGGTTAACGGTATCGGCCATGAATCAGTCAAACATCGGTGAAAGTTAACAGGTTTGCCTTATTCGTTTTCTAAAGAATCCACAAATTTATCTGTTTGCTCCCATATCAAAATTATCTGCAAAAGATTGGCGCCGTCTGTGGGAAACAAAAAGTAATCCAACCTTACTGCACCGGTGAAGTTGTCTCCCAAGCTATGCCTCCGAAGAAGGGGAAGGCAGCAGTCTCCAGCCGCAGATCCACCCCTGTTCCTTCTCCTCCTCCAGTTCATGATGTCCTCCCTCAAGCCGTCCAGCAAGTCCAGCAACCAAAGCCTGGACAGCCTCTCCCTCAACCTATCCAGCAACCGCAGCCTGAACACCTCTTCCTCAACAACCTCATCCCCAGCTGGCCCCTTAAGGGCCTCAAAGGGCTGCCCCGTGGGGCTCCCGTCGAAGTCATCAAAGGCAACCTCCTCTTCACGACCATGTCTCAGTACATAACCTCTCATCCGACTCCATGGTCTCTCACAGTCCTCCAACGCCAAAGGATCTTTGATACGTTATTGTCAATCGGCAACATGGGATAGATCTTCGGATCCGCTTGAAAGAAAGGCAGACCAATGACGGAATCTCTCACCGTGAACATCAAAGGGGTCCTGCGATTCGGTCCCCTAGAGCCCGATCCCCACATAGGACAGACCGCAAAAGATCGAACTCTCCCAGGAGATGGAGGGAGTCACCCCCACGCTGTCAGAGGAGGAAACGCACCCCTACTGGTCGATCTGCCCCAAGGAACCACCGAGATCGGGAGACACCTGTCACAAGGACGGAGTTCCAGGATTTTCAAGAATCTGTTCTGTGGGCCCTCAATGTTGCTCCTAACCACGATCAATGGGCGCCTAGTCCTCAACCTGCCTCAAGCCATCACTACCGGACTCCTAGTTCCCTTCCGCATGAGGATGAGTCACAGGGATCAGCAAGATTTGACTGGAGGGAGGGCTCGTTCTACTGCCGTCTCCACGAGATGGAAAAGCACCTTGGCAGACTTGACAGAGAAAAGGAACAACGAATAAGGAATTTATAGAGGGGGATCAATCATATTTATAGAGGGGGATTAATCATATTTTTCTTCATCTATTTTGAATCAATATTACAAAACTTATAATTTGCTAATGATCAAGAGAGAAGAGCGCTTTCATTTTATATTTTTTGTCAAAAATATGGTCTTGCCATTTCACTTTCTTTTCGCTTAGGACTGAGAAAGTTTCAGGGCATATATTTAGAAGTCATGTAGTTGTAATATGACTCTTAACCTGAATACCAAGAACTCACTGTACGAGGTTTGAGTATAGTGGAACGTTTACAGCGGAGAATTACTATAGGTAAGGGGTAGTGGATTAAGTATGGGGACGAACCACTTAAATCGTTGTATCTCATCTGTATACTGAGTTTGTTCTCTCTAACTCTACCTCTTTATATTATGCAATGATTTTGAAATTTAAATTTCTTGACAATCACCATATTTAATCTGACAAGTTGAGTTCACTGATCATATATTCTTTCATTGTATCAAAAGGGCCTGGGGATTGATGTCGACAAGTTTCAGTTTGAAGACTTCACAAACTTCTATCAGGGATTTGTGTGTCGGGTGGTGGAAATTAAAAGTTAGTAAAGATTAGTGATACTTGCGTAGCTGCCACGATCTGAGCAATCTGGACTGATAGAATAATTTTTGTTTCAATGAGAAGTTTACCTTACATGTGATACTAAATCACATTCTCAATTACAATATGTCTTGGTTAGGGCACACACCAGCGAGGATTAAAGCAAAAAACTGATCAACAACGGTAAATGCTAGTAGGGAGGGTGGAAATGCGAAAGGCAAGTAGTGGCGGGGCAGCTATCAAGAATATGTGGGACAATATCCATTTCTTTCTTTAAATTTATATAATTTATTTTTATTTTTCATTTTTTTTAATATTTGGTTTATGTTAATGAACTTTTATTTTGTTATTTCTCATTAATAAAACAAGGTCGCATATTTACCATTTGTAAGTCAAAAAGAAAATTAGTATCAGTAATTTACTACTGCTTTGATGTGTGGGAAAAAAAAATTCAGTATGACATGGTTTTGATTAGTGTTTACATTATTTTAAGTTCAATTTTCCTCGTAAGGATTAATTTTGGTTATATGAAAAAAAGCTCTATTAATTTTATTTTTTAGGGTTAATTCCACATGGTCACTAACAAATGTGGAAATTTCATATACCTCATTCACAAATTGATATTTTCATATATCTCACAAACTTGATATTCTCACTATTGTTATGTTAAAATTTACCACGAGTTTAAAAATGACTATTTTGCTATCTTTTAAAATTAAGAGTTAAAGTTTAGAGTTAGGGCTATTGTCACTCTACTTATCCTGAGTTTGAAAATGACTATTTTGCTCTACTTTTAAAATATAGGATTATGGTTAGGTTAACCCTAATCCTGACCCTAACCTTCACATAATCCTAATCCTAAACCCTAAACCTTAAGCCTTAAGACCATAACCCTAACCCTAATCCTAAAACGAGGACAAAATAATTATTTTTCAATTCAGGATAAGATTTAACATAAGTAGAGTGACAATAAAAATAAAAGTAAAAACTTTCTTTTATATTGTCAAACATTGTGAGTGAGTTATACGGAAATATCAATTTTTACGTGAGAATTTCTATATTTATTTCTATATTTGTTAGTTACCCATGTGGGAAGAACCATACTTTGTAATATTACTTGGGTGGCCATATTCTCAAAATGGAAGAACCATTTGACTTAAGTATGTTTGAATTAGTTATTCTGAATTGATCGTACTACTGAAAAATAATCTGAAATAATAATATACAAAAGTTCCAACTCATAAATGAAGGTGAAATTGTATTTTTTTAATAAAGAAAAATGACCTTTAAAACATGATTGATTTCTTGAGGCCCAAGCTTCATCTTTTATGATCTAAGCCGGGATGATGCATACAGCTTGACTTAGGAGTAAACGTAGTTACGTAATAGCATTTTAATATCTGATGTACAATTGATGTAAACGTGTGAGGGCCTATTCATTATGATATGTTTATTGTAATGGTGGATTGCTATTAGATTATTTTTCATATAATTGACGATAATGATATTTCAAGTTGGAGGACACGAGGTTTTACTTTGTAGTGTAAAACCAAATAGATACTACAATATGATTTATTAAGATATATATTTTTTGTAATGAGATGATTAATTCAATATTCAGTGCTATTAATTTATGTATTTTTCCGAGTAGTTGTGTTGGGGTTATAAATTGTGCCTCTTCATAACAATTTCTCATCCTCTTCAATCATAGACTCAACTTGGGATGCAAAATTCTACACCACACAAATACAAAATGGGCATGAGAATCTTTTAAATTTACAAGTTTAATTATAAAACCTTAAATTTATTTTCAATCAAATCACTCCCCAGCTAGCTAAACGTCATAACATTCTTTAATGCTTTCTTTGGTACATTAAGTTATCATTATGCTCTTACAGTTAGGGGTGGTACCCGGTTCTACCGGTCCGGGTCGAAAGCCTGCGAGTTTGACCCAATTCTGGGATCAAACGGGTTGGGCTGGAATTTTCACGGGCCGGGCTAGGGAGGGGAAGCATAGGCCCGAACCTGGTCCCTGGTTCCGGGCTCGGCCAGGCTGGGCTGGGCCGGTTCGTTGCGAGTTCGCGGGTTAGGCGGGGTTTTCATTTTTTTTTTCAATGTTTTTTTTGAGTGTACAAAGATAAATGGAAAGGAAAATGGTGAACAACTGGGTTGAATATATAGATGAAAGAAAGATTCATAAATTGAATTGTTTTTAAGAATTTACAAAATTTTAAATTAATCAAACAGATAAGTAACATTTCATTCTCTTTAAATTACAATATAAAAATAAAGAAAAAAGAAAAAAAGCAACAACTAAAAATCAATTTGATCAAGAAAAGTGATTAATTCATTCAAAAATAAAATTACCTAAGCCATCTTAGGATCGAACCTGCCACCAGCCTAAACTCAACGCACTAATTTGCACGCACTTGCCACTAAATCCAACCTGAAACTATATTTCATAAAAAGTTTGATGGTAGAGATAATTTTTTTTAATGCCATTTTTTCAAATTTTTCAAGTTATCTCCACCCAGTTCTGAGTACGTCCTCATTAGAACCCAACAATACACCTAAATCCTTCACCCGCAGCCACTTCGCTAAGCCTATAAGATGAAACAATCTTGCCAACGCTCATCACTGCATCAGAAGGCCTCCCATTCTCCCCACACATTCAGGGGAGGCTCACTTCGAAACAAACGGCTCCAGACAAGGTCTACCACGTTGTTCGCTTAACGGCTCTCCAACCTGAAGACCTGGGGGGTAAGGATATGGTAACAAGGGTTCGGGATAAGCAACACCTCAAGAAGTAAACGAGAGTGTCTGAAACGACCTCTCCTAGTAGTAGATTTTTTAAGTTGTAATAAAGGTCAGCCACTAGAGCAGCCATCTATTTTTCCTTTCAATAAAGACCGATTTCACTTACAGTCATGCATGTAATAAGAGCTAGCCATTAGAGCAGCCCCTTAGTTTATTTTTCAATAAAATTAGCTAGTTCATTTTTATGCATCTCACTCAGTTTTATCAAAGCAAACAACGAGCTAAAAATGCCCAACTTACACCTAGAGCGGCGCTAAACACTCGTTACAAGCTTTCCACAAGACGGTTTCAGAGTCCATACCCATGGCTCGAAGAGACTAACAATTTGCAATGAAGCAAGTTCAGAGTGCGCTTCGCCATTTGATCTGCTCATGCAATTCGTTAGCGCCTCCACGACCGGTTCGGAGTCCATACCCATGGCTCGAAGGGACTCTAGCAACTTGCAAAGAAGCAAGTTCAGAGTGCAGTTTACCATTCGATCTGCTCCTGTAACCTGTCAATACTCAAACAAACAAGTTCAGAATCCATACCCATGGTTCGGAGTTACTCTTGCAACCTGCGATTACACATGTTCAGAGTTCAACTCGCCATTCGATCTGTTCCTGAAACTAGTTAAAATTCCTCAAAGACAGATGAAGAGGTCCAAAATCGTGGATCGTAGTTACTCTAGCAACACTTGCAAAAAGCAACACTTAGAGTTCAACTCTCCACTCGATGCGACTCTTACAATTTGTCAGAGGACCCATACAAAAATTTTGAAAAATAACGCTCCTTTAGAGTTGCTCCTACAACTAACTGAGTTCAAGACGGAGAAGTCCTACACTCCATCATACACCATCGGCAGTTCGTTAGCTATACGCAAAAGACTTGAGGCCCTGTTATTTAGCTACAAAGAACCCATTTGATGACACCTCAACCTTGACAGCAAGGATCAAGCCCATGAAAAGAATTCTTAAAATCACAGAACTATCTCAAATATATGCATTTAGATCGAGCGTCACTACAAATATTTACCAGCTCGGTTAAACACTTCGCCGACCCCAAACAACGAGTTCAATGCTCTACTATTTGATTAAGAATGACGGCTTCAACATCTCGCTCACCCCTCTTACCTCGGGTAAATCTTCCCAACAACCTCATAACTTCGTGCGGAAGGTTCAGTCTCTAAGGCACACTCAAAACTTGCCGGGTACAAACGAAAGGTTCTATAATCAATTCAAACCCAAGGCTGGCTCCTTAAACATGCCTAATCTAATGGCAAGATCTATGTTTATCTCTATTACACACCGTCGATAGTTCGTTAACCATACACAACGAACTTGAAGCCTTATTATTTAGCCACAAAGAATTCAATCGATGGTTCATCAATATTGACAACAAGATGCACCTCAAGAGTCAAGCACGCAAATAATTCTTCAAATTACAGAACTATCACAAACCCATATGTTTAGATCCAGTAGTGCTACAGATATTTAATAGTACAAAATCATGAATCATACAATTCGATCTACAAGCCGTCCTTGCAACTCCATGGACATTGTTCCTTAGAGATACGAGCCTCCTTGTGGGTCGCCTGTTGGCCACCGCTTTTTCTTGACTGCCAACATCTTTGATAGAAATCGTCTATCCCATGGATTGAGATTACTGGCCGGCACATGAGGCACATGACTCTCCACCAACCAAAGTCAAACTCAACAAAGCCGACGCGCCACTCTGGGCGCCACTATGATGTCGAGAGGGCACCCGTGCTATTGGCTCCGCTCCCCCAACGATTGACCTGACTCCTCCATCCATTGCACTCTCTTTCACATTAGTCGTGGTGCCTTATTTCACTTCAACCATTGATTCCTTTTTTGCACTGACGATGTGCGAGATACTCGCCGTCCGTTACCCACCAAGTCTCTCTTGAAAGCGGTACAACTCCAAGTCTTTTTCGACAACTATTTCTCTAAGTATAGCACACTCTCTAATACTGTCTTTCATCACTTTCGGAGGCAGTGGCAAGTTGAAAAGACGATCGGTATACAACAGTGCTAACTGGCAAGCCCTCTCGATGAGCGCCGACTTAAGGTGAACAGACTCCAACCATTATCCTCTGACTGAACATGCAAACGGTCAACTGCAAACTCTGTTATGCATAGTCGCTTGTGAAGGTGCTCTACCTCGTCACTATAGGGTTTCTCACCGGATCCCGCGATCGTCTACCAACAATTCCAAAAGCATGGTCAAACAAAGAAACAAAGTAATAGGTGTCACGGGCAAGCGTCGCTTCAAAGCACATCAATACAATACGACAAATTGTAACAAATATGAAAGATTGTTTTTCAACCACTAAAACAAAGATACAGGAATGCAGTGGCCAGTGTGCAATTAGGTATCACGGTAAGTAGCTACAAGTCTGAAACAAAGTACATTAGAAAGCTGGAAAGAAAAAGGACATAACAAGGTGAATCAAGCATCCACCCGCTTTGTCGCCACCACAGACAAGGAACCCCAAGCAGCTTCCTTCCCCTTGTCCTTCTTTCCAGAGCCACTCCTCGCGCCACCCACAGGAGTGCCAATCCCACCATCATCCTTCCTGCCCGTATCAAGGGGCTCACCAAGTCGAAGGGTCACCTGGTAGCCTTTCTCGTCGAAACTGGGAACACGCTCCGCTACGTGTGAAATCGCTGCAGCATAAGACTTCAACATCACCTTTTGCAGCTTGGATTTGCACTCAGCATGAACCTTGACCACCTCGACCTTTAGCTCTGAGGCCGCATTAGTGCGAGCCTTCTCCAACTCCAGCACAAGATCGGCGTTCCTCTTCTCCAATGCCTTCTCTCTCTCCTTCGACTGACGCCTCTCGCTCAAGGCGCATCTCCTCCTTACTCGCCGCCAATGCCTCCAACTCAAGGCACACCTCCTTTTCCTTCTTCTTCAGCCCTTCCAACTCTGCCTTGGATTTCTTAACGGCCTTTTTCTTGTCCTTCTCGGCGCGGGAAATATGGGCCCTCATGGTCTTCTCCCCGGCCACATAAAAGTCCACCAAATACCCAAAGTGGCACATCGCCTGAAACAAGGAGAAAGCAGTTAAAATGTAACAGTGCAAGGGAGGAAAGCTCGCTAAGGAACAATGGAAACTAAATAATACCATCATATGTGCCCTCGCGATCTCCAGGACCGATCTCTCAGGGGGCTCCCTCTTCAGCCTCTCTCTGTCAGCTGGAGTAGGAATGTGGAGGCTGGCCTTAAGGAAAGCAATGGAGTTTCCCAAAAACTCTCCTGAGGCTTCACGTTTAAGTCAGGAGTGTAGACCATGTCCCCCCGGTTAGCGAGAATTGCACTGCCTTAGCAGTCAGTGGGGCTGGCACGGCACTCGCCACGACCACAGCTAAGGAAGAACCTGCCTCGGCAGTAGGCGGTGCTTCTGAGGGGGCTCAGTCCGCACAGCGGGATCTGGTGGCGGCAAGTCCTGGAAAGGAGAAGAATGCGTAGCAAACCTCTTCATCTTCTTCGGCTCTTCACTCCTCTTGTTCCGTAGTGCATCCAGATCTGCCAAAATGTCTTCGAAATCCATGCATATCTTCCCTGCAAGAGGAAACATGAAAGAGTTAGGGGAAACTTGTAAAATCAAATGAAAGCAACAAAGGCATGAATAAGATGAGGAGAAAACGACATTGGTAAGACAGTACTAGAAACAACAGGGCCAAATCCCCATTCAAAGGGTACTTCGACAGTGACATCTTGCCACGCCAACACCCTCAACCCAAGAAGGGCATCATTAATGCCCTTCTCTCCCAAGGTCATTACCAGCTCCGCTCTCACCATCGAAGGGACTATCCTCCTTTATGTGGTGGGGATGCCCCACGACTCAGCACTACAAACAACGAGAAACTTCTCTTTCCAACATTTAATCGACGAAGAGGCATCCACTAACCCCCGATTCTTACGAGTGATAAGGTATCGACACTCCTCCACTCTGCTAAGTTGGATGAGTTTGAAGTGTCGTCTAAACATAGCCAGACTTGGCTCGGCCCCGAGCCTGCGACATTGTATGACAAATCTAACAATATGTTTCCACACATTCGGCATCAGCTGCACCGGACACAGCCGATACCAGTTAAGCACTTCTTTAAAAAACGGTTGAAGGGGCAAACGAAGCCCTGCAAAGAAGGCATCGCACGAGAAGAAACAATATTCTTCTGACATGTTATGATAGGCCCTAACTCCAGGACCCGACAGGTGTAACTTGTATTTGTCAGGAATCCCAAAGCCTATCCTAATCACGACAAGCTCCTCCCTTGTGAGAATAGTGATGGCATAATCAGCTTCGGTAGTATAAAAAGGATCTGGCTTGTCATACTACATGTTGCCCCTAAGAAAGTCTCGATCGACTACGGGATACTCCCTAATTAGTTCAGGAACTAAGAACAACAGGGTCTTAAGGACACATCCCCTATCTCTCTCGGGGTTCAATAATCATTTCCACAACAGTGGAATGACCAACTACGTCACATCCACTTTCTTTTCCGGTAGAATGGTTGAGCACAACACCCTCTTCTCCATCTAGAACAACAAATCTAGTAGAAACACAAATCGACGAAATGCAAGACATAATGAACAGTGTTCGCAAGAATGTTACCTAGCTAAGGTGGTGGAAACATTGAATCAACAGCTGAAACTAGCGCCCCAATCCAACACCAGACAAGCCACCAGTACTGCCTGGTAAAGCACTACAACTTCTAGAAAGAGAAGCTCTCAAAATTCTCTAGAGAGAGAAAGTGAAAGTGGTAAATGAAGGAGTAGGAGGTGGAATCAACTCCTATTTATAGAACCCCAGAGATCAAATCGTCACATGGCAGGACCTTAACCCTCCACAAGATTCAAAGGTCAGATCACATTATACCAGGTCCAATAAGAATAGTAACATAGCAACAGGACAGTCGGCCGGCAAAACGAACGAACGTCGCACTGCTCGGCCAATGAAAAAATTAGTGTGATAGGGTGAGCAATTACACAAACACTTGCTGGACGTGATGAGGTAAACAATTTCACAAACACTTGGTGGGCGTTGTGTTCCCCATCGATAGAAGAAAATCCATCACTAATCAAGATTCCTTGTGACAAGGCCTACTAGCCCCGCAGAGTCCCCAAGTTTGTTCAACCTTTCTTGACCAACATCAACTCAAAATTCAAAGAGATGATCAAATCCAAAAACCCTAGCACTCCTACCTTGGTGTAAGAAAGATAACTACGTCAAAGGCAACTCAGCTCCAAACAAGGCAAGCTCCTTGCCAAATTGAAGCTTCAATCTATTCTCTAAAAGCTCCAAAAACCCCCACAAGTGGAGCTTACGGTTTAAAAGGAGAAGAAAAGAAAAGAAGTGGGTTCCGGTCGAGTTCAAACCCACAAAATCCAAGTAATGAAACCCAAATGGGTTGGGTTCAAAACCACAGAATCGAAACCCACACCTCCTTCAACTCCCTCTTCTTCTCCTTCTTCGAAAACAAAAGTTGAACCTCTGCTCCGAACTCCTCCACTTCGTCTCCGTAGCTCGACGACTATGAGGCTTCAACAGCTCCGCCAATCTCCATCGCTCGAGCCTAGCCAACTATAAAGCCTCCAACAGCTCCACCTTCGACGAGGAGCTATGGCTCGACAACGGCACTGCCATATTCACCAAGCTCCAACAAACCCAAAGAAAAACTAAGTTCATAGCTCGACCATCAAGCTACCTATAGCTCGACGAGAAGGAAATGGTTGATAGCTCAACGAGAAGGAAATGGTTGATAGCTCGACCGTCAAGCTACCCACAACTCGATGGGAAGGATATGGCTCATAGCTCGATCGTATACTCATAGCTCGATGAGGCTTCAAAACTCCCTAGCTCGACCAAGGAGCACCATAGCTCGACCAAGTGGGAGTAACTCGATGCTCCCATAGGTCGACAAGGGCATGGTTAGCTCTATGGAGAACGAAGGCGAAGCTCGAACGAAAAATAGAGCTTCATCCAAAAAACAGAGCTCGAGTCCATAGCTCGGCAAACCTATAGCTCGACGAGACAACGTAGAACAAGTCTCATAGCTCGACGACAAAGATACCTCATAGCTCGACATCACCATAGCTCGATCAAGCAGCTATAGGTCGACCGGAATGAGACACTTCCAATGATAGAAAGGATTCATAGCTCGACAAATCTTCATAGGACAACGGAGCTATAAGTCGATGAGGCCTTGAAAATTTGAATAAATCAACCATAGCTCGACGAAATGGTCGGATGAGCAACGGGGTCGCACTCAGTGCTTGTCAGCCGTCTGATCGCTCGGAGATTCGAGCTTGAACATGATGGACGCACGAGATTGGGCCACGTTGTCCCACCTTCGTCCCTAATGCTCCAATCTCTCGTCGGCCATCTGATCCCACTCAGCAGACGAGCTGGAGCATGATGGACGTTCCTGATGGCGCCATACAGCCCCTCATCACAGCAATTAGATCTCTGTCGTTTGATCCCCTCATTGCTCGAGCCAGGGTGTGATCAACGCTCCAGATTGAGCCACATCACCTGATCTTCAAATCCTTCCATCACGGTCATTCAAGCACCTCAACGTGAAAGCTCGCTTTGATCGATGCCTCTAATTGCTTTAAAAAGCGTGTTGGGGTCTGATTATTCAATAAAAATCCTAAAAATTATTTAAAAATGAAAAAATTAATTTAAAAAATCCAAAAATAATTATTTAAAATTTGGAAAATTTGTTTAAAATTTCTAAAAAATAATTAAAATTGGATTTGTTAATTATACAATTTGAAAAAGTGATTTTAAAATGGAGAAAAATTCAAGAAAATTTTGGAAAGACCCGAAAAATATGGAAAAATCCAGGAAGATATCCACTACCTTCAGAAGTTGCAGATCAGTTCCAGGTATCTCCGAACACCCTAACAGCTAAGATTATACTCTAGAGTCCGAAAGTAAGACGTACTACTTCCTGAAAGTAAAGATAATTGCCTTTCGGGAGTGGGGGGCTTATGATGATGGTAAAAATACAGAAAATTAGGGTCGTACGATTCCTGCACAGATCTCAAAGCTCCTACAGGCAGATTAATTATAATGAGCCTCTTTAACAGGTCCGGGCCTTCTCCAAGACATGGGCTTCTTTCAAGTCCATAAAAAGTGACAGACTATACCCACTAGGAGAGACACCCAACCCATGAAGGCTAGGAGTCAAATCTCTTATCTCCTAACAAGAGAACTTATCTCTTGAGGGGGAGAGACATAAAGGAGATAAGAAATTCAAATTAATCCAACAGATCTAAATTGATTTCTTGATATATTTCTCAGCCCTATAAATACCCCCTCCCCCCTCTACAGTCAGAAGGTAATCAACAATTTGCCAGTTTCTCTCTCATACTCTCTTTCTCTTTCCGGTTCTGATTTAAGCGTTGGAGGGTCTATCGCTGGGGCCACCCTCGGTGATTCAGGCTTTTTGCAGGTCTATCGGCTGCTTCAGCAACCGTCGAATTCAAATCACTGGTGGTCAATCAACGATCCAGATTCAATCTCAGGAGCTCTAACCGCATTTCACTACTAAGGTCAATGGTCAGCTTTTTAGTAGTTTCCATCTATTATTAACTCACTATCTGTTTGCTCCCACATCAAAATAAGCAGTAATAATGAGAAAACACATTTTGAACTATAATACGAAAAACATCCAAATCTAAGTTATTTTCGAGTCTTTGGATACAAACTTTTTATTTTGAACACTCAAGGTAACTTAGAGAAGATTGATCATACGGGTGATGAGGATGTATTCTTCAAATATTCTCTAACTACTAATGTAACATCCCGTATTTTTATTTTAATTAAAAAAATACATTTTTCAAAATTTTCACGTACGATGCACGTGCTAATTTTTCCATCTTTATTTTTCTTACTCTCGTTTATTATTTTAGCATGCATAAGTCTTTTTTAGCCTTTTATTAAACTCATGGACCTAAGAATAGATTCTAGCCCACTAGACTAATTGATTAAATTAATTAAAAGCAAACCCACAAGACAAGCCCATTATTTAAATCTATTTTTTGTTGTACATGGACTCACTCATGACATGTAACAACTTTTAATACACATATTAGAATTATATGATTTTTATTTATTTTTGTGTATGTGTGTGCACTAGTGCACAACACGTGCACGTGCTTGAGAAGTGATAGTGGGAGGCCGGTTTTGAAGAGGAGAGGCCGGGAGTTAGGAGAAGATGGAGGGGTGGAGTAGTGGGATAATGAAAAGGTGAGTGGGTAGTTATTAGGTTGGTAAAATTTGCATTTTAGCCCTTCTTTTGTCCTGCACGTGCTTTAGAAGTGATAGTGGGAGGCCGGTTTTGAAGAGGAGAGGCCGGGAGTTAGGAGAAGATGGAGGGGTGGAGTAGGGGGATAATGAAAAGGTGAGTGGGTAGTTATTAGGTGGGTAAAATTTGCATTTTAGCCCTTCTTTTGTCCTATAAATACACTCTTGTTTTCTTCTCTTTTCACACCAAAAACAAACAAATTAGAGAGAGGAAACAGAAAGAGAGTTAGAGTGTTCTTGTTGCTTATTGGAGTGCTCTTGCTAGGAGGAGAAAGACTAGGTGTTGCTTGTTAGAGCTAGGAGTTGTGTCCCATCATCTTGGTTTACAAATTCTTCATTAGAGGTGGGTGATCTTGTGCTTTCTAAATGTAGGAAATGCATGCTATTAATGTTAAATGAGTAGTATGGATTAAATTGATGTGATTATGAAGTATACCCTCATGTTGATTATTTATGCCATGAAAATTGTAGAAGTAATGTTGTATTCAATATATGCCTAGATACCATGATGATTAGGAAGAGGAAAGAAAGTAAAACAGTTAAATTGTTACCATGAAATGTGTTAGTTTATACATATTGTCATGTTATGTTAAAATTATAATTTTTGCATAAAAGAGTTTTTGAGATCCTCATGGACAATTAAGAGGCATGGTTGGTTTTATTACTAAATTTTAATTAGTACAAATGAGTGCATGAACTAGTTATAATGAATATGATTCTTAATTTCAAGTTTTGAGAAAAATGCAAATTTATGTGTGAAATTGAGAGAAAAACTATTTGAAAAATAGAGACATGTTTGTAAAATGGATTAGAAATTCATTGGCTAATGTTTTTAAATTAATCTCAGTAAAGGAAAAAGCTATTTCATTATACTAAAAGATTGGATCGATTGAATAAACAAGTTTTGCGAAAAATAACTAATTTCAGAACAGTATGAACAAAACCACATTAATGTGATTCCTAATTAGTAATCGCAATTGGACTTATTGGTTAGTTGGTGCACCACAAGTCGGTCTGTGCTTGTAGGAGGTCTTGGGTTCGAAACTTGTTAGACCCATTTATTTTGTTTTCGTTTAATTAAATCCAAACCCGAAAGTTGGTATTTGGGAATTTCAAGATGGCATATTGACAGCCAAGTCACATGGACTTATTGGCTTGCGGTGTGGGTTTGGGTGTTCTGGTGCTTGGTCGAGGGTTCCTGGGTTCGAAACCTGATGGCACTATTTTGTTTTGTTTTTTTTTCGTTTTTGGGATTTTAAATGAGTTTTAATGCAAGGAAAATTTGGAGAAGAATTCTAATATTCCTATAAAATGATATGGGATTTATAAAAAAATAGTTTTAGAAATTTCATGTATATTTAGATAAATAAAAAGAGGAATTGAGATAGAAAATGAGTTATTGATTTCAAAATTGTTTATTTGAGTATACGACATTTATTTTAGAAGAAGAGTAAGATATTCATGTGAATTGATTTCTCTTGATGAGATTATACACTTATTTGATTTAAGAAATATTTTGATGTGGATTGAGATATATTACATGAGCTTAAATTGCTGATGAGACTTAAAGTTGATGAATCTATATTCATGAAAAGAAATATTGCTTTATTTTTGAATTGTAAATGAATAAATGGATCATGAATGATGCTAAGATAAGTCATTGATAAATTTGTGAATAAGTTGAAGATATGGAAATATTGAGTTTAATGCATGATCATTGAAAGTACCCATGAATTCTTGTACATGAAAGGTTGTGATCTAGACTTTAGTGAGACCTCGGGTACCGGCATTGTTCGATTAAAGATTTGAGTTATATTTTTGAGATATGGCCATGAAGTTATCTCGGTATTTGTGATTAAGTCCGGTAAGGGGTAAAACTAACTCTATGTATGATAATTGATTCATGTCTTGAACTTAAGAACTAGGCACTAAGAGAAGATGTAGTGAACCTGGGCAAACGTAAGTGAGGCACTCTATATAGTTGGGCGATGTACTTCGGGACTATAGACCCGGTTGGGCGGTGTACTCCGGGGCTGAGGTTGCTTCGATGGAGACGAGTTTTTATTTTAAATTCGGGACTATGAGTAGTCGGACGGATAGTTTGTCGTACTCTAGTGTATATATGTATACCGGGGCTAGAAGGGCACTTGCAGCATGTTCGCATGACTAGGAGTCTGTTATAACAGTCGGGCGGTGTACTCCGGGACTGGGATCCGAACTCATAGAATGTCTAAACCTTGCTTTTATTACTGGGTAGTTTTCATGGAGAGGTATCAAAAACCTTTGAATGTGGAGTATGTAGCTGCTTGCCCTCGGACCTATGTAGTATGGAATGCATAAAATCCGAACAAGTATGCATTAGTGTCATCTTAGCATAAAATATATGCATTAGGCATTAAGGCATTACGTACACTTACATGTTTAGAGTAGTCACATTTAACACTTTATTTACATTCAAGTTTTGGTTTGTTAAAATATTAAGATCGTTATAATATCGGCATAGAAAGGATGGCCGTGTGTAACATTTTCGTCGGTTGTAAGCTACTGACGTGCTCACAGTTTTATATGCAGAAGTTAGATTTTCCAGAAGAAATAAAGTTGATATGCTGCTGTTGATTTATTTAAATGTTAAAGATGTTGTAATTGTATAATTTTTTATTATTGTACTTCATTTTATCTTCCGCTGTATAAATAAATGTAAAGGACTCTGTTGTACTATAAAAAGTTCAAATTTCCTTGTAAAATTGTACGAAATGAAGTGTAAAGATCCTGTGGAACTTCGAATTCGGTCTTATTTGGAATTTGAGGCGTTACAACTAAGGCAGGTCGTGTATATTATAAAAGAGAACACACCTTTCAAGAGTTTGTTGATATTATTTTTGATGAGACTAAGCCTCTTGCAAAAGAGATATTGCATGTGAATGATGACGATGAGACAATGTTTGCATAGAGAGAGGACAAATCTAAAATGAAAAGGAGTTGCAAGAAGGACAAAATAATATGTACAATTCTACTTCCCATGTCGAATCACTTCCACATCAAGAAGGTACTAACGACATCAATGTGCAACCAATACAGGAGATGGTTAGAAATTGACTTTGTTGAAGAAGATGTCAAACAAACAAATACTTTCACTCCAACCCATACCGAAGAAAAATGTCCTGCATGAAAAATCGTGTCAAATCATCCTCCTGAACTAATACAAAGCGACATGTCAAAGGGGCAAATGCAGGATGAGTTAACATGAGCATGATGGGTGAGTCGAACTATTTTCTTGGACTTCAAGTACAACAGAGTAAGTACGACATCTTCATTGTTTAAATTATCGTCATGTTTTGTTCACACCAAAAGAGAAAGACTGTTGACCCTATGTTTGGTGCGTACAAAACATACACATGTTATTTAAAATTTCATGTAAGATTTTTTACAAAAAAATATAGAAATGAATAAGATGAAATTCAATGTTTAAAACAATGATGTTTGATCATCTAATGATGAAGTAACAAATGAGAACACAAGGAGAAAGAATCAGACTCGATACAAAAACATGATCAAATAAAAATGAATTCCACAAGAGAAAGAAATGTGCAAATCATCAAGAATCAAGCATATCAAGAAAAGATCTTTTTTTTATTTCTTATTTTGGTGAGAATTATTATGTAAATAGATAATTGACAAATGATAAGTTCAGAAATATATATTATTGATTCTCTAAAAAATTACTTTGTCTAAACGAACTGTCGAACGCATGGTTTGACAGTTGACTGTGCTTCACAGCCGGCCATCAGACCAAATTGTAATAAGTTAAGGTCGAATGTCATTTTTTCTCGACTTTCTCGAGATTAATTTACGGTCGACCATCAATATTTACGGTTGACTGTTAATTCAAAAACAGAATAAATATTTTTCATTTGGAAATATATATTTTATATATTTTTATTTCTTATTTATAGAGGGGGATCAATCATACTTTTCTTCATCTATTTTGACTCAGTACTACAAAACTTATAATTTGCTAATGATCAAGAAAGGAGCGCTTTCATTATATATTTTTTTGTCTAAAATACGGTCTTGCTATTTCACTTTCTTTTCGCTTAGGATTGAGAAAGTTTACAGGACCTATATTTAGAAGTCATGCAGTTATAATAAGACTCTTAACCTGAATACGAAGAACTCATTGTACGAGGTTTGAGTATAGTGGAACGTCTACAGCGGAGAATTGCTGCAGGTAAGGGGTAGTGGATTAAGTATGGGGACAAACCACTTAAATCGTTGTATCTTGTCTGTATACTGAGTTTGTTCTGTCTAACTCTACCTCTTTACTTTATGCAATGATTTTGAAATTTAAATTTCTTGACAATCACCATATTAAATCCGACAAGTTGAGTTCACTGATCATATATTCTTTCATTGTGAACGTATCAAAAAGGTCGGGGATTGATGTCGGCAAGTTTCAGCTTGAAGAGTTCACCAACTTCTAAGAGGGATTTGTGGGCGGGTGGTGGAAATTAAAAGTTAGTAAAGATTAGCGATACTTGCGTAGCTGCCACGATATGAGCAATCTGGACTGATAGAAATAATTTTTGTTTCAATGAGAAGTTTACCTTACATGTGATACTAAATCACATTCTCAATTACAATATGTCTTGGTTAGGGCTCACACTAGGGAGGATTAAAGCAAAAAAAATGATCAACAATGGTAAATGCTAGTAGGGAGGGTGGAAATGCGAAAGGCAAGTAGTGGCGGGGCAGCTATCAAGATTATGTGGGACAATATCCATTTCTTTCTTTGAATTTATATAATTTATTTTTATTTTTCATTTTTTTTAATATTTGGTTTATGTTAATGAACTTTTATTTTGTTATTTCTCATTAATAAAATAAGTCGCATATTTACCATTTTTAAGTCAAAAAGAAAATTAGTATCAGTAATTTACTACTGCTTTGTTGTGTGGAAAAAAAATTCATTATGACATGGTTTTGATTAGTGTTTACATTATTTCAAGTTCAATTTTTCTCGTAAGGATTAATTTTGGTTATATGAAAAAAAGCTCTGTTAATTTTATTTTTTAGGGTTAATTGCACATGTTCACTAACAAATGAGGAAATTTCATATACCTCATTCACAAATTGATATTTTCATATACCTCACAAACTTGATATTCTCACTATTGTTATGTTAAAATTTACCACGAGTTTAAAAATGACTATTTTGCCATCTTTTAAAATTAAGAGTTAAAGTTTAGAGTTAGGACTATTGTCACTCTACTTATCCTGAGTTTGAAAATGACTATTTTGTCTTCCTTTTAAAATATAGGATTATGGTTAGGTTAACCCTAATCCTGACCCTAACCTTCACATAATCCTAACCCTAAACCCTAAATCTTAAACCTTAAAACCATAACCCTAACCCTAACCCTAAAACGAGGACAAAATAGTTATTTTTAAATTCAAGATAAGATTTAACAAAAGTAGAGTGACAATAAAAATAAAAATAAATTTTTTTTTTATATTGTCAACATTATGAGTGAGTTATATGGAAATATCAATTTTTACGTGAGAATTTCTATATTTGTTAGTTACCAATGTGGGAAGAACCATACTTTGTTATATTTCTTGGGTGGCCATATTCTCAAAATGGAAGAACCATTTGACTTGAAGTATGTTTGAATTAGTTATTCTGAACTGATCGTACTACTGAAAAATAATCTGAAATAATATACAAAAGTTCCAACTCATAAATGAAGGTGAAATTGTATTTTTTTAATAAAGAAAAATGACCTTTAAAACATGACTGATTTCTTGAGGCCCAAACTTCATCTGTTATGATCTAAGCCGGGATGATGCATACAGCTTGACTTAGGAGTAAACGTAGTTACGTAATAGCATTTTAATATCTAATGTACAATTTCCTGCATTTGCTGCCTCCAAACCATCCCCTTCCTCAGCACCCAAGGACGCAGATTGGATTGAGCAGGACTCCCTCTTATCGGAGGAAGAAGCGGAGTTGACTCATGGTCCCTCTAATAAGGTACGTTTTTTGAATGCTTATCGGCTTTATTTTGATTACTACTACTTTATTTCAGTTTGCATTTTCAAGCTTGTTCAAATGGGTTTTTTGGACCATTCTTGCTCTTGTCTTCTTTGTATTCGGCCCAGTTTTGGGCAGGCATTTTCTGTTCATGTCTCCCTTAAATGGATCTCCACATATCTCGCGGCGAGAGCCCGAGATTTATTGGATCCCTCCCCTCTCCTTCTTTTGGATTCTGTTAACCGCACTTCCAAAGTTGCTGTTGAATCGGTTAAAGATTCCATCCTATCTCCTCCTTCTATCGATTTGGGGGCATCGGTTGAGACCCCCTCGCCTTATCAGGAAAGGGAGATTACTCCCTCCCTCATGGGCCAATCATCTCGTTTTAACAATCGTCTCTTAAGATCGAGCGCTCGTCTTAGAGCTAAACAATCTGTTTGTAACGGTTTATCGGATTCGTCTGTTGGTTATAGCTATCCCAGTATTGGACAACAGAAGTCGTCCTCTGACCTCAATCCTCTTATCCCTATCAACCAGTTAGGATCCATTTATGTTCCCATTTTTGATTCGCTATCCGACTCTGAACTTGCATCTTCTGCTCAAGACCTTGGGTTTTTTATCTTTCCAGGGGACACTTCTCGTATCCTTTCGATTAGGAAGCAGGAATACTCTAGAGTCTCGGAGCATCGTCTTTTTAATGATTAGTGTCTCCTGGAATATCCGAGGTTTGCACTGCCCGTCGAAGCATAGGGCGATTTTTGATTTAATTTCCTCGTCTCGCTGCGATCTTATCTCCATCCAAGAGTCCAAACTGGAGTCTCCCTCTCCTGCGATCCTTCGTGCTTTAGGTGGGTCCATTATTTCTAAATGGATCTCACTGGACGCGATTGGAGCAAGAGGAGGTATCCTTTTTGGATTCAGGGAGGCTCTTTTCTCCCTTATCTCAGTTCATCGTCTGACCTTCTTCTTAATCGTTAAACTCCAATGGGCAACTTTCAATTGCCCGCTTACCGTCATCTCGGTCTACGGCCCTTCCTCTTCTGATAGACGTCCTTTATTCTAGAACGAATTCACTTCGTTACAGCAATTTACCTCCGATCTCTGCTTCTTTTGTGGAGATTTTAATGTTACTCGTTTTGCCTCTGAAAGGTCAAATCAGGTTTTATCGATTTCTCAATCTTGCCGTTTTAATGACTGCATCCGTATTCTTCAATTATCGAACTTACCTATATCCGGTCGATCGTTCACGTGGTCTAATCAGCGAGACCTTCCGACTCTTGCAAAACTTGACCGTTTTTTAGTTCCACATATTTGGGTGACGAGATTTCACCAATCTTTCGTCCAGGCTCTACCCAATCCTGCTTCTGACCATGTCCCTATTGTGCTTCGCTCTAATTTCCGTTTCAATTACCAACATAAATTCCGCTTCGAAAAATTTTGGCTGCAAGATCAGCACTTCGTTAACCTCGTGTCTGAATTTCTTGCTTCAGTCACCGGCTCATCCGGTTTAGGCAACATTCTGCTTAAATTGCATGCCATCAAACACGGTTGCAAAATTTGGCGCTCTGAGAGGCATTACAATACCAACTTCCTAAAAAACTTTCTTCTACAAACCATTGAGTCCATTGATAAGATGGAAGAGTAAGGCCCTTTATCTGAGTCTTGCCGATCAGAACGCCTTTCTTGCAAGCAGGAATACGTGGACATCCTTCGCCAGGACCACATTAAATGGGCTCAGAGAGCTCGTGTTAACTGGATGAAAGAGGGTGATGCGAATACTGCTTTCTTTCATAATTTCGCTTCCGATAGACAACGTTGTAATCGCATCTCGTCCATCTCAGCTCAGGGTGTGGATCTGACTTCCGATTTATCCATCCACCGGGAATTCCTTTCCTTCTACAAAAACCTCATTGGTTCGAAGAAGAATCGTTTGATTGAGCTTGATTGGGTCCAACTTTATGGTCCCCAACAGTATGATCTTTCCTTTCTCGAAGCCCCTTTTACCATTGAAGAGATTAAATCGGCCGTTTTTGCTTTAAAAAGTGATTCGGCCCCGGGGCCCGATGGTTTTCCAGCATTCTTTTTTCAAAAATTTTGGGATCTGCTTAAGGCAGACCTTCTCCAAATGTTTCAAGACCTTCACCAAGGGCTCTTTTCGTTTGACCGTATCAATTACGCCCACATTGTTCTCATCCCGAAGCTGATTGGGGCGCATCTGGTTTCTGAATTCAGACCTATCAGTCTCATCAACACGTCTTTCAAAATTATTATGAAAGTCCTTTCCTCTAGATTGAGTGCTATTTTCTCTCCCATGATCGACTCAGCCCAGTCTAGTTTTATCAAAGACCGTTTCATTCTTGACAGTGTCGCGTCGGCTCAGGAGATCATTTCTCATTGTCATAGATCCCAATCGGAGGGTATCCTCCTTAAGCTAGACTTTCAAAAAGCCTACGACAATGTTAATTGGGATTTCCTCTTAGACATTCTCATTTATCGATGTTTCGGTCCCAAATGGATTGCCTGGATTAAATCTAGCCTCTACTCTAGTACATCATCTATTTTTATCAATGGATCGGAAGGGCACAAATTCAAAATCAGATGTGGTCTCCGTCAAGGAGACCCCCTTTCTTCGCTGCTTTTCTCTCTTGTAGCAGATGTTTTTAGCAAACTCCTCCGGAATGCTTGGAACTTGAATTTGATTGAAGGTCTCGGCAGCTCCCCAATTTTTTAGGGAGTGCTCAACCTTCAATACGCGGACGATACTATCATTTTCACCAAACCAAACACCCACTCTCTTCGTAATCTCAAACTCCTTCTTTACTATTTTGAAATGGCCTCCGGTTTATCGATTAATTTCCAAAAATCTTCCGTTCTTTGGTTGGGTGGAGCTCCCAATCGTCAAGTGGAGGTTTCCAATTTTTTCAACTGCCCAGTCGCCTCATTTCCGATCTCTTATCTGGGTATTCCTTTTCGATGGGGTAAGCTGCACAGATCGGATTGGCTTCCTCTTATTGATAAAGTTGAGGCCAGACTCAATGTTTGGTCAGGGAAGCTTATGTCTAGAGGTGGCAGGCTCACTCTTATTAACTCAGTGATATCGGCCATGCCTCTTTATCTTATGTCTTTCTACTATTTACCCTCCTGGGTGATCAAAAGAATTGATCAGATTAGAAGTAATTTCTTTTGGAATGGGTCTTCTTCCTTCAAACCAGGATCCCATCTGTGCCAATGGAAAATGATCTGCACTTCCAAGGAGGAAGGGGGTTTTGGTGTCTTGGACATTCGTGATCACAACATTGCTCTTTTAGGGAAATGGTTGTGGAAACTCCATAACTTTGAGCATGCTCCTTGGGTCAGGTGCATTAAAGGCTATCATTCCACCTCCTCCAATTGGTGGGAGTTTCCCGTGGCGCCGTCTCGCCATGCCTCCCCCTTCTGGAAGGGTATATGGAAAGCTGCTCCTGCTTTTCAGTGTAGTATTTTTCGTAAATGCTATGATGGTTCTAGAACCAAATTATGGACTGATTTGTGGATTGGCAATTCCTCGCTTGCCACGGCTTTCCCTTCTCTCTTTAGATTGGCAGTCTTCCCGACAGCTTCGGTCGAGGACTCTTTTGCCCTCATCGACAATAATCGTTTATGGTTTATCCCTTTCACAACTGTACTTCCCCCTTCTTTAGCTGAAGACTTTGATAAGCTCGTCTCATCCCTCAACAGTTATGAATGGAAGTCTTTCGAGAGCATCGGTTGGCGCTGGTCGGTTGTCTTCCGAGAGCATCGGTTGGCGCTGGTCGGTTGCAGGAGCTTTTTCGGTCAAATCTTTTTATAGCTTCATTAATTCGAGGGGAGTTCGTTTTCCGGTGGCTAAATTTTTCTGGGATTTTTGGGCTCCCCTTAAGGTGAAAATCAATTCTTGGCTTGCCTTTAATAACAAGTTACTTACTGTTGAAATTCTCAATAAAAGAAATTTAGCCTGGGGACAGCTCTATGCGCTGTGCGATCAGCATGCGGAAGATGTTAACCACCTCTTTATCCATTGCCCTCTTAGCCTTCCATTGTGGAAGATCTCCTCTCTGGCATGGGATACTGGATATATTCCTCCAGATTTGGTCTCTTGCTGGGAGGCTAAGCCTTCGAATTACTCGTTCTGTTCAGTTTGGATTTTGTCGATTCATATTATTATTTGGATTATTTGGAAGGAGAGAAATTCTATTTTGTTCCAGCATCGTAGATCCTCGAAAGCTGCGATGATAGAAGAGTTCTTATTCCTTTTCAAACTCTGGTCATCGGAGTTGAACCCCACTGGATTAGTCACTTCTGCTAATCTTAAATTACAAGAAGCGTTCATTTGTCTTCGTACTCTTCAAAGCTTTTAAATTATCTGGACTTTTATGTTTTAAATTTTATCTTATTCTTTCTCCTTACCTTTCTTTTGCAGGCTTGAATCCTCCTATAGTGTGCAGGTGCCAGATCAGTTCTTTTGATTCCCTCGGTGTGAATGTTCCTTCATCTGAGGTTGCTTCTTTGGGTTTTGTTTTTTTGGGTCTTGACTGCTCTGGCAGTGGGTGTTATTACTATCACTCTTTTGAAAATGCTCTAATGGTCCTCTTTTGATCCTGATGTTTATTTATCATCAGCTTTCTCAGTTGTTTCTGAAGCTAGCACTGCTGGGTGACTTGTTTAGCAGATGAGCTTTCACGCTCTATGTTGATAGCGTTTGGTTTTTGAGAGGACTATGTTTTCTCTTCTTGCACTATGCCTTACTGATGGTTATCTGTGGCTTTTGTTTCTTTATTAAACTATGGTCACTATATGTATGATGTTTACGGTCTGAGCTATGATTGTTTTCTTCTGCTTTATTGTTTATCTTTACTTCCTCTGTGCGGTTGTTGGTTTCTGAGCTGAGGCTTTGTCGTTTCGTCCTCTTCAGTTGCTAGCTCAGGTTTACTTGTTTTCTTGAGTGATGATTGTAGCTCAGGGTTGTCTACTATCAGTTCGGTCTTTTGCATTATTGGATGGTGGAACCTGCTTCTGGATCGCCAATTCAGCCAACGCTCGGTGGCTCGGGTTTTAGCTTTGATGCTTCTTCTCTGAGTAAGAGGTGGTTGGGGTTCTCATCTTTCCAGACGCGCGTCCAGTTCAGCTAACTGGTCTGGTTCAGAGGCTGCTTCGGATTTCTTTTTTGCGTTTTCCTGTTGTGTTTTTGTTATTCTTTTATTGCCGTTATCTTTTGTATGCTTATTCCATTTTACGGCTTGTAAAATTGACGTTTATTTGCTTTTATATAATGTGATTATGATGGCTGGGGTCGTAAGGCCCTATCCGGTTCATCAAAAAAAATATCTAATGTACAATTGATGTAAAGTAAACGTGTGAGGGCCTATTCATTATGATATGTTTATTGTAATGGTGGATTGCTATTAGATTATTTTTCATATAATCGACGATAATGATATTTCTAGTTGGAGACACGAGGTTTTACTTTGTAGTGTAAAACCAAATGGATATACTACAATATGATTTATTAAGATATATATTTTTTGTAATGAGATGATTAATTCAATCTTCAGTGCTATTAATTTAATTATGTATTTTTCCGAGTAGTTATGTTAGGTTATAAATTGTGCCTCTTCATAACAATTTCTCATCCTCATAAATCATAGACACAATTTGGGATGCAAAATTCTACACCACAGAAATACAAAATCGGCATGAAATTCCTTTAAATTTACGTGTTTAATTATAAAACCTTAAATTTATTTTCAATCAAATCACTCCCCAGCTAATGTCATAACATACTTTAATGCTTTCTTTGGTACATTAAGTTATCATTATGCCCTTACTGCTGGGGGGTGGTGTCCCGTTCTACCGGGCCGGGCCGGGTCGAAACCCCGCGGGTTTGATCAGGTCCCGGGCTCAAACAGGTCAGGCTGGAATTATCAAGGGCCGGGCTAGGGAGGGGAAGTAGAGGCCCAGACCTGACCCCTGGCTCGGCCGGGCTGGGCTGGGCCGGTTCGTTGCGAGTTTGAGGGTTAGGCGGGGTTTTCATTTTTTTTTTCTCATATTTTTTTTTTGAGTGTACAAAGATAAATGGAAAGGAAAATGATGAACAAC
This sequence comes from Hemerocallis citrina, assembly GCA_017893485.1. NCBI lineage: Eukaryota > Viridiplantae > Streptophyta > Magnoliopsida > Asparagales > Asphodelaceae > Hemerocallis > Hemerocallis citrina. Next base: position 109,306,800 of record CM030362.1, read on the forward strand.
TGGGTTGAATATATAGATAAAAGAAAGATTCATAAATTAAATTATTTTTAAAAATTTACAAAATTTTAAATTAATCAAATAGATAAGTAACATTTCATGCAAATCTTTTTAAATTACAATATAGAAATAAAGATAAAAGATAAAAGCAACAACTAAAAATCAATTTGATCAAGAAAAGTGATTAATTCATTCAAAAATAAAATTACCTAAGCCATCTTAGGATCGAACCTGCCACCAACCTAAACTCAACGTACTAATTTGCAAGCACTAGCCACGAAATCCAACCTGAAACTATATTTCATAAAAAGTTTGATGGTAGAGATAATTTTTTAATACCATTTTTTGAAAATATTTGCAAAAAGTGGACGGTTGCCAAACTATTTGCACTCGTGGACTCAACAACTAAACTCGCTGTTCCCAATGGCGAGTTTATTTGCTTCATGCTCGCCATTGAGACACGGCGAGTTTGATGCTAATTTTTTTAGAAACTCGTTGTTACCAACAGCGAGTTTAGTTAAAAAAAAAAAAAATCAAAATAACTCGCTGTTCCCAACAGCGAGGATTTTTGTACTAAACTCGCTATTGGAAACAGCGAGGATGTAGGAAATTTCGCAGAGGGGAGTTAAACACTCTTGGACTTGGTGAATTATAGGAAAAACTCCATAGTAATAATTTTATTAGATACTCGCTGTTTCCAACAACGAGTTTAGTTAGAAAAATTCAAATTAACTCGCCGTTCCCAATAGCGATGATCTTATAGCTACACGCGTTGTTGGGAATGGCGAGTTTATTCGGCCACCACTTTAGTAACCCGAATACACTAACTGTATCATTTCACCAAGTTTCTTTCTAACCTTTAATCGTCTCCTTCCTGATTCAACCTAAACCCTAGCTCTCATCTTTGTCTGCTACCTCAATCGTTGGTTGACAAGTTCACTTGGCGTAATATCAAACATTTCCCAACAAATCTCTAGCCACTAAGTTTGTTTTTTGACAACATAAAGGTATGTTTTTACTTGACTCGTACAATATATATGGATAGGGTTAGGGTTAGGATTAGGATTATACTTTAACTTTAAATTAAATGTAGGGTTAGGGTTAAGGTTAGGAATTGAAGAGAGGTTGTGTTTAGTTTGAAGTTAAGGTTGGGTTTATGTTATGCACATAAAGTGTTTGATAAATTGCGTAAGTGATCGAATTTTTCGTTATGCACATTCAGTGTTCGATGTAATGCATAAGTGGTGACCCCACCTTTGTTAGTGATGACTTTTTTGTGATCAATTGCATTCGTATGTAGTAGTTGCACCTAATAATTGTTTGTAGGCATAGAATAGAGAAATGCAATGTAGTGAATTATATATGTTACAATTTTTGTAGGCTCAAAATGACACGACCTAACGGTTCTAGATGCTGTCCTCCTAGTGCATCCGAGCGAGAGAAAGCTCATGCAGTGGTAAGAGTTGTTATTTATAGTTCTGAACTCCATGGTATTTATTTATTTCATCCAACAAGCATCAGTTAACAACAACTATAATTTCGTTGCAGGATGTTACTGATACCCCTATCAATATCCCTCGAACACCTCAGACACATGCAGATGCACCTTGGGGTCCTGGTCCAATAGACCCATCACTAATTAGAATGAAACCATCTCACCAATCGAATTTTGTGTGGCAAGGTGAGTCGAAGGACTTGACATTCCGAACACAAAACGTTGCCTCTACACGATCGCATCATCCCAAACTTGGTGGAGGCGGGATTCTATGGCGTTGCCCTAATGGGGGCAGTGAAGTTGGATTGGGGTCTCCTAACTGCTTTAGTTGAGAGATGGCGACCGAAGTCTCATTCATTTCACCTACCGCATGGAGAGATGATGGTGAATTTACAAGATGTTGCCTTAATTGCTGGACTTCCGATGGATGGTGTAGCCATGACTGGAAGTTGGGGCACCGATAAGTTTAATCTTGTATGACAATACCTCGATCAAGATCCGACCGAACAGGATTTTATATTTCTTAAGCTTTCATGGCTAAAGAATTCGTTCGATAACTACTTGAATCCAGAGTCATCTGAGTATCAAGTAGAGTGCTACACCCGAGCCTATCTTATGACGTTCTTTGGTGGTCTGATATTTTCCAACTCAACGGACAACCAAGTACCGTTGATGTATTTATAATTGATCACGGACATTAGACTAGTTGGATAGTTTAGTTGGTGTAGTGCTGCTTTGGCCATCCTTTACAGAAATCTATGTCATGCTTCTTTGAACAATGTACAGGCGGCAGAGCCGATGTTGATACCACAAATATGGAGCTGGGAGCGATTCCATATTGGTTTGCCGTGCGTTAGAGTCCAACACCCAGTGTGGAGTTTGGGGGTGTTTGGAGTCGATTGGTTTGCTCATGATATGGATAAAAATGGGATTAAATCGAGACCGTTCAAACTGGGCGCGAATCTTGAAGCTCTCAGGGGTAAAATTGTAATTTCACCTATAAACGGGTCCGAAATGAGAACTGGGTCTTTCTTCAAAGCCCAATAACCCAAAACGGATCTGTCATATTAGATATGGGTAGCAACCCGTTATAAACCAATTCAAATATTTAAAGAGTAGTTCAAATTCATAGTTATCTCTAAGAGGCGGTTTAAACTACCTCTCTTATCATGAAACGAGTTTAAACACTACATCTTATCCAAAAACACCGGGACATAGAGATAAATGATTATCTCTAAACTGTCTCTTAAGGCGATTATAAATAGGGGTGGTATACCGTACCGTACAGTATCATCATTACTCTACCGTCTACCGTACCGGAATACTTGGTACACAAATTTCTCTACCATTACCATGCCATGTTTTTGGTACTACCGAGTTCGGGCTACCGGAATATTGGTACGATATTGGTAATACCATGGTACTACCGGACATCAATTAACTTAAAAAATTAACCTTCATATAAATGGCAAAAGAAGGATAAATAAGCTCAACATAAATAAAAATATATATATATGAAGAAGTTTCAACATAAATAATTATATATATATATATATATATATATATATATATATATATATATATATATATATATATATATATACGAAGAAGTTCCAATAATTAGCCAATGTCAATTCTCAAACAAGACTCAGCTAACTGTCCATAATTTAGTCTAACATCTGTGTTTCCAGAGCCCAATCACCAGCAGTACCAAATAATATAAGTTTATGTTTAACAATGAAGGAAGAAATCATCACAAAACTCTATTGAAATAACTAATATCTTCAGGCATGTTCCTTTCAAAAAGTTCTAGAATTCTCACTCAAAACAAATTAAACATATACAAGAACAGAGAAACACCAGCACGAATAGTATACAAAAACCTATAGTTCAACTGATTAACGGAAAACAGATTCACATAAAAAAATTATCCTCACAAACAAACATATATCAGCTGATATAGTGATAAAGAATCGACACAAAATTTAAGATCATGGATAAAAAAACATCAACATCACCTTCTCATCCCCTAAATAGTTTAACCCTCAATAAAAGAATTAGCTAAAGACCTTTTCTGCCCAATCCTTAATCCACCCAGGCCAAACAACAAATCAGGGTTGTAGACTTTATTGTTGTACAATTTCAGAGATGTATAAGTTTCAATATAATGTATCTTTATGTATGAAAATTAGTTTCAGCATTCTGCAATATGATTGATTCAATATGCTACTCTATTAGATTCAACATTCTGCAATATGCTTGATTAGATATAATTGGATAGCTTCAACATATAGAGAAAGAATGACAACAATACATGAAATTAAGAAGATTCATATATAAAGAATGACAACAGTATTGTTATTTTCCTTTCATAACATTCATGATATTTGATGGTTCTTTCATTTCTGTGTATTGTTCTACTCCTTTTTTTGTAGTATGTATCTCATTTAGTAGATTCATATATAAATCAATTTCAGGATTATGGTACAAATATACTACATAAATAAGATTTCACCTATATTAACCAGTCAAAAAAATACTCCTAAAAAAACACAAAAATCGATTTGATAAATCAAATCAAAAGATCTTTTACATCCTAAATTCCTAATTACTTGTGAATAATAATATGCAATATCTCAAGAAAACCCAACAAGAACAAGAAGAAGATGGATCTTATATTAATACACTAACTAAACTCTAAAGTTTTCCTAATTAGTCGAAAAAATCCTCTAACAATACCGTACCGATGGGGGCTGAAGAAGGTAGGTGGCGTCGCGACAGTGTGGTGCTTCGGCAGCGTAGTGCGTCAGTCAATCAGTGCATGTGCCCTAGATTCAAAGAAGAAAAAAGGAAGAAGGAAAAAAAAGGAAGAATAATTGAAGTAGTAGTATAACTGGGGTGAAAATTTGAAAAAAAAAATAAGAAAAATGGGTATGGACATAGGTCTGGGCCTAGGTTTTTAAATATAAAAATTAAATTAAATATATATTAATTACTTGGTATGGTACGGTATACCATGGTATCAGTATTGGGTACCAGTACCATACCATATAATTTCGGTATGGTACAATACCGAGATTTCGGTATGGTATTACCAAGATTTCGGTAATATATGGTATGGTAATGGTATGATACGGTATGGTACGGTAATATGGTATTTTTTGACACCCCTAATTATAAATACCCTTCTGCCCCCACCATAACGAGGTAATCAATATTTTTCCACATAAACACTCTTTCATAATCTTCCTGATTACTGACTTGAGTATCGGAGGGTTCGTCGTCGCGATCCATCCCTGTGTATCGAACTTTTTTGCAGGTTAACGGTATCGGCCATGAATCAGTCAAACGTCAATGAAAGTTAACAGGTTTGCCTTATTCATTTTCTAAAGAATCCACAAATTCATCTGTTTGCTCCCACACCAAAATTATCTGCAAAAGATTGGCGCCGTTTGTGGGAAACAAAAAGCAATCCAACCTTACTGCACCGGTGAAGTTGTCTCCCAAGCTATGCCTCCGAAGAAGGGGAAGGCAGCAGTCTCCAGCCGCAGAACCACTCCTGTTCTTTCTCCTCCTCCACTTCATGATGTCCTCCCTCAAGCCGTCCAGCAAGTCCAGCAACCGAAGCCTGGACAGCCTCTCCCTCAACCTGTCCAGCAACCGCAGCCTGAATAGCCTCTTCCTCAACAACCTCATCCCCAGCTGGCCCCTTAAGGGCCTCAAAGGGCTGCCCCGTGGGGTTCCCGTCGAAGTCGTCAAAGGCAACCTCCTCTTCACGACCATGTCTCAGTACATAACCTCTCATCCGACTCCATGGTCTCTCACAGTCCTCCAATGCCAAAGGATCTTCGACACGTTATTGTCAATCGGCAACATGGGATAGATCTTCGGACCTGCTTGAATGAAATGCAGACCAATGACGGAATCTCTCACCATGAACATCAAAGGGGTCCTACGATTCGGTCCTCTAGAGCCCAATCCCCACATAGGACAGACCGCAGAAGATCGAACTCTCTCAGGAGGCGGAGGGAGTCACCCCCACGCTGTCAGAGGAGGAGACGCACCCCTACTGGTCGATCTGCCCCAAGGGACCACCGAGATCGGGAGGCATCTGTCACAAGGGTGGAGTTCCAGGATTTTCAAGAATCTGTTCTGCGGGCCCTCAATGTTTCTCCTAACCACGATCAATGGGCGCCTAGTCCTCAACCTGCCCCAAGCCATCACCACCGCACTCCTAGTCCCCTTCCACATGAGGATGAGTCACAGGGATTAGCAAGATTTGACTGGAGGGAGAACTCGTTCTACTGCCGTCTCCACGAGATGGAAAGGCACCTTAGCAGACTTGACAGAGAAAAGGAACAACGGGTAAGGAATTTCCGCCAAGTAGGTCTCCATTCTCCCGAACCATCATGGAATCCCCAGTCCTGAAAAACTTCAAACCTCCTCACTTTGAGTCATATAACGGGGAGTCAGACCCCACTGACCACATTGAGTGCTTTAAAACTCTCATGATGATCCACCAGGCTTCGGATGCACTTCTTTGCAAAACCTTCTCGGCCACACTGAAGGGGCCTACGAGATAATGGTATTCCCAAATTTTCCCTTCCTCCATCTCTCCTTTGATCAGTTCAAGGGGCTCTTCCTTACTCATTTTGTGAGTAGTTGTCGCGCCGAAAAGACAAGCACATGTTTGCTGGCACTCAATCAAAGGAAGGACGAGCGGTTAAGAGACTATGTCAAGCGTTTCACCACCGTAGCCCAGTCAATCGCCTCCCGAGACCAGTCGGTAGCCTCTGCTACTTTCCGACACAATATCAACCACTCCGACTTAAAGGCATCTCTCGCTAAAAAACCGCCTCAAGACTTCTCGGAACTCCTGCTGAGGAGCAAGAAATATATTAGGGTAGAAAAGGCCCTCCTCCCGCTTGATCAGAAAGAGCCCCTGTCTGGGAACAAACGAAACATCGCTGGAGAAGAAGAGACTAAGAAGCTTCAGAAAGACAATGGTGGTCAACGCCATCCTCCTCCCCGATTTGAGAAGTTTACTCCACTTAATGCTAGTGTTTCAGCCATCTTGATGGAGGTGGGGAAAGAAGGTCTGCTCCCACCACCTCCGAAGATGAATACACCAGAAAAGAAGAGAAACAGGGACAAATGGTGCCGCTTCCATAGGGATCACGGCCACGACACGTATGATTGTTGATCCCTCAAAGACGAGATTGAAGCACTCATTCAGAAGGCGACAACTTTCTAGGTTCGTAAAGGGAGACATGGTAGATCCTCCTTCGCCTCCTAGAGGGGCTAATAAGCAAACTGAGCGATCTGTCGAGACCCCAGATTTCGAAGCTAAAGCTGTCCTACACCTCATTCACGGAGGCCCAATGGGGGGAGATTCGAACTCCTCCCAAAAAGCCTTCGTCTGAGAGGTGAACTCGGTACAGAACCATCCTCCCCCCAAGGGCCTTGAAGTTCCTGTTACCTTTTCAGACAAGGATTTGGAAGGCATCCAAATGCCTCATTGTGATGCTCTTGTGATGAACCTCCATATGTCCAACTTCGAAGTACGCTGAGTCCTGGTCAGTAATGGAAGTTCTGTTAACATCCCTTTTCTAGAAGCCTTCCAGGGTCTCAAGTTGTCTAGGGATTGACTTAAGCCACTCTCCACAGGTTCTCCGGGGTGCCAGTGATGATTGGGGGAGTGATTACTCTCGACGTCACTGCCGGCAAAACCCCGATCACCCGAACCGAACCGATGGATTTTATGGTAGTAGATGTGAAGGCCACTTACAATGTCATTCTGGGCCGACCCGGCTTAGCTGCTCTCCAGGCAGTACCCTCAGCCTACCATAAAAAGATGAAATTCCTTACCATAGTAGGGGTGGGAGAAGTGAGAGGGAGCTAGGAGACGGCTCACAAATGCTACATGACTTCGATCGACGAGTTGGAAGAAATAGCCTTCTCAGAAGGAGATCCGACCAGGACATTCCAAATTAGTAAGGTCCTCCCCCTCCCGTCAAAACCGACATTATCCAATGTATAGGGGAAAATCGCGATCTATTCGTTTGGACCGCGACCGACATGCCTAGACTCTCCGAAGAACTTCTCATGCATCACCTTAGTGTTGCTCCTGGGGCCAAACCTGTCCAGCAAAAGTGACACAAGTTCGCTCCCTCAAATGCCAGCAGGAAATCAAAGAAGTAGAGAAAATCTTGAATGCCCAGTTCATACAGGAGGTCAGCTATCCCGAATGGCTGTCCAACGTTGTGATGGTCAAAAAGGCTAATAGGAGCTGGAGAATTTGCATTGATTTCACGGATCTGAACAAAGCTTGCCCGAAAGATCCGTTTTCGCTCCCAAGCATTGACGCCCTGATTGAAGCAACCTCCAGACATGAACTCTTGAGTTTCATGGATGCCTTTTTCGGGTACAACCAGATCAGGATGTTCCCTCCCAATATTCTGAAGACTTCGATTGTCACCGACCAGGGTCTATACTGCTATCGGGTCATGCCCTTCAGGCTAAAGAATGCCAGTGCAACTTATCAGTGCCTTGTTAACAAGGTCTTCAGAGAACAGATCGGCCGGAACATGGAGGTCTATGTAGACGAAATGTTAGTAAAAAGCATTAGCAAATTGAATCATATTTCCGATCTTCATGAGGCCTTTGATGTGTTGAGGAGATACAACATGAGACTAAACCCAAACAAGTGTGCCTTCGGCATCTCATCCGGCAAATTCCTTGGGTTCATGGTTAGCCAAAGAGGCATAGAAGCCAACCCGGAAAAGATTCAGGCCATATTGAACATGGCTCCCCCTTCCAATGTCAAAGATATACAGAGACTCATAGAACGCATCGCGGCCATAGGGCATTTTCTCTCCAAGTCAGGAGAAAAAGGTCTCCCGTTCTTTAAGGCTCTTAGAGGGGTGAAAGGCTTTGAATGAAGGCAACAGCAGCAGGAGTCCTTCGATCAACTCAAAGCCTATACAATCAACCTCCCACTCTTGAGCAAGCCAAAGCCCAGGGAAGTCCTTTATATATACCTCGCTACCTAGGAACAGACTCTTAGTGTCGTCCTGGTAAGATAAGACGATAAGACGCAAAAGCCAATCTACTATGTGAGTAAGGTCCATAGGGACGCCGAACTCCGTTATCCAAAGGTAGAAAAGATGGCCTATGCATTAGTCATGGCTACCTAAAAGCTCCGCCCCTACTTCCAGTCGCACTCATTGGTCGTTCTTACCGACCAACTGCTCAAGCAAGTTCGCCACAAGCCCGAAACTTCGGGGCGCCATATGATGTGGTTTATAGAGCTGAGCCAACATGATATCAACTATCAGCCCTGAGCCGTAATCAAGGTACAAGCCCTAGTAGAATTTATAGTAGAGAGCACTATCCTTGACCCCAAAAAGGAGACAGAGGAACCCCCATTCTGGATCATGTATGTTGATGGGTCCTCATGCACTGACGGAAGTGGGGAGGGATCATCCTGACTGGCCCCGATGACTTCGTTCTTCAGTACTCACTCCGCATAAGTTTTCGGGCATCAAACAACAAGGTTGAATATGAGGCTCTCATAGCCGGTCTGTTTATGGCTCGCAAGGCCAGAGCCCAGCGCGTCAAAATATTCAGTGACTCACAGCTGGTAGTGAACCAAGTATTGGGGGAGTATGAGGCAAGAGATGATCGCATAGTCAAATACTTGGCCAAGGTCAAAGAGCTGTTGTCCACTTTCAAAGATGCACAACTCCAATGGATCCCCCGAGATGAGAATGCACAGGCAGATGCCCTTTCAAAGTTGACCTCCTCTTCTCTCCAGGGGCTAGAACAAACCGTCTTGATAGAAGTCCTCTTGAAACCTAGCATCGAGGAAGATGGTCTCGAACTGATGGAGATGTTGCCCCTAGCACTCGGGGAGAATTGAATGAGGCCCTTGCTCGAGTTCCTTAAACATAGAGTCCTCCCTCCAAACCGTAAAAAAGGCTAGAAGAATCGGAACCAGAGCTGAGCGATACACGCTCATCGAAGGGGTCATGTACAAGCGCTCTTACACTCAACTGGACGACAAACCCTACTTGAGATGCCTCTCCCTCGAGGAGGCCCATTAAGCTCTAAAGGAGGGCCATGAAGGGATGTGCAGCGCTCATATGGGAGCAAGGTCACTCGCCCGCAAAATCTTGAATTATGGATACTTCTGGCCCACACTCCTTAGTGACGCCGAACAACACGTTCGCCAATGTGCCCTCTGCCAAAAGTTCTCAACAATTCGGCATTTACCACAAGCCCAGCTCTCCTCCTTATCCAGTCTGGCCCATTTTGCAATGTGGGGGATGGACTTGCTCGGGCCGTTCCCTCCGGTATCGGGCCAGCTGAAGTTCCTTGTCATTACAAACAACTACTTCTCCAAATGGATCGAAGCCGAACCTCTAGCAACGATCACTTAGTACAGAGTCCAGCGGTTCTTTTGGTAGAACATCTTCTGCAGATTCGGTGTACCTTGAATCTTAGTAACAGACATTGGGACCCAATTTATCGGGGCAGCCTTTCGCGATTTTTGTATGGACAGAGGCATCCAACAACAATTCTCCTCGATATCCCACCTGCAATCCGACGGTCAAGCAGAAAATGCCAATCGGCAAATTCTCTCAGGCCTAAAGAAGAGTCTGGACAAGTCTGCCGCAGGGTTATGGGTCGAGCAACTCCCCAATGTGCTCCAGAGCTTTCGCACTACTAAGAGGACCCCCACGGGAGAATTTCCCTTCAACCTTACTTACTGCTCCGAAGTCGTCATCCCACTGGAAGTTGGCCTACCTTTGCCCCGCTTGATTGCCTTCAATGATGAGCAAAATTCGAACCAGCTTCGGGGCAACTTAGACCTCATCGATGAGATTCGAGAAAGATCCTCCATCCGTCAGGAGATTTATCGACGTAGGATTGAGCATTCCTACAACAAGAAAGTTTGCCCCACTAACCTCAAAGAAGGAGATTTGGTGTTTAGAAAGCTATCAATTTCTTTTCCGTGCAAGAAAGCCAAGCTATCACCTAACTAGAAAGGGCCGTATAGGATCTCCAAAGTTGTTCACCCTGGCGCTTACCAACTTGAAGACCCGGGGGGCAAGAGAGTACCAAGAACATGGAATGCGGAACACTTGTTGAAGTATCAAGAGGGTGTTTGAACACCGCTCCAAGCAACTTCTAATCCTATAGCATTTCTAAGTTTGTTTTTCTTCTTATTTAGTTAATTTTTTCAAATGTAATAATGGCTTGCAACTCAGAAGCAGCCACTTGTCATCTTTAATAAAAGCAATTTACTATCTCAGAATGCCTATTGTCCAAATGATTCTGGTTGTCTTACCTGAAGCGTACACTATAAGTATAAAAACTCTTAAACAACAAGTTTGGAGTCCAACACTTGCTTCGATGCCACTTTAGCTACTTGCGAACAAGCAAGTACGAAGTAGCTCACCATTTGAAATTACTCCCACAACTGTTAAAACTCTTAAAACGACAAGTTCGGAGTCTAAAACTTGGTTCGATGCTACTTTAGCTACTTGCGAACAAGCAAGTACGAAGTAGCTCACCATTCGAAATTGCTCCCACAACTGTTGAAACTCTTAAACCGACAAGTTCGGAGTCCAACACTTGGTTCGATACCACTTTAGCTACGTGCGAACAAGCAAGTACAAAGTAGCTCACCATTCAAAATTTCTCCCACAACTGTTAAAACGACAAGTTCGGAGTCCAATACTTGGTTCGATGCCACTTTAGGTACTTGCAAACAAGCGAGTGCAAAGTAGCTTACCATTCGAAATTGCTCCCATAACTGTTTAATTTCTCTTGCGAATGTTAGCAAAACACTTACTCTTAAAAGAAGCTCGTTACAAGATCGAAAGATGCGATATATTATTCCATCAAAATTGGAGATACAAGTCTTATTCAAGACCAAAAACTCTACAAGACTACAAGGCGTCGCCCTAGCTCCTTCTAAGAAGGGGAACGCTCCGATTAAGCGACAGACGATGACGACGAGTGCTATGTTGCTCTCACCTTGTCTCCAAAGAATTCTCTGGGCCTGCAAGCCGGGTTGCGCCATCAACACCCATGGACCTAACCGTCGCCCCAACAGATGCCCCACTCGACGAGCTGGCCACTCCACTTTGCGCATCACTAGGGTTCCGCAGAGCGTTAGGCATGCGAAGAGCTAATTCATGGAATGATCTCCCCTAGGCGTACTCCCCTTGTGGGCAAGAAGTACTCCTCACATTACTTCCTTCGGACAGCCGCTTTAAGCGAAGATTCTCTGCCTCTAATTCGATGAGCCACTCTCTGAGGGAGTCATCTGTCACCCTGAGCTTCAAACGAGGTACCCCACTCACGCTTCGTCCTCGTCGAAACTTGAAGATACTCTTCCGTAGATGAACCGCTTCTAAACTCTTCTCGAGCACCACATTCTTTAGCTCGTCTCTCTCTGCCCTTACTTCAAATAGAGCTTCCTTCAACTCGTCCCTCTCTGCCTTCACTTCGGATTAAAAGCTCTTCAGCTCGTATCTTTCGGTCTTCACCACGAATAAAGAGTGCCAAAGGAACTTTAGCCTTGAATCTTTGCTAGCTGCCATTGAGGGGCCGACCTCTCCCCCCTTAGGGGGCACCTCTTGCAGAGCCTTCTCAAGGCGCTTCACTTCTATGTTTCAACGAGCCAAGACCAACCTCAGTTGGCCAAGCTCAAACTCAGTCTTAGATAGCTTCTCTTGAGAGCAAGCGAACCCTAGCCTAGCGACACGAAGATGGGCACGGAGGTGTGACGCTTCGCTACCCTGGGGAAGTTGACCAAAAGAGAGAAGTGTAAATCACTCTTAAGTTGAGACAAATCTACAAAGATGGTTCTAGGTTCAATCAGGGCTACAAGATATTTCTATGCTTGAATATCAGCCACAAGTCTCGTCACATAAAAAGCACTTCGTTACAAAAATTAAAGATACAAAAGCGGGGGCCAGTCTGTTATACGACATCGATACAAGTGCATTCAAAAGTAAAACGGAGCAACTAAAAAACATGACGAAGATGCGATAAGGAGTCAGAGGACCACCTCGGCAGATGTCTCGAGGGGAACTGTGACCCCGCGACTGTCCTCCTCAGTTGCCTCCACATTGGTTGCATGAGGGTCCGTGGTGACGTCCTCCCCCTTGTCCTCTTCTCCTTCTTCCTCTTCTTCATTCACCTCCTCGATTGTCCGAGCAGTTTCGCCTTCGAAAAGATCATATAGACAGTTCCCCGAGCCGTCGTAGCTGGGGACACACACCTCCACGTGCTTCAACGGTCGAGCATAGGACTGTTTCATGTTCAAGTGCATATGTAACTTCACTTCATCCCTAATCACCTCTGTAGCTGCTTCCATGGTGGCCTCCCTCTCCCTCATTGCATCTTCAGCAGACTTTGCGGCCATTTCCTTCTCTTTGTCCGCCCTCTCTTTCTCCAAGGTGGTCTGTTCGTTCGCCATAGCCAAGGTGGCTTGTTCGTTCGCCTTAGCCAAGGTGGCCTCGAGTAGATGGATCTGAGCCACTTGAGACTTGGACAAGCATTTCTCTGCCTCGTAAATTTTCACAGCCTTGGCGTACTCCGACCTATCTCTATCACTCGCCGCTTTGAGCTCTTTCTCCTATTCGGCGAACTGCTCCATTATGTGACTAAAATAGCAGGTGATCTACGAGGACAAAAAAAAAAGAAAGAAAACTCTTTTAAGCACGAAAGTCACCCTTAAAAAAAGGAGGGGGGGAACAAGACTCCATTCACCGTCATGGTCGCCTTGGCAATCTCAAGTGCGTCGTCATCGACTGTCCCCGCCTTCAGGGCAGCGCGATCCTTTGGGGTCGGCAAGTTCCGAATCGCTTGCATACAGCTGATGGATTCACCGAGGAAACTATCGTGCATCGTCACTGTCACGCCCCGCTTCCCGGTATACGGAAATACAAGCTCGTAATTGAGGCCCAGCAAATGATATAAGTACGCCAACTCATATCATCCATAAGCTGTACCAGTCTTAATTCAACAATATAAGAAAAATGAATCACAACCACACAGGAATCATAATCACATAAACGAGAATGAAATTCAATAACTAATTCTGGAATATAAAGACTTACCAAAATAACTCGATAGACTTCTGCTCCAATTGTAGAAGATCTGCTTATCAATGTCTCCTAGAAATTCTCTTTGTGCACAAGTACTTGATTATCTAAAGAGAAATAATAAATTGTCCTTAGAGCAAGTACGGACAGCAAGTAGTGAAAGCAGAGAGTAAAGGAACAGGTTACTTGAAGGAATATGAATCAAGATCAAATATACGATGACAATAATGGCAGTAATAACAATGGTCTTAATAAAATATACATATATGTCAATTTATGTTCATTAGAGTGTCATTTCTCCTATCTAGTGCACGTACTTCTGTGTCCCATGTGTGCCGTACCACAGGTTCGGTGCACGCAAAACAGTGTACGTTTGAGACATAGTGGTGGGGTCTACAGAGCGTGTACTCGGTTTCAATAACAATCATTTACCATTTTCATTCATTCATTCACATTCATTACTTCTCCTTCCATTTCAATACCATTTCAATATAGGCCCTCGAGTACATTTTCTGAGATTTCCCACTACTCGGTCAACCCTTATAAACCCCGGCTTGTTTAGTATTTTACTGTTAAATCATTCATGCTCATGCAGGTGTATATAAGGATGTCAAGGGGACGATAATAATGCAGCAACATGATGCATTGCTAATAAACATGAAGTAATAAATTTAAAACAACAATTCTCTTTTTATTATTTAAACCGATTCCAATTATAACTGGGTCGAAACCTCAGTACAATGCAGACAATGCAGCAGTAACTTATAAAAAGCCATCACACATACGTTCATTAAAATGCCAATTAATGTGCTACGACAAATTATGGAACCCATTACAATGTCATATAACGATTAGAATGTCATTTTCTGTGTACAATCCACTTTATGAAGTCATTAATCCAATCACGATTGTCTCATTCAATCAATGTATGCAATTACCATTCATTTTCTTTGTACACAATTCTATTCATTTTATTCATTTCGATAATATCTATACGGGCTTAGGTTTGAGTCAATGGACAATTTTAGGAGGTTAAGAGTATGTCGGGTTAGCTCGTGTAAACCCTCAATACTCCTAACGAGACGGGACACAAGGCAATTTAAGATGATTAAAAATGGAACTACTTGCAGGAGATCAATAAGCTTGAACTAGAATAAATAAGAGAGTTCAAGTGGACTTGCCTTTTTGTAGTAGTTGATCCGAATAATTTAAGAATAACGGGATCAGTATCCCAGGCAGTCGAACATGTGCGAAATATGTATGGCAGCCACGCCAAGTCAGCAACTCCAAATAGCAAGCAGCAACAACTCCTTTCAACCACTCCAAGATAGCAAAGCTCCAAACAGTAACTTCCCAACAACAACTGATAACTCCAATCCAATCCCACTACAAACAGCAACTCACTAACACACAACAGTAACCCAATCTTCACTTCACAAACACCACCCCCAATAGTAATCTCCAAACCCCAACACAATAAATCACCAATACAGCAAAATAAATTCCCACAACATCAAAACAGCAACAATTCCAAAACTCCTATTCTTTTCCTTCTTCTTCACTTCTTCTTCTTCGATTCCTTCAACACACGGGGAGAGAGAGAGAGAGAGTTTTCCTTTCTTCTACACTTTCACAGAACAGAGAGATAGGGAGAGAGAGAGCGCGAGCGGGAGAGAACGCGCGGGAGGGCGGCGCGATTTGAGGAAGGCTCGACTGGGCCTGGTGCAGGGATGGCGATCTCGACGAGGTCTGGCGGCTGAGGGCGCAGGCAGCGGGGTGGGCGAGCTCGACTTCGGTGGTCGACAGGAGCGACGAGGTGGAACGGGACTGAGAGGCAGTTGCGGCACGGCGAGGAGTCGAGGCGAGTGGGAGCTTCGGTTGGGTTCGACGAGCGGCGGTGCGAAGCAGCGACGGGAGGCGAACGGCGAGCGATGGCGGTGGGCGGAAGAGCATAGTGGTGTTGCGACTGGTGAGCAGGGTGCTGCGGGGTTCGACTGGCGAGGCGAAGATGATGAGGATGGCGCTCGCGAGCGAAGACGAGGAGAGCGGAGGTTGGTGGAAGAAGAAGGAGAGTTGGGTTTTCGATCTGTTTCGTTTGGTTCTGTTTGTTTTGTTTTGGTTGGGGAAAACACAGAGGGAGAGAGGGTAACGGGGTTTGTTAATAACGGGAAAGAGAGATAGTGGGGGAGTGGTTACGGGATTGTGGGGAGAGTGGGTAGGGTGGAGAAATTGTATAGGGATGTGTGTATAGATTTGTGGGTTTGGGTTTAGGGTAGAGTTCAATAGGAGGTGGGCTTGAATTTGGGCTTCAAATGAATATAATAAATAGGAATTGTTGGGCTTCAATTAAATAATATAACATGTACCAAGATTAATGGGCTCCAAATGAGATAAATAAAAGAAGAGAGACAAATTCTAACTTGGAATATAAATTTGGATTTCAATAGGAGATTCAAAAGGCTATAAATGCATTTGAATGATTATACGGAATTTGAAATACAAGAATACATGGAAACCCGTATAATCGGAAACAGAGGTTACAAATCCTACCCACCTTACACAAAAATTTCGTCCTCGAAATTTGCTTAGGCGGTACATAGGACAGGGTAAAAGCAACTTAGGAGAGGGTAACGAACAAGGGATCCAAAGAAAAGTCAACTCGGTAGTAACACCCAAAAGTACGAAGGGGTGGATAATAATGATGTCAAAAGGAATGCATAGAAGAGAATGAACGGTATCAAAAGGAAAGAACAACACGAGATAATAAGGTAAGATAAGGAGTCGGCAGAACTGAAATCAAAGAGAGAAGACAGGGAAGAATTGAATCAATAAATGAATGAATGCATGATGGTCAAATGGAATGTAAGAAAGAAGTAACCGGTATCAAAATGAAGAATGAACAACACATGACTTGTAAGATAACAAAGCAAGGAGATGAAGAGTAGGTAGAGTTGGAATAGAAGAAGCGATGGACAAGGTAGAGATGAGAGAAGAAATGAGTCAAGGGGTGAGGACAATGCAAGGAATGGTACAAAACAAACATTACAAGGGAGGAGAAGCAACAAGAAGATCCTGGGACCTGTGGGTTATGGGCCCACCACGCTTCCGCTGCGCTACTCTGATGGCAATGTCCCAAGCAACATATATGTCGATGTAGGCCACATGACATCAATCAACGAACCGAGCAGGAAGACAACAATGAGACACCAGGATCAAGGACAGTATGGGCTCAAGAAATATATAATTAAACAATGCAGAATGAATATAAAGTTTGTTTTCAATTTTTTAAATGATCAAAAGATGTGTTATAGATCAAGACTAATGGGTAGGAGGATTGGGTTATAAATCAAATAACAGGTTTAAATCCAATAAGGAAATAGGCTATAGGATTTTTAAAATATACACTAAATCATATAGTGAAAAGTATATAAAATGGAACATGTTCGGGCTTAAAACAAAATAATAGTAATAGTAACGACAATCATAATAATACCAATAACAATAATAATAACAAAACATCAACACTGCTAACAACAAAATAGCAATGATAATAAAATAATAATAATAATGATAGCAATGATAACAATAACAAAAAATAATGATGATAATAACAATAATAGCAGAATGGATATAATAATAATGTACAAATATGTGTTAAAATGGAAAATTGAGTTTAATAGGTTTACTAAAATAATCCAAACAGTAGTAATATATGATATAAATATTGGATCACTTAGAATGTAAAACAAAATTAAAATACACCGTTGTTTGAAATAAATAAAATTTCCAAATAGTCAGATGAAATAAAAAGTTTCTTAGAAACCAGAATAATATTTTGTTAAAATCCGATCGATTGAAAATGTAAATTGCTGAAAAGAATTTGAAGGATAAAATCTTAAATACAGAAAGTACACGGAAAGATACATATGTGCAGGAGCAAGGGTTTGAGCTCAAGTTAAATATTAATAAATAGTGCAATCGAGTGTATATAAAATTTAGGCTTCAACAAAAATACTAATAATAACACCAATAATAATAAAATATTAACAATACCGGTAAAAATAATAATGTAAGACAGAATCTAATTTGGTTCAACAATTTTTTTTTGTACGAAAGTAATTCATTATTAACAACAGTAATAATAAAATAATGCAAACAACAATAACAATAACAACGGCAATATCAATAATAATAATGATATCAATAATAATAACGAGAAACATAACAATAATAAATACATGTTAATAATAGAAATAATAACATCAAGAATAATAGAATAGTAATAGCAATAATAAAATAATAATAACAATAATAATAACACACATATTAATATTAATAAAAATAATAATAACAATAATAATAACAATAACATTAAAAATAATAATAGCAATATTAATAACCGTAATGAAAAAGAAATCATCAATCATACTGATAGAAATAATAACAATAAAATACAAATGTTAACAATACTGTTGATCATGATAATACATACATGACAAAATTGGGTTTAAAAACATTCATGAAAAATAATGCAATAGTAATAATAATAATTAGAATGACAATAATATCAATAACAATAATATCAATAACAAAAATAATAATAATGGAAACATTAATAATAATAATAATAATAATAATGAAAATATTAACAATGCTGACAATAATAACATTGCAAAACGGAATATAATTCGGGTTCAACACATTTTCTTGTATGGAGGTAATTCAGTATCAATAGCAATAATAAAATAATGAAAACAACAACAATAATAATAGCACTGGTAATATCAGTAATAATAATGATACTAATAATAATAACGGACACAATAGCAATAATAATAGAAATAGTACAGTAATAATAAAATAGCAGTAATAATAATAGAAGTAATAATAATAAGGATAATGAACACAATAATAACAATAGCAATAGAAATAATAATAATGATAATAATACCAAGAATAACAACGAAAACAATAGCAATAATAATAATAATAATAGTGATAATAATTTTATACACAAAATAGAGTAAGATCAACTGTATGAGTTCAAATTGTATGGAAACATAAAGTGTAATAGTATAAACAAGACGTCATAAAGAAAATATTTCTTTACTTTTAGTTTCATTATATAAGTAAAAATTATCTTGAAATTAGTAAATAGGTAGAAAATCTTGCATCCTTAACATCAAGTTGCATATTTGCCTTCACGACATCAGGTTTCAAGCTGCCGTCCGGATATTCGGCTGCACACTTTGCCTCGCCGATATCCAGCTGCAATTTGCCTCCATTGACATCGAGTTGCATATTTGCCATCTCGACATTAGGTTGCACCGAAATGATAAAATGGACGATGGAACTTCCATGTGCATAGGGATAGGGGATATTTAATTTAAGTATGACGCTATATTTTGAAATTCGTGATATAAAAATAGTAGAAAATAAGAAATGAAGTTGAAAGCCACGCAATAGGATATCAAAATAAATGTATAAATTATAAATATCAAACACAATAGTACCAAATCGCAGTAGTGGAAATGATTTATAAAAGTAGGGAGAAAACGGAATGAAATATATGCATAAGTATAGTGCAATGTGAATGAGAAATAAATATGCAGTGTAGCAAATTACACAATAATTTTATCATAAAAATATACGGTAATGTAGGAATTAAACGAGCCTCTAACATGTCCTTGAAGATCCACCGATGCCGATCGACAAACCAAGCGGAAGAAAGAATGGACAACTCCAGAATCAAGGGAATAAGGACACGAAAGAATAAAATTACACCCAATGAGGAATCAATGAAAGTGAGGGTTGTAAGGGACGGAAAGAACCAAGGATTGAAAGACTTGAATAAGAAGAGATCAAAGAGGAATCCAAATGAGAGGAGTATCCAGATAATGTTGGTTATTCATGTTCATGTGATTAACGTGGTGCGCATATTATTGAGTTAGACTGGCTAGAACCGAACTTGACTACGTATTAGCCAATCATGACTAACACATTAGCCAAACTCCGCTAAACTCCAACATAGTTAGAGCCTAACCTGGGCTCTGATAACACTAAAAACCTGTCACGCCCCGCTTCCCGGTATACGGAAATACAGGCTCGTAACTGAGGCCCAGCGAATGATATAAGTACGCCAACTCATATCATCCATAAGCTGTACCAGTCTTAATTCAACAATATAAGAAAAATGAATCACAACCACACAGGAATCATAATCACATAAACGAGAATGAAATTCAATAACCAATTCTGGAATATAAAGACTTACCAAAATAACTCGATAGACTTCTGCTCCAATTGTAGAAGATCTGCTTATCAATGTCTCCTAGAAATTCTCTTTGTGCACAAGTACTTGATTATCTAAAGAGAAATAATAAATTGTCCTTAGAGCAAGTACGGACAGCAAGTAGTGAAAGCAGAGAGTAAAGGAACAGGTTACTTGAAGGAATATGAATCAAGATCAAATATACGATGACAATAATGGCAGTAATAACAATGGTCTTAATAAAATATACATATATGTCAATTTATGTTCATTAGAGTGTCATTTCTCCTATCTAGTGCACGTACTTCTGTGTCCCATGTGTGCCGTACCACAGGTTCGGTGCACGCAAAACAGTGTACGTTTGAGACATAGTGGTGGGGTCTACAGAGCGTGTACTCGGTTTCAATAACAATCATTTACCATTTTCATTCATTCATTCACATTCATTACTTCTCCTTCCATTTCAATACCATTTCAATATAGGCCCTCGAGTACATTTTCTGAGATTTCCCACTACTCGGTCAACCCTTATAAACCCCGGCTTGTTTAGTATTTTACTGTTAAATCATTCATGCTCATGCAGGTGTATATAAGGATGTCAAGGGGACGATAATAATGCAGCAACATGATGCATTGCTAATAAACATGAAGTAATAAATTTAAAACAACAATTCTCTTTTTATTATTTAAACCGATTCCAATTATAACTGGGTCGAAACCTCAGTACAATGCAGACAATGCAGCAGTAACTTATAAAAAGCCATCACACATACGTTCATTAAAATGCCAATTAATGTGCTACGACAAATTATGGAACCCATTACAATGTCATATAACGATTAGAATGTCATTTTCTGTGTACAATCCACTTTATGAAGTCATTAATCCAATCACGATTGTCTCATTCAATCAATGTATGCAATTACCATTCATTTCCTTTGTACACAATTCTATTCATTTTATTCATTTCGATAATATCTATACGGGCTTAGGTTTGAGTCAATGGACAATTTTAGGAGGTTAAGAGTATGTCGGGTTAGCTCGTGTAAACCCTCAATACTCCTAACGAGACGGGACACAAGGCAATTTAAGATGATTAAAAATGGAACTACTTGCAGGAGATCAATAAGCTTGAACTAGAATAAATAAGAGAGTTCAAGTGGACTTGCCTTTTTGTAGTAGTTGATCCGAATAATTTAAGAATAACGGGATCAGTATCCCGGGCAGTCGAACATGTGCGAAATATGTATGGCAGCCACGCCAAGTCAGCAACTCCAAATAGCAAGCAGCAACAACTCCTTTCAACCACTCCAAGATAGCAAAGCTCCAAACAGTAACTTCCCAACAACAACTGATAACTCCAATCTAATCCCACTACAAACAGCAACTCACTAACACACAACAGTAACCCAATCTTCACTTCACAAACACCACCCCCAATAGTAATCTCCAAACCCCAACACAATAAATCACCAATACAGCAAAATAAATTCCCACAACATCAAAACAGCAACAATTCCAAAACTCCTATTCTTTTCCTTCTTCTTCACTTCTTCTTCTTCGATTCCTTCAACACACGGGGAGAGAGAGAGAGAGAGTTTTCCTTTCTTCTACACTTTCACAGAACAGAGAGATAGGGAGAGAGAGAGCGCGAGCGGGAGAGAACGCGCGGGAGGGCGGCGCGATTTGAGGAAGGCTCGACTGGGCCTGGCGCAGGGATGGCGATCTCGACGAGGTCTGGCGGCTGAGGGCGCAGGCAGCGGGGTGGGCGAGCTCGACTTCGGTGGTCGACAGGAGCGACGAGGTGGAACGGGACTGAGAGGCAGTTGCGGCACGGCGAGGAGTCGAGGCGAGTGGGAGCTTCGGTTGGGTTCGACGAGCGGCGGTGCGAAGCAGCGACGGGAGGCGAACGGCGAGCGATGGCGGTGGGCGGAAGAGCATAGTGGTGTTGCGACTGGTGAGCAGGGTGCTGCGGGGTTCGACTGGCGAGGCGAAGATGATGAGGATGGCGCTCGCGAGCGAAGACGAGGAGAGCGGAGGTTGGTGGAAGAAGAAGGAGAGTTGGGTTTTCGATCTGTTTCGTTTGGTTTTGTTTGTTTTGTTTTGGTTGGGGAAAACACAGAGGGAGAGAGGGTAACGGGGTTTGTTAATAACGGGAAAGAGAGATAGTGGGGGAGTGGTTACGGGATTGTGGGGAGAGTGGGTAGGGTGGAGAAATTGTATAGGGATGTGTGTATAGATTTGTGGGTTTGGGTTTAGGGTAGAGTTCAATAGGAGGTGGGCTTGAATTTGGGCTTCAAATGAATATAATAAATAGGAATTGTTGGGCTTCAATTAAATAATATAACATGTACCAAGATCAATGGGCTCCAAATGAGATAAATAAAAGAAGAGAGACAAATTCTAACTTGGAATATAAATTTGGATTTCAATAGGAGATTCAAAAGGCTATAAATGCATTTGAATGATTATACGGAATTTGAAATACAAGAATACATGGAAACCCGTATAATCGGAAACAGGGATTACAGTCACACGCCAGTCATGGATGAAAAGATTCTTGTGGTCCTCGGTAAGAATTGTCTCTGCTGCCACTGTCAGAGGAGGGGCTTCGAGATCCAATACCTGCTCGATAGAAGTTTCTTCAACCGTCAAAGCAGAGGAGGCAGGCGGGTCAGGGGTTTCGGATTCTAAGTTGACCACCGGCGTCGTCAACACCGGGGTCTTCACAACTTTGGCAGATTGCGGCCCTAAGGTCATCCTCTTCCTCTTCCTCCCATCGGGGGCCTTGTTGCTAACTCCCCCTCGGTCGATCAACATTACCCTGAAGTCCATTTTTGAAGCCTCTTTGAAAAAGAAAGAATTGGGCATGTGAAAAAGAAAAGGGGGAAAGCTCGAATTAAAAGAATAACAAATACGGGGCGTACTAGGGTCGATCGGACTAAGACCCCCATCGAGGAGGACCTCCTCGGTTAACTCCTTCCAATGCAAGGGTTTACGAGCAAGGAGTTTGGCTACGTTCTCATCTTTCTCGGGAGTCAACACCGGCTCGGCCTTCACCCATTTTGGCACCTCCTCCCTCCACCTAGTGGGAATGTTCCACGGCGCATTGCTCCAGATCAAGAAGTAATTCTCCTTCCAAAACTTAATAGAATCAGGGTTTTCTATCAGCTTCACACCCCAATGTGGCGATAAATAGTGCCGGTACTCCACCCTACTCTTCCGATGGATACGGTAGAGCCTTCGGAGAATGGTGAGTTGAGGCATGACCCATATCGCTTAGTACTGGAGAACAAAGCCGTTGACATGCCTCCACTTATTTGGTATATACTGGACCGGGCTTAAGCCGTACCATTGCAGCACCTCGGCCACAAACGGGGGAATAGGTAGGCGGAGACCAGCAAAGAATGCGTCAAATGGGAAAATGCATGTGTCGGGGGAAGTCGGTGTGCAGGCTCGGATACCCGCACCCGGAAGAGGGAGAGTGAGTTCCTTCAGAATCTTGAAACTCTCTCGGATCTGAACCAAGTCTTTCTCCGTTAACATGGAGGGGATGTCGTCAATCTCAGAATGTTCTCTCAGCCTGCTCCCCTCGTACGAAGCCCACATCCCGTACACAACTTTGGCCAAAAGGTCTTCTGTGTACTCCCAAACTCCTCCAAGGCCCGTTAAAGGACCCGAAAACCGGCCCAGCCCCCCAGCTCGCCTCTCTTCCTCCACTATAGTCTCAGTGACCACCGATCCTACCACCATCTTCCCCTTGTCCACTGTTAGGGTAACCACCAACTGTTTGTCCCCTTCATGGTCTGAGGTGGAGATCTCACTCCCCGAAGAAAACCTAGAAATCTCGTAAAATATATATAAAAGAATATATATTTACCTTGATGTGATGGCTATGGTCTAAATATATCACCGGGAAATCAAATGCTTGGTCGCGACCGCTAGTGGAGCCACCCGAGAGCGAAAGAAATTTTTTTCAAGAGTAAAAGTAAAGAATGAGAGGATGGTGTGAGGGATGAGAACTTATAGTGAGTGACGGGAGTCGCTTGAGCTTCCAAGACTTTTGGGCCCTTAAGACCAGTTAAAAACCCAAGTGAACATCAAATACTAAGCGACAGAATACGAAAATGCAAAAATTCAAGCAACGCCAATAGACCTGTTGATCGATCAAATGCAAGAACAGAAAACTTTGTCTCAATATTCGCGCCTGATCAAGATCAGACGGTCCTGATGTCGCCACGTCTCTTGGAGCCAAATCCGAGCAAACATGTCCCCGAACGTGAAATTGAGGAAAACTTTGTCTCAATATTCGTGCCTGATCAAGATCAGACGGCCATGATGTTGCCACGTCCCTCGGAGCCAAATTCGAGCAAACGTGTCCCCGAATGTGAAATTGGGAAAAACTTCGTCTCAATATTTGCACCTGATCAAGATCAGACGGCCCTAATGTCGCCACGTCCCTCAGATCCAAATCTGAGCAAACGTGTCCCCGAACGTGAAATTGGTGAAAACTTCGTCGCATTATTCGCGCCTGATCAAGATCAGATGGCCCTGATGTTGCCATGTCCCTCGGAGCCAAATCCGAGTAAACGTGTCTCCGAACGTGAAATTAGGGAAAACTTTTGTAACCCCTATTTTCCTATTTTGGATTTTAATTGTATTTTATTTTTATTTTATTTTCTTTCTTGATTATTGTATCTGGATTCTTTCTATTATACAATTTTGCTTTTCTTGGGTTCTCTTATTTTCTTTTGATCATTCCGTTATCTTTTCTCCTATTTTTGGCTCATTGCAAATTTTGCTCTTCGTGATTTGAGTTTGAGTTGTTCTGCTATATGTTCATCCCATTGATTTATGCTTGTTCATCTTTTTTTGGAGCCTAAATCTGTACCCTAAACCCATTAACCCGAAACCCAAAATCCCAAATCCTTAATCCCTATAAATACCCTATTAAATAAATCCTAATTTAATATCCCTCTCTCTCTCCGCCACTTTCTCTCTCCCCTACCCCGACTCTCTCTCCCTCTCTCTGTTTTTTTGTTTCAAACCCAAACCCACCACCAAGCATTCCCTTCCATTCTCCCGTCCTTTCCGACAACCACCTTGACCACCACCACCACCTGTCATCATCCCCGTGCTACCATCCCATCCTCGTCACCCCTGTCCCCATCGCCATCCTCCGAACCCACTTTGCCTGCACCCATTTCCTCCCGCCATTGCCTCACCGTCACGCTGAACCCCTCACCCCCTCGTCGTCGTCGTCAAGCCCCAAACGCCTCGCCGTTAGTATCCCCTGTTTTGGAACAAAAAAAAGTTTGCTAGCCCCGCCATCTCCCATCCCCGTGTCGCTTCCCGACCGCAGCGCCGCCATCGCCTATCCTCACCAACCTCGTCGTGGGTGTCGCCGTCCCTTCCGTTGTCTTCCTCTCTCTCTATCGTTGTGGTGAAGAAGCACAGTGGAGAGTTGTGCTGTTTGGTGTTGTGTAGAAGGGAAGTCTTGATTGTTGTTTGCTATTTTGTATGGAGGAGAAAGGTAGTTGTTGAGTTGTTGTTGGATCTTATGTGGTTTTGCTGTGTGTGTTTTGCACGTAGCTCGCACGTGTTCGTGGTTCATCGTTCGGGATTCTCATCCTGTTATTCTATATATTCGAATCTACTAATTAACAGGCAAGTATCTTCTTAACTAGTTATTTGTTTTGTTCAAGATTTCTTTGATCTCTGCAAGTAGATCCAGTCCTTTGTATTGTACTATTATTTGAAATTCCGTTAAGTTTATTGAGGGTTTACAAGAGCTAACTCGATATACTCTTAACATCGTGCCTACATCTTTGATCTAAAACATAGTCCCTTTGAATCTTGCATATGCACAATTACATGAAAAATATCTAGATCCATATTGTAGACTTGTTTGATGAGTTAGACATGTTAGATTGAATGTGATTTGATGAATTGATTACCATGCCTGTGAAATTGCATCTTAAACCTAGAAATCTGCATGTTAAACATCTAGCATCACCTTGATGATTAATTAGCATGAACTATATGACTATATGATTAAATTGTTGCCTATTCATATCAAAATATACTCTAGACTACTCTTTGTTTCATTTTGTATCAGATTTTCGACCATATTTCTGTTGTATTTTGAAATAACTTTCTGAATATGAATTGTAGCCTTATGAGTCTATTTTCTAGAACTTTTAATGGATCTGAATTTCGAGTTATAATCTGCTAGATATCATCATTTTAGTACAGCTATGTCAGAAATTTCAGATTCACATATTCATGCGTATCTTTTTGTTTCAGAATTTAATTGAACATGTTAGCTGTAAAATAAAAATATGAAATAAATTTGGCTGAGACAAGACATGTTAAGGAACCACCCTGAATTCTTGTAGATTTAATTGATGTATTATCTGACCCAATTCATATGTTTGAACACAATTTATAACTTGCTGCTTGAACATAAAATCTGAAAAGAATAGAGTTTTCACCCTAGTTTCTGTAGTTATTATATATCATTTATATATTTGATGAAACTGGCAGAGAGTCTAGTTTCTAGAATTTCTGACGGATCCATATTTACTTTTCTATAGTAGCGGTAATCTATATTTTTTTACAGCAACGTCATGTTGTCCAGATTATGTAAATTGTGTGTAATTGATATGTTTGCTTCTTGATTTGTCTGTAAAGAGTAGAATTAGTCACACCTAGCATTGTACAACATTGACACCTTCTTGCATGCTCACATAGGATGAAATAAAATGATAAAAAGCCGAGGTATTATGGGATGACTTGGTAGTGAACAATTAGAAACTATACTCGGTCGGGTCCTACTGCTTGACTGTACTGATGGCCATAAAATACTGATTGATAGTCACTGACACTGAACATTAAAATCTGATTACTGGGCCGAGTACACGAACCGTGAACTCACCATCAGTCTAAAGCGTACAATGTGTGCTTGCGCCGAACCTGTGGAATGGGATGCGATAGTACGTGCACTAGATACGATTAATAAAATGATTAATAACCTGCATTTGACATTTCATGCTTGATCCCGTATACTGTCGTCAATCTTGAACTTGATTTGAAACGATTAATTAAAAGCATGATTACACATAGACCCTTGACATTATTGTCGTTCCTTGACTTTGCTATTTGACTTTGATCCCGTCCCTTTTCTTTTGATATATCTTGTTCCTATTATTCTTTGTTTTCCTCTAATTGCTGTCCATGACTTGCTCTAAGGATATTCTTTTCTTTCTTTTTAGAACAAGAGTTTACAGGTACTGGAGGAACAATACCAGAAGGAATTGGTGAGCAATGAGTCTAGAAGATGGAGTTCAAGATTAGATTGCTTGATTTAATTTATTGCTAGACTTATTTTATTTTGAACATTGACTTGATATTATACTTGTTTTTGGGCTTTATGACCCGGAGTTTGTTTTTATACCATATGTTGGATATTATTATTTGGATTATTTCATTTATATTTGAAGTTGATCTTTGTTTATGTGATTATATCTTCTTGCGTGGTTGTGACTGTTCTTTCATATTGTTGAGTTAGTCTGCTACAGCTTACTGATTGTGTTTACATCATTCGCTGGGCCTACGTTACGTACTCGTATTCCGTATTTTGAGAAGCGGGGCATGACAACTTTGTCTCATTATTCATGCCTGATCAAGATCAGACGGCCCTGATGTTGCCACATCCCTAGGAGCCAAATCCGAGCAGATGTGTCCCCGAACGTGAAATTGGGAAAACTTCTTCTAAATATTCACGCCTAATCAGGATCAAACGGCCCTGATGTCGCCACTTCCCTCGGAGCCAAATCCGAGCAAACGTGTACCTGAACGTGAAATTGGGGAAAACTTCATCTCAATATTCGCGCCTGATCAAGTTTAGACGATCCTGAAGTCATCGCATCCCTTGGAGCCAAATTCGAGCAAATGTGTCCCCGAACGTGAAATTGCGAAAAACTTCATCTCATTATTCGCACCTAATCAAGATCAGACGACCCAGATGTCCCCACGTCCCTCGGAGCCAAATCCGAGCAAACGTATACCCGAACGTGAAATTAGGGAAAAGTTCGTTTCAATATTCGCTCCTGATAAAGATAAGACGGCCCTGATGTCGCCACATCCCTCGGAGCCAAATCTGAGCAAACATGTCCCCGAACGTGAAATTGGAAAAAACTTCGTCTCAATATTCGCACCTGATCAAGATCAGACGACCCTGATGTCGCCACGTCCCTTGGAGCCAAATCCGAGCAAACGTGTCCCCAAACGTGAAATTAGGGGAAAATTCGTCTCAAAATTCGCACTTGATCAAGATCCAACGACTCAAACTGAGCCACGTCCTTCAGAGCCAAATTCCGAGTAAACGCAGCTCCGAGCGTGAAAATGGGGGAAAAACATTGCCTCAAAATTCATGCTTGATCAAGATCTAATGGCTAAGATTGAGCCACGTCCCTCGGAACCAAATTCCGAGCAAATGCGGCTCCGAGCGTGAAAATAGGGAAAAATGTTGCCTCAAAATTCGTGCTTGATCAGGATTCGATGGCTCGGACTGAGCCACATCCCTCAGAACCAAATTCCGAGCGAACATGGCTCCGAGCATGAAAGAGGAGGAAATGCCCCCCCCCCCCCCGATGCGCGGCCACAATCAGAGCGTCCAGATTAAGCTGCGTCATCAAGCGGTAGATCAACCTTTTGATAGTTCGGAAAATTGCGCCAGTGACATGATCGATGCTCCAAATTGCTCCACGTCAGTATTTAATTGATTAATTCTTTTATTCTTATTATTAATTCGAATTAGTTATTGAAAAATTGCAAAAAATAATTAAAAATTCAAGAAAATTAGCTAAAAATTCTAAAAATACTTTTTAATTATTTTTAGAACGAATAAATATTTTTGAACTCCTGGATAAATATTTTTGAACTCCTAGATAAATAATTATTAATTAGAACGAATAATTAATACTTTTTGAAAATAGATTGTTACTTCGCGAAATTGAATAAATAATTCGAAAAATAATTAAAAAATTAGAAAAATCAATGGAAAATCCAAAAGATCCCACTAACACGTTTGAATACAAGGCAGGCTCAACTGAACCCTATTACGCACCGTAGGAGATTCTAAAGCTCCTAAAGAACTCTGATAAAATCTTGTATGCCTTTAAAACCAAAAAATACTCCCCAAAGGCTGTTAAACTCAGTCTTCGGGAGTGGAGAGCTCGTGATATGGCTAAAAATGGGATTAAATCGAGACTATTCAAATCGGGTGCGAATCTTGAAGCTCTCAGGGGTAAAACGATAATTACACCTACAAACGGGTCCGAATTGGGAACTGAGTCTTTCTTCGAAGCCCAATAACCCAAAAAATAGATCTGTCCTATTGGGTATGGGTAGCAACCCATTACAAACCAATTTAGATATTTAAAGAGTAATTCAAATTCATAGTTATCTCTAAGAGGCGGTTTAAACTACCTTTCTTAACATGAAACGAGTTTAAACTCTACATCTTATCCAAAAACACCGGGACATAGAGATAAATGATTATCTCTAAACTGTCTCTTAAGGCGACTATAAATATCCTTCTCCCCCCACCATAACGAGGTAATCAATATTTTTCCACATAACGCTCTTTCATAATCTTCCTGATTACTGACTTGAGCGTCAGAGAGTTCGTTGCCGGGATCCATCCTGGTGTATCGAACTTTTTGCAGGTTAACGGCAGCGGCCAGGAATCAGTCAAACATCGGTGAAAGTCAACAATTTTATCTTATTCGTTTCCTAAAGAATCCATAAATTCATCTATTTGCTCCCACACCAAAATCAGCAACAACAACTCCTATTTGTGTTTATTAGGCTGATGACCACAAGCATCATGATAACCCCCCATGGACCCCTTACATATTATCGAGATAAGCTTGATCAATTGCATGCGAAATGCGTAGTGTGGGAACCATACACTGACGAGAGATTTGAGACGTTGTCGCTATGTTGCACAGTACATAGTCATCTATGGTTGACAACTGCACCTCT
This sequence comes from Hemerocallis citrina, assembly GCA_017893485.1. Taxonomy (NCBI): domain Eukaryota; kingdom Viridiplantae; phylum Streptophyta; class Magnoliopsida; order Asparagales; family Asphodelaceae; genus Hemerocallis; species Hemerocallis citrina. The sequence goes on from CM030362.1 coordinate 109,336,735, forward strand.
CCTCCAATTATCCATCGTAGAGCATCCTCATGTAGATGTAGTACTTCGACAATTCGGTCTAAAACAAGATATACTAGCCGCACGAACGTATGATACTACCTTGCTTGGTGTCACAGGGATGGGCCATTTTCCCGATATCGACTGGGCCGGATATCACCATAGTTCTGTCCGCTCTTGGAATGAGCGCCAGAGGAAAATGGTCATTGGCGGAATTCCTCCGTATGATTGACGAATGCATGATGCGTACATGGCGTGGTATACTAGGATCACGCGGTTGGTAATCGCACCTCTTATTAATCCTCCCACCCGAGTGATACTTCTGATACCAATGCGAGATAGGGAACCATCTCCTGGCCACTCATCTCAACAACCGATGGTCCAACCAAAGGCAAAGACTTTGGCAATCATGGTAAGAAAGTTTAATATGTTCGTTTGTACATTCGATTTTCAAATTCGGAACACATCTTCTAACCACATTATTGGTGTTTTGTTGAAATATTACATTATCTAATTTGTAGGTGGAGAACGCATGGGAGATTGCTAGAATGGCAGTTCGATGTTTGTCAAGTAATGCATCCGATGTGACTGATGCTATGAAAGAGTTCGCACACGAGATTCTAGCACCTTGTAGACGATGATGTTGTTGGTGAGGGTCCCGCATTCGATGCATTTATGGAAGTACACAGTTTTTCAAGTCAACATGGGCATGCACCGCCTCCCACTGTGCCAACACAACCCGAAGAAGTGATTCAACCGGAAGATGAGGGCTAAGGTTCTGAACGGCAAAGAGTAACTCAAGACAACGAGCTTCTCGTATCTCAAATAACACAAAAAACCCCAACTCTAAAGAAGTGTAAAGTTTTTGCACACCGACAACGTAAGCAGACAACTAGGTACACGCCGAGTTAGGGAAGTTGTTAATTTGGGTTCTAATTATGTGGTTGTGAACTTGATGAAATATTATGAAGTTGTCAATTTTATGTTTTCTTTTAGTATGAAAATTATCAATTTTGTACTTTTTTTGTAGTACATTGTGAAGTTGTTATGTTTTCATATTCTATGAAGTTGTGTTGTTTCATCTTGTTTACCAAGTTGTGATCCTTTGCTTGTAAATGAAGTTGCTTATAATAGACGAAAGAATTTTGGTGTTGTATGTAGCAAAGGATTTGTTTGCGATTGAACATGTGTTTCTAGTTCTTCAATCAGTAAAATCGCTCTTACGAACGGCGAGTTTAGCATTTTTACTCTCGCTGTTGGAAAAAGCGAGTTTGCTGCTTCTAGAAATTAGTGGATGCTTTTCTCAGTAAACTTGCCATTCCTAACAGCACGTTTAGTATTTCTCTATCGCTTTTGGGAATAGCGAGTTATTCTTATGGAGCCAACAGAGCCATTTTGACTCTCTGTGAAATCACAAAAATCCTCACATTCGCTGTTCTCAATAGCGTGCTCAGTACATACATACTCGTTGTTGGGAACAACATGTTTTTATAGGTTTGCTCCTTAACACAAACACTTTTCACAACAGCGAGAGTGTTTATACTAAACGCGCTGTTGGGAACAGCGACTGTGTAGTTTTTGTGGTTTCACAGAGAGTCAAAATGTCTTTGTTGGCTACCTTAGATTAACTCACTATTCCCAATGGAGATAGAGAAATAAATAAACTTGCTGTTGGCGCGAGTTTACTGCGAAAAGCATACACTAATTTCTAGATTCAGCAAACATGGCGATGAACATTATACTGAACTCGTTGTTCCGAATAGCGTGTCTATTGGTATTTGGTACATGTGCTACAAAAATCTCACTAATTTTCCTGTATACATACAAATTGGGTAATGGGTACTATGAACACATAATGAGCACCCAATATATACCATAATGATATCCTTACAATGAAAATTTTAATTCGACTCAACTCGGTTCCATACAACTTCAAAAGTCACCACAATTGCCACAAACATGAGCACATCAAGCACGAAAGATTTGAAATAGTAATACAAGTTCAACATGAACACAACAAGCACAAAAGATTCGAAATAGTAATACAAGTTCAACATGAACACAACAACCACTAACATGAACACAACAAGAAAATATTAGGTAGCTTACAACCTCCAAGAAGCACGAGATTCTATTACAATTAGATCCAATAATATTACAAAAATAAAATTGAGTTAAGTCATCATCCTGCTTGCTGTGATGATGGTGATGAAATATTTGGTCTTCATGTTCCATGTCGCGGTGATGATTCTGTAAATATGGTAAGAGAATATGTGTTATTTTAAATTGGATTGTGCATATGCAAGAGTATGTAAGGAAATTTTGAACAAGTAATTATCTGACCTATGTCCGTTCCTCAAAAGCAACGCTTGTTGTGACCTTTTAAACCACATTTTGAACAGGTTATAACTGGACGGCTCATATCATCTCCCACATCCATATCGTTGCGAATACGTTTGGTCCACAAACGACCTTTCTGCATCTTCTAAGACTTGCATCAGCGATATGTTTTGGACTTGTTTGGATTGGCCAATATGCTTCGTCAGCTATAAGATAGAAGATGGGTGCCCAAGTTAGAATTAAGTTTTTTCACTGAAAAGAATTGATCTACATAAGGGCAATAGTCAATAGCCCTAAATGCACACGCCGTCAAAATATGGGAACATGGAACATGATATAGCTGAATTTTCTGACATGTACAAAAGTGCGATTCTAAATCCACCGTATGCAATTTACCAGCCTTTTGATGACCACGTACCTTTCTAAATACCGTTCTAATTTGGAACACACCCGTTGTATGACTGAAAATTATAACCTCCTGCATATTCTCCCTATCACGCTGCACATCTAGAATCTCCTGTATTGCTGGAGTGAATTCTTTGCCGTCACTTAGAAGCTTCAAAGCCAATTGACGACATTGGGTGAAGTATAGATTGAGGCAATAGAATATCGTCTCGATAACTGTGGTCACCGGCAAAATACGAACACCCTTCAAAACCGAATTGAATACTTCAGATATATTTGTAGTCATCATTCCATAACGATGTCCTCCATCTGCGCATATTGACCATTTTTCAAATGGTTTCTCCTTCAGCCACATGACAGCCTCCACTTTGACTTTCTTTATTTCGGCCAATTTCATCTCAAACTTCTTTGGTTTATTTTGACATGCAACCACCTTTAGTTTTTTTCTCTAAGCTTTATCGTGAAATTTAGTTTAAAAAATTGCAGCAAAGTGTCGCATACAAAATCTATGATATGCATGAGGCTCATTCCATGCACCGTTTTGTGTCTCCATCATAGACAAAATACCTGGATGACGATCAGAGATGACACACAATCCTTGCCGATCCATTATAAATTCTCGAATACAAGACATAAACCATGACCATGCAGCTATACTTTCACAATCGACTAGTGCAAAAGTGAATGGACATAACTGGTTGTTTGTGTTAGGAGCATCGACTATTAATAGACATCATTTATACTTTCGATATAAAAAAGTGCCATCAATGCTTATAACTGGCATGCATGACTTGAATGATTCCTGACTAACCCCAGTGCTGACTTTATCTCAATGGACAATAGTGCCTGAATTTGAAACTTATAGCACTGATAAAAGAGCAAGCAACTTCTCATATAGTTCTGCAAACCCTTTGTATAACCGCTCAATAGCTTTATGGTTTGCACGCCATGCCTTGCTATATGAAATTTGATAATTGAATCGAAGTTTAACAATCTCTCCTACTGTCTTCGGGGTTATTCCAATTTGTACCTTCCCAACTTGCAAGATCAAACCCGAAACTAGCTTTGAATTAACTTTTGAGTGGTCTTGATTAATTCATGGATTAAGTACATGTATGTGGCACGCCCATCAACTTCACAATAAAGTATGTTTGCCCGTTTGGAACAACCGCGCGAAATCTCCAAGCACAACCGGCAATACTAAATCTCCCAAGTGATGGATTTACTGCCCTCTCCCCTTTTGTATACAGTTTTGGTACCATTTTACATTTGACATTGTACACGGTGGTCAATGATTTCACTATTATGAATTCGCGGTGTTGATTTATTGAAAATGTTTTGGCTGCATATTGGACATCTTCTTTTGTTTCAAACATTTGCCCAATGTATAAAGCATCTTCGCCGGCATCAGGAATTGAAGAGCCTTCATGTGGATGGACAACCGCATTATTAACCCAGTCAACCGATTCAGATTCAACTGAATGTGCAATAAACCCTTTTTGAGAAGAGGAGTGTCTACGAACTTCATTGGATTGGACGTTGTCTTCACAATTGCTTTGTGTCTCACCACAAACATTAGCTACATTAGCTTCTTCATCTTCTTCACCCATCTCATCACCATCACATTCTTCTTCCTCATTTACATCTAATAAATCGTTGTTCATACATGCACGATTGTATAAATTACCCATATTTTCATTGTTTACCAAATCGCATATGAATTAAGAAGGACCAGACAACTCATCTTCCATGTTATTTGTATCTTCGATTTTCCTCAAATCTTCATGGTGTTCGTCAACCCAACCACAATGTTCCATGATTCTTGAGTTGGGACTTCCCCTGATGTGCTTGGAGTACGAAGAATATTACAATGACGAATTGGCATCAGAATTTTCTCAAGATACAACTCAACAACTGTCCAATTAGAGTATTGATCTAGTGACCGTCCAATCACTGCAGTAAGAGCATCATCATCGATTATGGGAATGGCCATGAAATATTGCCCTTCACCTTTTGATGCAGAGTGCCGACATTGGATTTTAATCATCCATTCAACTCGATCACAGCTAGTAATTTCATATATCTTATTCACTAGTTCATATTTTCTAATGTTATGATCAACCCAAATAACTTCTGGTTCAGCGCCTCTATAACTGTATCCCACTTTCGAGTCACGATAACTTTCTCCCCCGTAATAACACCAAATAGAAATTTTGTATTTCATACCTACGCGTAAATAAATAAATAAATTTTTATGACAATCCACACTCAATTAGACATTTCATAGAACACTGAGTAGGCATCTAAAATGTCACCACAACCAATATAGTTAACACATAATTTGACCATAAGTAACTAATTTGATAAATCTCAAACCTAACCGTTCAATTTGAAGCAATAGAAACATAAATTATGTTTTGAATTTTATAATTTCAAAGAATATAAACGAGTTTTGAACAATAGAAATAGTACCTTTATGGAGATGATATTCTTGATTCTGAGAAGGAGTGAAGAATGAACGTGCTTCGGAATCTATGAAAACATTCACCAAACCTCTATGAATGCCAAGAAGAAAGAAGCTAGGGTTTTGGGTTTATGTGGAGAATGGGTAGAGAGAGAGAGAGAGAGAGAGAAATGAGAGAAGAGTTGAATTGAGTTAGGTAAAGCAAGTGGGGACCCAGTATACTCGCTATTCCCAACAGCGAGTTGGGAATATTTGTCCTCGCTGTTGAGAATAGTGATCTATTTTATGTAGTTCATTTGAAAATTTTACCGAGGCAAACAGAGAGTTTTCGCACTCTGGAAAATGGGAAAAACTTCACAGTCGCCATTTCCAACAGTGCGTGTAGCTAAAAGATCATCGCCATTGGGAATGGTGGGTCAATTTGAAATTTTTTTTAAACTAAACTCGCTATTGGGAACAACGAGTATCTAATAAAATTAGAACTATGAAGTTTTTTCCTAAAATTCACCAAGTCCAAGAGTGTTTGACTCTCCTCTGCAAAATTTCCTTCATCCGAGCTGTTTCCAATAGCGAGTTTAGTACAAAAACCCCCGCTGTTGGGAACATCGAGTTATTTTGAATTTTTTAAACTAAACTCGTTGTTCGGAACAGCGAGTTTCTCAAAAAATTAGCATTGAACTTGCCATGTCCCAATGGCGAGCATGAAACAACCAAACTCGCTGTTGGGAATGGTGAGTTTAGTTGTTGAGTCCACGAGTGCAGATAGTTTGGCAACTGTCCTCTTTTTGCAAACATTTTCAAAAAATGGCATAAAACAAAAAAAAACTGTAGAGATATATATAATTAAGATCATTTGAAGTAGAAAACTTTTAGTCCCACACTGGTGAGATTAGAGAAGTGAGGAGGTGGAGTTGGCTATAAATAGTTGAGTGGGTTGGCAAATTGAGTAATGACCAATGATTAGTTAATTTTGTTGTCCACACTCATTTTTATAAAATTTTGAAATATTTTACAGTATATATATGCATATATACATGTATGTATATATTTTGCAGTAGATTTATACTTCTATACATATATTAAGCAAATAAAAAATCAAAAAATATGCAGACGCAACGGTAGGCCCATGGGCCAGGCCAGGCCGGACCGGACCAAGACGGTTCAAACCGGTCCTGGTGGTTCACTCGCGGGCCGGTCCTAAACCGGGCTTTTCTCCAATTTTTGTGAACCGGGCCGGACCGGTCCTCTATGAGGGTTGGGGACCGGTTCAGCCCATCTATGGGTGGGATAGGCTGGGTTGCGGACCGGGCGGGCTGGGCCGGGTGTAACCCCCGTTTCCGACTATACGTATTTTCTGTTTCGATTCTTTGTAAAAAAAATATGTTTTCTTAAATTCATTTTGTTTTAAATTTATTTTTAATATCCTATTAAAGTCCTTTCTAATCATCAAATATATTTGTAGCTATTTTTAAATAATTATATACTTTAACACAAATTTTATTCCATTCTATATGTTTTAATTCTGTTCTTATTTCATTAACTATTTTTATTTTAGCCCAAACCAAGTCTATGATCATTTGATTATTTTAATTATTTTTGTGAAGCCCAATCATATATCCTTCTATATGTATTATTGTTAGTATGTAAAGCACAATCCTAGTCTACCCTATAATGTGTTTAATTATTTATTGAAGAGGACAGATAAGAAGTATCTCACTCAGGTGTATATTTTTATTAATACAAATTTATTTTTTCTAGTGTCTACTACATAAGGAATTCAAATTTTATTTATAATCTATATATTATTAATTATTTTTATTTATTTTATTTAAGTATATCCTAACGTACCCGTATCCTAGGTTTTGAGAAATTGAGGTATCTGCGTACCGAATGCATACCGTATCGGATACGCGTACTTGTATTTGTGCTTCATAGGGCAGTAACAGTGGACTCGGGTGATGGTGGAGAAGGAGTTGGAGTAATGGGTTTGAGATGAGGTTGAAGATGAGGCAGTAGGGGAGAGGCTGATGGTGGTGTGGAGACAAGATAGTGGAGGGCTTCGGGATGAGGGTGATGATAGGTTATCGAGTGGTGGTGTGGTGGTCGGACAACAAGGTGAAGGAGGAGGAAGGCAGTATGGAGATTTGGGATTTGGGTTGTTGGCTGTGAGGGCAGCGGTGACGAGGAGGCGGAGTCGAAGAGGGTGACGGTGGTGTAGTCGTTGGAGGCAGTGGTGTTGTAGGGTGGCTGCGGGGTGAGACAATGAGGTGGGATTGCAAGGAGAGGGAGAAAGTGGGTTGAAGGTGAGGTGTATGGAGATGACGATGAGGAAGTTTATGTTTGGTGGTGGGTTTGGGTGAACAAAAGGAGCTCAGGTTGAAGACAACAAGTGAACAAGGTGAGGGGATTAGGTTAGTGGTGAATAGGGGTAGCTAATTAGTAAGGTGGGAGTTGGAGTAAGAGGAAGATGGCTCGGGTTGGGTTGAAGGCAAGGCTTGGTTGTATGGGGTTTGGTGTGCTTCGGTTGAGGAAGAGAGGAAGGAGAAGTTGAAGTTTTAATATGAAGAGAAGATTAGGTGGGAAGGCAGTAAGAGGGAGGGAGGGGGAGAGAGAGAGGGGGGGGGGAGGGAGGGAGGGAGAGAGAGAGGGGGGGGGGGGGGAGGGAGGGGGGGATGCAGTCGGGGAGAGAGAAAAGTGGGAGGGAAAAGTGGGGATGCAGTCGGGGGGGGGGGGGGGGGGGGGGAGAGAGAAAAGTGGGTCTAGGATTATGAGTTTTTTATATGATTTGGGTTGGGCTAGGATTTTAGGGTATGGGCTGGAGTTATGGTTGGCAAAGAATTGGGTTTGGGGCTTCACAACTAATTTGATAATCAAATAATATTATTATTATTATATTATGGATTAGAATTTCTGGGTTCTAACAAAATAATTGAATATTCAATAAATGCAATTTTGGTTCAAGAGAACAATAAAGATTTATTTAATTAATGAAATACAAGAATATGTAGTAAAAATCCATACAATCGGAAGCAGAGTTACAAAATCAACCAAAGGCAGAAAAGAGACTATCGAGAGCCACATCACCGCAATAAATAGGGAGACAGTATCGAGAAAAACTCGGCGACAGCGGTAGGTTACAGGAAAACAACCACAAAGATGGAAACAGATCAGACCTCTAGCAACGCAGGAAGACAACAAGGCCAAAACACTAGGAGCCAAATGAAACCATAGAAGCACGCAGAAACCGCAAGTCGGACCGCAACAGTCAATAATAAGAATGGTGAAAAAGGCAGAACAAAACGCGAAACTCATAAAATTCAGTTAACATTTATAGCCTTATGAAGAAACAGGAGATTAAAACACAAATAAACCAACCAGAACGTAATAAATCAAGTGCTCACCATACAACAATGAACCAAACAGAAGCAGCAGCAACACTAAACTGATGAGAAAGATAGTGGAAGATCAGAGGAAGAATATGAATGAAGGAGATAAGTAAACATAAAAATTGAAACAAAGTACTCTAAGTTATGCACTGGATCAAGAGAGGAAAATGAGAGAATAGTAATAGAGGAGGATATAAAAGAAAGTTATTTCAATACAACACAAGGAGAAAATTCAACCTGAAAATAAAATAAAAAGGAGCCACAAACAAAGGACGAATAAAACACCACAGAAGGTACGAGAAAGGAGAATTCTATTCTCGGAGATTCCATGCTCAGAGACACCAAACTGTTCAATCTATCACACATGGAATGAGAGCTAAAAGAGAGTTAATCAAATATAAAATAAGAAGAGGAATACACAATGAATCACTGACAATCATATAATAATAGACGGTGGATGTTCGTAGCAATCTGGCATATCAATCAGAATGAAGAAAAGTTCTTCTATTTCGCACGATTGGGCTAAAGAGCACAATAAGGAGAGCAAAAACTCCAAAGTAACCACAAAAAATAACCACAATGGGTTCTATCTGCACAAGATGAGTTGAACCGAAAGCTAATTTCTTAGCTAAAATCCGCGCACTGACACGAATCTGCGTATTATTATAGACTTTTTAAATTGTATTTCTGCTTATCAGAGGAAGCCTCGACCTCAACCAAGGGAAAAGAGACATCAATAATGTTAAACACTCTAGTCACATCCTTGCCAAGGAAAGAAGAGGCCAACAGAATATTGGAAGAGTAAGAGGTTGACATCAAAATGGAGTTAGTATGACAGATACTACCTGACTCATAATTCATGTGATATACAATATTAAATGTAGATTTTACAAAATAAATACCGCAACATATAGTCTAGTTCTTGGCCGAAGATAACATTCAATTTGTGGGGATAATGTTTGAATTAAATTACAAAATTCTCAATCTTCAACGCTAATCACAACTTGGAATTTTGCTACACTCATTGTAAATTTGGAGTTTCGAACCGTAGCTAGGGTCTTTCACTCAAACTAATCCACTTGTCTCTTTGCCTCTTCAAAATCAGTATTGGTTAATGTCACTGATGACCTAAGGTCCTAAGCATAGATGACGTTTTAGTTTTTTGATTAGTGTTCTATCTTCTGATTAGCAAGTTGCCACGTTTTGATAGTGACCATAATAAATTTTAATTTGAACTATGATTTGAAATCCTACAACAACAAAAAAACAAAAAAACAAAAAAACAAAAATTGATTTGAAACAAAAAAAAAAAAAAAAAAAATTTGATTTGAAAGCAAACAACTAAACCAAGGGTTTTTGACTAAAAAACAAAAAAAGCTATGGGTTGAAAGCCAAAGGTTGTTATAATAATTTTAAAAAAAACAAAATTCAATTAAACTACGTGCTGAACGCTAGGTTGGATTTTGGGAAACAAGCCAAATTGACTTGACCATTGAGCTACTTTTGCCCATTTTCTATGTTCCCTCGGTACTTTGTTTCATTAACGAGGTAGAAATATTCCACATTTTGGGACAGATTTAATGAATTAGACACTAATTACTGTGGACCACTTTTATTTAGGGCGATATACTGTACCCTACTGGACTATTATTGTTTTGTCATCTATTGTACCGGGATATCTGATATACAGATTTCACTATTATTACCATGCCAAGATTTCGGTACTACCAAGTTCGGTAATACAGAATATCGGTACAGTACGGTAATGGTAATATCATGATAGTACCGGACCTTAAAAAGAAAAAAAAAAAAAAATCAGTTGAGTAGAACTATATATATCTGTTGTTGCTGATTTCGGGTGTGAGAGCAAACAGATAAATTTGTGAGTTCTTTGAGAAAAACAGTAGAGCGAACCTGCTGACTCCATCTATGTGTTGACTTGTTCCTTGCCGCTGCCACGAATCTGCACAAAGTTCGATAACCGGAATGGATCCCAGCGATGAACCCTCCGATGCTCTTGTCAATAATCAGGAAGATTAAGAAAGAGTTTTAGGTAGGCAAAGATTCATTACCTTATAAAGGTGGGGGGAGAGGGGTATTTATAGCCGCCTTAGGGATCTGTTTCGAGATAAGAACAAATCTCTACTTCCCGGTTTTAACGGATAAGAAGTGGTTAGAACAACCTCTTAAGAATAATGACGGATCTGGATTCCTCCATATCCTTTTGAATTGGTTTGTAACGGGTTAGGACCCGTATCCAACAGGGCAGATCCGTTCATGGGTTGCTGGGCCCTGAAGAAGAGACCCAGTTCCATTTCGAACCCGTTTGTAGGTGAACTTACCGTTTTACCCCTAAGAGCTTTAAGATTCGTGCTGATTTGAACGGTCCCGATTTAGTCTTATTTTTAGCCATATCACGAGCCCCCCACTCCCAAAAACTATGTTTTACAGTCTTTGGGGAGTAGCTTTAATGTTTTGATGGCGTATGTGACTTTATTGGAGTTCTGAAAGGGATTTGGTTCTTGCTCAAGGGGTGACGGTGCTGAGTTGAGCTTGCAAAGTGCCCAAAATGATTCTTGGAATTTTCTATATTTTTTCCAATTTTTTAATTATTTTTTGAATTTTTTATTCAATTTTGCAAAGTGGTGATCTATTTTCAGAAAGTATCAATTAATCGTTCTAATTAATAATATTTCCCTGAATTTATAATTATTTTTAGAACTACTAATTAATTTTCTTGAATTTTTAATCAATTTTCGCAATTTTTAAATAATTAATTCGAATTATAATTAAATTAAAAGAATTAATCTGGGGAATTATGACGTTGCGCGATCTGGGATGTCCATCGTGTTGCTGGCATGAATTTCTGAACAATTCGAGGGCGGATTCGAGCTTCACTGATGTGGCTTGATCGGGGCGGTCGGATTTGGAGCACGCATCGGGAGGTAGGAGTTTTCCCCCATTAGCAGCTCGGTAGCTCAGTAGTCTGGATGGTTGATCATGATCAGGCACGAATCACGAGGCGTTAGTTTTCGCCAATTAACAGCTCGATAACTCGGTAGCTCGGATTTTAGATCCGATCTACCTGGCACGATCTGGATGGTTGATCACGATCAGGCACGAATCACGAAGCATCAGTTTTTGCCAATTAGCAACTCGGTAGCTCGGATTTCAGATCTGAGCTACATAGCACGATCTAGATGGTTGATCATGATCAGTCACGAATCACAAGGCGTTAGTTTTTGCCAATTAGCAGTTCGATAGCTTGGATTTCAGATTCGAGCTATGTGGCACGATCTGGATGATTAATCACGATCAGGCACGAATCATGAAGCGTCAGTTTTTGCCAATTAGCATCTCGGTTGCTCGGTAGCTCGGATTTTAGATTCGAGCTACGTGGCATGATCTGGATGGTTGATCACAATTAGGTACGAATCACGAGACGTTAGTTTTTGCCAATTCGTAGGTCTGTAGCTCAGTAGCTCGGATTTTAGATCCGAAGTACATGGCATGATCTAAGCCGCTTGATGAAGATCTGGCACGAATCGTAAGGCAGTAGTTTTTGCCAATTTGCAGCTCAGTAACTCAGTAGCTCGGATTTCAGATCCGAAGTACGTGGCATGATCTGAGCCGCTTGATGAAGATCTGGCGAGAATCGTGAGGCGGTAGTTTTTGCCAATTCGCAGCTCGGTATCTCAGTAGCTCAAATTTCATATCTGAAGTACGTGTCATGATCTGAGTCGCTTGGTGAAGGTCTAGCACGAATCGTGAGGCGGTAGTTTTCACTAATTCGCGGCTCGGTAGCTCGGTAGCTCGGTAGCTCAGATTTTAGATCCGAAGTACGTGACATGATCTGAACCGCTTGATGAAGATCTGGCACGAATCGTGAGGCCGTATTTTTTTCCAATTCGCAGCTCGGTAGCTCGGATTTCAAATCCAAAGTATGTGGCATGATCTGAGCCGCTTGATGAAGATCTGGCACAAATCGTGAGGTAGCAGTTTTCGCCAATTCACGGCCCGATAGCTCGGTAGCTCGGATTTCATATCTGAAGTACGTGGCATGATCTGAGCCGCTTGACGAAGATTTGGCACGAATCGTGAGGCGGTAGTTTTCTCCAATTCGTTACTCGGTAGCTCGGATTTTAGATCCGAAGTACGTGGCATGATCTGAGCCGCTTGATGAAGATCTGGCACGAATCGTGAGGCGATCTGACTGGTCAACGCGCCATATTGTACTTCCGCCCTTACAGATTCTGTCGTTTAGCCTTCTGATGGGCTTCTGTGGGAGCCCAAAACGTACGGAAGCCCACTCAACTCCCTTTTTTTACAATAAGACTTCTCCCCCTTCACCACTTTCTCATTCTTCACTTTTCACTCTGAGAATCTGTTTTTGCTCTTAGGTGGCTCTACTAGCGGTCGCAGCCAAGCGCTCAATTCTCCGGCGAACTAATCCGACCGTAGCTGTCACGTCAAGGTGAATATATACTTTATTTTATATATTTTTGAAGATGTCTAGAGTATCATCGGGGAGTGATACATCCACCTCAGACCAAGAGAGTGACCGACCATTAATAGTCTCATCTGTGGTGGACAAGGGGAAGAAAGTGTCAGGGTCGGCGATTGTGGAGACGACAGTGGAGGGCGTGAAGAGAACTGGTGAGTTAGGCAGGCTATCGTCCACGCTATCAAGCCTCGGGAAGGTGAGGATTATTCCGACGACCTTCTAACTAAGGTGGTATATGGGAGGTTGGCCTCATACGAGGAGAATAAACTGAGGGAGCATTCTAAGGTAGACGACATCCCCTCAGTTCTGACTGAGGGGGATCTTCAGTGTATTAGGAAAGGGTTCATGATATCGAAGGAATATACCCTCCTCCTCCCTGGCCCAGTATTCCGAGCGTGTTCAGCGACCTTGCCTGACACATGCTTCTTTCTGTATGACGCGCTCAATGCTGGTTTTCAACTGACCCTACCACCCTCTGTGACCGAGGTGTTGCAGTGGTACGGATTGAGTCCGGTCCAATTCATGCCGAACATGTGGCGGCATGTCATCAGCTTCATCCTCTAGTGCCAGGCGGTAGGGTTCGAGCCTCAGCTCGTCTTGCTTTGCAGTCTATACCGGATCAACCGTATGAGCAAGATAGAGTACCAGTATTACTTATCACCGCAGCAGGGCATCAAACTGATCGAGAATCCAGACTCCATTAAGCATTGGAAAGAAAAGTATTTTCTGATCTGAGGACCCCAACCGTGGAATTTTCCACCGCGGTGGAGGGAAGATGTTCCGAGGTGGGCGAAGGCCAAACCGGTGTTGTCTCTGGAGGAAGATGAGGTCGTGTCGAAGCTCCTCAGCCGTCCGACCCTGAGTTGGAAGGATATAACCGAGGGAGTTCTCTTCGGTGGGGGTCTCAGTCCGATTGACCCCAGTATGCTTCATATATTTTCCCTTCTTTTATTCCTAATTTTGCTTTCTTCTCTTGCTAACTCTTTTGGCTTTCGTTTTCTCAGAGGCTCCGGGCATGGACTTCCAAGCTATGCTGCTTAAGCAAGGCAGGGGTGCCGGAAAAGGCTCCGACAACAAGAAGAGGAAGAGGACAACGACGGGACCCCCGTCTGGCCGAACTACTAAGGCACTCTCGACGGTGGCCCCGACAGTGGACTTGACATCCCCCTCTCCGTCCGCTCCTTATGCGGTCCTTCCGCAGTGATGAACACATTATTATTCACTTTTTAGAGTAATAATCTTAATATAATTAGACATTTAAAAGCTCTCTATATGGTATTTAATTCCTATTTTCTCTTTTCCATAGGAAACAGCTTATAGCAGCAAAACGAAGCAGATTTAGGACTTCAAGGATAATACACAGCAAACTGCAGAGGATCAGTCGACTGGTTCCTCAACCAGGCGACTGGACAGGAGAAGCTGATTTTCCACAACTCTCGTCACAGTCGACTTACTCTCAAAGACAGTCGACTGGTATGATCAAAGGTGAAATCTACATAAGTCTCGACTCAGTCGACTGGTTCGAAGACAAGTCGACTGGTCTGCGGCGGAGTACAAAGATAAAATCTTCAAAGATACACCTGCATCTAATTTCAAATCTACTTGGATCAAGATTTTATACAGCGAATCAAATCTAAAGACAGGGTATTTTCCAAGTGAACAGATAAGGAAAGAAAGGAGAAAAGAGAAAGATATTAATCATCAAATCAAATAAAGAAGGATCTTCCTGAAAAAGGGGAAACCCTAATTCTCAGCCGTGTTCTATAAATATCAGAATACCATCTCCAGAACGGCTCTCTCTTCTCTCTCCACTCCACGACTCCATCAACAATCATATATCTCTGAAAAGCGACTCAATCACCAAGTTCCTGAACAAGCATCGAGAACATCACTCCATTAACATCGAAGAAGGAAAGAGAAGATCCAGCAACCAGAAGGCAGTCGACTGTGTGACAGCCAGTCGACCATATTGCCGGAATCCATTAGTTTATTTCTTCTTCTCTTTTTATTCTTTTTATGTTGATCATGTATTCAAACTTGTTAAGCAATAAAGTTATTATTATGTGGAACTAATTTCATAGTTGGGTAGATCGAAACCGTAGTTATGTAGTGCTATGTTCTTCTGAGATCTTCTAATTACTTATTGATTGAATCTGGTTGAATTGACATAGATTAATGATCATCAAACTTGGATCTTGAAGTCTGAGAGCAGTCGACTGAGGTGAGAGCCAGTCGACTGACATACAGCACGTGAGAATATCAAGTTTATGTTATCATTTATCTAAATCTGTTATATGAAGCATATTGAGATGACCGAATCTCGTGCCCATAATTTGTAACAAAGGAATCTTTAGGGGTTCTTGGTTCAATCAACTTAGAGGATCTAGATCTGATACCAAATTCTAGAACTTTAAGTGTTTGTTCGTTTCCACTGATCTTATGTTTTCTTTAAGAACAACTTAATAAATACTAGGCTGACTACTTGATGAAAGAAACGAATTAGAGTAGATACCATGCCTAATTCTTGGCTTCGGGAAACAATACTTTAAGGAGTAGATACCATGCCCTTGAAGTGAACAAACATGAGTAATTAGAAGTAAAATTCAGAAGGTGACTTAGTATTACTAACTATTGGTGGAGATCAACAACCCAACTATTCAAGAGATATTTGTGATTCAACAATTCCTTCTTAGTTTTAATCTTTTTATTCCTTTTAGACTTTTAAAACAACTCATTATGATTCTTATTATTTTCTATTGATTAGTTAGTTGAAATCTACAATCTCTGTGGGATCGACCCTTGCTATTACTACGATTCGATTCGTACACTTGCGAGGTTTTTAATTTGTGTCTAGTTTATCTATATATTTAGGTAGCTAGAAAGCAACAACAAGTTTTTGGCGCCGTTGCCGGGGATTGTTTAGTATTTTAACTTACAAGTCAGTAGAATTTTATTAGTTTTTCTTTTCTTTTATTAATAATTTTTCTTTTAGGTTACAGGACTTCGGTGAATGCACGGTAGACGATCACTTCGACCAGAACTACTACCAATTGACGCTGAAACAGAACGCACTTTGCACAGACTAGGTAAGTTATTTGCAGCACACCAGTCGACTGCCCACACGAACCAGTCGACTGATCAGAGACCTAGTACACATACAGCAATGGCAGAAGAAACACCCAATCGCGTACCAATGCAGGACAAATTCACTCCTAAGAATATTGAGCAACCTTCCTGCATCTCTTTTCAACCTAATGCCACAGGGAACATGCACCTATCTCCTCATTTACTTAGTATGGTTCCCCACTTTAGTGGCAAACCAGACGAAGAACCTCATCTTCACTTGCAAGACTTTTTCGATCTTTGCAGGACACAAAGCGTCCAAGGGCTTACCGCTGAACAAATCAGGTTAATCTTGTTTCCTTTTTCTTTAAAACTTAATGCTAAGTTGTGGTATAATTCTTTGGAACCAGGATCAATTAATTCATGGGAGCAATTGGCAACGAAATTTTTGAAAGAATTCTTTCCAGCCCAAAAGACCAAACAGCTAAAAAGGGAGATCCAACTCTTCCAACAAAAGGATGGAGATTTATTCTTTGAGGCATGGAAGGATTTCAAGAGCAAGCTTCTCAAGTGTCCTACTCACAATCTGCCTAAGGACGATCAGGTACAAGCTTTTTATGAAGGTTTAAATGACACTAATAAAGCAATTGTTGATGCAGCTTGCAATGGCATTTTGATGAGGAAAAGTGGAGAAGAAGCTATTGAACTTTTTGAAGAACTCAGCGAAAACTCCCAACAATTCTCAACAAGAAGGGGACCTACGAAAAAACAGGGAGTCTACGAAATCTCTAATAATAATAACATTCAATTAGAAATGGCAAACATGAATAAAAAAATTGATATGCTTGTTAATGCAATGTCGACAATGGGTGGAGTTAAAAATCAAACAAATGAAATGTGTGCAATTTGTTCGCATTTAGATCACACAACTGATACATGTCCCATGTCTACTTTCACAGATCAGGAGCATGCGAATTATGTGGGTCGAGGAGTATTTCCACCAAAGAACAATCCATACTCGAACACATATAACCCAGGATGGAGGAATCATCCAAACTTCTCATGGAGCAATAATCAAAACAATCAAGGGAATCAATTCACACAAGGACATACAAGGAACCCTCAGATGGGAAGTGGGTTTGAAAGACCAGCTCCAGAACAGAAGAAGTTGGATTTTGAAACCACTGTTCTTCAATTGCTCCAACAACAACATCAAACAAGCAACCAACAAGGACAAGCAATTCAGAAGTTGGAGACCCAAATTGGTCAAATTGCAAAAGAGCTAAGCGAAAGAAAGGCAGGAGAACTCCCTTCACAAACCATACCAAACCCAGGAGGTCAAGAACAGCTCCAAGCAGTCACAACCCTAAGAAATGGTAAGATAATTGACAACATGGTTGGAACACACACAGACAAACCAGTCGACTGTTCTTACAAGACAGTCGACTGCACAGACAAATCAGAAAAACAACCATCAAAAGCTTTGGGTTCAAGTAAGGTAAGTGAAAAAATAGGGACAGTTCCACCACCATTCCCTCAAAGGTTAGTCAATAAAAAGAAAGAACAACATTTATTTGACGTCTTTGAAACTCTCAAAAAGGTAGAAATTAATATCCCCCTACTTGACGCTATTAAACAAATTCCTTCTTATGCCAAATTTTTGAAAGACTGTTGTACTCACAAAAGAACATTTCAGGTTAAGGAGGACGTGGCGTTGACAGAAGAAGTGAGCGCCGTATTATTACGAAAACTACCCCCTAAACTGAAAGATCCAGGTAGTTTCACCATTCCTTGCAAAGTTGGTGAGCACTTCTTTGAAAAAGCACTGTTAGACTTGGGGGCAAGCATCAACCTTCTTCCTTATTCTGTTTACGAAAAGCTTGGATTGGGGGAACTCAAGCCAACATCCATCACTTTGCAATTGGCTGATCGCAGCATCAAGAGACCTAGAGGTATTTTAGAAGATGTCCTAGTTCAGGTAAATGATTTTATTTTGCCTGCTGATTTTGTTGTGTTAGATATGGAGGAATCTTCAATGTCATCCTCTCTACCGATCATATTAGGTAGGCCCTTTATGAGTACAGCTGATATAAAAATTTGTGTTAAAAAGGGCATTATAAGTATGAAGATAAACGGAGAAAAAGTGGAATTTAAAATGTTTGATACACTAAAATTACCACAAGATGATCATGAATGCTATAATATTGATGTGGTGCAGGAGATTGTTGATCAAACATTTCAGGTACATAGCGTTGAACCACTACAAGCCACAATCACTCAATCTCTAACTTTATCTCATGTTGAACAGGAATACGATGACTGGGAGATTGCAGAGACAGTACATCAACTTGAAACTCCACAGTCAGACTCAGGTAAGCCTGCACCTTTATTTAAAAAATTGGTGTCTGATAAAAAGTGTTCTTCTACAGATCAGGCGACTGATGACCAGAGTAAGTCGACTGGTGATCTAACCAGTCGACCAAACCCAGACACCCAGAACAAGTCGACTGCTGACATGGACCAGTCAACTGTACAGAAGCATCCAGACATTGAACTCAAACAGCTGCCCGATCATTTGAAACACGCATTCTTAGGTGAGAACCAGACGCTACCAATAATAATTGCTGCCAACCTAACTGCACAGGAAGAAGAAAAGCTGCTGAAGGTATTGCGAGACCACAAAAATGCAATAGGATGGACCATTGCAGACATCAAGGGAATAAGTCCATCCAAATGCATGCATAGAATATTGCTTGAAAACGATGCAAAGCCTAGCAGAGAGGCACAGAGAAGGCTCAACCCCAACATGAAGGAAGTGGTAAGAGCAGAAATTTTGAAGCTACTAGATGTTGGCATCATCTATCCTATCTCAGATAGCAAATGGGTAAGTCCTATACATGTAGTTCCTAAGAAAAGTGGAGTTACAGTGGTAACAAATGAAGAAAATGAACTTATCCCAACAAGAGTAACCACAGGTTGGAGGGTATGCATTGATTATAGGAAACTGAACAATGAAACCAGGAAAGATCACTTCCCTCTTCCTTTTATTGATCAAATGTTAGAAAGATTAGCAGGATATAGTCATTATTGTTTTTTGGATGGTTATAGTGGCTATAATCAAATTGCTATTGCTCCAGAAGATCAAGAAAAAACCACTTTTACATGCCCATTTGGTACTTTTGCTTACAGGAGGATGCCATTTGGATTGTGCAATGCTCCAGCTACATTTCAAAGATGCATGATGAGCATATTTTCAGACATGGTGGAAAGGTTCATTGAGGTATTTATGGATGATTTTAGTGTTTTTGGATCTTGTTTTGACGAATGCCTTAACCATTTGCAGCTTGTGCTTAAAAGATGTGAAGAATGCAATTTAGTGCTGAATTGGGAAAAGTGCCATTTCATGGTACAACAAGGTATTGTGTTGGGACATGTGGTGTCCAAAAGGGGAATAGAGGTAGACAAGGCAAAAATTGACATCATATCAAAACTACCCCCTCCCACTACAGTTAAGGGTGTTAGGAGTTTTCTAGGACACGCAGGTTTTTATAGACGATTTATAAAAGACTTTTCAAAAATCTCCAAACCCCTTTGTGATTTGTTAGCCAAGGATGTTGAGTTTATATGGACAAAAGAATGTACAAATGCTTTTAATACACTGAAAGCTCTTCTCATTTCTGCACCTATTGTCATGGCACCAGATTGGAGCCATCCTTTTGAGCTCATGTGTGATGCAAGTGATTACGCCTTAGGGGCTGTTTTAGGTCAAAGAATCAATAAGAAACCACATGTTATTTACTATGCTTCTCGAACTCTAAACGATGCACAGCTAAATTATTCTACAACTGAAAAAGAAATGTTAGCTGTTATTTTTGCTGTAGAGAAGTTTAGATCATATTTAATTGGTTCTAAAGTTATTGTTTTCACTGACCATGCTGCCTTGAGATATTTGTTGGCTAAAAAGGAAGCTAAGCCTAGGTTGATCAGATGGGTGCTGCTGCTTCAAGAATTTGATCTTGAGATTAGAGACAAGAAAGGATGCGACAATGTTGTGGCAGATCACATGTCCAGATTACTGCACGAGGACGAGAGAAATGTGCCCCCGCTGAATGAAAATTTCCCAGATGAACAATTATTTGCAATAAATATTCACACCCTCGGGGCAGTCGACTGGTCCCTCAACCAGTCGACTTATCTCTCTGAACAACTACCCTGGTTTGCTGATATTGTCAATTTTCTAACCGCTCATGTTTTTCCTCCAGGTATGACACATCAGGAAAGGAAAAGATTGGTGGATCTGAGCAAACACTATTATTGGGATGATCCTTATTTATTCAAATTTTGCTCTGATCAAATTATAAGAAGATGTGTGGCAGACGAGGAACAAAGGAGTATTCTACAACATTGCCACCAATATGCTTGTGGAGGACATTTTGGGCCAAAGAGAACAGCACTTAAGGTATTACAATCTGGTTTTTATTGGCCTAAAGTATTCAAAGATGCTTTTTCTTTTTGCAGGACTTGCGACAAATGCCAAAGGACAGGCAACATCTCTTCTAGAAATCAAATGCCACTACACAACATACAAGTAATCGAGCTTTTCGATGTTTGGGGAATCGACTTCATGGGTCCATTTCCTAACTCATTTGGTTATTTATATATACTTGTTGGTGTGGATTATGTGTCTAAATGGGTCGAGGCTGTCCCCTCACGAACTAATGATCACAAAGTTGTTGTCAAGTTTTTGCAGGAGAACATTTTCACTAGGTTTGGTACACCACGAGCAATAATAAGTGATGGAGGGAGCCACTTCAATAACTACCCATTTGCTTCTTTAATGAAGAAATATGGGATTACACATAGAGTGGGAACTCCATATCATCCTCAAACCAATGGGCAGGTGGAGATTAGCAACAGGGAGATCAAGAGCATCTTGGAAAAGACAGTCAACACAAGGAGGAAGGATTGGTCGCTACGCTTGAATGATGCATTATGGGCCTACAGAACCGCTTTCAAGACACCCATTGGCATGTCACCATACCGTTTAGTCTTTGGAAAAGCATGTCATCTGCCGGTAGAGTTGGAACACAAAGCTTATTGGGCTATCAAAAAGTTCAACTTTGATATGAAACAGGCAGGTGACAAAAGGCGATTGCAACTAAATGAGCTTGAAGAATTGAGGCACGATGCATATGAAAACGCCAAACTATACAAGGAACGGACTAAGTTATACCATGATAAACAATTAGCAAGGAAGGAGTTTTATGAAGGACAAAAAGTATTGATCTACAACTCCAGACTAAGACTCTTTCCAGGCAAGCTCAAGTCAAGATGGTATGGACCATATATTGTCACAAAAATCTTTCCACATGGTGCATTGGAAGTTCACAGCAAAGAACGAAATCAAACATTCAAGGTGAACGGACACAGGGCGAAGCCATACATAGAGATGAGTCTAGAACCGCAAGAGGAAGATGTGAATCTTCAAACCATTCAATACATTGCATGAACTCATCATGTCTAGCTGAAGACATGAAACACAGCGCTTATTGGGAGGCAACCCAACCTTCAGGGGAGTATTTACACTTTCCCTTTATATTCATTTTTATTTTTATTTTTCAGTCTCTCCTCACTAGATGGTAACACATGCCTATATCTTATGTTTTGTGCGAACATTGAGGACAATGTTCCATCTAAGTGTGGGGGTATTAGTTAGTTATATTTGGAATTTTTGAATTTTTTTTTTAGGATAAACAATTTCTTATAAAGTAAGAGTAAGGATACTTATTTACTTTAGGATTGTTGAGTTTCATAATTCCCTACAAAAATTGTGTGCGTCATGCGATTATACATAATAAACAAATGTGATGCTTTTTCTGATAATTATTCCCTTCAGATCTAGTCCTAAATCGAGTTTAAGTAAATAGAGTGATACAATATATGTATATATATTTGAATAAAGTCAGTCTACTCCAATGTTTTGAGGGCTTAGTAACTAGGGGTATTCATCACCAATGTTTACCTTTACGTCAAACGGCAACTTGAAATATGAGTATGCAAAGCACTTTAATGTTTGTGACTTGTTGAGTAACCGGGTGGATGCATCACAAATGTTTCGCATTCGCGTCAAAAGACAAGTGACACAAAAATTGTGTGCGTCATGCGATTATACATAATAAACAAATGTGATGCTTTTTCTGATAATTATTCCCTTCAGATCTAGTCCTAAATCGAGTTTAAGTAAATAGAGTGATACAATATATGTATATATATTTGAATAAAGTCAGTCTACTCCAATGTTTTGAGGGCTTAGTAACTAGGGGTATTCATCACCAATGTTTACCTTTACGTCAAACGGCAACTTGAAATATGAGTATGCAAAGCACTTTAATGTTTGTGACTTGTTGAGTAACCGGGTGGATGCATCACAAATGTTTCGCATTCGCGTCAAAAGACAAGTGACAACGTTAAAGAAGAGACTCTAAAAAAAAAAAAAAAAAAAAAAAAAAAAAAAAAAAAAAAAAAAAAAAAAAAAAAAAAAAACTCTAGTTTGCTACTGGATTTGTAGTAGAGAAAAGGGATAATCACAGACTGAGTAGATGCATACTATAACTACATTAATCGCATGACAAGTATGACTAAGTTTGGGATTTATGAATAGACAATTGCACTGGAGAAAGTGGGTATGTTTAACTTTACTTTATCTGAAATTGTTTGTAGTTTTGTAGTTTTATTTTGATGTCCACATAATAAGAAATCTTGATGGTTGAGCTTATTCTTATTATTACTCCCTTGTTCATAAATTCACTTTTTGCTTGAGGACAAGCAAAAGCTAAGTGTGGGGGTATTTGATGAACACATTATTATTCACTTTTTAGAGTAATAATCTTAATATAATTAGACATTTAAAAGCTCTCTATATGGTATTTAATTCCTATTTTCTCTTTTCCATAGGAAACAGCTTATAGCAGCAAAACGAAGCAGATTTAGGACTTCAAGGATAATACACAGCAAACTGCAGAGGATCAGTCGACTGGTTCCTCAACCAGGCGACTGGACAGGAGAAGCTGATTTTCCACAACTCTCGTCACAGTCGACTTACTCTCAAAGACAGTCGACTGGTATGATCAAAGGTGAAATCTACATAAGTCTCGACTCAGTCGACTGGTTCGAAGACAAGTCGACTGGTCTGCGGCGGAGTACAAAGATAAAATCTTCAAAGATACACCTGCATCTAATTTCAAATCTACTTGGATCAAGATTTTATACAGCGAATCAAATCTAAAGACAGGGTATTTTCCAAGTGAACAGATAAGGAAAGAAAGGAGAAAAGAGAAAGATATTAATCATCAAATCAAATAAAGAAGGATCTTCCTGAAAAAGGGGAAACCCTAATTCTCAGCCGTGTTCTATAAATATCAGAATACCATCTCCAGAACGGCTCTCTCTTCTCTCTCCACTCCACGACTCCATCAACAATCATATATCTCTGAAAAGCGACTCAATCACCAAGTTCCTGAACAAGCATCGAGAACATCACTCCATTAACATCGAAGAAGGAAAGAGAAGATCCAGCAACCAGAAGGCAGTCGACTGTGTGACAGCCAGTCGACCATATTGCCGGAATCCATTAGTTTATTTCTTCTTCTCTTTTTATTCTTTTTATGTTGATCATGTATTCAAACTTGTTAAGCAATAAAGTTATTATTATGTGGAACTAATTTCATAGTTGGGTAGATCGAAACCGTAGTTATGTAGTGCTATGTTCTTCTGAGATCTTCTAATTACTTATTGATTGAATCTGGTTGAATTGACATAGATTAATGATCATCAAACTTGGATCTTGAAGTCTGAGAGCAGTCGACTGAGGTGAGAGCCAGTCGACTGACATACAGCACGTGAGAATATCAAGTTTATGTTATCATTTATCTAAATCTGTTATATGAAGCATATTGAGACGACCGAATCTCGTGCCCATAATTTGTAACAAAGGAATCTTTAGGGGTTCTTGGTTCAATCAACTTAGAGGATCTAGATCTGATACCAAATTCTAGAACTTTAAGTGTTTGTTCGTTTCCACTGATCTTATGTTTTCTTTAAGAACAACTTAATAAATACTAGGCTGACTACTTGATGAAAGAAACGAATTAGAGTAGATACCATGCCTAATTCTTGGCTTCGGGAAACAATACTTTAAGGAGTAGATACCATGCCCTTGAAGTGAACAAACATGAGTAATTAGAAGTAAAATTCAGAAGGTGACTTAGTATTACTAACTATTGGTGGAGATCAACAACCCAACTATTCAAGAGATATTTGTGATTCAACAATTCCTTCTTAGTTTTAATCTTTTTATTCCTTTTAGACTTTTAAAACAACTCATTATGATTCTTATTATTTTCTATTGATTAGTTAGTTGAAATCTACAATCTCTGTGGGATCGACCCTTGCTATTACTACGATTCGATTCGTACACTTGCGAGGTTTTTAATTTGTGTCTAGTTTATCTATATATTTAGGTAGCTAGAAAGCAACAACACGCAGCCCACACCTTCCGACCGTTCTTCCAAGGCCTTCTCCGTCAGAGCTGCACTAGCCCTTGAAGCGGATCCTCTTACCTTCGAGCCAGAAGCTATTCTCACCAAGGAGCACAAGAAGCTCTTCGTCCCCGACTGGAGGGTGATGAAGCATGATGGCTTCCTTAAAGATGCCGCCATGAGCATGCAGGCTCTGCGCCACCTGCCGACCACGAAGGATCGAGCGGCTCTGAAGGTGGGGACCGTGGACGACGATGCGCTTGAGATCGCCAGGGCTACGATGTCGGTAAGTGTCTCTGTTAGGCCTTTAGAATTTCAATGTTTATTACGTTCACCATTCAAGTCTTCTCTACTTTCAACTTTCAGATCACGTGGCACTTCAGCCACCTCCTAGAGCAGTTTGCCGAGCAGGAGAAGGAGCTCAAGGTAACGTGCGACAAAGACCGGGCCGAGAGAGCTAAGGCCATGAAGTTGTACGAGGCGGAGCAGCGTCTCTCGGAGTCTTGAGCTGCTCAGATCAGCCTTCTCGAGGCAGCCTTGGCTAAGGCGAACGAGCGTACCGCTACGGAAGCGGCAAGGGCGGACGAGGAGAAGGCAAAGGCCGAACAGGAGAAAGAGAAGACCATGAAGGCCTCCGATGAAATGCAGAAGGAGAGGGAGGCAGCAGTGGTGGCGACAGCGTAGGCTATCCAGGCCGAGGTGGAGGCACACATGCAAACCAATATGGAGCAGTCCCACGCCCAACTCTCAAGCATGTGGAGGCTTGCATCCACAACTTCGAAAGCTCGGGGTATAGCTTGTATGACCCCGTCAAAGGCGAGGAGTTGGTGGCGGCAGCAGAAGCCATAGGAGGAGGAGGAGGAGAAGAAGAGGAAGAAGAAGAAGACGAAGGAGTTGTAGTGGTGGCGAATCCACAGACAGCGATCGTGGAGGCTCCTTGACTCTGAGTCTACTCGTTCTTCATCTTTGATTTTTCTTGTTTTGTTTTTGTACTGCCTTATGGCGGACTGGCCACCGCTTTTGTACCCTTTTGTCAATGAAATGAATTTTCTTTAACTTAAGTGTTGCGACGTAGGGCCCAAAGAAGATTAGAACTATCTTGTAGCTCCTCTCACACTTCGAGCATTTGACATTGTTTTTTCTTTTTCTATTGGTTTACTCAGGGCGTTGATTTTTCCATTCTTCGTCATAGGCTCGGTGTTACGGAGTTAGGCCTTCCTCATTTTCAGGAGTTGCTTTATAAAACGGAGCGAGAGTTAGGCCATTTGTGGCTGACCTTAGCTCGCCGAGACATCGAAATGAGGTGCCTCGAGGAAAGGCTTCGCGAAGTGCCTCCCGAGGGCAAGGAGTCTTGTCCTTTGATGGAGGTCAACCAGGGTCTCCGGCTCAAGTTTCTTCATCATACTCTATTCGAGGCGAGGTCTGAAATAGACAGATTGAAGAATGTGGTGCTTGAGAAAAGTCTGGAGGCGGCTCATCTTCAAAGGAATCTCTCTGATATCTCTCGTAGGGCTAGTTCGAGTCGACTGCCTCGCCTAAAGATTAGAGTAACAGATGACTTGCTTAAAGAGCGAGTCGTCGATCTAGAGGCGGGGAATGTTTGTCTGAGCCGACTCTCTGAGGGGAGCAATGTTAGGAGCACATCGTGCCTTCCAGATGAATATGCCCAAGGGAGGTCATTTCATGAGTTAGCGCTTCGTTCTCCCCCTTTTTGCGGAACCCTGGGGATGCACAGAGTAGAGTGGCCGGATCTTCGAGCGGGGCGTCGGTTGGGGCGACGGCGAAACTCCTGGGTTCTGGTGATGTGACTCAGCTCGCCAGCTTAGGGACTTCTGCGGGAGCGAGGCGAGAGCTTAATGGCACTCGCCGTCCACGAGTATCACTCAATAGGAGCATCCCACTCCCCCGAAGGGGCTAAGAGTGCAATTTTGTAGTCTTCGTTTCATATGATTTGTATCTCAAATAATGAGTTTTTGGTCTAGAATTAGACTTGTATCTCAGATTTTGAAGAAATAATATGTTCCTTTGCTTGAGTTTTTTGTGAGAGTTTGTCTTTTGCTGATGTGCGCAAGAATATCGACAGTTGTAGGAGCAATTCCGAATGGTGAGCTACTTTGTACTCACTCTTTCACGAGTAGCAAAAGTTGCATCGAACCAAGTGTTGGATTCCGAACTTGTCGTTTAGAGAGTATCAACAGTTGTAGGAGCAATTCCGAATGGTGAGCTACTTTGTACTCGCTCATTTGCAAGTAGCAAAAGTTGCATCGAACCAAGTGTTGGACTCCGAACTTGTCGTTTAGAAGGTATCAATAGTTGTAGGAGCAATTCCGAATGGTGAGCTACTTTGTACTCACTCATTTGCAAGTAGCAAAAGTTGCATCGAACCAAGTGTTGGACTCCAAACTTGTCGTATAGAGTATCAACAGTTGTAAGAGAATTTCCGAATGGTGATCTACTTTGTACTTGCTCGTTCGCAAGTAGCAAAAGTTGCATCGAACCAAGTGTTGGACTCCGAATCTATTGTTTAATGAGTTTTTTACTTTTGCAAAATGTAGTACAACCATAATGCTTAGAATAGAGGATTTGCAGAGGGTAGAACACTTTTTATTGAAAAACAACTAAGCGGCTGCTTATAAGTTGCGAGCCATTATTATACTTCATAAAGAAAAAGAAACAAATTTCGACATGCTTTAAGGAGAACACTCTTGGAGAAGTTGCTTGGAGCGGTGTTTAAACACCCTCTTAGTACTTCAACAAGTGATCTGCGTTCCACATTCTTGGCACCCTCTTGCCCCCCGAATCTTCAAGTTGATAAGCGCTCGGGCAGACAACTCAGGAGATCCTATTTGGTTCTTCCCAATTGGGTGCCAATTTGCCTTTCTTGCTGGGAAAAGGAATAGACAGCTTCCTGAGCACTAGATCTCCTTCTTTGAGATTACCCTTCGGTTGTAGGATTGCTCGATCCTATGCCGATAAATTTCTTGCCGAATGGAGGATCTCTCACGGAGCTCATCGATGAGGTCCAAGTTGCTGCGGAGACATTGTAAGCAATCAAGCGAGAGGAAGGCAGACCCACTTCCAGTGGGATAACGGCCTCGGAGCCGTAAGTGAGGTTGAAGGGTGATTCTCCCGTGGGGGTCCTCTTCATAGTGCGATAGCTCCAGAGCATATTGGGGAGCTGCTCTACCCATAACCCTTTAGCCGACCTGCTCAGTCTCTTTTTCAGGCCGGAGAAAATTTTCCAATTGGCATTCTCTACCTGACCGTTGGACTGGGGGGGAGACCGAGGAGAATCGTTGTTGAATGCCCAAGTCTGTGCAAAACGGAAGGCTACCCCCGTAAACTGAGTTCCATTGTCCGTTATCAAGTTTTGGGGCATACCGAATCTGCAGACAATGTTTTTCCAAATGAAATGCTGCACCCTATTCTCCGTGATCTTGCTAGGGGCTCGGCCTCGATCCACTTAGAGAAATAGTCGATCGCCACAATAAGGAACTTTAGCTGTCCTGGTGCTGGAGGGAACTGCCCGAGCAAGTCCATTCCCCACATTGTAAAAGAGATTGGACTTGATAGAGAGGATAGCTGAGCTTGCAGTAGGTGGTGGATTGTTGAAAGTTTCTGGCAAGGGCCGCATTGACGAACGTGTTGTTCGGCATCACAAAGGAGAGTATGCCAGAAATATCCATAGTTTAAGACTTTGCAGGTGAGGGACCTTGCTCCCAAGTAAGCGCCACATATCCCTTCATGTACTTCCTTCAAAGAATACTGGGCTTCATCGGGGGAAAGACACCTCAAGTAGGGTCTGCTGTCTACTTGGGTGTAGGAGTGTTTATACAAGACTCCCTCGATAGGGTGTACCACTCGGCTCTGGTTCGGATCTTTCGGGCCTCTTTAGGATCTAAGGGAAGGATCCCACCTTTGAGGAACTCGAGCAGAGGCCTCATCCAATTCTCTCCAAGTTGTAAAGACAGCATCTCCATTGGCTCGAGGCCTTCTTCCTCGATGCTGGGCTTCAGTAGAACTTCTATTTGGACAGTTTGTTCGAGCCCTTGGAGGGAGGAGGAAGCTAGCTTTGAGATGGTGTCCGCCTGCGCATTCTCTTCGGGGGATCCGCTAGAGTTGTGCATTCTCAAAAAAGGCCATCAGGTCTTTGACCTTGGACAAGTACTTGGCCATGTGACCGTCTCGCGCTTCGTATTCCCCTGGTACCTGGTTTACTACTAGCTGCGATTCACTAAATATGTTTACATGCTTTTCCCCTGCCTTGCAAGCCATGCACAGGCCTGCTATAAGGGCCTCATACTCGGCCTCATTGTTGAATGCTTTGAAGTTGATGCAGAGTGAGTACTGGAGGATGAAATAATCTAGGCCCGCCAGGATGACTCCTGCCCACTCCCATCGGCACACGAGGACCTGTCTACATACACTGTCTAGAACGAGGGTTCCTCTATTGCTTTGCTAGCCTCAAGAATTGTACTCTCCATTATAAACTCGGCTAGGGCTTGAGCCTTGATTACGGTTCGAGGCTGATAGCTGATATCTTGTTGGCTTAGCTCGATGGACCACTTCATAAGGCGCCTGGAGGTCTCGAGCTTGTGGAGGACTTGTTTGAGCGGTTGATCGGTAAGGACGACTACCGAGTGAGATTGGAAGTAGGGGCAGAGCTTTCAGGCCGCCATGACCAAGGCATAGGCCATCTTCTCTAGCTACGGGTAACAGAGTTCAATGTCCCTAAGGACTTTACTCACGTAGTAGATGGGCCTCTACGTCTTGTCTTCTTCTCTTACCAAAACAGCGATGAGGATCTGCTTCGAAGCGGCGAGGTATAGGTAGAGGATCTCCCCGGGCCTGGGCTTGCTCACGAGTGGGGGGTAGACTAAGTAGGCCTTGAGCTGGTCAAAGGACTCTTGTTGCTGATGCCCCCATTCAAAGCCTTTAGCCCCCCTGAGGGCCTTGAAGAACGGGAGGCATTTTTTCTCGGATTTGGAGAGGAAACGCCCTATCGCCGCAAGGTGCCCGGTGAGTCTCTACACATCTTTAACATTGGAAGGGGAGCTATATTGAGTATGGCCAGGATCTTCTCGGGGTTGGCCTCTATGCCCCTTTGGCTGACCATGAATCCCAAGAACTTGCCGAATGAGACCCCGAGCGCACACTTGTTCGGATTCAATCTCATATTGTGTCTCCTTAACACGTTGAAAACTTCTTGGAGATCGGAGACATGATCTGATCTGCTGACGCTCTTCACCAACATGTCGTCTACATAGACTTCCATATTTCGCCCAATCTGCTCCTTGAAGATCTTGTTAACAAGGCATTGGTAAGCCCAAAAGGCATGACTCGGTAGCAATACAAGTCCTGACCGGTTACGAAGGAGGTCTTCGAAATATCGGGAGGAAACATTCTTATCTGATTGTACCTAGAGAACGCATCCATGAAGCTTAAGAGTTCATGGCCCAAGGTTGCATCAATCAGGGCATCAATGCTTGGGAGCGGAAATGGATGTTTGGGGCATGCTTTGTTTAGATCCGTAAAGTCAATGCAGATCCTCCAGCATCCGTTGACTTTCTTGACCATCACGACATTGGACAGTCACTCCGGATAGTTGACTTCCTGTATGAACCGAGGCCTAAGGAGTTTCTCGACCTCCTCCTTGATAGCTTGCTAGTGCTCGGGAGCGAACTAGCGTCTCTTCTGCTGAACAGGTCTGGCCCCCGAGGCGACACTAAGATGAAGCGTGATGAGCTCCTCGGAGATTTCCGGCATGTCAATTGCTGTCCAGGTGAAGAGGTCCCGATTTCCCCTTATGCACTGGATAATGTTGAGGCAAACGGGAGGGGGAAGAACTTTGCTAATATGAAATTTGCAGGTCGGATCTCCTTCTTAAAAGGCCACCTCTTCCAGCTCATCGACCGGCTCCGATGCAGGTGGGCTACTTCCTTGGGGGAGTTCAAGAGCTTCGAGGGAAAAAACCGGTCCTCCCACCGAGGTCATGTAGCACTTGCGGGCTGCCTCCTGGCTTCCTCTGACTTCTCCCACGCCTGCTGTGGTGGGGAATTTCATCTTTATGTGGTAGGCCGAAGGTATGGCCTGCAGAGCAGCTATGCCTGGTCGGCCCAGGATGACGTTGTAGGTGGCTTTGACATGCACCACCATGAAGTCCATCGGCTCAGTTCGGGTGGTAGAAGTTTTTCCAGCGGTTACGTCGAGAGTTATGACACCCTCGATCGTCACTAGAACTCCCGTGAACCCGTGCAAAGTGTAGTTGGTGGGCTTGAGCCGATCCCTGGATAGCTTGAGCCCCTGGAAGGCCTCCAAAAAGAGAATGTTGACCGAACTGCCGTTGTCAACTAGGACCCAGCGCACGTCAAAGTTGGCAATATGGAGGTTTATTACCAACGCATCACAATGGGGGGTTCGGATGCCCTCTAGGTCTCTATCAGAAAAAGTGACCGGGACCCCCAGGCCCTTGGTGGGAGGACGGTTCTGCACAGAATTTACTTCCCGAATGAAAGCTTTTCGGGAGGAGTTGGAATCTCCCCCCATTGAGCCTCCGTGGATGAGATGCAGGATGGCCTCTGGTTCGGAGTCTGGGGTCTCAGCGTGTCGTTTGGGCCGCTTATTAGCCCCCCTGGGGGCGGAGGAGGATCTGCCCTGTCCTTCCTCACAAACCTAGAGAGCTGCCCTCTCTGAATAAGGGCCTCGATCTCGTCTTTCAGGACCCGACAGTCATCCGTGTCTTGGCCGTGGTCCCTATGGAAGCGGTACCACTTGTCCCGGTTCCTCTTCTTCCCCGGGATATTCATCTTTGGAGGGGGCAGAAGAAGAACCTCTTTCCCAACCTCCATCAGGATGGCTTAGACACTCGCGTTGAGCGGAGTGAACTTCTCGAAACGGGGAGGAGGGCGACGCTAGCCTCCGTTGTCTTTCTGGAGCTTCTTAGCTCCTTCTTCTTCAACGCCCTTCCGTTTGTTCCCGTAGGACGATCCTTCAAAAGCAGGCAGGAGAGGGCTTCTTCTGCTAAAATGTATTTCTCGCTCCTGGGCAGGAGTTTTGAGAAATCCCGATGGGGCTTCTTGGCGAGGGATGCTCGGAGGCTGTTGTTAGTGACATTGGATTGGAAGGAGGCGGAGGCAACGGACTGGTCCAGAGAGGCGATGGATCTGGCCTCCACGGTGAAACGATTGACATAGTCTCTTAGCCTCTTGCCCTTCCTTTGGTGAAGCAATAGCAGGGAGGTGCTCATTTTTTCAGCTTGACGGCTGCTCACGAAGTGAGTCAGGAAGAGGCCTTCGAGCTGATCGAACGAGAAGATGGAGGCTGGGTCTAGACGGGAGTACCATTCCCTTGCAAACCCCTTTAGAGTGGCCGTAAGAGTCTTGCAGAAGGCATCTGATGCCTGATGTATCATCATGAGAATTTTAAAACTCTCAATGTGGTCAGTGGGTTCAAACTCCCTGTTGTACGATTCGAAATGAGGAGGCTTGAAGTTATCTCGGACCAGCGCCTCCATTATAGTCCAAGATAATGGGGGTCTGCTGGGGCAGAAATTCCTCGCCTGTTGCTCTTTCTCTCTGTCCAGTTGGCCAAGGCACCTCTCCATCTCGTGGAGATGGCAGTAGACCAAATCTTCCCTCCGGTCGTATCTTGCTGATGCCCGGGATTCATCCTCGCATGAAAGGGGACTGGGAGTGCACCGACGGTAGCTCGGGGAAAGTTGAGGACAGGGTGTACGGTGCGTATGGTCTCGAGTAGGTTGAGGACTGGGTGTACGGTGCCTATGGTCTCGTGTAGGTTAAGGACTGGGCGCTCGCTGACCGTGGTCGGGGGCAACATTGAGGCCCCTCAGGACTACCTCCTGGAATTGCTGGAACTCTGTCCTCGTGAAAGCAGCCTCCTGCTCTCGGTGGTCGAGAGAGGCGGGTCGGCCGACTAGAGAGCGGCTTCTCCTTTGGCATCATTGGGGTGACTCCCTTCGCCTCCTAGGAGAGTTGGACCTCATGCGATCTGGCCTGCGGGGGGGCCGAGCTCTAGGGGACCGGATCATTGGACCCATTTGATGTTCTCGGTGGGATATCCCGTCATGGGTCTGCCTCTCATCTAAGCGGGGCCGGAGGTCTTCCCCATACTGTCTGTTGATGATGATGTTCTAGAGATCCTTTGGCGTAGGGGGACTGTACGATGCCATGGAGTCTGACGATGGGTTGTGTACTGACACATGGCCATAGTGAGGAGGTTGCACTTGCCAACTTCGACAGGAGGGTCCTACGGGAGCCTCTTGTGGCCCTTGAGCCTACTGGGGATGTTGTTATTGAGGAAGAGGCTGTCCAGGCTGTGTTTGCTAGACGGGTTGAAGGAGAGGCTGTCCAGGTTGTTGGACCTGCTGACCGGGTTGAGGGGGAATTTCATGGACTGGAGGTGGAGAAGGTGCGGGAGTTTCCCTACAATTAGAGACCGTTGTCTTCCCATTCTTAGAAGGCATAGCTTGAAGCTGATATGGCTAATGAGAGAGGACGGGATCGCTGCTTCTGTTTCCCACAGACGAAGCCAATCTATTACTGCTGTTTTTGGGTGTAGGAGCAAACAGATGAATTTATGAGTTCTTTAAGGAAAATAGTAGAGCGAATCTGTTGACTCTGCCTATGTGTTGACCTATTTCTTGCACTGTCACGAACCTGCATAAAGTTCGATACACCGGGATGGATCCTGGCGACGAACCCTCCGACGCTCTTATCAATAATCAGGAAGATTAAGGAAGAGATTTAGGTAGGCAAAGATTTATTACCTTGTAAAGGTGGGGGGAGAGGGGTATTTATAGCCGCCTTAGGGATCTGTTTCGAGATAAGAACAAATCTCTACTTCCTGGTGTTAATGGATAAGAAGTGGTTAGAACCACCTCTTAGGGATAATGACAGATCTAGATTTCTCCATATCCTTCTGAATTGATTTGTAATGGGTTGGGACTCGTATCCAACAGGGCCGGTCTGTTCATGGGTTGTTGGGCCCTGAAGAAGAGACCCAGTTCCCATTTTGGGTCCGTTTGTAGGTGAAATTACTATTTTACCCCTAATAGCTTTAAGATTCGTGACGATTTGAACAGTCCCGATTTAGTCCTATTTAAGAGCTTTAAGATTCATGTCAATTTGAACGGTCCCGATTTAGTCCTATTTTTAGCCATATCAATATCTGGTTAGCAAATAAACAGATACTTGAAGTCTTGAACCATCAACTCCGTAGCAATTTTAGTTGCAATTGATTGAGAGGCACAAAAACAAAGAAGGAGAAGAAGATGTTGATAAACCGAAGATACTTGAAGTCTTGAACCATCAACCCCGCAACAATTTTAGATGTAACTTGGTTATTGTTTCACAAGTTTACATGAAAACAACTTTGATTGAAAGGCACAAAAACAAAGAAGGAGAAGAAGATGTTAAAAACCAAAAAATTATAAAGAAAGTGAAATAACAAAATATAAACCCAAACCGATTTAAGTCGAGGCTTGTGTCTCACACAATACCTTTAAAATAGATTTGCCTCGTCCAGGTGCTGGAGATTGCAGAGGCATCCATTTTCCATGATACAATGACTGAGAAATGTCAACTGTAGCACCACGTCACACTCACGAACTGAAATTGTGTGGAACTTTATCACCAATTGAACATCAACACTAGAACAACTGAACACGGAAGAAAGAACAGAATAGAACAGAGAGGACAGGAGAGTTTTCTTATGTGTTTTGAAGAGAGGATGAGGCCTCAATATATAGGGTTTTGGGAAGACAAAACTGTTCTAGGAATGAATGCATACGTTAAACGGCAAACAAATCCATTTCAAAAGTTTGAAACGTGTGAATGAATGCTAGACATAACTGTTTCGTCCTTTACAAAACTCAATGGTGGAAAAATGCATTACTACATTTATTTCTGTCGTTACAGGACTTTTTTAATTAGAAAAATCAAAACTGGGGCAAAAAGAAGCCCCACATGGGCGGGGTTCAAGTTGGTCTGGCATTCGTGTTCGCAGGACGTGCGGGCGCACACTAGCCGCATGTAATCCGTTCTAAGAATTGTGCATGATAAAGAGCTTTCTAGCTTGCTTTCTTACAAAGCTAAGAAAGTTTTTATTATATATACCCTTCTAGTTCTTTTAAATTTTCTGATATGGGACTAAAGTCTCTCAACAAATTTTCTACCTTAAAGTAGCTCACTTAGGGAGACAGTTTCTCAATCACCCCATAACAGTTTTGAGCAAGTAAATCTACGATTTTGATCTACTCATGATGGAGAACCACAATCCATAAAGATCTCACACTAATATGTAGTGGATCTTACTCAAAAATTGCATCAAAACTGGTTCGTAAAATGATGTTGAAACACCTATTTTTCAACATTCCCCACATTAATGATATTGACGATCTCAGACATGACTGAATGACACGATAGACTAGCACAACAGACTTGGTGATATAATTCAACGGTTGAAACCTGCACATGATAGGTAGGTTTTATTCTTTGAATCTTCCCTTATGAAAATACGTTTACTTTACTAACTAAACAGTGGACACGATGTCCTTAAAATGTTCTATCATTTGTGTGAACGATGATATAACTCATACAGGAATCCTCCTAACACATTTTAGTTATCACTGTTATGTTCGTATTGGCCATGAACATACGCTTGGTACAGCAAGAGTTTAAATGGAATGTTGCTCTTCAATATTTCCTTGGAAGCAAAAATTCTTCTTTCTTATATAGGTGATTTCTTAATTAAGAGTAACCCACATTACTCTACTCAGATTTTTGACATATAAGAATCATTAGAAGTCTAGCATAACCTCTTACCTTACAGGCATCACTGTTTCATCATAGGAATGAACGTGGAAAAATCCTCACAATGATCCAACATGGTCTTTACAATTTAGTTGTCCCTTTAAACCTAGATCTTGAGATCTCCCGTCAACTAGGTTAGGTTTCCATTGTATCGACTTATTCTTTCATAGGTTTTAGTCTCATTCTCTTTGATGAATTTTCAACTAACTCTCTGTTTAACCATTTGGTTAGCAGATTCACAATGTTATCTTTTGACTTTATATAGTCCAGAGAGATAATCCCAGTAGAGAGTAGTTGTCTAATGGTATTATGTCTTCGACGAATAAGTCTAGATTTATCATTATACAAATTGCCCTGCGCTCTACAAATTGTAGATTGACTATCTGAATGTATGCAGATTCGAGGCACATGTTTTGTCCACCTTGGAATATCCTCAAGGAAGTGGTGTAAGCATTCAGCCGCTTCCCCATATTTGTTCTGTACGATAAATTCAGATTCCATCGTAGATTTAATGATCACTGTTTGTTTCGAGGATTTACAAGAAACTACTGCACCACCTTGTGTAAACACATAACCACTAGTTGATTTTGAATTATCACTAGATATCTAGTTCGCATCATTGTGTTCTTCAAGTACAGCTGAATGTTTTGTTTAGTGCAGACCATAATTACGAGTAAAATGCAAGTACTTTAGTACTCTTGTAATTTCTTTTCAATACTCGGTTCCTGAATTACTCGTATATCTACTTAGTTTACTAACTGCATAGGCTATATATGTTCTTGTACAACTCATCAAGTACAACTGCCTATAATTTTAGAGTATTCGACTTGAGAAATACTCTCTCCTTTATTCTTGGATAAATGTAGTTAGATTTATCAGAGTTCTGGCAATTTCATAATTATCTTTATCAAAATTTTCAAGAATATTGTTTATATAATGTGACTGGCTTATAACAAGCTCGTCTGATGTTCTTATGATTTAAATTTCCAATCTAACATCAAGAAGTCTCACGTCTTTCATATCAAATCTCGAGTTCAACATATTTTTAGTAGATTTAATCATCTTATCATTACTTCCAACAATAAGCATGTCATAGACATACAGACATATTATGACATATCTGTTTTCAGTGTCTTTGACACACACACATTTATCACATTCATTGATTTTGAAATCATTTATCATCATGATGTTGTGAAATTTCAAATGTCACTGCTTTGGTGCTCGTTTTAAGTCATATAATGATTTTACTAGTTTACATACGTTTTTTTCTTGTCCGGGAGCTTAAAACCCCCAGGTTGTTCCATGTAGATTTCTTTATCTAAATCTTCATTAAAAAAAGTTGTTTTCACATCCGTTTGATGTACTTCAAGATTGAGAAAATCTACTATTGCAAGCATCATCCTAATGAAACTTAATCGTGTCACAGGAGAATATGTATCAAGGTAATTCAGATATTCTTTTTGTGTACATCCTTTGATTAGAAATCTTTCCTTGTATTTATCAACTGATCCATAAACATTCATTTTTCTTTTGAAAATCCACTTTGTAGCGCCCCGATTTCCAACACTGGGAAACCGTGACACGAGCCAAGACCTTTTCTTCAATTAGTCACAATACACAGAAAAACAGGAGAATTTAAAACTTTTTATTCAATACACAATGTGTTACAACTCTGAATATTGTACAACTGTAATACCTTACAATAGAGTTACAATATTACCTTTACATTTCTAAGTGTTAAAACCTTCAACATCTTACATCAGAGTACTTCTCAACTAATGCATAATCAATACATATACTGCAGCGGAACTAAACATAACACTGACTCCTTGATTTCCTTGCCTTGAGTCCTCCTGAATATCGCCTTTGTACTTCGGCGATCCAGTACCTATGGAAGTGGGGACGTCAGTATTCACTGACGCTTAAAGGCTGATCATATAGTAGCGAATCTCCCAAACAATATACAAAATATAGCAATGGTGTTGGTGTAGTTTAAGTGTTCGTGAGTGCTAAGACTAGACTCTAATGCGATATTTCAATAGAACTAGGACGCTTCCTATTCTAATGTCAGCAAGTCTCCGAAGCAACATGCAGCCCATACTACATGCGACCCCATCTCAAGCCGTTTCTCCATATATAGGGATTGAACCCGCGTTATGAACTTCTAATTGTACACAACCTGTTCCTGACACCTACACGTGGCTAATGAGGTTGCAGATGTGGTCAAGTCCCACTATTGCATTTCGCCAGTGGTGTCTATGTTCGCCACTGCGACCCGGCTAACCGGACCTCTCTCCAAATAGACGAACCCAACGTATCGGGCGTCATTCCAAAATCAAACTATAGGGTTTCGCCAGCGCAGGGTAGCGCGAAGCCTACCCTGTGGCACCCTCTGGGGTATCGCAAGCGCAGGACTGCACAATGCATCATGTGGCACCCCCAGCCACGGCACCTTAGGAATTAACAGCGCGAGATACGCAACCCGTGTCCTCAACTTGTGAGACGGCACCGTATGTATCCCTTTGACGGGAAGGTACAACCCAATACACCACCTATGATCTGCCTCAAGGGACGAGTTAGTGTAAGGGGCCCCCTACAACTGACTCCTCTCTCCCGGCAAAAGAGTTAAGTAAACTGATCCTTGTAAGTCACCATCCTAATGATGTCCCTGACTCGAACAATCCTAGGGATGACAATATTTTAAACACAACATGCTAGGCCTTTAAAGTAGACTTCGCAAGACAACTCTACTAGGCTGCTCAACCTAGACTTACCAGAATCCCTCAGGATCCCGGTTCGTGGCTCATCGATCCAAGACTTTGGCCGTGCGAATATACATGCATGCCGTTACCCTAGACTTGGATTTCGTCTATACTCCGGTCCTCGATCAATCTACCCTGGTTAAGATTCGACGGTACACAAGGAGTGACTCCTCCACAGTTCCTTAGGGTGAGAAAACATATGTCTTGATAGTCGATAGCCCTTAGGGTGGTAACATCACCCTAGACGAGCACAACGAACTGTGTACTAGCTAACAAGCTATATACGAGTAACAACCACATACGAGCCAATTAAGCTACGTATGGAACAACAACTACCTACGAGCCAGGCGGGTCCCGTAGGAGATAACCACATACATACCAGCCAAATAAGCCGCGTATGAGACCAACAGCTACGCACGGGCCAGTCGAGCCGCGTACGAGACAACAACCTACATACGAGCCAACTAAGCTACGTATGAGACCCACAGCTACATACGGGCCAGTCGAGCCACGTACGAGCACAACCATATGCAAACAACCATACAGGTAATCAATCCTAGAAGCAACCAAACGTGCTTACTAACAAACTTGGTCATCTAATATCAGAAGCAACAGAGGGATCTACCAATAGTCTATGATCGGTATTCTACTAAGGAAGAATCCGAAGGCGACATAACAGTCTTTATCGGACTAACTATCATTAGTGGTCTTCCTAATCCTTATTACTTCAACCTATAGCGCCTTAAGTACGACGCACAATTGCAAGCATCTTCCTACGACAATCTAATCATATAACACAACCACCATGATACTCCTATGTATGAATGTGATTAATGCTTGTGCTTACATCGAGCTTAAGCATGAAAATCACTTACGACCTAGACATGAAGTCCACTATAGTCAAGCGTAGG
The DNA here is from genome assembly GCA_017893485.1 of Hemerocallis citrina. Classification (NCBI taxonomy): domain Eukaryota; kingdom Viridiplantae; phylum Streptophyta; class Magnoliopsida; order Asparagales; family Asphodelaceae; genus Hemerocallis; species Hemerocallis citrina. The sequence continues at coordinate 109,375,936 of CM030362.1, forward strand.
TTACAAATTGATCATGAACGCTTACTACTTATCATGACTAATCACCACAACCCAACTAGTATGAACAAGCAACATTCCAAGGCATAGTAGGTAGTTCTAACACTACTCCTACAACGTTCTAAGCATGTATTACTTTAGCATGGTATAGAACACAACATAAAATCACTACAACTAGCCATGGGTAGTTTCTTTACTCTAAGCATGAACATCATAGCATGGATATCCTTAACTTAACATGATTAATAATTAGCATGATACCTACTTACTTAGCATAAATAGTGATTAAGCATGACTATCTACTAACATAGCATGAACAAATACTTATCTAAGCATGGGTATCATGTAAACATGAGTATTCATCTAAACTAGCATGGCATACAACTTAATTACCATTAAGCTAGCATGGCATACAACTTACTTGTAATTTAGCTAGCATGACATGGATCTTACCTACAATTAAAACTAGCATGGTATATCTCTTACCTATAATTAAACTAGCATGGTAAGTAATTTTATTATGGATCCTACAACATTCTAAGCATAATGAAATTAATCCAAGCATGGTAGGAAACTCTTAGTTTGCATCCTACAACATTCTAAGCATAAATAGCTTAATCTAAGCATGGTAGAAATTTTAGAATTAATCCTACAACATCCTAAGCATAAATAGGCTAATCTAAACATGGTAGGAACTTTAGAATTTTTCCTACAACATTCTAACATGAAATAGTATTCCTAAAACATGATGGAAAATTTTAGGAAGCATACTACAACATTTTAAGCTTAAAAATATGATAGGTAATCTTAGAAAGAAACCTACAACATATATGTCATTCCTACATATGATGGGCAATTTTAGAATTACTCCTCCAACATTCTAAACATCATTAAGTATGCTAGATATCTTTAGAGTGAATCCTACAACATTCTAAACATGAAGCATGATAGGATATTCTTAGAAATAATCCTACAACATTCTAAACATAAAGCAATGATAGGATATTTTTAGAAATAATCCTACAACATTCTTAACATAAAGCATGATGAGATATTTTTAGGAGTAATCCTACAACATTCTAAACATGAAGCATGATAGGATATTTTTAGAAAACATCCTACAACATTCTAAACATAAAGCATGATAGGATATTTTTAGAAGTAGTCCTACAACTAATTAAGCATGAAAACATGGTAGGATATTTTTAGGAGTCATCCTACAACTAATTAAGCATGAAAACATGGTAGGATATTTTTAGAAAAAGTCCTACAACATTCTAAGCATATCTAAATTATGCTAATATAATCTTAGCATGGTATCTACTTTATGAACACAAAATAAACATCTACAATCATCTACTACTATTACTACTCCATTTTAATCAAAAGCACAACATACAACTATCTACCATTACTACTACTTCATTTTAGTCAAGAACATAACACCCAACTATCTACTACTACTACTACTTCATTCTTATCAAAATCACAACATACAACTATCTATTACTACTACTACTTTATGGACATAAACATCTATACTACTTACTACCACTTCTTCCTTTAATCAACATACTACTACTTTATATCAACCATACTACTACTTTATTTAATCAACCATACTACTACTACCTTATTAATCAACATACATGCTACTACTACCTCATTTAATCACATACTACTACTTTATATTTTAGCATACTACTACTTAGTTGCTTACTAGTCTTTATTATTACTAGTGATAAAGAAAATATCATTTTTATTTTATTTTACTTTACAACTAGTAAATATGAAAGAAAAAGATCTCTTTTTAATATTCCTACAACTAGTGATTAATAAAAAGAAAAGATCTTTTTAATCTACAACTAGTGATTAATAAAAAGAAAAGATCTTTTTAATTTACAACTAGTGATTAATAAAAAGAGAAGATCTTTTTAATCTATAACTAGTGATTAATAAAAAGAGAAGATCTTTTTAATCTACAACTAGTGGTTAACCAAAAAGGGATCTTTTTATTTTTAAGAAAGAAAATACAATAAAACATATGCTCATTATTATTAGTCCAAGTTTAATCAAAGTCCTACAACCCATAATGGTTGTAAAATGTATTCATATGCTTATGTGTAGTTCTCATCCAAGTCCTACAACCTTAAGTGGTTGTATGTTCAAGATCATATGTAATATGTGAATTTTTAGTCCAATAACATACAAAACAACAACTACAATACTAAAGATGTGATCTTTATATGTTAGTAGTCACTACTATTACTTTCTTTCTTTTATTTACCACAACATACAACACACTCATTCATAAGAACAAACCCAAAAAACAAAACAAAACAAGAGGGTAGGAGAAGAAGTCAAACAACAAAACAAACAAACAAACAAACAAACAAACAACCAAAGAAGCATGAAGAAACCCCCACCTTAGCCTTTTTTTTGGAATGATTTGCTTGCTAACCTTCTCCTTCCCCTAGTTTTTAGAATCTCCTAGGAAACCCTACAATAAAAACTCTCTTTTGTTAGTATGAGACTACCTCTCTTTCTTTTTCTTTCCTTTCTTTCTTTCATTTTGTTTTCTTAAATGAGAGAAGGAGGAGAATGAGGGGATATTTATAGGAGGGAATGGGAGGTGGTAAGTGCAAATGTGCACTCATATTTGCACAAAAACCCCAATGAAGGGTTGAGGCCGGCCATACCCCTAGGGGAAGTAGGGGTGAGGTGGAGGAGGTGTTATGTGGTGGAGGTGTGGTGTGGGAGAGATATTTTCTAGTAATCTCCTTAATCCCTTATGTCTTTGTAACCCTAGGTTTAACCTCCTAATCAAACCCTAACCATCCCTACTAGGTTTTGTCATAGCAAAATAAGTGTTGTCCAAAATACACAACACACAATTCGTATAATGCACTAATCGACATACTACTCGTACGTGCGCATATACGTCCGTATACCGAAAAATCTTCACATAATCTGTATAAAAATAATTAAATCTTGAAAATAATAATAAAATAAATTTTATTATTATTTCGACAGATCACGGTATTAATTTGATACAATACGGATGTATACTGACCGATATCTGGATACAGATAATGTCTATGGACAAACCGAGTGAAAATCACCAAAATATTTTAATTTTGGAATTAAAACAAAATAATAATAAAATAATAATTTATATACGGTAATATCCGTCTGGGATATTACACACTTGGACCCGAAAGGTTTACTGCCTGGTGGAAGATCCATTAGTTCCTAAGTATGCTTTTGCAAAGTAGAATCAATTTCACTTTTAATGGCTTCTTTCCATAGAGGATCATCACTAGAGTTCATAGCTTCTTTGAAAGTTTGGAGTTCACCTTCAAGCATAAAAGTCAAGAAATCTGGACCAAAAGATTTTTCCGTTCTTATTCTTTTACTACATCTAGGTTTTACTGTAACTTTTTCATCTAAGTTTTCACTATCTTCACTGATAGTCTCATGTGTACGTTTGGAAGAACTTAGTTCTTCCTTCGACTTACATAGAAATACATCTTCAAAAAACGATGCATTTCTATATTTCATTATCGTGTTCTTTGGTATATCAGTGATATCGGATTTGTACACCAAGAACAGATAAGCACTACTATTATAAACATAGCCATTGAAAATGCAATCAATCGTTTTTTGTCCTATTTTCATTTTCTTAGATGGAGGTACTGTCATCTTGATAAGATATCCTCGCATTCGCAAGTAATTGTTGGATGACTTTTTTTTCTTTCCATAATTCATATGGAGTTTTATCTTCTTTCCTTTTGGGTACCTTATTCAAAAGATAATTAACTGAAAAAATAGCTTCTCCCCACATGTTTGGTGGCACAACAAAACTAATTAACATTGCATTCATCATTTCCTTCAAGGTACGATTCTTTTGCTCAGCAACACCGTTGGACTGAGGAGAACAAGGTGTTGTAGTTTCAAATAGATACGCCTCATCCAGGTGCTGGAGATTGCACAGGCGTCCGTTTTCTAGGATACAGAGGCTGAAGAATGTCGACTGTAGAACAACTTCACATCCCGAACAGAAATTGTGTGGAACTCTATCACCAAATGAACAACAATACTAGAACAACTGAACTCGGAAGAAAGAATAAAACATGGAGGAGAGGAGATTTTTCTGGGTGTTTTGAAGGGAGGAGGAGGCCTCAATATATAGATTTTTAGGAAGACAAAACCGTTCCGGGAATGAATGCATACATTAAACGGCAGACAAAACCGTTTCAATAAGTTGAAACGTGTGAATGAATACCAAACATAACCATTTCGTCTGTTACAAAACTTAACGACGGACAAAAACATTACAACATTCATTTATGCCGTTACAGAAGTTTCTGGTTAGAAAAATCAAAAATGGGGCAAAAAGAAGCCCCACACGTGCGGGGTTCAAGTTGGTCCGACATTCGTATCCGCAAGACGTGCGGGCGCACACAAGTCGCATGTAATCCTGGTTCAAGATTTGCGCATGAGAGAGAGAGCCTTTTAGCTTGCTTTCTTACAAAGCTAATAAAGAGTTTATTATATATACCCTTCTAGTTCTTTTTATTTTTCTGATATGGGGCTAAAGTCCTGGAACCAATTTTCTTCCTGAAAGTAGCTCACTTAGGAAGACAATTTCTCATTCATCTCATAACTATTTTGAGCAAGTAAATATACTATTTTGATAACTAATGAAGGAGAATTCAATCCATAAAGATCTTACACAAATATATAGTGGTTCTTACTCAAAAATTGCCTCAAAAGTAGTTTGTAAAATGGTATTAAAACACCCATTTTTCAAGAGTTACTGCAGGTGCTAATAAAGCTTCTTAACCACACAAAAAATTAACATTTGTTTTGGATCTAGGGACTCAGCTGTCATTCATTATCAAAGGTCACATACCATTATAAATGAGAGAGAATAACAGTGCGGTAATTAAAAGAGTCTAACCAAAAGAGAAGGCAAGCTAGTAGCAGTTGTTTAAGAAAAAACCCCATTTTTTTATTTTATTGTTCCAGAAATGAATGACTTATTATTTATCATCTACACTCTAGATTTATTTATTTATTTTGGATCTATAATTCTACTTTTCTTCTTTCTGCTATAATTCTGCATCTCTGTTGTTATATGTACTTTTTAATTCCTACAACAAGAATTATAGGAGGGATCCCTAGTCTCAATTACGTAATATGGCGTGGTGCCATAGTAAATTGATGAGTCCAAGTAATTTTCTTTTCCTCCAACTTTTTATACTTCTTTTTTTCACAACTTTTTCCTCCTCCCACTTCAGACACGTGCTGACCAACTCCACAAAACCCCCCTTGCTACACCGAAAACATCCCATAGAACCTATATTTTTCCGAAGCTTTCTTGCTAGTGTGACTGAATCAACCCCATCTCCAACTACAACAAGTTCTTTCCCCCCTTTTTTTGCAGACATGACTCCTGCAGTAAAGAGAGACAATAAAATAAATTGCGAGGACAAAGGTTGAAAAAAAACAAGCTTGCTAATTTTACTACGTTTAGTCACATTACCGTGCAATCCAACAGCTATTTTGAGAGCTTTCGACTGCTTCTCTAAATTTTCCATCGTGAGCTTCAACAATGTCGCAGAGTTAAATTGAAACAATTAAAACTTGCATGTGAAGCGGTAGCAAATAAATTTAGACAATATATACTTAGAATTTTTAATTAAAGAAGTTCTATTTTTTTTTACCTTTCCTATGGTGTAAAAGTACTAACTAGTACAAATTTTTGTGCATAGTTTAGTTACAAAAAGATGAAATGATAACTGAAATTTGTATAATTCTCATGCTGCAATAATAAAGGTAGAAAATGAGATCGAGTATTAAAGAGAAGTGAGAGAGTGCAAGTACTGACAAATACGAGAAGACTTGGTTTTCATACCTGACTTCCAACTTTAATAAATATGGACGCTTCAAACAAACAAATAAACAAACAAACAAATAAGAACGAAGTTTTTTTTTCCCAATTGTTGAGGTCGGCAAAAATCTCCATGCTTCACTTGTTAAGGTTTTGGCCTCAAATACACGTAGGCACCGAATACTTGAAGTTGGAGAAGAATGAGAGGAGATAAAGATAGTAAAATTAAGAAGACAACGACAAGTAGAAAAACTGTAGTCTGGAGAGTTGCGGTCGACCGACCTGGGGGTGCGGTCGACCGACCCAAACTGCTGAAAGTTCTTCAACTGTACAGGGTCCAACAGAGGGGGTGACGGTCGACCGTGTAGTTGACCGGTCGTGTCTGGGGTTTGGCTCTACACGTTGCGGTCGACCGACCTTGGGGTGCGGTCGACCGACTTCGGCCCTGATTGTTTTTGGGCTTACGAGTTTAAGCCCAATAGTTGATTTGTGTTTATCTTTTAGGGTTTACTTGAACGCTATATATATGGTTGTAGACTCTAGGGTTTGAATCAATTGAGAACATCATATAAGAGAGATTTGGTGAGCCGTCATCATTGTTCAACTTCAAGAGGGGAATGTGCCGAGTGTTTCAAAGGTGAGAGAGAAAAATTGAGAGTTGTAACCTCTTTTGTAATCTTTGTATTTCTTGGGGAATAAGAAGTATTGGTTATCTCTGCATATTGATTGTGTTCTTATGAGATCTTGCATATATTGTGGTGGCTTGTTCTTGGTTTATCTAAGTTTTGGTGGATTCTGTTGCTTGTGGTGCACTTCCACTATTAGCACTACGAGTTGTGGTAGATTCTTCAACATCAACCACTAAAAAAAAAAGTTTCCCTGGCATTTTTTGGCCGGTGTTTTGCACATTTCGTCAACATGTGCCGAGCATTCTTGCTACCGACGTCAAAACGCAAGAAATGACGTTGACTAGTCAACGGTCAATGGTCAACGATGCCACGTGTTGCCCTACCAAGTCTTCCTGCACTTCGACAACATGTGCCGAGCATTCTTGCCACCGATGTCAAAACGCAAGAAATGGCATTGACTGGTCAACGGTCAACGGTCAACGGTCAGCGATGCCACGTGTCGCTCTCTCGAAGTCTTCCTGGACTTTGGCAACATGAGCCAAGCATTCTTGCCACCGACGTCAAAACGCAAGAAATGGCATTGATTGGTCAACGCTCAACAGTCAACGGTTAGCGATGCCACGTGTCACCCTCTCGAAGTCTTTCTGGACTTCGGCAACATGTGCCGAGCATTCTTGCCACCGACGTCAAAATGCAAGAAATGACATTGACTGGTCAACGGTCAGCGATGCCACGTGTTGCCCTCTCGAAGTCTTCCAGGACTTTGGCAACATGTGCCGAGTATTCTTTCCACCGACGTCAAAACGCAAGAAATGGCGTTGACTGGTCAATGGTGCCACCTGTCGCCCTCTCGAAGTCTCCATAGACTTCGGCAGCTCTCGCCGAATCCTCTTGACTTCGATAACAACCACGCCACGTGTCATCCTATCAAAGTATCGCTGGGGTTCGGAGCCGTTGCCGAGCACTCTTGCCACCGACCCCCGTTTTAGGGGGAAACGCTCACCTCCCGATGCGTACATACGATAAGAGCGCCCAGATCAAGCCACGTCAACTAGTGCCAGATCAACTGTATGATCGTTCAGAAAATTACGCCAGCGACGTGATCGACGCTCCAGATTGTGCCACGTCATTATTTATCTGATTAATTCTTTTATTTTTATTATTAAATCGAATTAATTATTTAAAAATTGTGAAAAATAATTAAATATTCAAGAAAATTAATTAAAAATTCTAAAAAATAATTATAAATTCGGGAAAAGTATTTTTGAACTCCTGGATAAATAATTATTAATTAGAAAGATTAATTAATACTTTTTGAAAATAGATTATTACTTCGCAAAATTGAATAAATGATTCGAAAAATAATTAAAAAATTAAAAAAATCAATGGAAAATTCAGAAGCTCCCGTCAACACATCTGAATAGGAGGCAGGCTCAATTGAACTCTGTTAAGCCCCGTGAGCAATTCTAAAGCTCCTAAAGAACTCTGATAAAATTTCGTACGCCATTGAAACAAGAAACTACTCGCCAAAGGCTTTTAAACTCAGTATTCAAGAGTGGGGGACTCTTGATATAGCTAAAAATGGGATTAAATCGAGACCGTTCAAACCGGGCACAAATCTTAAAGCTCTCAGGGGTAAAACAGTAATTTCCACCACAAACGGGTTCGAAATGGGAGCTGGATGTTTCTTCAGAGCCCTGTATCCCGAGAACGGATCTATCCTATTGGGTTTAAACCGGCTCTCTTATCATGAAACAGGTTTAAACTCTGCATCTTATCCAAATACACTGGGACATTGAGATAAATGATTATATCTAAACTGTCTCTTAAGGTGACTATAAATACCCCTCTCCCCCCACCATGACTAGGTAATCAATATTTTTCCACATAAACGCTCTTTCATAATCTTTCTGATTACTGACTTGAGCGTCGGAGGGTTTGTTACCGGTATCCGTCTTGTTGTATTGAACTTTTTGCAGGTCAATGACAGCGGCAAGAAATCAGTCAAACGCCGGTGAAAGTCAACTGATTTGCCTTATCGTTTTCTAAAAAATTCATAAATTCATCTGTTTGCTCTCATACCAAAATTAGCAGCAACAGCAACCATCAATAAAAAATTTCACTTGTTGCATTCTGCCGTACGTGTGTTTGTGTCTTTAAGATAAACAAGTATATATGATTGGAAGCATTTCAAACACAACTGTTAGTCGAGTATTGACTCTTTTTTTCTTTTTCCAGATTTTCGATTTGTCTTGTTAATTACTCATGGATGAAAATTTTGCTGGTGTGGTATCAGCCAAAATAGACCCAGACAAAAATCAAATTATTGTTGTAGGTGATGGGGTTGATTCACTGTGCCTGGCCAATAAGTTTTGAAAAAAAAAAAAATGGGATGCTGTGCAAAATTGGTTAGTGTAGGTCCAGCGGTGGAGAAGAAATCCGAGAAACCTAAAGAAGACTCTAAAGAAAAATGCAAGCAATGCGAAGAAAAATGCAAGAAGCAATGCGAAGAAAAATGTAATTGCGGATCTGTATAATCAATCTAATTAACCGTTAAATACCAGAAAGAGATTTTTATGACACACACATTTGTCATCTTCACTTCGTAGACTTTTAAGCACGCACACGCACATATATTTGTCATCTTCACATCCTAGACTTTTAAGCATTCAGTATAATAATTTAAACTCTCAAAATATCTTGGCAAACACTTAATACTCCCAGTCCTTCCATTTTCTATTAAAAAAAGGATTATGCCTGTACAAAATTAATCTCAGTCAAAATAATATACTTGTTAAAGAAAAATGTATTTAACAGTGATACACTCGTCAAAAACTATTGGTTTGGCATCACTCCTTAGAAAGCTGGTGACCAATGCATATCGAATTATATAACACATTTTAATTATTAATCATTACAATTAGAGAGCTTACTTTCTTAAGGATTTATGTTTGCTTGACTGATTCACGGTGCAATTAATGACAATTTCTCTCACTAATGAAAAGTATATTTTTAATTATATTAATAATAAATACTGAAATAAGAATTCCAATTTAGTAAATTTTAATAAGAATTCCAATTTAGTAAAAAAAATTATTTGTTTAAATACTTCAAGGTAAATTTGTCGGGCTGGGTTTATATTATTCTTTTTCATCCGAACTTGTAATTAATTTCATTACTCTTGACTTGTGTGTTTGTACTTATTTCTGATGTCACTTCTCAAATTATACTGTAATTAATAATACGGTACTCCATAGTTAGGGTTGATGGAACCAAATAGTTGACTTGGATGAACCAAATAGTTGACTTGGATTTTTTTTTGGGGGGTGTGTGTGTTGGGTTGGGGGGGAGGGGGGAGGGAATAATGCTACACCTACATCTTTTTCTTACAACCATTTTTTTTACAATCTTAGGTGGCACAAATTCATTGGAATGTAGTGTAGAGTAGGTTGTAGTGGGTTGTACACATCTCCAATGAGATTGTGTTATCTAAAATTGCAAGGTTGTAAAGGTTGTAGGTGTAGCATTACCCTTTTTTGGGTTGTTTTGGCAGTGTTCAATGAGTTTGCACCATTTTCGATTACCATCTTTGTGCAGGAGCCATATTATATGGCGATCTATTTAGTGGAATGACCCACTTTTTGATTTATTTGGTCAAATGACCTAGTTTGAAAACTATTTAGCTAAATGACCTAGTTACTATTTGAATTTTTATAGTATACTTCTTATAGTAATTTATATAGGATGTGTGACATTTCTTTAAATTCTAAAAGTTTTTTGGGTTTTAGGATAATTTCTGTTTTTATTATTAAATTTTTGTTTTCTATTCTATAGCTTATAAATTAGTAATTAATTTAAAGAAAATTACAAAAATTATGTAAAAATTACTTACTTTAACTTGGCTCTGAAACCAACTTGTGTGCGGAGCGCGTGTCATGAAATCACCTGAAAAAGAAAAGAGAGTATCAAAAACTTTAAATTTTTAAAGATGATAGTTTTCTGTAAAATAATATTTTTCAAAATAATGTATATTGTCTATTTCAAAAAAGTAGTAAGGAATGTCATCTTCAAGTTCTCTCATATATTCTAATTCCGTCTCAGAGCTTTCACTATAACTATCATATGGGGGTTCTTCGAATTCTCCCATATGTCTATTTTCTTCTCCAATGTGTTCATTCTCTTCTAGAAATTGTCTGTATGTTGTTGTAGGGCTCCAGACATAACTATTATATACACCATTTTCATAAAGTAACAAAGATTTTTCATTGTCAGTTAAATCATCAATTATTTCAACATTTATATTACTAGTTTCTCCAGGATTTATTTGGTTTATTGTAATAATTATTACTCGTTGTATACTGAAAAAGAATAATTTAAATTCATAATAATCTTCCATACTTGTTACTCGATGAGGATAATAAACATAAAAAACTAGCTTGCATTCTATCACTTCCTAGATAGTTAAGCATTAATTCAAAAATGTCTGAGGCAATATCGAAATTATTACTATATATCCATTAGTTCTATTGGACAACTATAACTATAAAATTAAGAGTAGAGAGATTTCTAAGGATACCCTAAAATCAAAACAAAAAGGCCCATCATTCTTCCAACCAAGTTAAACCTCTTTGAGCTGCTATGTACCAGTTATTACCAGTGGATAAAATACCTCTGGTATGCACCCCGATTTCAGTGCTTCTTTTACGTTCCTCTCATCTCAGGATTACTATGCTCTCAAAAGAGCTTCATCCAAGAGACACGTCTGGAACAACTAATAGCACTTCGATACAGGCAACCACAACCTAGCTCGTTTCCTGCTACTAGGTGTATGGTCTAACTTTAGAAGGTTACAAATGAGACTTTTTTGCAAGATCCTTGAGGCAGGGCCTTACAAAACTCTCCCTAAGTAAGAAAATTTAGTTGCTCATACCTTATTTAGTAACAAATCTTGTAGCAGAACTCATGGAAAAATAATTTTATTTCTCCCAAACCCCTTACAGACTTTCTTACAAAATTATATGGAATTTATACTCCCTAGATCGTCTGCCTCTCTCCCTTACCCTGCTTTCCCTTTTATAGAAGAAGCGATGGCTCTACACCAGATACAATTATTGTTCTCCTTACATCATTGCTTACATCACAGATACAATTATCATTCTCCTTACATCATTGCTTACATCATAGATAAATAATTGAGCTAATTACTTCACTGCTTACGTTGGAGACATCTTTACGTGCTTCACATCAGAAACAACTCTTCGTCAGCCTTCTCTTGTTCTTTTCTGCAATAGTCACATGAATGCTGTGGTTCCATCCTCATCAATCTACAGTAGTGGACAGCTGTCTCTTCTGTCATTGTCATGTCACCTTTATCCAGGATTCGATATCAGCTGTCAAAGACTTCTTTCTTTGACCGTGACTGTTTAATTTTTGCTATATTGTAGATCATTAATTTTTTTGGGTCAGGGCTATCATAGATCCATATGTTACCGTCTCTGTTTTGTATGTCCTTTAGTTCACAATTCATTGTTCTAAACCCCGTAACTCTTCTTTCTGGGATTAGTTTTTCAAATTCTTCGTTCTTATATGGTATAATATTGGTTGCTCCAAACAGGATTTGTGCAGTCATCCCTATCTTTATAATATGTTCAGCTGGTAGTTCTTCATCATCTTCAAAGAATTATGGAATAGCTGAAAATACACGGACATATATTTTGGATGCCTTTGTGAGACCAAAATAACTTTTAGCAGCTTTATATACTTCTTTTGGTAACTGGCTAAGTTCTTCACATTCTCGAGATGGATAGATGCAGTGGATAAGTCATCTTTCAAACAATACCCTCATTGTTTTTGGATTTGCTTCTAGTAGTATGATCGCTTTGTTCATATATTGTTGAAAAATAGTTTTGATAAATTAGTTGACCTGAGTGGTCTGACATAATTTCTCAATATATTGTAAAAATAAATTCTTCTTAGAGTATTTTGGAAAATCTGAGAGTAAACTCTCTTTGTAGGTAGTAGGCTGTATGTATGTGGAGTTTTCCTCTTGTGTGGCTATTTCTGTGATCCCACTTGTATTTTGTGAGTTAATGGGTTCACTCCCTTCACTCATTTTTTCAATACGATCTGTATTTATATGTTGGTAAAATATACTTTGAAGACCACATATTTGCAGCTATAGTTGGTTAAATGCTCCTTTTAATTGCTCCACTGTCTCCTTTAAGTAGACTATATCCTGTTCTATATACTGCACTTTATTTTCCATTGTGTAAAAACAAAATTGTTAGCTTCTTGACAAGAAATCTGCTAGGATATTATGTTTTCCTTTTATATTTTCTATTGAGAAGTCATAATGTGCTAACTCCATTTGCCATCTTATCAACCTTTTATTTGCTATAATTGGGTCTATTATCTTGTTAATCCAACTCTTTGATTGTGTATTGTCTGTTCATACTGTAAATTTTGTATGTATTATGAATAACTCAAACTTTTTTTATAGCTTTTAAAATTGCTAGTGGTTTTTTTTCATTTATGTGGTAATTTTTTTGGGTCTGTGTGAATGATCCACTAGTATATCTGGCTAGACTTTCTTCATCTTCTATTTCAATAAATTTTAATACTGCTCCCTAATTATTTTCACACGCATCTATTTTTATTATCCATGAACATTCTTTAACAGGTAATCTTAGCTTATGTAATTCTGAAGTTTATTGTTTTAATATTTTAAGTCTTTCTTTATCCTTTCGGGTCCATTCCTATTTCTTAAACTTTTTCAGTTTTTGTTGTAACCAATTTGTTTTTGCTGATAAATTTAGTATGTAACCTCTTGTTTGATTTAGTAACCCTATTAATGATTGTACTTGTCTTTTTTCTTTTAGGACATTAGGAAATGACTTTATTTTTTCTGCTATATGTGTCTGTAATTCTATTCCTTCGTGTGATAATTTTGTTTCTAAGAATTCTATCTCAGTTTTGAATAATTGCATCTTCTTTTTTGATAGTATAATACCTGCATTTTTCACTATTTCTATGAATTTTAATAGATGTTCTTTATGTTGTTCCTCATTTTCGGATCCTATTAGAATATCATCTACATATGCTAATATGAAATTGTTGTATTTTTCAAAAAAATTATCCATATATTCTTGAAATACTCCTGGGCTATTTTTATAACCGAATGTTAATACATTCCATTTATAAAATCTTTGAGGTGTGCTAAATGCTGTTAAAGGTTTTGAATCTCCTATTAGTTTTACATGGTAAAATACTGATTTACAATCAAATTTCGAATATATTTTTCATGTTCTTATTATGTTAAGTAGTATTTGCATGTCTGGTAGTGGGTATCCAAATCTCTTAGTATTTTTATTTAGTTCCTTATAATTTACTACCATTTGAGATTTACCTCTTTTTTCTTCTGAATGCTTTCTTACTATGAATGCTGGTGATGAATGTGGACTTTGTGATTTTCTTATGTAATTATTTTCCATTAATTTTTTAATATGTATTTTGAACTCTTCTAGATGTGTTGGGGTATGTCTTATAGGTTTAATTTTTATTATTTTGTTCTTATCTATTAACTCTGTGTGTGCTGTGGGTTTACTTAAGTCCCATTTTGCCAAGGGATCTTCTTCGTACAGATCTTCTAATTGTTTTTGTAAAATTTCTTTTATAGTTATTTCTTGGACTTGTTATATTCTAGTTTTGTTTGGTAAATATTGATATTCACCACGCTTGGTTGAAGAAACTCTGATGTGTGGTAGGTCGGTTCTAGAATAAGGTTGGGTTATTCCAATTGCTATTGCTTAGTGTTGACAAGGTATCGTAAATACAACCGATTTATGTGATATAGTTATAGGATAATATTATTGGAAAAAGTCATTTCCTAATAGCACATCATTATTCATATCATCAAAATGGTATATTATTGGTATTCTTAGTATGTAACTTCCTATTTGTACATTAACATTTTTTTGATACTTATCAAGTATGATAATTTGTCCAGTTAATCCAATTATTACCTTTTTATTATATCCATCTTGTTTCCATTTTTGGTAGTATATTTTCGCTGCATAGGCTAGCGCCTGCTCCGGTGTCTATTAGACTATGGTAGTTTCTTGATTTGTATCCTTCGTAAACAAATTCTGTTAGTATGTATAATATTTTTTTGTTGCTCTTAATGGATTTATTTATCTAATATTCTATTTATTATCATACTTTCATTGTTTACTGTTATTGTGATCTTTTCTTCTTGAACTGAGTAAGGTTGTACTTATGTAAGGAAGTCAGTTCCTAATAGCATTTCATTAACATGGTGTTCTGGGTCTACGTGTAAGTGTAATAATATTTCCTTTTTACCATTGATCCTCAGCAGTAGTATAATGTTATGTACAATTGGATGTCTATTATTGTAATAGTTTAGGTAGTAATATGGGTTTTCTAATGTTATTAATTCAGTAGTTTTTACATTTATTTGTTTAATATGTGAATTAGTAGCTCATGTATCGACTAAGGCAATTTGTTTATTCTATTTCCCATTGTCATAATATTTTATTTCTATTTTAAATTGGTTATTGTTTTGATGTTCTAATGTATTTATTATTGGTATTAATTCCAATTTTTATTGCTTATTTTTTATTGATAGTGATCTCTTTCCGAACATTATTTATGGTGCTTTTCCTTTTGCAGTTTCTTTTATTTTATTAAAGTCGAATTCTATATAATTTGGTATAGTCATTTCAGGGTTTTCTCTAGCTGGTTTGTATCTTATAATTTTGTTGAATAGCGGCTCTATTTTAAAATTATCTGTATTTCTATTTTTTACTTCGTGTTTGCTAGTGAAAGTATAAATATTTCTTATTTGTATACTCATAACTTTGTTTTTTTCTATCATTTCTATTCCTTATAACCTATGATACATGACTAGACTTTTATCTTTATTTTTTTCTGCCATGCTTATAGAGAAATTAGGTTTTATTGTAAATTTTATCTTTTGGTACATTAGGTTTTCTTGTACTATTCCTATTAAGGCATCTTGTGTACTTGATATTATCCTATCGTTCATCAGGTATATTTCCAGGGGTGTATTTATCCCCTCCTTAAAATAAGCTTTTATTATTATTTGTACTGCTTCTAAATGTATGTGTATTCATGTTTTTCTGTTTTTCTCATTTATTTTTTTCATTTCTTGTCTTATTATTCTTTCGGTTATGAATATGATTATGGTTTTCCCTTGTGCTTGTTTAATGTCTATAGTTGTTCATTATTTCTAGCTATTATGATTGTACTTTCCTTTCTTTCGAATATTGGTAGTTTACAAATTTCTCTTGGAATTGTATCTAATTTGGTCACTCTTATTTTATCGTATTTTTGTATGTCAAAACACATTCTTTCTCTTACTTTGTCATTGTTTTCTTCTCTTTCTAAAGGTTCTCCTATTTCTGTTATTTCTGTCATCATGTTTATTTCACATTCTTCTGTTTCACCTTCACTACTTTCACTATCTTCTTCCATTACCATTATTTTTTCATCTTCACTTATTTCTTACCATTCTTCATCATATTCTATGGGTTCATAGTTTATATTGTTCATTTCTTCAATTTCTTCTATGTATTTTACATTTTCTTTTTTCATTCTTTCAGAGCAATTTGGTAATATATGTCCTACCTCTCCACATATGTAACAATTATATTTCTTAGGATTTTTCATATACTGTCTATTTTTATTTTTATTCATTCTTCTAAAGTATTTTTTATTCGGTTTTATATATCTCTTAAAAGTTTTTCTATATTTTGGTTTATATTTTTGGAATTTGTGATGATTTTTCTTTGTATAATTATACTTATTATTGCATCCCCAATGATTCGGTCTTGCATCTTCACAACAAATTTTCTGTTTATATGTTCTATAGTATTTCATTGTTGCTCTAGCATCTTAGCATACTTTATCCCTATAATCCTTTACGAATTGTGTTCTATATCCTAAAGTGTCTACCTCTGGTTTTACTTTCTCACTTATGTATGCACTATATATGTTTATACTCCATGGATCTGGTAGTTTTAGAAAGAATGAGTCCAAAATTGCACTCTTTTCTTCTTTTGTATAATAACTATCTTGAAAATATTCTCGGAATTCACAAGCATAGTTGTCAAAATAGCACACGTCGCATATTTCTAAGTTGCTTAATCTTCATCTTGCTTGATTCTTTTTGTATATAGTGTGTTTGTCTCCTTTATCGTATACACTCGAATTATGTCCTTATTGCTATCTCGTAATTCGTAATTATTCCTTTTAGACCTAAGGTTCGTTGTGCTAAGGTTTCTTCAGTTCCTCTATCATCAGTTAGTCCTGATTTTCTTATAGTATTTCTTTAGGTAGTTTAATAGTTACTTTTTTTGTTAGTAACAAGTATTCTAATATTTCTTTACTAGCAATATGCTTCCTTTCTGTTAATCTTTTATCCATGTATCTAATCTTGAATTTTGAAAGATTTTTTAATTTTAGTTTTTTTATTTTCTGTGAATTTTTCAGCTTTTATAGGGATAAAATATATTATAGTTTATAATTTATAAAGTAGGGTTATATATAAAATTTTGTTTTTAGGTTATTATATTAATAGGGTTAGTTAGATGTTATATTTTATAAAAGTGGATCGTTTGGCTAAATCTTTTTGAAAATGGGTCGTTTGGCTAAATAATGAGTGAAAGTGGGTCAGTTATTAGAGTTAGCTCATTATATGCCATATTCGCCAAGGAACGATTGACTTGGATCTAGGTCTTCTTATGATAAAGAAATTATAGATTTTTTTTTTTTGATAGGGGAAATAAAGAAAATTGAGTTTTTCGTTGATGCGGAACTGGATCTTCAAATATTTATTTCTTGGGAGATTTTAGTTGATCCCATCTTTTCGATCAAGATATAAGTCAAAACTAGAGATCTTGAATCAATAAAATAGTTAGAAATTACCACTAATTTGTGACTCAGATGGTAAGAAATTGATATGGATAATGGACGTCTCAAGTTTAAATTACGCTACGTCGTAGTTTTCATTTCAATTTTTTTAAAAAATAATCGTAAGTGCAAATTACTATACGGAAATGATAATAAGCTGATATAAAGAAAGAACAAGTAAATAAAAATAATAAAAATAGGAATATACCGATGCGAACTAGTGGTAATTAAGCTTAGCTTCACTTAATATGTATCATTTTCTTTTCTGTTTACTGGGGACAAAGTAGGGATACAAAAAAACCTCTCCCATACATCTCTAATATTATAATGGGAGAAGGCCTTAGTGTCATTTATCATTGTATCATTCTACCAACATCTGCAATTGTATCATTCTACCAACATCTGCAACGCACGTACATAACTAATATAAAGGAGGTTTCCGGTTCAAATCCTCCCTTACGTCAGAGTTTTTATTTTTATTTTTTGAAATTATTAAACGTGCATCGAACGTGCAAATTACTAGTAAAACTAAATAGAGAGGCCTAATGTCATAATTCATATGGATAAAATAATACAAGATAATCATAAATTAATAAATCAAGTGTGACACATCTATTAAAATTTGAATGATAGAAAAAGGGCGCCTTAACTTCACCACTATCCATCTATAATTAGTGTACGTTAGCAAGGTCCATATCCAAAATTACTATTTATTTGTCAATTCTTAACTACACAAATTTCCTTGATAATTCATATTTACAATAAAATTGATAAACTCCATCACACAAAAAGTGAGATACTACAATTTTACACACACAATCAACCATATAAGTAAAACATACATGGTATATTATTACTCCATTCTCCTAAATACAGTACAAGAGGCCAACCACTTATTTGCGTTCATGCACTTGTTGAAGAAATTACAGTCTACATAATTGTACAAGACGGATTAGGATCTTGAGTGGCGTAAGTGTAAGGATAGGGAGTGGCGTTGTAAGCCGGAGTACTAGGCCACATTTCAACCATCTTTCCTCCATTTCTGAACTTCTCCTTCTCCTTCTCCTTCTCGTCGTGGAATGAAGACACAACAAGAAGCTCTGCAGATCCCATTTGCTTCCTTAGCATCATGGTTAGCTTGACTGAGTCGATGCCATCACCAGTGACTACAAGTCGGTCATTGTCGACTCCCTCTATTTTGGTTGATATAATCCCTGAAGTATAGAAGTACAGACAATTACAAATTGCAGAAAGATGAGTCAATGCGGTCATTTGTGATTGAATTTTTATTTATTTAATAATATTATAATTATTATAATTATTGCTTTGGCATCTTCTATGTCTGTTCATGAAATATGCTAGTTTTATGAGATGATAACAACTACGAGGTTAAAGGGTTTAGTGAAAAGCATGTCATGTTTATATCGGATTCTTTTTCCTATTTCTAGTTGTACAAAAAGCATTTTCCTATAGCATATAATGCAGGAAACAAATCCTAAAGTTTTATTCTTTAATACGATCTCGATTAATAACAATATTTATTGAAAATTGTAATTTTTACAATTCATTACTACTACTGAATTTGTATGAGAAAATGATGAAGCTGAAGAGAATCCAGTGTGTGAGAAATATGCATGCGGGTCATTTTCTCTGGAGAATCCTAAATCGAAAATGCAAAATATCAGAAGTATGTCCATGTAAAAATGTTATAAAAAAAATTTTCAAAATGCCGTAATCCATAGTATTCCATTGTTTGCCAAAAAAGACTAGAGAATGAAACAAAAAAAAGTCAGTTCCATTCCACCAGTTACCAAACACACAACATATAAAGTTAATTCATTCCTTTTCTTTCTTTCCATTCCTCTCCATTCATTTTCATTTCAATCCTTTCCATTCCTCAACTTAAATGTTTCCAAACAGACCCTAAGCGAAAGTTTCCCGAATTGAAGTATAATTAATCAAAAAAATTAACAAAACAATACTTGAACTGAACTCTTCGGAAAAAAAAATTTAACAAATTTAAAAAATAATTATAAAAAAAAAACATATCAGTTGAAGAAGAGAATCTAAATCCATCCATATAAATAGAGTAAAATAACCAAATTAACATATAAAAATCCCGTCTATTATTTCTAAGTTCGATCTTCTTAATTAATAACTTTGTCAAAAGCAAAATGGTTTTAAGGATTGAATAACCGCATACCTGGCAATCCGGCAGCTATTTTTAGCACTTTGGATCGCTTCTTCGCATCTTTCATTGACACTCGAATCACCACCTTTTGCTGCACCAAATCAAAGTATATACAAACAATCAAAATTCACATAAAAATAATTGAAACACACAAACTAATGGATTGACGAACTTGATAGAACATACCTTTCCCATTTTCTTGAAGTTCTAAGGTTTGTAATAGAATAGGAACTTCGATTGTTAGTTGTACTTGAAAAGCTTTTTCCTACTGCGGTATTTATAGCAGGGGGAATTGGCACTTGACTTGACTTTAGACTTTAGAGAAAGGATAAATTTGTTTTTATTAGTCTTGCACTCAAAATATGACAAGATGTAAGGCTTAGTCATTAGCTTCACAAGTTAAGCTTCCTTCCCTTTCATTGTCTTTTCCTGATAAGCGGTTTTACATCTTTGGGTGCGTTTATGTTTAAATTCTAAGTGCAGAATAACTCATCAACGAGATGTAAAATAATAGTAACACAAGCAATAGAACAAAAGCAATTAAAATGTAACACATAAAAACACACGAAATTTTTTCAATGTTCACTCAATACAATGACAACTTTTCCGCACAGAGGAACGCATGCGATTTTCACTAGAAATATAAAGAATAAGTTTACAATTTCTCAAAAACTCACCTTCAAGGTGTAGGCTCTCTCTCTCTCTCTCTCTGACGACTGATAGATCTATATATTCTGATAGAACTCTCTTCACTTAACCCTAAAATCGTACTCAGTACAATATATATATATATATATATATATATATATATATATATATATATATATATATATATGCTCCATTGAAAACGAATTTGTTTTTACGGGTTAAAAAAAGCGATCTGAGCCATTGGATCGCTCTTGGTCGTGATCAGCGGCTCAGATCGCTGCCGCCCATCACCCAATATCACTTCAGTGGCGGAGGGTTATTTTGGGAATTTCTTTCTAAATAACTCTTCGCCTGATTCGCTTTGAAAAATTGATATAACCTAGGCCGTTGTTCTCTAGGTTATAAAAAATTGAATCATAGGCCATTGTTTGAAACAACGACCTTCATTCAATTTTTTATAACTTAGGCCGTGGGAACAACGACCTAGGCTATAAAATTTCGTTGTTTCAAATAACCTAGGCTATAAAATTTTATAACTTAGGCCGTTGTTGGGAACAACGGCCTAGGTTATAAAAAATTGAATGGAGGCCGTCGTTCCAAACAATGGCCTATGATTCAATTTTTTATAACCTAGGCCGTTGTTTCCAACAATGGCCTCGGTTATATCAATTTTTCATTAGCGAATCAGGCGAAGAGTTATTTGGAACGAAATTCCCAAATTAACCCTCAGCTGATCAAGTAAAATAGGTGATGGGGGGCTTGATCTGAGCTGCTGATCACGATCATGAGCGATCCAACGACTCAGATCGTTGTTTTCCAACCCGTATAAACTAGACCCGTTTTCATTGGAGAATTTCCCATATATATATATATATATATATATATGTGTGTGTGTTTACTTCAGATTAGATCTCAGCCACAGATCAAACAGCACCGCACGGTCGATCGTACATTTGGACTGTCGACTGCAACTATCCTTCGAGTATACAGGGATCCAATAGAGAGCGGGATGGTCGACTATGTAATCGACTGTTCATTTTCTTTGAAAGTACAGGGTTTCAACAGAGAGCAAGACGGTTGACTGTGCGGTCGACCGCACAACTCTCCACATGAAAGATGTGCATGTCGGTTGTTGGTGCAGTTGACTGCGCGGTCAACTGTACTTTTCTGCCTGCAGCTGCATGCTGCTGTTGAGTTGCTTGCTCCCACTTCAACGCTTCTCCTCCTTGTCAATCTTCTTCAACTCATTATCGTGTATTGGATCCACAGACCCCAACAATCTCTCACTTTGAGACATATATACGAATTCTCTAACATGTTCTTCATTCTTCCATTGGCTTAATCTAGGCATGTACCTTTGCGAGTCTCCTCAACTATTAATCTAAAGACAATCCGATAGCGGTATAGCAGAGTTGATACTTCCTGCTATCCACTACCTTCGTGAGCATTTCCAATGGATTCTCAGTGCCAAGAATCTTAGATAGCTTCAACCATTTATTTTCAACCGCCATTATAATAGATTGGTACCTTATCTAAATTTCTCAAGTCCTAAAGTGATATGCCGAGTTTTTCGCCAAGAAAACTGCATTTGGGGTGTCACACCATAGCTCTCCTACGGGTTGCTTTCTACCCAACAGTTTCATAAGCTCTGAAATTCACAACATGTCTTTCGTTGCCTCTGTGAGTGTCATAAACTCTGACTCCGTGGTTGACTTGCTACAACCTTTTGTAGCTCAGATGTACGTCCAACTGTAAATACATACCCTGTAGTACTTCTGCAATCATCACGACTGCCCAAAAAATTTGCATCCACATAACTATGTACATGCAAAGAATCTCCCCCAAAACAAAGTGAGTGATCTGAAGTACTTGTAAGATACCTGATAGTCCACTTCACTGCATCTCAATGTTGTTTACCTGGATTCTTCATGTAACGAAAAACAACTCACACTGCTTACGCGATGTCTGGTCTTGTAGACATCATTGCATACATCAAACTCCCAACAACTGAGGCATAAAGAACTACAGTCAATTCATCCATCTCTACCTTCATTGTCGGACAAAACTCCATACATAACTTGAAGTGTGCGGCCAAGGTACAAGTGACTAGCCTCATGCCATCCATATTGACTCTTTTGAACATCTTCTTCATGTAGTTAGCTTATGATAACCAAAGCTTCTTACTTTTTCTATCTCTACTAATCTTCATGCTGATAATTTGTTTTGTTTCACCCAAGTCTTTCATTGAAGACTCTGAAACTAGCGCCTTTTTTACATCCTTGATTTTCTCCATACATGAACCTACTATCAACATGTCATCCACATAAAATGCATATGTAACTATATCATTGTCTTCATATCGACGAACATATACATAATGATCCGTTTCGCATCTCTTGAATTTTTTTCCTCTCATGAAGCTGTCAAACTTCAAGTACCATTGCTGTGGTGCTTGTATGAGTCTGTAAAGACTATTCTTCAGTCGACACACCAAGTCATCTTTCTCTTTTACTTCAAAACTTGTAGGTTGTCTCATGTACAGCTCTTTTTTGACATCACCATAAAGTAATGTTGTTTACACATCCAACTGCTCTAAGTACAAGTCTTCAACTATCATAATACTAAGCAGAACATTGATTGAAACCATCTTCACTATCAGTGCAAAAATTTCACTGGAGTTGACACATTCCCTTTGAGAGAAGCATTTCACAACAAGCCTTGCCTTATACCTCTTACTGTCATCTGCCTTATTCTTGACTCTAAAAATTTTATTTGTTCATAAGAGCGTGTTTCCCTGTAGGTAACTTGGCCAACTTCCAAGTTTGGTTATGTTCCAAGGAGTTCATCTCATCCCTGATGGCTGACTCCCACTGAATTCGAGCCTTATCCTTCAAAGCTTCCTCATGAGTCTTTGGATCTCCTGAATCTGTATACAAAACATGCTCATGAACTATATTAGCTGATGGATCAAATATCTTGGTTGGTATTCTCTCTCGTGATCTTCTCAATGTGGATACCAGTTCACCAACCGGATCAGGATCCCCAAACTACTCTGGCTGTACCTATTCATCTTGGATATCCTACTCATTCCTAACCGTCTCATCATGAGCCTCATGTGCTGATGTGGTTGCCTGATGTTGCACTATATGGACCCCACCACTAAGGTCACCTTCAGAATCTGAATTTGAATATAAATCTGAGTCTGAACGTGAATCTGACTCTACACTAGTTGTACTACTTTGACGTGTGTGTCTGTCCTTGTACAAGACCTCTTCATTAAACACTATATTTCTATTGCGAATGACCTTGTTATCCACAAAATTCTAAATTCTGTAACTGTTACCGCTAAATCTGGTGTGGGGGCAAACAGATAGTATTTGTGGATTCTTGGAAAACCTGAATAACAAACCTGAACCTGTTCTACCGGAGTTTGACCGCTGACTCCCACCGTTCACCTGTAAAAAGTGCGAGACACCGGGGTTGATCCCGGGGACGCATCCTTCGATGCTCAAGTCAATAACCAGGAAGATTATGAAAGAGCGTAAATTGGCAAAAGATTGATTACCTCTTAATGGAGATGGATGTGAGGTATTTATAGCCGCCTTTGGGACCGAATTAAGCATGTAATCCCTGTGCTTAGATAAGGAATGTAATCCCTAATTCCCAGTGAAAGGATAGATATGAATCAGGGCCGTTAATTAGGATTAATCAGAAATCCTAATTCTATCCTGGTAGATCGGGTTTGCTGCGGGTTGAAACCCGCACCCAGATGAGGTGGATCTGTTCGCGGGTTAATGGATCTTTGAGGAGGATAACCAGTACCCGCTTCAGACCCATTGGTAGGTGAAATTACCATTTTACCCCCAGGCTTTAAGATTCGTTCCTGATTTGGATGGTTCTGATTTAACCCCATTTTTAGCCATATCATGAGCCCCCCACTCCCGAAGACTGAGCTTGATCAGCCTTTGAAGAGTAGTTTTACTGTCTTAATGGCTGGCGGAGTTGTATTGGAGTCCAAATGGAAGGTTTCGAATCTTTGCAGGAGGCAGTATGGTGATTTTCTAAGTTAGTTGCGTGTTCTGAGTTGTTCTTCAGCTCTTCTGGACATTTGGTGATTTTTATCTATTTTTTTGGAATATTTACTTAATTTTGCAAAGTTTCGATTCGTCGTTCGAGGGTCTTAATAAATGGTCCTAGCCAATAATTATTCACTCCGGGGCTCAAAAATATTTCCCCGGCTTTATAATTATTTTCCAGGATTTTTAATTAATTTTTCCGAATATTTAACCATTTTTTCGCAATTTTTAAGTAAATAAAACGATTTTAATAAATAAAATACCAAATTACGGCGTGGCGCGATCTGGACCGTTAATCCTGTGCCGGCACGAATTTCTGAAAGATCAGATGGACAGGGTCGCTCGGCAGCAATTTCTCCGCTTTTGTGGGTCGGATGGTCACTTGCTCGGAATCCGAGCAAAGTGGCTCGGTTTTTTCCTCGCGCGAGTGGCTCGGATTGCTAGTCGCTCGGCTCGGAATTCCGAGCGATGTGGAGCGATCTGCGCCGTCGCATCTCAGCGCAGATCTCGAGGTGGGCACAGTTCCCAAGAAAACACTATCTTGTCGTTTATTGGACGTGGCATAATCTGGACCGTCCATCATCTCAGGCGTGATTTTCGCAACGATCCAATGGTTGGAGACGCTCAGTGATGAACACAAGAATATTCACATTTAGGAGCAATAATCTTATTATAAATGCACATGTAAAAGCTCTATATGTGGTATTTAACTCTTATTTTCTCTTTTCAATAGGAAATAACCAAAAGCAGCAAAACGAAGCAGATTCCAGACGAATACAGACTGAGAAATAATATACAGGGAACTGCAGAAGCAACAGTCGACTGGCTCTTCAGCAGTCGACCAGACAGAGAGTTTGCTAAGCCTCGGCACAGTCGACTTCCCCAAACACCAGTCGACTTGACCGAGAAATTGTGAAGCCACAGATGTCTCAGTACCAGTCGACTTACATCCAAAGCAGTCGACTGGTACGCGGCAGAGTTAATAGATAAGATATTCAAAGATACACCTACATCTAATTCCAAATCTATTTGAATCCAGATTTTATGCGAATTCTCCAACAAACCCAAGCCAAAGACAGGGGATTGGCAAGAGCACGTGGTTAGCAGATATGGAATAAAAGAAGAAAAGAGAAAGATATAAATCAGCCGATCAAATAAGGAAAGAAATAACAAAGAGAGGGACTTTCCTGAAAAAGGGGGAAACCCTAATTCTTTAGCCGCGCTCTATAAATATCAGTCAAGAGATGTCGCAGACTCTCTCTCTGGACTCCATCTTTTGATCATCATCTTCCACAAACACCCACCACCGAATCACAAGAGTCTGAGCGTTCAAGTCATCAACAGGGGTATTATTCTACCAGCATCGAGGAAGGAGATAGGAGATCAAGTATTCGAAGGCAGCCGACTGTGTGACAGCCAGTCGACCTCATTGCCGGACTTCATTAGTTTATTTCTTCTTCTTCTATTCTTTATGTTGGTCATGTATTTGAACTTGTTGATTAATAAAAGTATTATTATGTGGAACTAAATTCTATAGTTGGGTAGATTGAAGCCGTAGTTATGTAGTGTTATGTTCTTCTAAAATTCTTCTATCTTACTTATTGATTGAACCCGATTGTATTGGTATAGATTGATGGTAATCAGACTTGTTCTCAAAGCTCTGAGAGCAGTCGACTGAGGTGAGAGCCAGTCGACGGACGTACAGAGCTTGAGAAATCCAAGTTTGCATTACCACCTATCTGAATCTGTTATATGAGCATATTGAGACGACCCGTATCTCGTGCCCGTAACTTGTAACAAGAGAATCTTTAGGGGTTCCTGGTTCAATCAACTTAAGGGATCTAGATCTGATACCAATTTCTAGAACCTTGAGTGTTTGTTCGTTTTCACTGATCTTATGTTTTCTTTAAGTACAACTTAGTAGATACCATGCTAAACACTTAATGAAAGAAACGAATTAGAGTAGATACCATGCCTAATTCTTGGCTTAGGGAAACAGTACTTTAAGGAGTAGATACCATGCCCTTGAAGGGAACAGACATGAGTAATAAGAAGAAGTTCAGAAGGTGACTTAGCATTACTACTATTGGTGGAAATCTAAACCCAACTACTTCATAAATATTTGTGATTCAACACTTCTTAATTTAGTTTTAATATTTTTATTTCTTTTAGATTTTCAAACAACTCTTTATGATTCTTCTTCTTTTTATTGATTAGTAAGTTAAAGTCTACAATCTCTGTGGGATCGACCCTTGCTATTGCTACGCTTCTATAAACGATTCGTGCACTTGTGAGGTTTTTAATTTGTGTCTAGTTTATCTATTTAATTAGGTATCCAGATTGCACAACAAGTTTTTGGCGCCGCTGCCGGGGATTGTCTAGTATTTTAACTTACAGATCAGTAGGAAGTTTTTATTTTCTTTCTTTTAATTTTATTAATCAGTATTTTTCTTTTAGGATACAGGATTTTGGTGGATGCACGGAAGGAGATCACTTCGTCCAGAGCTACTACCAATTGACGCAGAAACAGAACGCACTTTGCACAGGTTAGGTCGACTGATTGCGACCAACCAGTCGACTGTCCACACGAACCAGTCGACTGTCCAGAGACCCAGTTCACATACAGCAATGGCAGAAGAAATACCCAATCGAGTGCCAATGCAAGACAAGTTCACGCCTAAGAACATCGAGCAACCTTCCTGCATTGCGTATCAACCTAATGTCACAGGGAACATGCATCTATCTCCTCAGTTACTTAGTATGGTTCCCCACTTTAGTGGCAGACCAGATGAAGAGCCTCATCTCCATTTACAAGACTTTTTTGATCTTTGCAGGACACAAAGCGTCCAAGGGCTTACCCCTGAACAAATCAGGTTAATTTTGTTTCCTTTTTCCTTAAAACTTAACGCTAAACTATGGTATAATTCTTTGGAACCAGGATCAATAAACTCATGGGAGCAATTGGCGACAAAGTTCTTAAAAGAATTCTTTCCAGCCCAAAAGACCAAACAACTGAAAAGGGAGATTCAACTCTTCCAACAAAAGGATGGAGACTTATTTTTCGAAGCATGGAAGGATTTCAAGAACAAACTTCTCAAGTGTCCAACACACAACATGCCTAAAGATGATCAGGTACAAGCTTTTTATGAAGGTTTAAACGATACTAATAAGGCAATTATGGATTCAGCTTGCAACGGGATCTTAATGAGGAAAAGCAGCGAAGAGGCCATAGAACTATTTGAAGAACTCAGCGAGAATTCACAACAATTCTCAACAAGGAGGGGCCCTTCCAAAAAACAGGGAGTACGAAATCTCTAATAACAATAACATTCAATTGGAAATGATAAACATGAATAAGAAAATTGATATGCTTGTTAATGCAATGTCTATGATGGGTGGAGTTAAAAATCAAACAAATGAAATTTGTGCAATTTGTTCTCATGTAGATCATACCACTGATACATGTCCCATGTCTTCTTTCACAGATCAGGAGCATGCGAACTATGTTGGTCGAGGAGTGTTCCCACAAAAGAACAATCCCTTCTCGAACACATACAACCCAGGATGGAGGAACCATCCAAACTTCTCCTGGAGCAATAATCAGAATAATCAAGGGACTCAATTCACACAAGGACATGCACGAAACTTCCAAATGGGAAGTGGGATTGATAGGCCAGTTCAAGAACAGAAGAAGTTGGATTTTGAATCCACAGTTCTTCAATTTCTCCAACAACAACATCAAACAAGCAACCAACAAGGGCAAGCAATTCAGAAGTTGGAAACACAGATTGGCCAAATTGCTAAAGAATTAAGCGAACGAAAGGCAGGGGAACTTCCATCACAAACTATACCAAACCCTGGTGGCCAAGAACAGCTCAAGGCAGTCACAACATTAAGAAGTGGTAAGATAATTGACAACAAAGTTGGAACACACACAGAAGACGCAGAATCACAACCATCAAAAATTGTGGGGTCCAACAAGGTAAGTGAAAAAGAAAGAACAGTATTACCACCATTCCCTCAAAGGTTAGTCAAGCAAAAGAAAGAACAACATTTGACATCTTTGAAACTCTCAAAAAGGTAGAAATTAATATCCCACTACTTGATGCTATTAAACAAATTCCTTCTTATGCTAAATTCTTGAAAGAATGTTGTACTCACAAGAGAACATTTCAGGTTAGGGAGGATGTGGCTTTGACAGAAGAAGTGAGCGCTGTCTTATTAAGAAAATTACCTCCAAAATTAAAAGACCCAGGTAGTTTCACCATTCCTTGCAGGATTGGTGAGCACTTCTTTGAGAAAGCACTGCTAGACTTGGGGGCAAGCATCAATCTTCTCCCATACACCATCTATGAAAAGCTAGGATTGGGGGAACTCCAACCAACATCCATCACGTTGCAGTTGGCAGATCGCAGTATCAAAAGACCTAGAGGTATTTTGGAAGATGTCCTAGTTCAGGTAAACGATTTCATTTTGCCTGCTGATTTTGTTGTGTTAGACATGGAGGACTCCTCAATGCCATCTTCTCTACCAATCATTTTAGGTAGGCCCTTTATGAGTACGGCTGATATAAAAATTTGCGTTAAAAATGGTACTATAAGCATGAAAATAAACGGAGAGAAGGTTGAATTTAAAATGTTTGATACACTGAAATTTCCACATGATGATCATGAATGCTATAATGTTGATGTGGTTCAGGAGATTGTTGATCAAACATTTCAGGTACATAGCGTTGAACCACTACAAGCCACAATTACACAATCTCTGACTTTATCTAATGTTGAACAGGAATATGATGACTGGGAGATTGCAGAGACAATACATCACCTTGACACTTCACAGTCATACTCAGGTAAGTTTGCACCAGTATTTGAAAAATTAGTGACTGATGACATTTTTGTTTCTACAGACAAGTCGACTGGTGCACTGGACAAGTCGACTGGTGAAGAGGATCAGTCGACTGTCCAGACTGCTACCAGGGACCAGTCGACTGCACCAAGACTTACAGACCCAGTGCTTAAGCAGCTGCCCGACCATTTGAAGCATGCATATTTAGGCGAGAACCAGACGCTACCAGTGATAATTGCTGCGAACCTAAGTGCACAGGAAGAAGATAAGCTGCTAAAGGTATTACGAGAACACAAGAGTGCAATAGGATGGACCATTGCAGACATCAAGGGAATAAGTCCATCCAAATGCATGCATCGAATACTCCTTGAAAACGATGCAAAACCAAGCAGGGAGGCACAGAGAAGGCTTAACCCAAACATGAAGAAAGTGGTAAGAGCGGAGATTCTGAAGCTACTAGATGTTGGCATCATCTACCCTATCTCAGATAGTAAATGGGTAAGTCCTATACATGTAGTGCCTAAGAAAAGTGGAGTCACAGTGGTGACAAATGAAGACAACGAGCTTATCCCTACTAGAGTGACCACAGGATGGAGGGTATGCATTGATTACAGGAAACTGAACAACGAAACCAGGAAAGATCACTTCCCTCTTCCTTTTATTGATCAAATGTTGGAAAGATTAGCAGGATATAGTCATTATTGTTTTTTAGATGGTTATAGTGGTTATAATCAAATTGCTATTGCTCCAGAAGATCAAGAAAAAACCACTTTTACATGTCCTTTTGGTACTTTTGCATACAGGAGGATGCCCTTTGGATTGTGCAATGTACCAGCTACATTTCAGAGATGCATGATGAGTATATTTTCAGACATGGTGGAAAGGTTCATTGAGGTATTTATGGATGATTTTAGTGTTTTTGGATCTTGTTTTGATGAATGCCTTAACCATTTGCAGCTTGTACTTAAGAGATGTGAAGAATGCAATTTAGTACTGAATTGGGAAAAGTGCCATTTCATGGTACAACAAGGTATTGTGTTGGGACATGTGGTGTCAAAAAGAGGCATAGAGGTAGACAAAGCGAAAATAGATATAATTTCAAAACTACCCCCTTCAACTACAGTTAAGGGTGTTAGGAGCTTTCTTGGACATGCAGGGTTCTATAGAAGATTTATAAAAGACTTTTCAAAAATCTCCAAACCCCTTTGTGATTTGTTGGCTAAAGATGTTGAGTTTGTATGGACAGAAGAGTGCACAACTGCTTTTGTTACATTAAAAAATCTTCTCACTTCTGCACCTATTGTCATGGCACCAGATTGGAGCCACCCTTTCGAGCTAATGTGTGATGCAAGTGATTATGCTTTAGGGGCTGTGTTAGGTCAAAGAATCAATAAGAAACCCCATGTTATTTACTATGCTTCTCGAACTTTAAACGATGCACAGCTAAATTATTCCACTACTGAAAAAGAAATGTTAGCTGTTATTTTTGCTGTAGAGAAGTTTAGATCATATTTGATTGGTTCTAAAGTTATTGTTTTCACTGACCATGCTACTTTGAGATATTTATTTGCGAAAAAAGATGCTAAGCCTAGGTTGATCAGATGGGTGCTGTTGCTTCAAGAATTCGATCTTGAGATTAGAGATAAAAAAGGAAGCGACAATGTTGTTGCAAATCACATGTCCAGGCTACTGCAGGAGGAAGAAAGAATTGTGCCGCCACTTAATGAGACTTTCCCAGATGAACATCTCTTTGAAATAAACTTATCCTCGGGACAGTCGACTGGTACCAGGACCAGTCGACTGGTATCTCACTGTTTAAATTTTCCATGGTTTGCTGACATTGTAAACTATCTAACCGCTCATGTTTTCCCTCCAGGTATGACAAGTCAGGAAAGAACGAGACTGGTGGCTATGTGCAAGCACTACTATTGGGATGATCCTTATTTGTTCAAATTTTGCCCTGATCAAATTATAAGAAGATGTGTGGCAGAAGAGGAGCAAATGAGTATTCTACAACATTACCACCAATATGCATGCGGAGGACATTTTGGACCAAAAAGAACAGCACTCAAGGTATTATAATCTGGATTTTATTGGCCTAAACTATTCAAAGATGCTTTTTCTTTTTGCAGGACTTGTGACAAATGCCAAAGGACAGGCAACATTTCTTCTAGAAATCAAATGCCACTGCAAAACATCCAAGTGATCGAGCTTTTTGATGTTTGGGGAATCGACTTCATGGGTCCCTTTCCTAACTCATTTGGTTATTTATATATACTTGTTGGTGTGGATTATGTGTCTAAATGGGTCGAGGCTGTCCCCTCAAGAACTAATGATCACAAAGTTGTTGTCAAGTTTTTGCAGGAGAATATTTTCACTAGGTTTGGGACACCACGAGCAATAATTAGTGATGGAGGAAGCCACTTCAATAACTTTCCATTTGCTTCTTTAATGAAGAAGTATGGTATTACACATAGAGTGGGCACCCCATATCATCCTCAAACTAGTGGGCAGGTGGAGATTAGCAACAGAGAAATCAAAAGCATTTTGGAAAAGACAGTCAACACAAGGAGGAAGGATTGGTCGCTGCGCTTGAACGATGCATTATGGGCCTATCGAACGGCTTACAAAACACCCATCGGCATGTCACCATACCGTTTGGTTTTTGGAAAAGCTTGTCATCTACCAGTGGAGTTAGAACACAAAGCATATTGGGCCATCAAAAGGTTCAATTTTGATATGAAACAAGCAGGTGACAAAAGAAGGTTGCAACTGAATGAGCTTGAAGAGTTGAGGCATGATGCATACGAAAATGCAAAGTTATACAAGGAAAGGACCAAGTTGTACCATGACAAACAGCTAGCAAGGAAGGAGTTTTATGAAGGACAGAAGGTATTGATATACAACTCAAGATTGAGACTTTTTCCAGGCAAGCTTATGTCACGATGGTATGGGCCATACATTGTCACAAGAGTCTTTCCACATGGTGCATTGGAGGTTCATAGCTAAGAAAAGAATCAAACATTTAAGGTGAACGGGCATAGAGCAAAGCCATACATAGAGATGAGTCTAGAACCGCAAGAGGAAGATGTGAATCTTCAAACCATTCAAGACATGGCATGAACTCATCCTTTCTAGCTGAAGACAGAAAACACAGAGCTTATTGGGAGGCAACCCAATTTTTCAGGGGAGTATTTACACTTTCCCTCTATTTTCTTTCATTTTATCTTTTATTTTCAGTCTCTCCTTACTAGATGTGACACATACCTATTTTTAAATTTTCTTTCGAACATTGAGGACAATGTTCCATCTAAGTTTGGGGGTATTAGGGTTATTTTATAGAGTCTTTTGAATTTTTTTTAGGATAAACAATTTCTTATAAAGTAATAAGACGGATACTTATTTACTTTAGGATTGTTGAGTTTCATAAATTCCCTACAAGATTATATGAGTCATGCAATTATACATAATAAACAAATGTGATGCCTTTTCTGTTGATTATTCCCTTTAGATCTAGTCCTAAATTGAGTTTAAGTAAATAGAGTGATAATATATATATATATATATAAATATATATATATATATATATATATATATATATATATATATATATATATTTAAATAAAGTCAATCAACTCCAATGTTTTGAGTGCTTAGTAACTAGGGGTATTCATCACCAATGTTTACCTTTACGTCAAACGGCAACTTGAAATATGAGTATGCAAAGCACTTTAGAGTTTGTGACTTGCTGAGTAACCGGGTGGATTCATCACAAATGTTTTGCATTCGCGTAAAAAGGCAAGTGACAACTTTAGAGAAGTGACTTAAAAAAAAAAATTAAAAAAAAAAAAAAAAAGACTCTAGTTTGCTACTCGGTTTGTAGTAGAGAAAAGGGGATAATCACAGATTGAGTAATTACATACTATAACTATAATTAATTGCATGACAAGTATGGTTGAGTTTGGAGTTATGAATAAACAATTGCACTAGAGAAAGTGGGTATGTTTAATTTTACTTTATCTGAAATTGTTTATACCTTTCTATGTTGATGCCCACATAATAAGAACTCTTGGTGGTTGAGACTGTTATTATTATTATACCCTTGTTCATAATTCTAGTTTGCTTGAGGACAAGCAAAAATCTAAGTTTGGGGGTATTTGATGAACACAAGAATATTCACATTTAGGAGCAATAATCTTATTATAAATGCACATGTAAAAGCTCTATATGTGGTATTTAACTCTTATTTTCTCTTTTCAATAGGAAATAACCAAAAGCAGCAAAACGAAGCAGATTCCAGACGAATACAGACTGAGAAATAATATACAGGGAACTGCAGAAGCAACAGTCGACTGGCTCTTCAGCAGTCGACCAGACAGAGAGTTTGCTAAGCCTCGGCACAGTCGACTTCCCCAAACACCAGTCGACTTGACCGAGAAATTGTGAAGCCACAGATGTCTCAGTACCAGTCGACTTACATCCAAAGCAGTCGACTGGTACGCGGCAGAGTTAACAGATAAGATATTCAAAGATACACCTGCATCTAATTCCAAATCTATTTGAATCCAGATTTTATGCGAATTCTCCAACAAACCCAAGCCAGAGACAGGGGATTGGCAAGAGCACGTGGTTAGCAGATATGGAATAAAAGAAGAAAAGAGAAAGATATAAATCAGCCGATCAAATAAGGAAAGAAATAACAAAGAGAGGGACTTTCCTGAAAAAGGGGGAAACCCTAATTCTTTAGCCGCGCTCTATAAATATCAGTCAAGAGATATCGCAGACTCTCTCTCTGGACTCCATCTTTTGATCATCATCTTCCACAAACACCCACCACCGAATCACAAGAGTGAGCGTTCAAGTCATCAACAGGGGTATTATTCTACCAGCATCGAGGAAGGAGATAGGAGATCAAGTATTCGAAGGCAGCCGACTGTGTGACAGCCAGTCGACCTCATTGTCGGACTTCATTAGTTTATTTCTTCTTCTATTCTTTATGTTGGTCATGTATTTGAACTTGTTGATTAATAAAAGTATTATTATGTGGAACTAAATTCTATAGTTGGGTAGATTGAAGCCGTAGTTATGTAGTGTTATGTTCTTCTAAAATTCTTCTATCTTACTTATTGATTGAACCCGATTGTATTGGTATAGATTGATGGTAATCAGACTTGTTCTCAAAGCTCTGAGAGCAGTCGACTGAGGTGAGAGCCAGTCGACTGACGTACAGAGCTTGAGAAATCCAAGTTTGCATTACCACCTATCTGAATCTGTTATATGAGCATATTGAGACGACCCGTATCTCGTGCCCGTAACTTGTAACAAGGGAATCTTTAGGGGTTCCTGGTTCAATCAACTTAAGGGATCTAGATCTGATACCAATTTCTAGAACCTTGAGTGTTTGTTCGTTTCCACTGATCTTATGTTTTCTTTAAGTACAACTTAGTAGATACCATGCTAAACACTTAATGAAAGAAACGAATTAGAGTAGATACCATGCCTAATTCTTGGCTTAGGGAAACAGTACTTTAAGGAGTAGATACCATGCCCTTGAAGGGAACAGACATGAGTAATAAGAAGAAGTTCAGAAGGTGACTTAGCATTACTACTATTGGTGGAAATCTAAACCCAACTACTTCATAAATATTTGTGATTCAACACTTCTTAATTTAGTTTTAATATTTTTATTTCTTTTAGATTTTCAAACAACTCTTTATGATTCTTCTTCTTTTTATTGATTAGTAAGTTAAAGTCTACAATCTCTGTAGGATCGACCCTTGCTATTGCTACGCTTCTATAAACGATTCGTGCACTTGCGAGGCTTTTAATTTGTGTCTAGTTTATCTATTTAATTAGG
Organism: Hemerocallis citrina; assembly: GCA_017893485.1. Taxonomy (NCBI): domain Eukaryota; kingdom Viridiplantae; phylum Streptophyta; class Magnoliopsida; order Asparagales; family Asphodelaceae; genus Hemerocallis; species Hemerocallis citrina. The sequence goes on from CM030362.1 coordinate 109,411,028, forward strand.
TATCCAGATTGCACAACACTCAGCGACGTTTTTCTTCACTTTCGAGGGTCAGATTGGCACTTGCTCGGAATCCGAGCGAAGTGGCTCGGGTCACAAGTTGCTCGGCTTGGAATTCCGAGCTATCCTCTTTGTTGTGGAGGTCGGATTGCCTGTTGCTCGGATTTTGTTTCCGAGGGACGTGGGGCGATCCTAGCCGTTGGATGATGGCACAGATCTCGATGCTGGCTCAGTTCCCAAGAAAAACACTATCTTGTCGTTTAGTGGTGTTGGCATGATCTGAGCCGTCTGATCGAAATCTTATGCGAATTTTGAGGGGAAAGTCGTTTTTCTCCAATTCGTAGCTCGGATTGGTACTTGCTCGGAATCCGAGCTATCCTCTTGAATGTTGAGGTCGGATCGCCTGTCGCTCGGATTTTGGTTCCGAGGGACGTGGGGCGATCCTAGCCGTTGGATGATGGCACAGATCTCGATGCTGGCTCAGTTTCCAAGAAAATACTATCTTGTCGTGTAGTGGTGCTGGCATGATCTGAGCCGTCTAATCGAAATCTTACGCAAATTTTGAGGGGAAAGTCATTTTTCTCCAATTCATAGCTCGGATCGGCACTTGCTCGGAATCCGAGCGAAGTGGCTCGGGTCACAAGTTGCTCGGCTTGGAATTCCGAGTTATCCGCTTTGTCGTGGAGGTCGGATCGCCTGTCGCTCGAATTTTGTTTCCGAGGGACGTGGGGCGATCCTAGCCATTGGATGATGGCACAGATTTCGATGTTGGCTCAGTTCCCAATAAAATACTATCTTGTCGTTTAGTGGCGCTGGCATGATCTGAACCGTCTGATCGAAATCTTACGCGAACTTTGAGGGGAAAGTCATTTTTCTCCAATTCGTAGCTCGGATTGGTACTTGCTTGGAATCCGAGCTATCCTCTTGAATGTTGAGGTCGGATCGCCTATCGCTCGGATTTTGTTTTCGAGGGACATGGGGCGATCTTAGCCGTTGGATGATGGTACAGATCTCGATGCTGGTTCAGTTTCTTAGAAAACACTATCTTGTTGTTTAGTGGCGCTGGCATGATCTGAGCCGTCTAATCGAAATCTTACACGAATTTTGAGGGGAAAGTCATTTTTCTCCAATTCGTAGCTCGGATTGGTACTTACTCGGAATCCGAGCTATCCTCTTGAATGTTGAGGTCGGATTGCCTGTCGCTCGGATTTTGGTTCCGAGGGACGTGGGGCGATCCTAGCCCTTGGATGATGGCACAGATCTCGATGTTGGCTCAGTTCCTAAGAAAACACTATCTTGTCGTGTAGTGGTGCTGGCATGTCTGAGCCGTCTAATCGAAATCTTATGCGAATTTTGAGGGTAAAGTCATTTTTCTCTAATTCGTAGCTCGGATTGGCACTTGCTTGGAATCCGAGCTATCCTCTTGAATGTTGAGGTCGGATCGCCTGTCGCTCGGATTTTGGTTCCGAGGGACGTGGGGCGATCCTAGCCGTTGGATAATGGCACAGATCTCGATGCTGACTCAGTTCCCAAGAAAACACTATCTTGTCGTTTAATGGCGCTGGCATGATCTGAGCCGTCTTATCGAAATCTTATGCAAATTTTGAGGGGAAAGTCATTTTTTTCCAATTCGTAGCTCGGATTGGTACTTGCTCGGAATCTGAGCTATCCTCTTGAATGTTGAGGTCGGATCGCCTGTCGCTCGGATTTTGGTTCCGAGGGACGTGGGGCGATCCTAGCCATTGGATGATGGCGCAGATCTCGATGCTGGCTCAGTTCCCAAGAAAACACTATCTTGTCGTGTAGTGGTGCTGGCATGATCTGAGCCGTCTGATCGAAATCTTACGCGAATTTTGAGGGAAAAGTCGTTTTTCTCCAATTCGTAGCTCGGATTGGTACTTGCTCGGAATCCGAGCTATCCTCTTGAATGTTGAGGTCGGATCGCCTGTCGCTCGGATTTTGGTTTCGAGGCGCCGAGCAATTTTACTTGGATTGAAACGTCGCTTCCTTTGCCAACAGTTGCGGCTCTTCGTTACTTAGTCGTTTGGGCTTTTGTAACGCTTCAAGGGAGGCCCAAGAGTTGCGCCCTTATGTTACAAAGCCCAAGAGGCGTCTCTTTTACTATAAGTTTTCACCCCCTCAACACTTTACCTCATTTCTCACTTTCACTTTTTCACTCTTGGTTTTTACTTCTTAGCGAAGTTTTTATCTCTTGGGTGGCGCTGGTAACTGTCGCGGCAAGGCGTTTTAGGCTCCGGCGATCTTTTCCGGCCGTACTAGTCACTTCAAGGTCAGTCTCTCTCCTCATTTTTGTAAAAATGGTAAAGTTTTCTTCCACGGATGAGACCCTCTCCTCGGACCTAGGCATCAGCCGAGCGGTCAGGCCGAGCAAGGGTAAAGGGAAGGAGGTCGTGGAGCCGACCGAAGAGACAATGGTCATGCCGAATACAGACGAGGAGGTTGCCGAGCCTCTCCAGGAGGTAGTGGTCCGATCTAGTAAGCGCAAGGGTGTGGAAACGATAATCGAGCATCCGAAAACTGCAGGGGAGTTGGGTCGGCATCCGAGCATTCTATCGAGCGTTGGCAGTGTGTGGAGCTACTCCGAGATCTGTTGGAGAAGGTGACGCAGGGCACCGCCAAGTCGATTGAGGAGAACGAGCCGAGGGAAACTTCTGAGGTGGATCAGATCTCTTCGGTCCTGACCGAGGCGGATTTGCATCGTATCCGGAGCGGGTTCTGAATCCCTGTGGAGTACGTGCTCCTTCTCCCCGGCCCTAGCTTCCGAGCGTGCACATCGTCCTCGGCCGATACGTGCGTTTTTCCCGCCGATTCATTGAATGCCGGACTTCGGCTACCGCTGCACCCTTTCGTAATCGAGGTGCTGCAGTGGTACAGCTTGAGTCCGGCTCAGCTAATGCCGAACACCTGGCGGCACGTTATGGCGTTTGTTCTTCAATGCCAGGAGGTTGGCGCTCTGCCCAATATGTTCATCCTTCAGAGTCTCTACCGTCCTTGCCAACCAAACAAAAATGAGCAGTGGTACTACCTCTCGCCGAGGAAGGGTGTGAAGCTGATCGAGAACCCGGACTCGATCAAGCTTTGGAAAGAGAAGTACTTCCTCGTCCGAGCTCCCGAGCCATGGGTGATCCCGACGGTGTGGTCGAGGGATGGCCTTCCGAAGCGGGTGAAGAAAGAGCCCGTGCTCAGCAACGAGGAGGCGGAAATCGTGGAGAAGTTGCTCGGGCTTCCGACCCTCAGTTGGAAAGACATCACCGAGGAGGCATTATTCCGAGGGGGTCTCAGTCCGATCGACCATAGTACGCTTCTCCTATTATTGTTTTGTCGTTGAGGTTTGGAAAATTTTTCTAACTTTTTGCATTCGGTTTGTGCAGAATCTCCCGGCATGGACTACAAAGGTCTGATGGCTAAGGCCCGAGCGGCTAAGGAGCAGGAGGTGAGGAAGAGAAAGATGACCGTATCCGGGCCCCAAGGCGGCCGAGTGCCCAAGATCCCCTCGGTCTCTTCGACCCTCGAGCGGCAGTTTGTCAAGGCTCCTTTGGTTGAGCCCGATCAAGGCCTCGTGGTGCCGTCAACCCCACCTACCTCGGATGTGCCGACACCAACGGCGCGAACAGATGCCCCAGGGTCTTCCAGCGGAGCATTCAACTTTAGCACAGCGCTGGCTTTCGATGTTCCGCCCCTCACTGCCGAGGTGGAGGCAATCCTGACCGAGGAGCACAAGCGCATCTTCGTTCCTGACTGGCGTATGATGAAGGTCGACGGGTTCTTAGGGGACGGTAACATCTGCATGCAGGCGGTGAAGCACCTGCCGACCCCAAAAGACCAAGCGACGCTCAAGGCGGGCGAAGTCGGTGACGCCACGATGCAGATTGCTCGGAACACCATGTCGGTAACTAGTAGAGGACTTTCTTCAAAAATTTTCCAAGTTTTTGTGCTTGTGTTTGACTGCTTCTTGTATGGCTTGTAGACCCTCTGCCACTTCAATTATTTGCTCGACGAGTTCGGGAGCAAGGAAAAGGAGATGACCGTTCTGAACGACCGGGAACGGTCGGAGCGGTCTAAGGCGGTGAAGCAGCTAGAGGCCGAACAGTTGCATTCTGCTTTGCTCGAGGCCGAAGTCGCCGACCTAAAGGCTCAGCTCGTCGAGGCACTGAGGAGCTTGGCCATCGAGGCCTCCAAGGTCGAGACCCTAGAAAAGGAGACGGCTCGACTCGAAGGGGAGCTATCTAAGTCCCTGAAGGAGTCAAAGGAGGCCCTGAGCAATCACGCGTCGAAGGTGGCGGCCGCAGAGAAGGCAGTTCGGGACGAGGCCGAGGCTCACATGTTGACCAACATGGAGGAAGTGTACGGCCGAGCGCTGAAGCACATCGTCGCTCGGAACCTCGGATTCGACGTCTCGTCCTACTACTTCTACGACTCCGTAGAGGGTGAGGAAGAGCTGCCCTTGGCCGAGCTCGCTCCGAGGCCGGAGGGCAAAGACTCCGAAGGTGAGGGGGGTGCCGAGGGTGCGATTGTAGCTGTGCCGAATGATGATGAGGTCGACCCCTGACTTTGTCGCCTCTTCTCATTTTCTTGTTCTCTTTTTTTTCTTTTTTCTTTTGTAATGCCTAACCGCGGACTGGCCACTGCTTTTTGTAGCTCTTGGACTTTTAATGAAATGGTTTCGTTTTGGCTGAATATTACAAAGTTTTGCAAAGTGTTCAACTCTTTTTGCTCGGATTGTGTCTTTAAGTGTTGAAGACTTCTTTTGATATTCCTCAACTTTTCAGGTCGAGTTGGGCCCGATTACTGAGGTCTCCCATCTTTGTACTGAGCTGAAGAAAACAAAGCGGGCTCTGTCTTGCAGTCGGGATAAAGCGTTTTACGACTTCTTGAAATTGGAGGACATCAAAGCAACTGCGAGAGGGTATTTTCGCGAGTTGAGGGAACTGCGGAAACAACCTCGAGAGACTCGTCTCGAAGGTGAGATAGAGTTGCTCCGTAAGGAGCTCTTCGATGTCGACCAAAAGAATAGTGAACTACTGGCGGAGGTTCGTCATTTGGAGGTAACGGTGAAAGAACATTCGGCGGAGGAAAAGGAGTTAGCTTCGAGGGTGGGGAAGTTGACGTCCGAGCGCGATGAGTTGATGGCCAGAATTGACAAACTGAGGAGGATCACCATCGACAGGGGTATCGACGCAACTCATTTTCGTCATATTGTGGCTGACAGTACTAACATTGCAGGCTCGTCTAAACTTCCTCGTCTCAAAGTATCGGCGGAGAGCGATATTCTGAGAGATAGGATCGTCGAGCTAGAGGAGGAGATTGCATCGCTGAAACCTCAACCCGTAAGGATCAATGTTCACAGTACGTCGTGTAATCGCGAAGAGAGCGAAAGAGGTATCTCGTTCTACGAACTTGCGACTCGTTCTACGAACTTGCGACTCATTCGCCTGCCGTTAGGTGGAGCCCAGCTGACGCTCATAATGGTGTAGCTATTTCGTCTAATGGCACCTCGGTTGGGGCCACAGGTAGAATTAGCGGAGAAGGGGGTTCTCGCTTCGCTGGTTTAGAGTCGAGCTCAGAGGTAAGGCGACGCCGCCCTCTTGTGTCTCTGAACCGAAGCGTTCCCCTTCCAAAGAAGCGCTAAACAAGTTGTATTATGCTCTTCAAGTTATTGTAAAAACTCTGTTGTAGTGTCAGTCTTGTTTGAGCTCTTAATAAAAAAGTTTGTTTTGCTTCTGATATTCGAATGTTGCGTTGGCTGGTATTAGTTTAAGTGTAACTCCTCAAACTTTTGACCACTACTCAAAATCAGAAGCAAATCTTCTTTCTTATGTGCGAACCACTTTTGGCCTGCTTAACAGCGATTGAGAAGTGGAGTCGAGCCAAGTGTTGGACTCCGAACTCGTCGCTAGAGTTTGTTCAACGGTTGTGGGAGCAATTCCGAATGGTGAACCCCTTCTAGCCCGCTTAAGAGCGAGCTTGCGAAGAGGAGTCGAGCCAAGTGTTGGACTCCGAACTCGTCGTTAGAGTTTGTTCAACGGTTGTGGGAGAAATTCCGAATGGCGAACCACTTCTAGCCCACTTAAGAGCGAGCTTGCGAAGAGGAGTCGAGCCAAGTGTTGGACTCCGAACTCGTCGTTAGAGTTTGTTCAACGACTGTGGGAGCAATTCCGAATGGCAAACCTCTTCTAGCCCGCTTAAGAGCGAGCTTGTGAAGAGGAGTCGAGCCAAGTGTTGGACTCTGAACTTGTCGTTAGAGTTTGTTCAACGGTTGTGGGAGCAATTCCGAACGGCGAACCCCTTCTAGCCCGCTTAAGAGCGAGCTTGCGAAGAGGAGTCGAGCCAAGTGTTGGATTCCAAACTCGTCGTTTGGGTGAAGTGTAAAAACAAAGAGATACAAGCAATTTTACAAGTAAAATATGAAGAAACTTTTTTTTTTGATAACTAATAGTTGGCTGCTTCTGAGTTGCGAGCCGCTATTACATGAGAGAAATAAAGAAAAAAATACAAGTAAAAGGAGAGGAACGGTTCGACATTCCAGAATACTTAGAGAGGCGTTAATGCTCTCTCTTGGTATTTCAAAAGATGGTCGGCATTCCAAGTCCTGGGGATCTCTCTACCTTCGAGGTCTTCTAGACGATATGTCCTGGGCCGAACTACTTTGGTGATCTTGTAGGGTCCTTCCCAATTTGGAGCTAGTTTACTCCTCTGACCGGGAAAATAGATTGCTAGCTTTCTGAGGACCAAGTCTCATTCTTTGAGGTCGGTAGGACGGACTCTCTTATTGTACACCAACTCGATCCTCCTTCGATAACTCTGTTGGCGGATTGACGCTCTTTCCCGTAGCTCGTCGACCAGGTCTAAGTTTGCCCAAAGTTCTCTGGCATTCTGTTCTTCTTCGTAGGTAAGAAGGCGAGGAGAAGGAATGCCAACTTCCAATGGGATCACAGCCTCGGACCCATAGGTGAGGTTGAATGGCGACTCTCCTGTGGGGGTCCGTTTCGTGGTGCGGTAGTTCCACAACACGTTAGGGAGCTGATCGACCCATAAGCCTTTAGAGCACTTATTCAGCCTTTTCTTAATACCAGAGAGGATCTGCCGGTTAGCATTTTCCACTTGACCATTCGACTGTGGATGGGAGACGGAGGAGAAACGTTGTTGGATGGCGAGGTCTTCACATAGAGCTCGGAAGGCAGCCCCGGTAAACTGGATTCCGTTGTCTGTTATAAGAACTCGAGGGACACCGAATCGGCAGATAACGTTCTTCTAGAAGAACTGAAGTACTTTGTTCTCGGTGATTCTGGCCAAGAGCTTGGCCTCTATCCACTTCGAGAAGTAGTCGATAGCCACGACTAAGAATTTGAGTTGACCGGGAGTTGGTGGGAATGACCGTAGTAAATCTATCCCCCACATTGTGAAAGGGATAGGACTTGATAGGTAGGTGAGTGGAGCATGTGGGAGGCGACGGACGTTGGAGTATTTCTGACAAGAGCTGCATTGCCGAACGTGTAGTTCGGCATCTTGAAGGAGAGTGGGCCAGAAATATCCATAATTCAACACTTTTCGGGCTAGGGATCTGGACCTTGAATGTGCCCCGCCGATGCCTTCGTGGAGCTCTTGCAGGGCGTATTCGGCTTGTTCCGGGGAGAGGCATCTCAAATAAGGCCTGCCGCCTACTTGTGTGAAGGAGTGCTTGTATAGGATGCCCTCGATAAGTGTGTATCGCTCTTCTCGGGTTCTCACTCGGCGAGCTTCTTTAGGGTCTTCGGGGAGGAGCCCATCCTTTAGGAATTCTACCAGGGGTTTCCTCCACTTATCTTGAAGCAGGACAGGTAGCGACTCCATCGAGTCGGAAGTTTCATCTTCTATAATTGGCTTCATGAGCACCTCAATCAAGACGGTCTGCTCGAGACCTTGGAGGGAGGAGGAGGCTAGCTTGGAGAGGGTATTGGCTTGGGAATTCTCCTCTCGGGGGATTCGCTGGATGAGAGCTTCTTCAAATAGGGCCATGAGATTCCTGACCTTGGCTAGGTACTTAGCCATTCAGTCATCTCGTGCCTCGTACTCGCCTAGGACCTGATTTACGACCAGCTAAGAGTCGTTAAAGATCCGAAGGCACTGCGCCCCTGCATTGCGAGCCATTCTGAGGCCGGCTATGAGTGCTTCATATTCTGCTTCGTTGTTAGAGGCCTTGAAGTTGATCCGGAGGGAGTATTGGAGGATGAAATCATCTGGGCTGACCAGAATAACCCCAGCTCCACTTCCCTCGTTACAAGAGGATCCATTTACATAAACCGACCAGACAGGTGGTCCCTTCATTGCTTGGCTGACCTTGGGGATGGTACTTTCAACTATGAATTCAGCTAAGACCTGAGCCTTGATTGCGGTCCGAGGCTGATACGTTATATCATGCTGGTTCAGCTCGATAGACCACTTCATGAGGCGACCGGAGGTCTCTGGTTTGTGGAGAACTTGCTTCAGCGGTTGGTCGGTAAGAACGACCACCGAATGGAATTAGAAATATGGGCGAAGTTTTCTTGCGGCCATGACTAAGGCGTATGCCATCTTCTCTATCCTCGGGTAGCGGAGCTCGGCATCCTGAAGTACCTTGCTCACGTAATAGATGGGCTTTTGGGTCTTATCTTCCTCCCTTACGAGGACGGCGCTGAGGGTCTGCTCGGAGGTGGCTAAGTAGAGGTAAAGGGTTTCCCCGGGAACAGGTTTGCTGAGAAGGGGAGGATTGACTAGGTAAGCCTTCAGCTGATCGAATGAGTCTTGTTGCTACTGACCCCACTCGAAGCCTTTAGCCCCCCTGAGAGCCTTGAAAAAGGGAAGACACTTCTTCCCTGACTTGGAAAGGAAGCGCCCTATGGCTGCCAGGTGACCCATTAGCTTCGAGCCTCTTTAACATTCTTCGGGGGAGCCATGTCTAATATGGCTTTGATCTTCTCAGGGTTGGCCTCGATTCCTCTTTGGCTGACCATGAAGCCAAGGAATTTCCCCGACGAGACTCCGAATACACATTTGTTCGGATTGAGTCCCATATCGTGTTTCCTGAGTACGTCGAACGCCTCTTGCAGATCGGTCACATGATCGGCCCCATGGATGCTCTTCACAAGCATATCGTCAACATATACCTCTATATTTCGGCCGATCTGTGCTTGAAAAACTTTATTGACGAGACATTGATAAGTGGCACCTGCATTCTTCAAACCAAAGGGCATTACCCTATAGCAGTAGAGGCCCTGATCGGTTACAAAGGAGGTCTTCGGGATATCCAGGGAAAACATACGAATCTGATTGTAGCCTGAGAAGGCGTCCATGAAGCTGAGGAGTTCATGGCCTGAAGTGGCGTCAATCAAAGTATCGATGCTTGGAAGAGGGAATGGGTCTTTGGGGCATGCCTTGTTGAGGTCGGTAAAGTCGATACAAATCTTCCAGGGCCCATTGGACTTCTTCACCATTACTACATTCGAGAGCCATTCGGGATAGTTTACCTCCTGTATGAACCGAGCCTTCAAGAGCTTGTCCACCTCCTCTTTTATAGCTTGCTGGTGCTCGGGAGCGAACTTGCGCCTCTTCTGTTGGACCGGTTTTGACCCCGGAGCGACGCTGAGGTGGTGGAGTAAAAGCTCTTCGAAAATTCCAGGCATGTCTGCGGCCGACCAAGCAAAGAGATCGCGGTTCCTTCGGATGCATTGGACTATGTCGGAGCATAGGGCAGATGGGAGGGTCTTGCTAACAAAGAACTTTCGGCTCGGATCCTGCTCAGAGAAGAGCACTTCCTCCAACTCATCCACTGGCTCGGACGTTGGTCGGACTACATCTTGGGGGATTTCAAGAGTTTTGAGGGAGAGGACTGGACCCATAGTAGAGGTCATGTAGCATTTGCGGGCCATTTTCTGATTGCCTTTTACTTCTCCTACTCCTGCCCGAGTGGGGAATTTCATCTTGATGTGATAAGCGGAGGGGACGGCTTCGAGAGCAGCTAAGCCGGGCCGACCCAACCCAAAATGACATTGTAGGCTGCAGGGACATCCATGACCATAAAGTCCATCGACTCCGTTCGGGTAGTAGGAGTTTTGCCAGTGGTTACGTCGAGGGTGATAACCCCTTCAATAGTCACTGGCACTCCCGTGAATCCATGGAGTGTGTAGCAGGCGGGCTTAAGTCTGTCCCAAGATAGTTTGAGGCCTTTGAAAGCGGTGAGAAAGAGGATGTTAACGGAACTGCCATTGTCCACTAGGATCCTTTCCACTTTAAAGTTCGCCATATGGAGGTTGATGACGAGTGCGTCACAATGGGGGGTTCGTACACCCTCAAGGTCTTCATCTGAGAATGTGACGGACACTCTGAGGCCTTTAGGAGGAGGTGTGGCGCAGACCGAATTAACTTCCCTAATAAATTCCTTTCGAGGGGAGTTGGAGGAGCCCCCCATTGGGCCCCCATGAATGAGGTGCAGGATACGCTCATCTTCGAATTCGGGCGTTTCATCGCGTTCAGAACGCTTGTTAGCCCCCCGAGGTGGGGGATGAAGATCGGCTCGGTTCTTTCTCACGAACTTGGTCAGCTGCCCTCTCTGGATGAGGGCTTCTATCTTGTTTTTCAGGGCCCGATAATTATTAGTATCGTGGCCATGGTCCCGGTGATAGCGGCACCACTTCTCTTTATCTCTCTTCTGGCCAGGGGTGTTCATTTTTGGCATAGGGGGCAGCACCCCTTCCTTCTCAACATCCATGAGAATTGTGAAAATGTTGGCGTTAAGAGGAGTAAACTTTTCGAATCTGGGGGGAGGTCGGCGCTGTCCGCCATTGTCCTTCTGGAGCTTCTTGGCTCCTTCTTCTTCTGTTCCCTTTCTCTTGGACCCGGAGGAAGGCCCCTCAAAGTTGGGGAGGTGCTCAGCTTCCTCGGCCCGAATATACTTTTCGCTCCGGAGGAGGTCAGAGAAGTTCTGCGGGGGCTTCATGGCGAGGGAGGAGCGGAGGCTGGAATTGAGGACATTGGATTGGAATGCTGCTGCAGTGACTGACTGGTCGAGGGATACTATGGACCTGGCTTCCGCTGTGAACCTTTTCACATAGTCTCTCAGCTTCTTACCCTTCTTCTGGTTGAGGTAGAGTAGCAAAATGCTCGTATTCTCAGTTCGGCGGCTACTTACGAAGTGGAGGACGAAGAGTGTCTCAAATTGCTCGAAGGAGAATATCGAGGATGGGGCAAGGCGAGAGTACCATTCTCGAGCCGGACCCTTGAGAGTAGCGGGGAAGGTCTTGCACAGCAGAGCATCGGAAGCTTGATAGATGAGCATGAGGGTCTTGAAGCTTTCGATGTGATCAACGGGGTCAGACTCCCCGGAATAAGTCTCGAATTGAGGAGGTTTAAAGCCAATTGGTACGGGTGCCTCCATTATGGTTCGGGAAAAAGGAGGTCGACTCGGGCGAAGGGTCCTTCCTCTAAGCTCTTCTTCTCTGTCTAACTGACCCAAGTGCCTCTCTATTTCGTGGAGACGGCGGTAGACAGCATCATCCCTTCGACGGTAATCAACCGAGCCTCTAGACTCGTCTTCGTACGAGGGAGAGCGGGGGCTACGACGACGGTAGCTCCTGGAGCGGCGAGGACTAGGAATGTGCTGGGGGTTGCTAGGAGCTGGGGGAGGAGTTAGGGACCTTCGGCGAGGACTTCGGACCGGAGGAGGAGTGGGAATCCTTGCAGGATTGGTGTTGTTGGGTCGGAGATTGAGAGCTTGTAGGATGGTGGCTTGGAATTGCTGGAACTCGGCACAAGTGATGGGTGCCTCATCGTTCCTTGGATGCTGCCGACCGGCTGGGGAATGGGGTCTTCTCCTGTGATGCTCGGGGGACTCTCTCCGCCCTCTTCGGGTGGAGGACCTTCTGTAGTCTCGGCGGTGAGGAGATCGCTCATTTGGACGTTGTTGGCAGGAGGCTCCCTCTCGGGCCCGCCTGTCATCCATACGGCGGCAAAGATTCTCATCCTTCTGCCAATTGAGGATGGTATTGCGAAGGTTGGAAGCTCGAGGATTGCGGGAGGCCATAGAATCCGTAGAGGCATTGTGTACTGAGACATGGTCCTGATGGAGAGGTTGCTTCTGCGGGTTGGGACGCGAGACCCCTGGACCGGCATTTTGAGGACCGGGGGGACCCTCAGGAGGTTGCTAATTCTAAAGAGGAGGCTGGTCCTGTTGGAGAGGGTCCTCTGCTTGAGGAGGAAGTTGCCCCTACTGCTGAGCGGGTTGGATGGAGACTTCCTGTTGCTGATCGACGGGGTTGGGTCCACAGTTGGACCCTCTGGATCTTACTTTCCTAGGAGGCATGGCTGGAGAAGATCTGACCAACGGGAAGAGGGGAGGCTGCTACTCGTTTGATTCCTACAGACGGTGCCAATCTGTTACCGCTAAATCTGGTGTGGGGGCAAACAGATAGTATTTGTGGATTCTTGGAAAACCTGAATAACAAACCTGAACCTGTTCTGCCGGAGTTTGACCGCTGACTTCCGTCGTTCACCAGCAAAAAGTGCGAGACACCGGGGTTGATCCCAGCGACGCACCCTCCGACGCTCAAGTCAATAACCAGGAAGATTATGAAAGAGCGTAAATTGGCAAAAGATTGATTACCTCTTAATGGAGATGGATGGGGGTATTTATAGCCACCTTTGGAACCGAATTAGGCATGTAATCCCTGTGTTTAGATAAGGAATGTAATCCCTAATTTCCAGTGAAAGGATAGATATGAATCAGGGCCGTTGATTAGGATTAATCAGAAACCCTAATTCTATCCTGGTGGACCGGGTTTGCTGCGGGTTGAAACCCGCACCCAGTTGAGGTGGATCCGTTCGTGGGTTAATGGATCTTTAAGGAGGAGAACTAGTACCCGCTTCAGACCCATTGGTAGGTGAAATTACCATTTTACCCTTAGGCTTTAAGATTCGTTCCTGATTTGGACGGTTCTGATTTAACCCCATTTTTAGCCATATCAGTAACCAAACTCATCGCCGTCGTAGCCAATGAATACACACTTTGTGGATTTCGAATCCAGTTTCTTTCTTTCTTCCTTGTCGATTAGTGAATATGCAATACAACAAAAAACTTTCAAATATGAATAATTGATAAGTTTACCTGACCATAGTTCTTAAAGAGTTGCCCCATCAAGAGCACTAAACGGGCAACGGTTAATAAGTACACTATTGTATCCACTGTAGTGCACAAAAATGGACCAGAAAATCCGCATGAAGTCTCATGCATCTCTCCCTTCGAGTATCATGCGGTTCATTCTTTCTAGGGATTTTTTCCCAAAATAACCCGCTTTTTTAAAGTATTTACCAAACCGAATAACTTTTGAAACTAATTACCAAAATGACCCAAAATGTCATCGCTATCTGAGATAGCGAGTGTATGATGAGGTGTTTCCACCACTTGGAGAAAATTTGAAGAAAATACAAAATTTAGTCTCGCTATCTCAGATAGCGCGTGCGTTTGTACTACACTCGCTAAATGAGATAGCGAGTGTATAGTCTTGAAGAAAAAATACCAAGTTTATACTCGCTATCTCAGATAGCGAGTCTGTTTGTACCACACTCACTAACTGAGATAGCGAGTGTCGATTGAGGAGTTTTTTAAACACTTTCTATTTCGCTATTCCTCTCATTTCTCTCTTTCCATTCTCCTCTTTACTTATCTCTCTCTCCCAACTCCAAAACCCTCTTCACTTAATATAAATGGGAGGAACGATAATGACTTGAACGTTAATGATATCTTCAATAATGTTAATATTCACGTTACCGAGGAGATGTTACAAAGTGCGAGAGTAAATCAAGTTCCACAAGAGTCGTCAAGTTCATCGAACGTAGACGAATTGTACATTGGGCAGGAGTTCCAAAGTGGAGATAGAGATAAATGAAGAGTATAATGAAAAGAGAGAAGTGAGCGAGATAGCGAAGCAGCGAGTGTTTAAAAAACTCTCCAATCAGCACTCACTATCTCAGTTAGCGAGTGTGGTACAAACACACTCGCTATCTGAGATTGCGAGTATAAACTTGGTATTTTTCTTCAAGACCATAAACTCGCTATCTCAGTCAGCGAGTGTAGTACAAACACACGCTCTATCTGATATAATGAGTCTAAACTTGGTATTTTCTTCAATTTTTCTCCAAGTGGTAGAGAAACACCTCACCACGCTATCTCAGATAGCGATGATGTTTTCACTAAACTCGCTATTTCTGATAGCGAGTGTGTTGTTTTGGTAATTAGTTTCAAAAGTAGGTGGGTTTGGTAAATACTTTCAAAAAGTGGGTCATTTTGGAAAAAAATCCTTTCTGCTACCTTATTCTCCTGTGGATTCTTAGGAACTGTCATGATTCATTGGATATTTTTCTTTGCCAGATTGTCATCAAACTCTTTAATTGTTTACTCACCACCACTGTCTGACTTTACTGCTTTCACCTTGCAACCTATCTCATTCTCAACCTTAGCTTTCCAAGCTTTGAATGCCTCAAACACCTCTGATTTCTCTTAAATTATATGAACCCAAACTTTTCTTGTAGCATCGTCGATGAATGTGACGAAGTATCTCTTACCACCATAAGAGAATTTCAGAGCCGGACCCCACACATATGTATGTACCAATACCAACTCTAGCATCCTAAGCTTCTTCTCACACTCATTCATCTGAAAACTTACTGTCTTCTGTTTTTCCATCAAACAGTTCTCACATAAATCCATCTCGACATTCCTAAACTCCAGGCAAAAGATCCCTAGAACGAAACACTTTGATAACATTTTTCACCAAAGTGCCACAACCTGACATGCTATATAATTGAAAAAGAAATACTTGCTGATGCTGTAACAATGATATCACTTGAATCACATCCTTTGAGTAAGTACAACGTATCACAACATTTTTCTTTTGCAACCAACCTAGCACTTGTAGTAACCTTCCATTCTCCATGTCCAACGGTTGTTGTGAATCCTTCTTTGTTTAGTTTACTGGTCGAGATTAAATTCTTCATCAAGCCTGTAATATGTCTTGTGTCATTCAAAACTAATTGCTCGCCATTGCGAGCCTTCACTCACATTGTGCATCTACCTAAAATTGGACATACTAGCCCACTACCAACTATGTCTGCACCAAAATCACATATCCTGTAATCCTTAAAAGCATTCCTCATGGGTGTACAATGATAAGAAGCACCTGAGTCTATACATCAATCATCTTGCATAATATCAAATCCAGCAGATAAAAACAATTCATCTAAACCGGGTTCGATACTTACCACATTGGCTACCTGTGATCCTACTTGCACTTTCTTATAGTCTTCACATTGATCTCTCCTATGTCCCAATTACTTACAGTGCCAACACTCACTTTTGCGATGTCCTAGTCTTGACTTGGACTTGTGATTCCTGCATTGCTACTTCCTTCTGTTGTTGCTTTTACCATGGTTATCAACTGACAGTACGGCATTACTAGGATATGACGCCGAAGACTCTCTATATCTCTTACTTCATGTATCATCATTCATGATGTTGCTTATAACATCTTCAGAGTTGTCTCATTGATCATAGTGCTTGTGATAGTTTTTCCTACTGTGTCATAACCACCGGGAAGACTGGATAGTAACAACAGTGATTATGCCATTTTCTAAAACTTTAACTCCGACGGTTCCATTTGACTGTCAACCATACAAAAATTTTTGTTGTGCTCAACCACTAAACCCCTTTCTGACAACTTCGTGTTGACTAACTTCTTTAGATGATGTATCTGCTTCGCTACATTCAGTTTCTCAAACATGTCTATCAAGATTTTCATTGCCTCCTTCACGGTCTTTGCCTTCTCAATGTGAAATAGCGACCTCCTACTTAGTGATGAATTAATATGTCCAAGCACCTTCTGATCCAATCTATTTCAAGCCGAACGCAACTAGAATCTACCTCGGCCCCTTCTGGCTTCACACCAAAAAATGGATCATCTAGATCATTCTGTTGGAAATATGCTATCATCTGGATCTTACACATTGTGAAATCTGTTCCATCAAACTCCTTGAATCTACTCTTATCTTTCATCTCAATCAATGCTACTAACCTGGTACTCTGATACCACTTTGTTGAGTTCTAATTGCGAAATAACTCATCAACGAGATGCAAAATAATAGAATCACGAGCAAGAGAATAAAAATGATCAAAAGCCAACACACATGAACACATTATATTTTTTCAAAGTTCACCCAAAGCAATGGCTACTTCTCCGCATAGAGGTACTCCTGCGATTTCCACTACAAATATGAAGAACAAGTTTACAATCTCTTAAGAACTCACCCCCAAGGTGTAGGGTTTTCTCTCTCTCTCTCTCTCTCTCTCTCTATCTCTGACGGTTGATAAATCTCTTTATTCTGATAGAACTATCCTCACTTAACTGTAAAATCGTATTCAATACAATATATATTGATTTACATCAAATTAGATCTCAGCTACAGATCAAACAGTGTCGCGCAGTTGACCGTATATTTGGACGGTCGACTACAACTATCCTTCGAGTGTATATGTATCTAATAGAGAGCAGGACGGTGAACTATGCTATCCACTGTTCATTTCCTTCAGGTGTACAAGGTGCCAACAGAGAGCAAGACGGTCGACTGCAAAGCTCTCGACTCGAGAGACTGTGCATGTCGATCGACTGTGCGGTCAACTGGGCGGTCGACCGCACTTTTTGCTGGCAGCTGCTGACTGTTGTTAAGCTGCTTGCTCCCACTTCGACGCTTCTCCTCCTTATTAACTTTCTTCAAACCATTTTTGTGTATTGGATCCACAAACCCTAACATTTTGGATATGTGGCTCATTTGCATCTAATTTGCAGGAAAAAATTGCACACCCTTTGACAAATTGCAATCCTTTTGCTACAAATATACAGTGGGGCACTATAGCCACATCTGCATATTTGCACAAAATGGGTTGTCAGAAATTACAGATCCGACTCTTAGGGGGTGTTTGGTTGCACGTAAAACTTTTCTGAAGTTATAAGATTACTGTAGAGAAAAGAAATCTGTGGATTTGAGTTCTAAAAAAGTGGTTTGGTTGGATGTAGATTTACTGTAGATGGAATAGTTTTCCATGAAAGATTATGTTTGATTGAGCTGTAAGAATACTGTAGCGAAATTAATTTGAAATATTTTTTAACTTTTTTTATTTTATTTGAAATTATCTCAATTAATTAGGGTTTAAACTAATTAAATAAAATTGATCTTAATTAAATCTATTTTCAATTATAAAAGCAAGAATAAGAAGAAAAAATTTGTCCAGTGCCAATCTTAACCCTTCGTTTTATTTTGTTGATCAAATTGATTAGAGGCTATTATTGATTATATATAGAAATTTTCATATATTCATTAGTTGGCCGAGCCCAACACCTAATTAGGCCCACTCCACTCCAACCTGGCCCATTTACTCTCCATACATAAATATCTAACAAAAAAAAAAGATGTTCCTTTTGCTCTTAAACTCCATAGCCACCACCGCATCACCACTACCAAAGCTGCTGCCTTTCTCCTCCATTCTCACCAATGATACCGCTACTCTTGACTTCTGGTAACCCCCTCGCATTCCTCTTCTTCTTCCTTGTTCTTGTTGATGTTTCTGATAACCAGTGTAATTTTGTTGGTTGTGTTCAGAACATTAAAGTTTCATTCAACTCCTCCATCCCATCTGCGAGGCTTTCGATTCGAGCTGTGGCGCAGAAGGAAACCCAGATGGAGAAACCCCATATGTTAGGTTGTAATATTTTCTTCCTTTTTGGGATAAAGTTGTGATTTTTATAAGTGTTTAGTTGGAATTTGAGACTGATTGTGGATAGTAGTAGTTTTTTCATTGATAATATGATGTCATATCCTGGAATGTTTCATGTCTACTATTGAAGGGCCCTTCATAGTAAAAATTTACAAATACATCTTCTCTCCCTTTTCTGGCCATCTCCTTCTCAATGCACCCCTCTCATAAGTCTTGCTTCCGCAAAGAGACTATCTTGTCTCCTCAAGGTGATATAAAAATTCTAGCTTTTTTCGATTTGATAGATGTAGATTCAGCAGGCTTTGAAATCAGCAAATTTAATTAAAAAGATTATCTTTTTTTCCCTTTCTTAATTTTTAGTGCAAAGGATAGGCATGTGGAAATGAGTTACTTCTGGTCAAGTACATTAAAATTTGACACTATTTTCACTTGAATTTAAAGGCATATTTTCTTCTATCTATATGACATTAAATGCACATAAACTATTTTCATAATCAGACATTGTTCAGGCGCTCTGGTGGGCTCCCACAGACAGAAAAAGATTACAGTTTTGATAAAATAAAAAAAAATTAGTGATTACTTCTTTGGTCCGAACCAAGTTTGTATTGTTCTTCTCTATTCATAGACTACTTTTGTAACGCCCCGAATCCCAAATACAACTGAATTCGAGAGTTCTACAGGATCTTTCCACTTCATTTAGTACAATTTTATAAGGAAATTTGAACTTTTCACTTTACATCAGAGTTTACATAAAACTTTACTCTTTACATTACACAGCGGAAGTAAATTTACAACAATTAAATAAATGTACAACAACATTGAATAATCTTTAAGCATTTGTTCCTCTTTAATCTTTAACATGTCATTACCCTGCATATAAAACTGTGGGGGTACGTCAGTTTATTCAACCGACGAACATTATACACGGCCATCCTCTCTATGCCGGAAATAGTATAACTTATTTTTCATATTTAACAAACACAAACTTGTCACATATCAAACTAAAGGGAATACCCTATTGATGTCGTGTTGTGATTGTGCACTTAGTCCTTAATGTAATTATTTACGTTACATGACACTAATGCGCACTTGTTCAGATTCTATGCATCCCATACTACATAGGTCCGAGGGCAAGCCCTTAATCGTTCTTCATCTTGTAAGGTTCAATCCCTCGTCATGTCTTAATCTACTACTATAACTACGGTAAGTATCCTAGATGTTTTCTGACATACGAACTCATGTCTAGGCGCCCTGGAGGGAATCCCAATGCACTGACACATGACTCATCATGCAGGCATCCTGTGGGAATTCATCTCCTACCATAGACATGACACCACCCGCAGTCGTCCAACATCCGACGAGCGTCGCCACCGGGATGGTACTCTGGAGCAGTATCCACGCCCTATCATGACTCATCATGGGACATCCTGGGATACGCTCTCACCGCTAATCCAATGGCCCTCATACTCAATGTTTTTCTCTTATTTTCATTACATCTTCACTATGTAATTAATCCTTAGTTCTAATGAAATAGAATCATGAACAAAATTAAAGCACTAGAGTTAGCCTCTCCACTAAACCGGACTTATTCATTCATTCAAACATGACCAACCTTGGTCTTTCATTTCAAATTTCATTTTATTTCTTTCCAAATGCCGGGGGAGACTTAGCTACTCTTTTGTTTCAATTCCGATTCATAATTTCTAAAGTTGAGCGTTTCCAACTCATAAGTTCACATGTTGAGTTATCATACTCAAAAGTATTTCTCTTTTCCAATCATGATTTTTAATTGTTCAATAGTCCATAATTATACATTAAATTCAACTATTCATCATGTAACTCATAGAATATTATTTTCACATTAAAACCCACATCACTAATTATTCAATCAAAGATGGACATTTACACTTCATAATTTGTCGCACTATTCTCCATTGAGAATAACTCACATCACTTCACATAATTTCTTCTTATTCGTCTTTCTTTTCTAATATTCCATTTTAGGTGTTTTTTTCAAAGTACAACTTTTATGAAAATGCAAGTATAGAACTTATAGTTCTAAATTATACTTTTATTCTCTAACATACTCCACTTCATGCAAATAATTCACAAACTATTTTTCACAAGTCCCACATAATTTTAGGATAATTATCATATTTTTTCCATATTTTTTTTATCATTAAAAAATCCCAAAAAAATGTTTTTTCCCCAATTTAAATACTGGCCGAACCCAGTATTCGAACCCACGACCACAGGGAAAACCACACAAGGCACAGACCACTAGGCAGAACGCTGCACGCGTTGGAAAGAGTGGCTGAGAGCATCTAATGCTCTCGGCCGCTGTTCTTTACTTTTAAAAAATGAAACAAAAGTATGGTGACCAGAGGATTCGAACCAGCAACCTGAGATCCGAACCTACTGTAGCGAGTAGAGTCATCCTAACCATTTGAGCTATGCGCTCGGGTTGTCAATGGTGCAACTCTAAGTTCACTTAAATCAATTCTCTCTGTTATTAAAACATTTCGATGTTCAACTAGTCCTCATTTCACTTTGCTTTTATAAAATTTTACTGTAAATTTCCAGATTGACTAACATCATCATAAATTATATTCCAGTATATAGAAAATAATTTTTTCAACAATTAAAACATATTTTTCATACAATTAATTCGAATTCTAGATTATCACTACCACATTTTTTTTTGACATTTCTTAACAATTAATACCACTAATCTCTTTATTAGCAAACTTCATATTAATTTCATATTTTTAATCATTTACCAAGCATACAAATTTATATCTTAATTCATTCATTTCGACATTATCACAAAGATTCATTTAACCACATACAGTAGCATTGTCAATCTACTAACTTTTTGTATACAATATGTGATGTAAATAATGGAACTTTCTTCAACAATCCATGGCTATAATCAATTCACGCAAAATTTAGCCTTTACTAATAGAACCACATACAATTTCACATCCACATTTCAATCAATTCATAGGTCATTTTTCCAATTAAATGCGTGCTCTTATTAATATTTTTCATGCTTCATTCTTTCCATTCAAATCTAGCATGCATTCCTAATTAGAAATATGGAAAATTTACCCACCTTAGTTGGAGAGAAATACAACTAGCGACCTCCTAAACGAATATCCTTACAAACGAACGATCCTCCTCCTCGTCGATGCGCACACGAGCCTCCACGCACACCAAACCGAGAGCTCCTTGATGGTAGCCGGCCTCTCCCTTTGTTGATGCAAGCACAATTCCCACACAATCCCTCAATCTTTTACTCACTTACTAACTACTAGATAATGTATTTTAAACTATAGGTTTGGAGGAATTAATTAGCACAAGAATACTAGCCAAAGGGGGGGGGGGTATTTATACAAAAAAAATAGGAGAATTGATGGCTAAGATTGAAGTAGGAGTTAGGGACAAATGGCTCAGATTTAAGGAGGAGTTACACTAACTACAGATGATCAAGTAACCACCACCACCATGACTCCACTCAAAATTTTGATTTCCCTCCAAAGCTCCAACCGGCCATGCTTGGGAAGTGCACTTTGCACGTGTACGTGTAGTGCACGTGCATGCAACTTGGTCTCCATAAATTTGTACATATATAAAAAATCTTTAAATTGTATTCTACATTACAAGTTGTATTTAAAAATAAAATAGCTCTTGGGCTTTAGCTTTTGGGCCAAAATAATAATTATAAAAAGATAACAATTAAATTAGATTTGGGCTTTTAAAAAGAAAGGCTTTTTGTCTATTTGAAAAAGGCTTTATACAAAATAATTAAAAGCAAGTATTTAAATATCTATACTCATCATGATGAAAATATTTACCAAAAAATATTGGACGTGCACACTACGTGCAAAATAAAATAATTTTCATTAAATGAAAAAATCGGGGCATTACAACACTCCCTCCTTAAAATAGTTCCGTCCCCGGAACTACAGTCAAGAGCGAGAAAACAACACTTACAACAAGCACAAGAAAAAAAAAATACATAATACAAATCAAGCAAAAAGCTCAGGATAATCCTTTAACATCCTCTCCTCAGACTCCCAAGTAGCCTCTTCAACCAAATGGTTTCTCCAAACTACCTTGACCATCGGTATCGTCTTATTTCTCAAGACTTTCTCTCGACGATCAACAATATCGACAGGAGACTCGATGTAATTCAGATCCAATTGCAAACCTTCCGGCACTTCAGGCAAATGATGACTCGGATCTGGAATATAACCTCTCAGCATAGACACATGAAAGACATTGTGCACCTGAGATAACTCTTCCGGTAACTCAAGCCGGTAAGTAGTTTTTCCGATCCTTTTCAATATCTTGTATGGGCCTATAAACCTCGGGGCTAACTTCCCGCCTTTGCTAAATCGAACCACACCTTTACTGGGCGATACTTTCAGAAAGACGAAGTCACCTTCCTCAAACTCAAGGTCCCTTCTCCGGTTGTTTGCATAGCTTTTCTGCCTGCTCTGAGCTTCTACCAACCTTTTCCTGATCAGATCAATCTTCTCATAAGTCTGCTGTACAAGCTCAGGACCAAACAACTGACGCTCCCCAACTTCAAACCAACAAACAGGTGTTCTGCACTTCCTGCCATACAAAGCTTCATACGGCGCCATCCCAATGCTAGTCTGAAAACTGTTGTTGTAGGAAAACTCTACCAAAGGTAAATGCCTTTTCCAACTGCCTCTAAAATCTAGTACACAGCACCGAAGCATATCCTCAAGAATACGGTTGACTCTCTCGGTCTGCCCATCGGTTTGCGGATGAAAAGCAGTGTTGAAATCTGTCTTGATACCCAAAGCTATCCTAAGACTCCTCCAGAAATGCGAAGTAAACCGCGCATCCCGATCAGACACAATAGTTGACGGAACACCATGAAGCCGGACGATCTCGCCAACATACAACTCAGCTAACTTGTCCATCGAAGCAGTGAGTTTCATCGCCAAAAAGTGAGCGGACTTGGTTAGTCGATCGACTATAACCCAAATCGCATCATTGCCTTTAGAACTCTTAGGCAATCCCGTACTGAAATCCATACTGATGTTATCCCACTTCCATTCCGGAATAGGTAACGGCTGTAATAGACATCCGGGTCTCTGATTTTCGGCTTTGACTTGCTGACAAACCTCACACTTCGCCACAAATTCAGCCACATCCCGCTTCAAACCTAACCACCAGAAATGCTGTTTGATGTCTTTTTACATCTTAGTAATCCCAGGATGTACCGACAAAAGAGTAGCATGCGCCTCCTGAAGAATACTTTCCTTCAGGTCCGCCTGATTCGGAACACATAGCCTCTCTCCAAACCACAGCACTCCATCCCTGATTTGAAATTCGGGCAACCTTCCAGCACTAACCTGCTCCTTCATCTCCAAGATATCAGCATCAACCTCTTGACTTGCAATGATCCTTGCATTCAGTGTAGGCTGAAGCCTCAACTGAGCTAAAGATGCGCCCAATCCTTGCAAGACAAACTGAAGCCTCAACTGAGCTAAAGATGCGCCCAATCCTTGCAAGACAACTTCAATACCGGCTCGGTCCAATTCCTCAATCAGATGCTTCTGAGTTGTGATCAAACTGGATAAACTGCTCTTGCGACTAAGTGCATCAGCCACAACATTAGCATCCCAGGATGATACTTGATCTCAGGTCGCATGTCCTCAAGCACTTCCAACCATCTCCGTTGCCTCAAATTCAGATCCTTCTGCTGATATATGTACTTCAAACTCTTGTGGTCCGTGTACATGTTCAATTTCTCACCGTACACGTAGTGCCTCCATTGCTTCAGGGCAAAGATAATCGCAGCCAACTCCAGATCATGAGTCGGATAATTCTTCTCATGCGGTCGTAGTTGCCTAGATCCATAAGCGATTACTCTTCCTTCTTGCATTAAGACACAACCAAGCCCCCGATGTGAAGCATCGCTATAAACATCGTACTCAACACCTGCTCTAGGCAAAGCCAAAATAGGTGCAGTAGTCAGTTTCTCTTTCAGCTCCTGAAAGCTAGCCTCACATTGCTCAGTCCACTTGAAGTTCACATTCTTCTTGGTTAGACCAGTAAGCGGCACGGCTATCTGAGCATAACCTTGAATGAATCTCCGATAGTATCCAGTCATTCCAAGAAAACTTCTGACTTTCTTCACTGTAGTAGGCCTAGCCCAATCTCTCACTGCCTCTATCTTCTGAGGATCAGTTGCCACTCCCTCCTTAGAAAGGATGTGACCTAGGAATGCCACTTCAGATTTCCAGAAATCGTACTTGGATAACTTGGCATACAACTCCTGCTCTTCCAGCTTCTTCAACACTACTGCCAGATGCTCGGTGTGCTCCTCCTCTGACTTGGAGTACACGAGGATATCGTCGATAAACACCACGACGAAAGAATCAATGAACAGCCTCAGAACTCTGTTCATCAAATCCATGAAGATTGCGGGTGCATTCGTCACTCCAAATGGCATAACTAAGAATTCGTAATGCCCATATCGAGTTCTAAATGCAGTTTTGTGCACATCTTTAGCTTTCACTCGTACTTGGTGATATCCTGATCGAAGATCTATTTTGGAGAAAACAGCTGCTCCTTGTAGACGATCGAACAAATCATCAATTCGGGGAATAGGATACTTATTCTGAACAGTGACTTTATTCAGCTCTCGGTAATCGATACACATTCTCATCGATCCATCCTTCTTTTTTACCAAAAACACTGGTGCTCCCCAAGGTGACGCACTAGGTTGAATAAAGCCTTTCTCCAACAGTTCCTCAATCTGCCGTTTCACCTCATCCTGTTCTACTGGAGCCATCCTATACGGTGCCTTAGAAATGGGTGTACTTCCCGGTTGAACAGTGATGCTGAACTCTACATCACGATGCAGAGGTAACCCAGGAAAATCATCCAAGAACACAGTCGGATAGTCCCGAACCACAGGAATCCCTTGCACTTCCACAGGAATTTCTTCCTTGCAGATAGCTGCCACCAGCTCAGAACACTTCTTCTTCCCTTGGAAAGTGACTTCAGGTCCACCTGGAGCCTTCACTGTTACCGTCTTGGTCTTACACTCGATGCTTGCACTGTACACCGACATCCAATCAATGCCAATGATAACATCGACTCCCAAGATAGTCAGCTCGATCAGATCAATCCCAAAGATTCGATCTCCAATCACAATCTCGCAATCAGCGTAATACCGATCAGTGGTTAAAGTTTCCCCTGATGGAGTAGCTACTGCTAAGATCTTGCCTGGAAAAATCTTTGGTTCAACACCCAACACTTTAGCAAATTTAGGAGACACAAAAGTATGAGAGGATCCAGTATCGAACAACACAACAGCTTTCATTCCATTAAGATAAAGTTTCCCTGTTACATAATACACACTCATTACGTAACAGTTCACTAAATAGTGGGAAAAAGAAATGACAAAAATCTCTAAACATCTGCCCTCGTACCAGTGATGACATGATCTACTTCATCAGCATCAGCTTCCGTCAAGACAAATACTCGTCCTGGTTGGTACGGTCTCTTCCCAGTCTGCTGCATTGGTGCATTGCTATTACCATTCTGTGGTTTGGGGCATTGAGATTTGTAATGTCCCGTCTCACCACAGTTGAAGCAAGTTACCGCAGGAGGTCTCACCACATTGTTCCCAGGTCCTCCAGCCACACTAATAGCGTTCGCCCCTGTCGGTTTGAACCTTTGTACAGATGGTTTCCCTTTGAAACTCCCAGAATGTGCAGGCCTCTTTCCAGACTTCCCGTTGTTTCTCCGATTCTGAACAACAAGAAACTGCTCCATGTCTGCTTCTGTGGCTGCTGCTCTCTTGACCAACTTATCGAATCTTCTGATACCAAGAGGTATCATCCGGGACCTCATGCTCGGCCTCAATCCATGCTCGAACTTACGAGCCTTCTTCGCTTCATCCATCACTAGTTCAGGAGCATACCTAGAGAGCTGAGTAAACTTGGTCTCGTACTCTCTAACTGACATGCCACCTTGTTGTAGTGACAGAAATTCCATAGCCATATTCTCTTGAACATCGGAAGGAAAATAGTGACTGCGGAATTCTTCTAAAAATTCCTCCCAGCCAAGAACTATGCCTCCCATTGTCCTCTTCATCGACTGCTACCACACAGCCACATCCTTCTCAAGTTGCAGAGTTGCCAACTTGACCTTACTGCCTTCAGGGGTCTCCAGCACTTCAAAGATCACCTCTACTTGATGAATCCAGTTGTCAGCCGCATCAGGGTCTGACTTCCCTTCGAACACAGGTGGTTTCATCCGTTTGAATGATTCCACTAGTTTAATCGCTTCGGGCACCGGATTCACAGGTTCCCTTCCTTGGTTCTGATTCACAGCCACAGCGTTGAGCGTCTAATAGACCCTCGCAAGTTCCATTTCTAGATCCAGACCTTCCCCATTTCTAGCTCCTCTTCTAGACATATTCTGATGCAAAAGATCTATTAAATTCGAAGCATAAGACATGAATTTTAAATCAACTTGCATTTCATTAAATTCCAAACTTTATACATTCGAATTGAAAAACATTTCTTGACATCAAAATAAAAACAGTAGAAGCTACAACAGTCTAACTCCTATGGTTCCTCTTCGCTTCTCGAAGTTCTCCCCGTAGTTCATTAACTTCATCCTTCAGCACATCGGTTAAATTCTTCCTCTTCTCGAGTTCCCATATACGATGACTGAGAACAGAAAAGTCGTCCTTTCGCTTTGCCAATTAAGCCTCCAATAATCCGACTCTCTCCCGCAGTGTTTCTACCTGCCTCTGAAGAGATAGTCACAATACTATTTGGAACTGGTTCTTCTTCTTCATCAGAAGAATCATCAGATGAATCCGGAGGTGGGGTGATCTCTCGGGATTCAGGCCATTCTTCTCCGTCAGAATCTGCTTGCCCTGGATAGTACTCTTCCTCGAAATCTGCTTGTCCAGGATGGTACTCTTCCTCGATGATATGCCAGTCGTCGTCTCCAGCAGGGTCGAAGTGATCAGCCATCTTAGAAATAGAGAGGAAGAAGCATAAGTCATTGAGTAACACAAATGTAAGTCACTTACATTTAAATCTCTAGACTCAAACACACACTCTAATGTCCACTTCTAGAGTATCGTTCCTTATAAATTTGTACAAGTGTGGAGCGTGGCTCTGATACCACTCTGTAACGCCCCGAATCCCAAATACAACTGAATTCGAGAGTTCTACATGATCTTTCCACTTCATTTAGTACAATTTTATAGGGAAATTTGAACTTTTCATTTTACATCAGAGTTTACATAAAACTTTACTCTTTACATTGCACAGCGGAAGTAAATTTACAACAATTAAATAAATGTACAACAACATTGAATAATCTTTAAGCATATATTCCTCTTTAATCTTTATCATGTCATTACCCTGCATATAAAACTGTGGGTACGTCAGTTTATTCAACCGATGAACATTATATACGGTCATCCCCTCTATGCCGGAAATAGTATAACTCATTTTCCATATTTAACAAACACAAACTTGTCACATATCAAACTAAAGGGAATACCTTATTGATGTCGTGTTGTGATTGTGCACTTAGTCCTTAATGCAATTATTTACGTTACATGACACTAATGCGCACTTGTTCGGATTCTATGCATCCCATACTACATAGGTCCGAGGGCAAGCCTTTAATCGTTCTTCATCTTGTAGGGTTCAATCCCTCGTCATGTCTTAATCTACTACTGTAATTACGGTAAGTATCCTAGATGTTTTCTGACATACGAACTCATGTCTAGGCGCCCTGGAGGGAATCCCAACGCACTGACACATGACTCATCATGCAGGCATCCTGTGGGAATTCATCTCCTACCATAGACATGACACCACCCGCAGTCGTCCAACATCCGATGAGCGTCGCCACCGGGACGGTACTCTGGAGCAGTATCCACGCCCTATCATGACTCATCATGGGACATCCTGAGATACGCTCTCGCCGCTAATCCAATGGCCCTCATACTCAATGTTTTTCTCTTACTTTTATCACATCTTCACTATGTAACTAATCCTTAGTTCTAATGAAATAGAATCATGAACAAAATCAAAGCACTAGAGTTAGCCTCTCCACTAAACCGGACTTATTCATTCATTCAAACATGACCAACCTTGGTCTTTCATTTCAAATTTCATTTTATTTCTTTCCAAATGCCGGGGGAGACTTAGCTACTCTTTTGTTTCAATTCCGATTTATAATTTCTAAAGTTGAGCGTTTCCAACTCATAAGTTCACATGTTGAGTTATCATACTCAAAAGTATTTCTCTTTTCCAATCATAATTTCTAAATTGTTCAATAGTCCATAATTATACATTAAATTCAACTATTCATCATGTAACTCATAGAATATTATTTTCACATTAAAACCCACATCACTAATTATTCAATTAAAGATGGACATTTACACTTCATAATTTGTCGTACTATTCTCCATTGAGAATAACTCACATCACTTCACATAATTTCTTCTTATTCGTCTTTCTTTTCTAATATTCCATTTTAGGTGTTTTTGCTAAGTACTACTTTTATGGAAATGCAAGTATAGAACTTATAGTTCTAAATTATACTTTTATTCTCTAACATACTCCACTTCATTCAAATAATTCTCAAACTATTTTTCACAAGTCCCACATAAATTTAGGATAATTATCATATTTTTTTCATATTTTTTTATCATTAAAAAATCCCCAAAAAATGTTTTTTTCCCCAATTTAAATACTGGTCGAACCCAGTATTCGAACCTACGACCACAGGGAAAACCGCCCAAGGCACAGACCACTAGGTCGAACGCTGCACGCGCTGGAAAGAGTGGCTGAGAGCATCTAATGCTCTCGGCTGCTGTTCTTTATTTTTAAAAAATGAAACAAAAGTATGGTGATTAGAGGATTCGAACCAGCAACCTGAGATCTGAACCTACTGTAGCGAATAGAGTCATCCCAACCATTTGAGCTATGCGCTCGGGTTTTCAATGGTGCAACTCTAAGTTCACTTAAATCAATTCTCTCTGTTATTAAAACATTTCGATGTTCAACTAGTCCTCATTTCACTTTGCTTTTATAAAATTTTACTGTAAATTTCCAGATTGACTAACATCATCAAAAATTATATTCCAGTATATAGAAAATAATTTTTTCAACAATTAAAACATATTTTTCATACAATTAATTCGAATTCTAGATTATCACTACCACATTTCTTTTTTTTTGACATTTCTTAACAATTAATATCACTAATCTCTTTATTAGCAAACTTCATATTAATTTCTTGTTTTTAATCATTTACCAAGCATACAAATTTATATCTTAATTCATTCATTTCGACATTATCACAAAGATTCATTTAACCACATACAGTAGCATTGTCAATCTACTAACTTTTTGTATACAATATGTGATGTAAATAATGAAACTTTCTTCAACAATCCATGGCTATAATCAATTCACGCAAAATTTAGCTTTTACTAATAGAACCACATACAATTTCACATCCACATTTCAATCAATCCATAGGTCATTTTTTCAATTAAATGCGTGCTCTTATTAATATTTTTCATGCTTCATTCTTCCATTCAAATCTAGCATGCATTCCTAATTAGAAATATGGAAAATTTACCCACCTTAGTTGGAGAGAAATACAACTAGCAACCTCCTAAACGAATGTCCTTGCAAATGAACGATCCTCCTCCTCGTCGATGCGCACACAAGCCTCCACGCACACCAAACCGAGAGCTCCTTGATGGTAGCCGGCCTCTCCCTTTGTTGATGCAAGCACAATCCCCACACAATCCCTCAATCTTTTACTCACTTACTAACTACTAGATAAAGTATTTTAAACTATAGGTTTGGAGGAATTAATTAGCACAAGAATACTAGCCAAAGGGGGGGGGGGGGGGGGGGGGGGGGGGGGGGCGGTATTTATACAAAAAAAATAGGAGAATGGATGGCTAAGATTGAAGTAGGAGTTAGGGACAAATGGCTAAGATTTAAGGAGGAGTTACACTAACTACCCATGATCAAGTAACCACCACCACCATGACTCCACTCAAAATTTTGATTTCCCTCCAAAGCTCCAACCGGCCATGCTTGGGAAGTGCACTTTGCACGTGTACGTGTATTGCACGTGCATGCAACTTGGTCTCCATAAATTTGTACATATATAAAAAATCTTTAAATTGTATTCTACATTACAAGTTGTATTTAAAAATAAAATAGCTCGTGGGCTTTAGCTTTTGGGCCAAAATAATAATTATAAAAAGATAACAATTAAATTAGATTTAGGCTTTTAAAAAGAAAGGCTTTTTGTCTATTTGAAAAAGGCTTTATACAAAATAATTAAAAGCAAGTATTTAAATATCTATACTCATCATGATGAAAATATTTACCAAAAAATATTGCACGTGCACACTACGTGCAAAATAAAATAATTTTCATTAAATGAAAAAATCGGGGCATTACAACTTTGATTCAAGAGTCTGAAGTAAAACAATCATAGTTCTTTCGAGTTTACATTTTAATATTGATGTTATTTTTAAGGTTAACTTTCAACCATTAGATCTCTAAAAAGCTATTAAAATTCTTCAACTGGCCTACATCATTGTAGAAATTGTGCACTTTCTCCTCTTGAATAGTTTGACATACTAAACTTATGTTCTCTAACACCATACCATAACATTGTCAACTACGCTTGCAGTCAAATTTCATAGATACACTTCAAGCACTTGCCCCCCTGATGTTTTTGTATAACAATTACTTAATTCCAATGCATGATTCTGAAATCAAACAAGATATTTCAGTACATTATGAAATCAAACCAGAGTTTTCACTGAACCAGAACTTTAAAAAAAAATATAAATCAATAATCTCTAAAACACAAAGTCGACATTTAAATCTTCCTAAAAAAAATTCTCATCAAAATTTTGTTATGTTTATTTCATGTTGATAATAGCATTTATTTTATTCTATATATACTTAATTAACTCTTACCACATACAGAATTGTATGCTATTATATGCATCAGATGATGCGACAAATGGAAAAGATTCAGATGATTTGAATACTTATGACACTACTTGAACATATGTGTTTTCACAAGTGAATTAAACAAAATAAAAAGTTGAATAAAGTAAAGAGAAAGACAACTGTAAGCTTTCTGATTCACTAAATAAAAAAATCAATTGTCATAAATAGGATGACCTCGTGATCACTTCACATAGAGAGAATGAACTTATAATAGAAACTATGTTCTAACGCTGTCACTAATGAAGATGTCCGAACATGTTTTGACTTCAACCATGACATTGGAAAGAGTAATCAGAAATACATCCTAAACCTAAACCCTTTTATCCCTGCTCAAAACCTCATTTCAGAAAATATTTGTAGGTTATTTGAAGGTGGTGACCATTCCGATGCGGTAGATCGACATAACGAGAGGTGTCTAAAGGATCCTTCAAAGCGAGAACCTAATCCTAAATCTACAATTCCTTAACATATTTTGCATACCGAGACTCAGATAAATTCGTAATTCAGTCTAGGATTCTTTTTGTGTTGGATTAGATTGGGAGTTCAAGGGAGGGAATTCATTTGAAAAGTATGTTCGAGAAACAATAGGTGTTAAGTTCGTTTAAAGGTGGTTGCTGAAAATTGTCCACGTATTTTTTTTAAGCCCTCCCGATTCCCATTTGGCATTGCATTTCATTTTAAATTTTTTAAATTAATTTTATTTGATTATTTGCATAATATGATGTGAAAGAGACTAAATCCCTTATTTGGCATTGGATTTTGAGGTGGGGGTGGGATTGAAATTATGGTTTGTAGACGGATTATGTATATGTAGTATTTAGTGTGATTGGATGAAATATATAAAATTTCGTCTTTCTTCCTGGTCTTTAACTTTAATATTATTTCTCATTTAGGAATGGTTGAAAAAAATGTTGATTGTGAAGCTGTAGTTGACAGAGAAAATATTTGCAGATAGATGACAGATTGAGTTTGTCTAAAGTGCACACATTGTTTCTATTTACATACTATTTGTGTAAATTTCTTAATGTAAGAAACAATCTTCCTGTTTGCTATAAATTTTCACAGCATTCCATTTGCCAACTTAAATTAGATATTTTTGTATTCGCCCTGCCATTTTGATTATTGGTTGTTCTTTCACCTTTAAATGGTCGATCAACATTCCCATCACTCCCATATATAGTCTCAGCTTGAAAACCACACAAAATTAAATGATTTATTTATAAGCTTTTATTTGATGTAGTTTGTTTTGGGTTACATAGCACTTTCAATGTAAACATCCTACTCTTCTTGTGAATCTAGGATAGAAGAGATACTATAATAAGCACTTACCTTTTAGTGAAAATTGCATAGTACAAGTAGCTTGTAGTTTAAATCAAACTATGTCATTATAACTATAATATGACATAGTACAAAGTTCAAAAATGGAAATAAGTAACATTTGAGGTACATTTCTCGTCATTTAGTTTTTATTAATAGTATTCATAGTGTATGAAAAAATAAGTATGCTTATTTGGAGATTTTCGACAAGTTCTTCAAGTGGTACCACGTAGAACGAGGGAATCAAGTATTGCTTCTACCTTAGTAAAATCAGATCTATGCCAAGAAATGAAAATTATATAATTACAACAAAATATGAGGGCAATATTAGATCTATTATTCAGTGACTTATTACTTCAAGTAGGGAACAGAGGAAAGTCCGTTGTCGGCGATGATTTAGTTCAAATTTCAAAGGAGATGATCATTGAATACTTAAACTATGAAGTATCTGAGCATGCCTTGCTTGCTAGTGTTTTTGCTCCACTCCATCAACATGCAGACTCTACTGGCTACATCACCAAATGTGATATTTTAGCAGCGAACATTGAGTGCGTTAATTCATTAAACGACGAAATGATTGCTAAATTTCCTAGAGAAAAAAGTTCCTTACGACAGTTTCAACAATAATTTGTTAGCACATATATCTTATGCCTTATTTAAACATATATTTTATAAATAATATACTAGATCCTCTTTATGCATAAACCTAATAGAATTACCACCATACTCTTTCAACTATTGTTTGCAAGGAATATGCAATCAATTCCTAGAATATAAGCTTTGATGACACCATGGCCCGACTATTGTTGGGAAAATAATGATTAATCTTATGAAAAATACAATGAAACCAATTTAGGATTTACTGATTTGTTCTTTTTTTTTAAATATCTTATTTTTATATCTTTATGTTTTAGGTTAGACAATTATTTACATGTTATTTTGTTTAATCAAGACTAGATATAATATTCAGAGTTATTAATATTGAAATTTTAAGTATTTTGTGTATATAATTAATATATAGTGTTCATACTTTATATTCATTTAAGTTCTTAATGAATTATTTTCCTATCATTGATTTTCTAAAAAAAATTTTGAACATTGTTAAAATATTCAAGTGTCATGTTCACCAAGCCATGTGCACTTGGTGCACGGTAAATTTCAATTAGTTTAAAAAAAATCGAAACTCAAAAAAGTGAAACAAAAAAAAAAAACTGAAAAAAAACTAAAGCGAAAAAAAACTTAAGCATAAAAAAAATCGCGGGTAAAAAACACAGCTAAAAGGAATAATTAAAAAAAAACTAAACTAAATCATTAAAAAAAAATCGGGAAAAACACAGCCAAAAAAACCGACCTAAAAAAAAGCCAAGTGATGTGTTTGGGGCTTAGTCCGCATAGGTGGTGGAAGGTGGGTCTTTGGGTTTAAATAAGTTGTTAATAGTCTGTTGGTGTGGATTGAATAAGATGTGGATATGGAGTTTAGTTTGGTTTTAATGTGGGCTAAATTTTAAAAAAACTTATTGATCTTCTTTATGCATAAAAACTAAAAACTCAGTGAACCTTTTTTTTTTTTTTTTTACAGAAAACCATACAAGTATGGTCGGAAAAAAAAACTCCTGAAATATATTTTCAAAAAACATCATCTAACTTTTTTGTTTTTTATTAGATAATCCTATTTATCGTGGCAAAGTGGTTCAGAAAACGCATTCATCTTTTTCATTATTTTCAAAAAAATTTACTCAACTTTAACATAAAGTTCATGTTGATTTTTTTGCATCTATACTTAAGTATGGTTTCTGCATAAATGGAATATTTCAAGGGTTTTTATTTTAAATTTAGCCTTTAATCTAATGGGAGATTGATTAGGATAGTTTTTTTATAATCTGTTCCGAAATGCATATGAAGATTTTTTTGTCCCACATCGGCCAAGAAAAGATGAGTTTTTTAGTTTAAATAAGATTTTGTAAATCAATTTTGCCACAGAAGCAAGCTATGGAGAGAGAGTGTGAGAGAGAAATGAACTGAATATGACATTTTTGAACGATGAACTTCAGTAGTTTTTTTTAGCTGTTTCGGAGCAAGAGTAGTTTTTTTTAGCTATTTCGGAGCAAAAGACATGGAAGTGGGATGACACTACATAGACAAAATTCGCGCAGCACAAATCTAAATCCGCACAATTCATGCCAACCGAAACTCATGAACAGTACTCTCCCACCTGATTTCAGTTCCTACAGTAGACTTTCGTGTTAAACAAACATGCCCTTAGCAATTGTAACTTTTCTAACTTCTGACTGGCAGACCCTTTATGTTTGCAGAAACTTTTTGTACGCACTATTAATTATATTCTAACACGTCCTCGCAGGTTAAGGACCATCTTTTTAGACCAATACCTGGACTATACGCAGCAGTATTATTTTTTTAATCCGCATTTAAATTGCACAGTCAGTGAGATTCGAACCTGGGATGCTCTGATACCATATTAAGGACCCAACCAATGGACCAAAGCTTCAAAGTTGTGGTAAGGATGAGGGTTTGAATATGACATTTTTTTTTTTTTTTGATGGAAACGGATAGAGTCTCTCGACTCGAGCCACATCAAAGCAAATATATTAATAATGAAATAATGTACATAGCTAGGTTTTACAAGCGGTAAAACACGAATAGACCTAATAATTACAATCAACAAGTGGACGCATTACAGAGAAAGGCCGTGAGCTGGCCAATGGAAGGAGCAGCGAGGAGCGGAAAGATGGGGATGAGGCCCTGCTTACATCGCTGTCCTCCCATCGAGAAGCCAAACCGCGATGTGCAATCAGGGCAACAGTAGCAGGGAAGTCCAGCAACGAAGATGACTGGATGAGCTGATCGCGCTAAGGAAGGCCGTGAACTGGAGTACTCTATCCAGGTTGGAGCACCTGAACGACCGCCTCCCTCACCGGCAATCAACAACCAAACCAATCAGAACATTGAGTAACAAACACACAGAAAGAAGAATAATAGTCATGGAAAATAAAACCAAAGCCTCCCAATAATGTAAACTTCAGAGAAGAGACCCAAATAAACACAGGAAAGCATAAAAGCTAATAGTAGGGAAAATGCTATTAGATTAGCTAAACAAAGATATAATAAGATTCGTCTAGTAGGCCGCCGAACATGGCTACAAACGAAGCATAACGTGATACACGCTCAGAGGATGTGGTATCATCAAAACAAACCAGGCTACCTGGTACTAGCCTGCAGCTCAACAGGCACCTCAGAAGAGGCGAAACAAAAACAATCATCCATCCAACAGTAAGGGCAAAGAGGGGGAGAATGAGCTGCAACCGCCCAGGCTATGCACTGATCCACAAAAAGAAGGAAGTGATGCTATAACACCACCAAAAACTAAGTAGTCCCAAAAACCACCAAAACGCGCATCAAACCTGTAAGATAAGTAGAGGTGAGAAATGGATCCACACAGAAAACTACAGACAGAAAGTAAGCAGAAAATCAGAAAAGCAAGTTAAAGAGATAAAGCTTGCAGATTAGAAAGACAGAGAAAGGAATCTTTCAATTTTTGGCAGTCCACGGAAGACCTGTCTTTATACAAAGGGCTAGCACTCCAGAGATTGAATAAAAATAAGAACCCGTCTATCATGTTCAAATGAGTGGAGCAATGGTGGTTAAACACACGCTGATTTCTTTCTTTCCAAATAATCCAAAAAATAATATGTATCGATAAATTCCAAGCATTGTTGAAACAAGCGTTCGATGGTTTAAGGGACCATACTTCGGCCAAAGAGGGGGGAGTGGAACCTGTATTCCACGCTAGAGCCCAAATCCTCCATAAAGGGAGAATGGAATGGCAGTGCATGAAAAGATGATTAGGATCCTCAGGGTGATGAGTACAAAGCGCGCAAAGTTGGCCCCAAGCTAAATTCCTCCTATTGAGAACATCAATAGTGAGAAGTTTACCTTGGCTGAGAAGCCACGAATGAATCTTCACTTTAAGGGGAGAGGATGATTCCCAAATACGGTTCGAAACCGGGGAACGGGCACCTCTAGAATTAATGAAATTGTAGAAGGATTTCACCGAAAAAATGCCTGAAGCGCTCCATCGCCAAGCTATACCCTCTCTAACGTTCCATTCGAAATTGTAGATAAGAGAGGTGAGTTCGTTGAGAAGCTCAGTCAGGTGAGGAGATAAATTTATGATAAAAGGGATGCACCAATGATACGCGCCGTCGATCAGGGAGAAGGAATCTGCCACTGTTGCAGTAGGGTCAGAGGCCAGCTCGAATAAGGAGGGAAAACGGGAGGAGAGTTTGATGTGACCGATCCATAGGTCGGTCCAGAATAGTGCCTTAGACCCATCAGCACAGATACGATAGGTGCTACAGTGGAACGCTGCGGAGGCTTTCCAGACTCCTTTCCAAAAAGGAGAAGCTCGACGAAACACAGATGCTGAGAAGTCCCACCAACGGTAATTACCATGGTTATAATCTTTGATGCACTGAATCCAAGGAAGGTTGTCAAGGGTGTGTAGTTTCCACAGCCATTTACCTAGGAGGGCAATGTTGTGATCTCTGAGATCCAGCACACCTAGACCCCCTTCGGCTTTGGAAGTGCAAACCATTTTCCATTGACAAAGGTGAGAACCGGGTTTGAAAGTAGGTGATCCACACCAGAAAAAATTGCTTCTGATTTGATCAAGCATTTTGATAACCTAAGAGGGAAAGAAAAAGAAAGACATATAATGTAGAGGCATAGCTGATAAAACCGAGTTAACGAGAATAAGTCGCCCGCCTCGGGAAAGAAATTTCCCAGACCACACATTGAGCCTGGACTCCACTTTATCAATGAGTGGAAACCAGTCCGCTCTATGCAAATTACCCCATCTAAGGGGAATGCCAAGATAGGTGATAGGGAAAGACGCTGCGGGGCAATTAAAGAAATTAGAAATTTCGGTCTGACGATTGGGTGATCCTCCCAACCAAAGGACTGAGGATTTCTGGAAGTTGATCGACAGACCCGAAGCAGCTTCGAAGCAGTAAAGGAGAAGTTTGAGGTTTCTAAGAGAGTGAGAGTTCGGTTTAATGAAAATGATAGTGTCATCTGCGTATTGTAAGTTAAGAACTCCCTCAAAGCGAGGGGATCGACCGAGACCCTCGATCATATGGGAATCTCTAGCATGCTTAAGTAATCTGCTAAAAACATCAGCAACAAGAGCGAAGAGAAGGGAAGAGAGAGGGTCTCCTTGACGAAGGCCACATTTAATTTTGAACTTGTGCCCCTCAGAACCGTTAATAAATAACGAGGAAGTGCCGGAGAGCAAACTAGATTTAACCCAGGAAATCCACTTGGGACCGAAGCCTCGGAAAGCAAGAATGTCAAGGAGGAAGTCCCAACTGACATTGTCGTAAGCTTTTTGAAAATCAAGTTTAAGAAGGATTCCTTCCGAGTGAGACCTATGGCAATGAGAGATGATTTCCTGCGCAGACGCGACACTGTCAAGGATGAAGCGGGTCCTTGATAAAGCCTGATTGCGCTAGGTCTATTAAGGGGGGAATGGTGTCGCTAAGCCTTGAGGAAAGCACTTTCATCACTATTTTGAAAGTGGTATTGATGAGACTGATAGGTCTGAAGTTAGACACTGAGTGTGCTCCCAAAAATTTGGGGATAAGCACAATGTGCGCATAATTAATCCGATCAAAAGAGAAGTTACCTGAATGGAGGTCTTGGAACATCTTAAAGAGATCATTTTTAAGCAATTCCCAAAATTTTTGAAAGAAGAAGGCGGGGAACCCATCGGGTCCCGGGGCTGAATCGCTTTTAAGAGCAAAAACAGCTACTTTAATTTCTTCCATAGAGAAGGGGGCCTCGAGAGATGAAAGGTCAATAGCTTGATCACCGTAAAGTTGGAACCAATCTAGCTCAACTGAGCGAGATTTGGACCGTCCAACTAGATTCTTATAAAAAGAAAGAAAAACCCGATGAATATCCTCGTCACTAGTAAGGTCTTCTTCCTGAGAAGAGATAGAGGATATACGGTTGCAACGTTGCCTATGAGAAGCATAGTTGATGAGAAGCATAGTTGTGAAAAAACTCCGTGTTGGCATCACCTTCCTTCATCCACCGAATCCTAGATCTTTGAGCCCATTTAATGTGATCTTGATAGAGGAGATCGGCGTATTGAGTCTTGCAAGAGCTACGCTCCGATCTAAAAGATGCCGACAAAGATCCGGACTCTTCTAATTTGTCAATGGACTCAATGGACTGAAGGAGAAAAGATTTGAGGAAATTGGTGTTTTTCTGACGCTCCGCATGCCAGATTTTACAGCCATGTTTGATAGCGTGGAGTTTAAGAAGGATATTGCCCAAACCGGTAGAGCCGGATATAGCAGCAAGGCATTCCTCCACTAGAGAGACAAAAAGTTGATCTTGAAGCCAGAATTTTTCAAAACGAAATTTGTGCTGACGGTAGAAAGGGAAGTTGGAGTAGAGAACGATAGGAGTGTGATCCGACGACGGATTGGGAAGGGCCTGAGAGAAGGATTGCTGGAAACGAGAGATCCAGGATTGCGAAACCAAAAACCGATCGAGTTTAGCCAGGATCGGAGGATCACGCTGGTTGGACCAGGTGAACGATCTTCCAGAGATCGGGATATCGGATAATTGCAAAAATCGAATAACGTCGTTAAAAATGCAAGACTGGGAGTTGGATGTGGTAAGGTTAGATCTTTCTAAAGAGAAACGAGTGACATTGAAATCACCGCAGAGAATACAGAGGCCTGCGGTCCAGTTTTGTAATGAAGAAAATTCGTTCCAGAAAGCCGGTCTCCGCTCAGCAGAGGAGGGGCCATAGACAGAGATGATGGAGAGGGGATAATTAAAAGAGGTCCAGAGCACCTGAACTATAAGGAAAAATTCAAGGCGCTGAACCGAGATGAGAGAAAAAATGGATTCCTTGAAACCCAATAGGATACCTCCCCTTGATCCAATAGCGTCAAGGGATATCCATTTGGAGATAGAGCTACCACCTAAGGATCTGACGATGGCGGGGGAGGGAGATTCCAGTTTGGTTTCTTGAATGGATATGAAGTCACAATGAGAGGAGGTGATAAGGTCATAGATAGCTCGTTGTTTGGCTGGGCAATGAAGGCCACGAATATTCCAAGAAACGCTAATCATGGGAATAACGATGCTCGAAAACTCTACGACGTTCCTTACTCCTGAGAGAATTAAAACAGAGAGAATTGGAAGGGTCTATATGGAAACCCAGATCATGCGTCAAAGACGCTAATTCTTTATTAGAAAGAGATACAAAAGAAGGGCTGAAGATAGACCCTAATTGCGGGGGGGGATTTTGGTCAGATGAGGTCGGAGGGGGTAACCGATTAAAATCAGAGCAAGGAGAGGACTTAATTTTAGCCGGAGAAGCAGACCCTTCAAGGGATGAGTAATACTTGGCTTTAAGCCTCGCACTAGAGCGGAAAAGACGGATGGTAGCTCCCATGGGGAGATTGACCATAGAAGAGGGGGATTGTTCATCCTGCGATAGAGAGGGGGGTAAGGCACTGTAATCCGGTAAGGGAGGACTATAGGCATCAGCCGAGAGAGGAGGTAAAGTCCAATGATAAGAATCGGAGGCAGAGGAGGAATTGTTAATAACAGGGGAAGATATTCCCAATGTGTCCCGGACCTTGGTTACAATAGATGGAGACATCCATCCACCAAACAGAGGCCCGGATAAGCTAACACCAACTCTAGGCGAGAGTTGAAATGAGCAAGCAAAAACCAGAGATTGATTCTTAAAAAAATAAAGCTTAACTAGCCAAACTAAAGCAACAGAATTATAAAAAGGGGAGGACAACAAATCAACAACAGGGAGTACCTTTTTGGAAGAAGCCCCTTTCTCTAAATCCGCCTCTTCCTCTAATAGAAGAGGGTCTTGATCCACCCACGCAGCTGCTTTGGAGGAAGAGGACTTCAGACTGGCTAAAGGAGGAGATAGAGCGGGATCCGATTTCTTCGGTGTGGGGAAGTGCGCAAGTTGCTGGAACCTTTCCCAATCCGAGGTGAAATGCTTGTTAACCTCCCAATCTGGCCAACCGGCCATTTTTGAACGATAAACTTCTGTAGTTTGTTTTAGCTTTTTCGGAGCAAAAGACATGGAAGTGGGATGACACTAAATAGACAAAATTCGCGCAACACAAATCTAAATCCTTACAATTCATGCCAACCAAAACTCATGAACAGTACTCTCCCACCTGCCCTTAGCAATTGTAACTTTTCTAACTTCTGACTGACAGACCCTTTATGTTTGCAGAAACTTTTTTGTACGCACTATTAATTATATTCTAACACGTCCCCGCAGGTTATGGACCATCTTTTTGGACCAATACCTGGACTATACGCAGCAGTATTATTTTTTTAATCCGCATTTAAATTGCACAGACAGTGAGATTCAAACCTGGGATGCTCTGATACCATATTAAGGACCCAACCAATGGACCAAAGTTTCAAAGTTGTGGTAAGGATGAGGGTTTGAATATGACATTTTTGAACGATAAACTTCTGTAGTTTGTTTTAGCTTTTTCGGAGCAAAAGACATGGAAGTGGGATGACACTAAATAGACAAAATTCGCGCAGCACAAATCTAAATCCGCACAATGCATGCCAACCAAAACTTTTCTAACTTCTGACTGACAGACCCTTTATGTTTGCAGAAACACTTTTCTAACTTCTGAAAGACAGACCCTTTATGTTTGCAGAAACTTTTTTGTGCGCACTATTAATTATATTCTAACACGTCCCCGCAGGTTAAGGACCATCTTTTTGGACCAATACCTGGACTATACGCAGCAGTATTATTTTTTTAATCTGCATTTAAATTGCACAGCCAGTGAGATTCGAACCTGGGATGCTCTAATACCATATTAAGGACCCAACCAATGGACCAAAGCTTCAAAGTTGTTGTAAGGATGTGGATTTTAATATTTATATTCTAACACGCACTAGGTGCATATGAGAAGAAAAATTCCCTACTTGATATGTTTTTTTTCTAGTAAGTACCAAGTAGTTGGTTATATATTGACAAAGATATAGTTCAAACTAGCCAACCCATTTTTTATTTGTATTTCATTTGTAAGAGTAAATTTCTCAAAAAGAGAGGTTTAATGCTTTGGACCCTAGAAGGATTTTTTTTCAATAGAAAAAAAAAATCATTTCTGTCCGAAAATACAATTGTTTGCTAAGAAAAGTGACAAAGAAGGGTCAGTTGCCCAGAAAATCGTTCTCAGGGAATAGAAAGAACATTTTTAGAATTCAAGAGAATTACTTGCTAAACTGTAAAAATATCTGGAATGTTAATTTGCCACCTTCTTAGCCTACTACACTTTTAGACTTTCATAATTATACTTGAAACTCTTAATCTAATTAATCTTGGGAAGCACTCAATCTTTTCACTTTCTATGAAAGAAAGCTACGTCCACAAAAATAGGAAAATCTTAGTACTCAAAATAACTTGTTGACGAACATGTAATTTATACACATTAATATTTGGTCTGACATCAGGCCTTAGTAATTTAAGTTCGTGATGTATGCATGTAGAAAGAGACAGAGAGATGATTGAAGAACTATATATGTAATGTATATCCATTAGTAACCAACATCTCTACAATTTTAATGGGAGAGTTTGAATTTGTAACAAACAAATCCTAACTTTA
Organism: Hemerocallis citrina; assembly: GCA_017893485.1. Classification (NCBI taxonomy): domain Eukaryota; kingdom Viridiplantae; phylum Streptophyta; class Magnoliopsida; order Asparagales; family Asphodelaceae; genus Hemerocallis; species Hemerocallis citrina. Next base: position 109,452,925 of record CM030362.1, read on the forward strand.
TAATTATATAATCACGTATAATACACGTTCAAACTATATCCAACAAATATAAATGTGTACCTAGCCCAAATCAAAACATTCAAATATAAACTATTTTTTTTTCTTATTCAATATATATTTATCTAATTTGATAACTTTACTTTTTTTTAGACGTACATCGCACGTATATTACACTAGTAATTGATTAATTGGCAAGCTTATTGACCCAAGGATGACTTGAATTTCTTTTTGTTTATGAGAAAGGAAAGAACATATACAACGAGTGAGATCGATTGTTTGTTTGATTCACGGTACAATGACTCACGGTACAATGACATATATACAACGTTTGAAGTAATTAAGAAGCACGAGAGAAAGTACCTGGTAATTTCTTCCCATGAATTAGGATGAGCTATATCTCGATGTGATCAACTTGTCGGACTTCATTAGAAGCGAAACTTTGACTTCAGTATTTTATGTTTAACTGAGCTTGAGCCTAACTCTTGAGCCCATTTTGTAACTGGTTGGGTTTAGGGAGGATTTAGGCTGACGAGCATACGACGTAGGAATATAGTGTGGGGACAAAATTTTAAAATAATATTATTTTGACTGATAATTAAATAAAGTTTTTTTTTCCTCTCAAACTAATACATGAATTAGGATCCAACGATATCACATGAACGAGTTATTTGGCTTGTTTTTTTTTTTTTGACGTGAACGGATAGAGTCTAAAGACTCCAGCCACAGCAAAATATATTAATAATAATCAAAATGTACAATGGGAAGTTTTACAAGTAGTAAAACAAGGAACACAATGAATACAGGCTGAAATAACAAACAAACTAGATCCGGAGAAACTTCCGGCAGTCACCCAGAGCGCAAAAGAGGACGCAGCAGGAAAGCAGCCCCCCTTCGAACGGAACGCCAGGGAGTCTCACAGCGCGGCAAAACCACTGGAGAGGAGGGGATGGAGGACGATCTGAGCAACCCGGAGGAAAAGGAAAACACAACCACCGCAAAACTCCAGTGCCGCAACACCTGGCAGGGCGCAACAGGACGGACCAGCCTCCCAGGGCAACACGAAGAAAGTTCCAAAATGAATTCGCAGCAGCAAAACAGATATCGCAGAATAACTGCGAGCAAAAAGAAGACCAAAGGCCCAAACAAATCCCCCAAAAAATCCCTAGATGCACAGCAATAACACAATGGGGCTAAACCCACCAGAACCGAAACCAGACATCCGCAATAACACCAATAAAGAACAACCATAACATAATCGCGGAACTAGCATCAGGGCACAATCAATACAACATCACAGCGAGGGGGAGAAAGAACAAAAAATCGAGCAAGCAGAATCACATTAAGAACAGAAGTCAAAGTAACCAAATAAACATAGGACCTATAAAGAAGTCATAACAACAGAATGCATCAACAAACAAGATAGAAAGAAGATGGCAAGAGGGCTGAAGGGAAACCCTCACAAAAGAACCACCACCACTCCAAATAAAACAGGCCACCAGGGCCAACCAGGGCCACTAACGGCAGAACAGCAACAAAAATACAGCTAGCAACAAAGCCGCAAAGTCCAGATGAACCAGACCAGCAACATCAGCCAACCAAAATCGCCATTAGGTTAACCTCCCTTTTGAAAATATATAGTAAAATGCCCTTGTTTTGAAAATAATTAGTGAAATACCCTTTTCCTTAATTAGATTTCTATAGTATTCTTCCTATAATAACTTTTATAGGATGTGTGACTTTTCTAAAAAAACTAAAAGTTTTTGGGTTTTAGGATAATTTTTATTTTTATTATTAGATTTTAGTTTTTCTGCTTTCTACCTTATAAATTACTAGTATAATACACGTGCGATGCACGTCTATAAAAAAATTTAGTCTTACTTATTTTATGTAATTCAGAAATTTTATCCGATCCTGGTCAATGCAGTTTTTGACAATATGTTCAAAGTAATGCAATTTATTGAGATCAATTAGTAATGATAACTTTTTTGTGTTATACTATATCAGTATTCAGTACACTAAGTAATGCTTATTTTGAATTTTATTTCCCTAGTAATCACTCACTAATCACTTCACCCACTAATCACCCATTAATAATTAAAACGTGCACGATATACAAAGTCATGCTAACATGAATGGTCATGTATGCTGCACCCACTAATCCATAAGCAACCACATTCAACACATTCTCACAATTTACTAAACCAAATGCACATTCTCACACATTCTCACAATTTTCCAACATGAATGGTCATGAATGGTCTTGGTATGGTCAGATATTGATCACCTTCTGTTAATGAAGGGTATGAATGGGTGGCACGCAAATCTTAATTTATTAGCCATGCAAATTACATTTTTTAATCCTATATATTTTTTTAGCTTTTTATGTTGATGGGGGCATGATAGTAAAAAGCCGCTAAAATAGGGCTTTGCTTAATAATAGTATAGATCATTTCACCTACTAATCACCCATTAATAATTAAAACGTGCACGATATACAAAGTCATGCTAACATGAATGGTCATGAATGGTCTCGGTATGCTGCACCCACTAATCCATAAGCAACCACATTCAACACATTCTCACAATTTACCAAACCAAATGCACATTCTCACACTTTCTCACAATTTTCCAACATGAATGGTCTTGGTATGGTCAGATATTGATCACCTTCTCTTAATGAAGGGTATGAATGGGTGGCATGCAAATCTTAATTTATTAGTGATGCAAATTACTTTTTTTAACCCTATATATTTTTTTAGCCTTTTATGTTGATGGGGGCATGATAGTAAAAAGCCGCTAAAATAGGGCTTTGCTTAATAATAGTATAGATTAATAAATATACGAAAAATTCTTAAAATTAAATTAAATTTACTTACTTTGTACTGGCTCTGATACCACTTTGGTGGGTGCGTGAAATCTCTTAAGTTGTAAGTGTGAGTAGCGCGTAATCTCCTGGAGACCTGAAAATCAAAAGGAAGAGAGTATCAAAAACTTTTAAAAGTCTAAAGAGTAAAGTCTAAAGAGTTGAAATAAAAATCAAAGTTTGAAAAATAATATTCGTCGAAATAATGGATATTGTCAATTCTAAAAAAGTAATCAGGAATGATGGGAATTTCGTCGTCATCGTCGTCAAGTTCTCTTATATATTCTGATTCTGTCTCATATTCTTCACTATTACTATCATATGGGGGTTCTTCGAGTTCTTCTGTATGTCTATGTTCTCCTCCATTCTGTTCATGTTCTTCTAGAAATTGTCTGTATGCAGTCGTAGGACTCCAAACGTAACTACTAAATATACCATTTTCATAAAATAACAAAGATCTTTCGTGATAAGTTAGATCGTCAATTATTTCAACATTTATATTACTAGTTTCTCCAGGAATTATTTGGTTTATTGTTATAATTATTACTCGTTGAATGCTAAAAAAGAATAATTTGAATTCGTAACAATCATCCATTCTTATTTGTCTATGAGGATAATAAACATCAAAAACTAGCATTCTGTCACTTCCTTGGTAATTAACCATTAATTCAAAAATCGGTGAGGCAATACCAAAATTATTATCCATTAGTTCTTTCGAACAATAAGCAATTATGAAATAAAGAGCAGAGAGAGAGATTTCTAAGGATACCTAAAAAATCAAAACAAAACGGCCCATCATGCTTCCAACCTAGTTAAACTTTTTTGATCTGTTCTGTACCAGTTACTACCAGTGGATAAAATACCGCTGGTATGCACCCCGATTTCTGTGCTCCTTTTTCGTTCTTCCCATCTCAAGATTACTATGCCCTCAATAGAGCTTCATTCAAGAGATACGTCTAGAACAACTAGTAGCACTTCGGTACAGACAACCACAAAAGCCTAACTATAGAAGGTTGCAAATAAGTCTTTTTACAAGATTATTCAGGCAGAGCCTTACAAAACTCTCCCTAGAGGAAAGAAATTTAGTTGTTCATACCTTATTTTCTACAGAGGCTGATAGATGAACTCATAAAAGACATTTTATTTCCTTTAAGCTCGTTACAAACAGACTCTCTAAGATTATGAGGAATTTTTTCTCTCCAAATCGTCCATTTCTCTCCCTTACCCTGCCTTCCCTTTTATAGACGAAGGGATGGCTTTACACCAGATACAATTATTATCCTTCTTACATCATTGCTTACATCACAGATACAATTATTGCTTTTTTTACATCACTGCTTACATCATGTTACAATAAATGCTCTGATTACATTTTGTCCTATTCCAGGAAAAGAGATTCCTCTTGGCCGACATCTTCACATGCTGCACATTTATGTTGGTGCTCCATCTTCATTAGGCTACAATAATGTACAGCTGTCTCTGTTGTCATTGTCATTGCTCCAGTAGATAGTATCTGGTACCAGCTGTCAAACAGCTCATGTTTATCTTGTGGCTGTTTGATTTTTGCTATACTGTACATTATTATCTTATCTGGATCTGGGCTATCATAGATCCATATATTGCTATCTCTTTGTCTTATGTCTTTTAATTCACAGTACATGTTCCTAAAGCCCATTGCTCTTCTTTCTGGGATTAATTTCTCAAATTCTTCAGCTTTAAATGGTACAATGTTTGATGCTCCATAGATTATTTGGGTGGTCATCCCTATTTTTATAACATGTTCCGCTGGGAATTCTTCCTCATCATTTAGATACTCTGGGATGGCTGAATACATTCTAACATATATTTTTGAGGCCTTCGTGAGCCCAAAATAACTTTTAGCTGCCTTGTAGATTTTTCTTGGTAGGTGGATTAGTTCTTCACATTCTCTGGATGGGTAAATACAATGAATAAGTCCTCTTTCGAACAGTGCCCTAGTTGTTCTCGGATTAGCTCCTGGTAGGATGATGGCCTTGTTCATATGTTGCTGAGATATGGTTCTGATAAATTGGTTTACTTCAGTTACTTGGCATAGCTTTTGAATATATTGTAAAAATAATATTTTCTTTGATACTTTGATAGAAGCTTTCTCAGTAAGAAGTGTCTCCTTGTATGTGGTTTTATTTGAAGATGTAATTGCTTCTTCTTTTACTGACTGAGAAGGCTCACCTATCTCACTCATTTTTTCGTCCGCCATATTTTCTGTGGTTACATGCTGGCTTATATGCTGATAGAACAGACTCTGGAGTCCACATATTTATAGTTGTAACTGGTTAAATGCTTCCTTTAATTGCTCCACTGTCTCCTTTAGGTAGACTATATCTTGTTCTATTTGCTGAACTCTGGTTTCCATTCTGCAACAAGTGAAATAGTTAATTTCTTGATAGGAAATCGGCTAAAATATTAAGTTTTCCTTTTATGTTTTCTATTAAGAAATCGTAATGTGCTAACTCCATCTGCCATCTAATCAATCTTTTATTTGCTATGGTTAGGTCTATTATTTTATTGATCCAACTTTTTGCTTGGGTATTATCTGTTCTTACCGTAAATTTTGTATGTATTATGAATAGTTCAAACTTTTTTATAGCTTTTAAGATTGCTAGTAGTTCTTTTTCGTTTATGTGGTAATTTTTTTGGGTTTGTGTGAAAGAACCACTAGTATATCTAGATAATTTTTCTTCACTTTCTCCTATTTCAATAAATTTTAATACTGCTCCCCAATTAGTTTCACATACATCAGTTTCTATTATCCAAGAACATTCTTTAACCGGTAGTCTTAGCTTTGGTAACTCTGAAGTTTGTTGTTTTAATATTTTAAGTTTCTCTTCATCCTCCGGGGTCCATTCCCATTTCTTAAATTTTTTAAGTTTTTGTTGCAACCAATTTGTTTTTGCTGATAAATTTGGTATGTAACCTCTTGTTTGATTTAGTAATCCTATTATAGCTTGTACTTCTCTTTTTTCTTTTAAGACATTAGGAAAAGTCTTTATTTTTTCTGCTATATGTGGTTGTAATTCTATTCCTTCATGTGATAATTTTGTTCCTAAGAATTCTATCTCAGTTTTGAATAATTCCATCTTCTTTTTTGATAGTATAATGCCAGCATCTTTCACTATTTCTATGAATTTTAGTAGATGTTCTTTATGTTGTTCTTCGTTTTCTGACCCTATTAGAATATCATCTGCATATACTAATATGAAATTGTTGTATTTTTCAAAAATTTTATCCATATATTCTTGAAATATTCCTGGGCTATTTTTATAACCGAATGGTAATACATTCCATTCATAAAATCCTTGAGGTGTGCTAAATGCCGTTAAAGGTTTTGAATCTTCTGTTAATTTTACATGATAAAATCCTGATTTGCAGTCAAATTTCGAATATATTTTTCTTGTTCTTACTGTGTTAAGTAGTATTTGCATATCTGGTAGTGGGTATCCAAATCTCTTAGTATTTTTATTTAATTCCTTGTAATTTACTACCATTCGAGATTTACCTCTTTTTTCTTCTGAATATTTTTTTACTATGAATGCTGGTGATGAATGTGGACTTTGTGATTTCCTTATATAATTATTTTCCACCAATTCTTTTATGTGTATTTTGAATTCTTCTAGGTCTGTTGGAGTATGTCTTATTGGTCTAATTTTAATAATTTTGTTCTTATCTATTAACTCTATATGTACCGTGAGTTTACTTAAGTTCCATTTTGCCAAGGGGTCTTCTCCGCACAGATCTTCTAATTGTTTTTGTAAATTTTTTTTCATAGTTGTTATTAGAACTTGTTGTATTCTAGTTTTATTTGGTAAGTATTGGTATTCACCACGCTGGGTTGAAGAAACTCTGATGTGTGGTAGGTTAGTTCTGGAATATGGTTGGGTGATTCTAATTGCGATTGCTTGGTGTCCGCAAGGTGTGGTAAATACAACTGATTTATGTGATATAGTTATGGGGTAGTATTGTTGAAAAAAGTCATTTCCTAAGAGTACGTCATTATTCATATCGTCAAACTGGTATACTATAGGTATTTTTAGTATGTAACTTCCTATTTGCACATTAACATTTTGTTGATATTTGTCTAGTATGATGGTTTGTCCAGTTAAGCCAGTTATGGCTTTTTTATTAAAACCATCTTGTTTTCATTTTGGTAGTATATTTTCGCGGCATAAACTAGTACCTGCTTCGGTGTCTATTAGACTGTGATAGTTTTTTGATTTGTATCCATCGTAAACAAATTCTGTTAGGATGTATAATGTGTTTTTTGTTGCCCTCAATGGATTCATTTGTCCAATATCCTATTTATTACCATGCTTTCGTTGTTTACTGTTATTGTGATTTTTTCTTCTTGAATTGAGTAAGTTTGTACTGATGTAAGGAAGTCAGTTCCTAATAACATATCATTAACATGTTGTTCTGGGTCTACATGTAAGTGTAACAATATTTCCTTTCTACCATTTATCCTTAGTGGTAGTATGATTTTATGTACAATTGGATGTCTATTATTGTAATAATCTAGATAATAATATGGGTTATCTAATGTTATCAATTCAGTGGTTTTTATATTTGTTTATTTAATATGTGAATTAGTAGCTCCTGTGTCAACTAAGGCTATTTGTTTATTCCATTTTCCGTTGTCATAATATTCTATTTCTATTTTAAATTGGTTATTATTTTGGTGTTCTAATGTATTTATTATTGGTATTAATTCCAATGCTTGTTGTTTATTTCTTATTGATAGTGACATCTTTCCGAACATTATTTGTGGTGCTTTTCCTTTTTCGGTTTCCTTTGCTTTATTAAAGTCGAATTCTATATAATTTGGTATAGTCATTTCAGGATTTTCTCTAGCTAGTTTGTACCTTATGATTTCGCTGAATAGCGGCTCTATTTTAAAATTGTCTGTATTTCTATTCTTTACTTCGTGTTTACTAGTGAAAGCATAAATATTTCTTATTTGTATGCTCATAACTTTGCTTTTTTCTATCATTTCTATACCTGATAACCTATGATACATGACTAGACTTTTATCTTTATTTTCTTCTGTCATGCTTATAGAGAAATTAGGTTTTATTGTGAATTTTATTTTTTGGTACATTAGGTTTCCTTGCACTATCCCTATTAAGGCATCCTGTGTACTTGATATTATCCTATCATCCATTAGATATATTTGGAGGGGTGTATTTATTCCTTCCTTAAAATATGCTTTTATTATTATTTGTACAGCTCCTAAATGTATGTGTCTTAATATTTTTCTGGTCTTTTCGCTTATCTTTTCCATCTCCTGTCATATTATCCTTTCTGTTATTAATGGGATTATGGTTTTGCCTTGTGCTTGTTCAATGTCTATAGGTTGTTCATTATTCCTAACTATTACTATGGTGCTTTTCTTTCTTTCAAATATTGGTAGTTTAAAAATTTCTTTTGGATTTATATCTAATTTGGTCTCTCTTATTTTATCGTACTTTTGTATGTCAAAGCACATTCTTTCTCTCAATTCTTCATTGTTTTCTTCTATTTCTGAGGGTTCCCCTATTTCTGTTAGATCAGTTAACATGTGTATTTCACATTCTTCTGTTTCACCTTCACTACTTCCACTATCTTCTTCCATTACCATTATTTCTTCATCTTCACTTATTTCTGACCATTCTTCATCATATTCTATGGGTTCATAATTTATGTTATTCATTTCTTCAATTTCTTCTACATATTTTACATTTTCTTTTTTCATTCTCTTAGGACAATTTGGTGATATATGTCCTACCTCTCCACATATGTAACAATTACATTTTTTTGGATTTTTCGTATACTGCATATTTTTATTTTTATTCATTTTTCTAAAGTATTTTTTAAAAGGTTTTCTATATCTCTTAAAAGTTTTCCTATATTTTGGTCGATATTTTTGGAATTTGTGATTATTCTTCTTTGTGTATTTATAGTTATTGTATCTATAGTTATTATTGAATCCCCAATGATTTGGTCTTGCATCTTCACAGCAAATTCTTTGTTTATATGTTCTGTAATATTTCACCGTTGCTCTGGCGTCTTGGCATACTTTGTCTCTATAATCTTTTACAAATTGTGTTCTATACCCTAAAGTGTCTACTTCAGGTTTCACTTTCTCATTTATGTATGCACTATATATGTTTATGCTCCATGGATCAGGTAATTTTAGGAAGAATGAGTCTAGAATTGGACTCCGTTCTTCTTTTGTATAATAACTATCTTGATAATATTCTCGGAATTCACAAGCATAGTTGTCAAAATGGCACATGTCGCATATTTCTAAGTTACTTAGTCTCCATCTTGCTTGGTTCTTTTTATATATAGTGTGTTTTTCTCCTTTATCGTATACACTGAATTCGGTTCTTATTGCTTTTTCGTAATTTGTAATTATTTCTTTTAAACCTAAGGTTCGTTGTGCTGAGCTTTCTTCAGTTCCTCTATCATCAATTGGTCTTGATTTTCTTATAGTATTTCTCTCTTCTTCTTCTAGTCCATTCCACCATTTTGCTACTACTCCCATAAAGGTGGCTTCTATAAATTTCTCAAATGCATTTCCGTTAAGGTTTTGCCTAAATCCTACTATTAGTGACGCTTTTACCCATTCTTCAATTGTTCTATCTACGTCTTTTACGCAATCTAGGTCTAACCATTCTGCATTTCCTACTATCCCTTTTTCGAAGTGTTCTGTTGGTTCATATTTTGGAGTTTCTTTTTCTTTATCTTTGCCTAGTTGCATTCTTCTTTTTATATTTTGCCATTTCCATGGTAATTGATATGGTTTTTTGTTAGGTGGTGGTCTTAAGATTTCATACATGTTACTTGGAATTTCTGAAGGTTTTTCAATAATCTTTTCTTGGTCCATTTTTATTTCTTCGTTTGCTATATCTAGATTTTTCAAGGCTTCTTGTACTTCTTCTGAATTAGGATTTGCCATTAAATCTTCTATTTCCAAGATATTTATATTAAGCTTTGTTATGGCTTCTAGTTCTTTCATACCTTCTTCTGTTATGCCCAATTCTTCTTCTGGATAGTCTATCATATATCTTCCTAATTCTTTTATATTTTTATTTATGATTCTTAAATCTTTTCTTATATCTTTGAACATTTCGGGACCGTTGCAATCTTCTTTCAAGTCTTGTATGTTTAAATAAATTTTTGGCTCCATGTCCTACTATTTTGTCTGCTAGTAGGTGTTGGTAATACCAACTTGCTTCTTCGTTTCTGTAATCTAATACTTTGTATGCTATTTGTTTTTGTATCTCTGTAGGTAGTTGATTTGTTACTTTTATTGTTAGTAATAGGTATTCTGATATTTCTTTGCTGGGAATATGCTTACTTTCCACTAATCTTTTATCAACGTATCTAATCTTGAATTTTGAAAGATTTTTTAATTTAAGTTTCTCTATTTTCTGTGAATTATCCAGCTTTTCTAAGGTTAAGGTGTATTATAGTTTATAATTTCTAGAGTGGGGTTATATATAAAATTTTGCTTTTTGGTTATTTAATTAAAAGAGGTAGTTGGCTAAATATTTTTGGAAGAAGGGTATTTGGCTAAATATTTTTGAAAAGTGGGTTATTTACCCGCTATACTCTCACATCAACACGGTGTGGTCTAGCACCAGGTAGATCATTTTTAATTATTTGAGCAATTGTCATACCTGTTTTATTATGTCATCCTCCAATTTATTTTATTATGTTGTCCTCCAATTTACTTCCATGGGGTGTTTAAATTTCACATTATGAGGAAATTTGACTCAAGATGCAAATTTGAGCCTTCAGCAATTGCACTTAAACTTTGCAAAATTAGTGGGAGCGACCCCCCCCCCCCCCCCCCCCCCCCACCCCACCCCACCCCACCCGGCGCGGGGCCCACACTATCAATTGTGAAAGATTATTGTGAATTGGGGAGAATTGCAAATAGCTTAAAATTTACAATTTGAGTGAAATTTTCTTAAATAGTAAATCCAAACACCCCAAGTAATAAAATTTCTAAATTCCACTCACTTTCCCAGAAAAGATTTGCATGCAAACCGAACACTGAAAGGGTAATCCCATACCCACTACCAATTTCACTATCAATCTCTTCACTATCTTGGGTGCTACACTTCTATTGGAGAGTAGGTGAGAAGTAGGTAGTAGAACTCTTCAACAGGAATGTGTGACCTAAAGCAGTGAAGAAAAAAGTAGTAAAATTGGTAGTTGGTATATGTAATCCCTATTTTGGATTTTATTGTATTTTATTTTTTTTTTCTTGATTATTGTATCTGAATTCCTTTATTATATTATATTTTTATTTTTCTTGCGCTCTTTATTTTCTCTTGATCGTTCTGTGCTCTTTTAGTTGAAATTTTGCTATTTTTGGTTCATCGCAAAATTTCGCTCTTCCTATTTTGAGTTTGATTTGTTCCGCTATATGTTCATCTCTTTGTTTTATGCTTGTTCATCAATTTTTAGAGCCAAATTCGGTACCCAAAACCCATTAAACCACAACCCAAAATCCAATTTCTTAATCTCCTATAAATACCATCATTAAACCCTAATATTATAATCCCCCTCTCTCATCCGTCGTTTCTCTCTCCCCGATCCCATCTCTCTCTCTTCTCTGTTTTCACCCAACCGCCCAAACCCATATTCCCGTTGCCCCTACCGTCATCCCGTCGCCTCTCCAAACCACCACCTGCATTCCCTCACCCTCTTCATTGTCCTCTTGTCATCCTCCGACCACCCCGTCCTCGCCATCGCCATTACCCACCGACCGAGCTCCACCCGAACCCATTACCCTTTTCTCCATCGCCGACTTCCTCGTCCACTGCCTTCGTCTTCGCCCTCTGCTCACCCTCGTCGTCATTGTCGTTGTCCAAGCCCGAACACCCCAGTCGTCGTCTCCTCTGTTTTCGTCGAGAAACAGAGCCGTCGCCGAGCCTATCGTTGCGTCGCTTTCCGACCGCAGCGTCATCGTCGCCCTTGCCGTGGCGCCACTGTCATCGCTTCACAATCGCAGCATCGCGCCGCAGTTGCCGGAGTTCTCCCGCTCTCTCCTTCTCTCTCTCTGTCGAAGTAGGGAAGGAGAAGCCGGGTTGGTTGCTGCCGCTATTTGCTGTTTTGCCATAGAGGATCTGAGGTCGCCGTTTGGTGTTTTGCTGGATCAGCTGTGGGGTTGTGTGTTGTTGCTGTTTGGTCGCTCTGTGTTTTTCTGTTTCGAATTTTGCGCGTGTCTCGCCCGTGTTTTGGATCATCGCCCGGGATTCTTATCCCGTTATTTTATTTGTTCGAATCTACTAATTAACAGGCAAGTCTCCTCTTGAACTAGTATTTTATTTTTTTCAAGATTCCTTTGATCTCTGCAAGTAGATCCCGTCCTTTTTCTTATCATGCTGTTATTTGAAATTCTGTTAAGTCTATTGAGGGTTTACACGAGCTAACCCGAGATATTCTTAACATCGTGCCGTTCTCTTTGATCTAAAACCTACACCCTATTGTTTCATCCATATGCACATTTACATGAAATTAACTAGATTCATGCTATAGACTTGTTTGATAAATCAGATATGTTAGATTGATTTGATCTGATGAATTGATTACCATGCCTGTGAAATTGTATCTCAGAAACTGGAATTATGCATGTTAAACATCTATTGACACTTTAATTATTAATTTGCATGAAAAATATGGTTGTATGATTTAATTATTGCCTACCCATGTCAAAATAAATTCTGGACTGCTAGTTGTTTCTTTTTGAATCAGATTTTCAACCATGTTGCTGTCATATTTTGAAATAACTTTCTGAACATGAAATTTAGCCTTAGATATCTAGTTTACTACCCTTTTTACTGATTTGAATTCCGAAGTGTAATCTATTGGATATCATTATTTTAGTACAACTGTGTTAGAATTTTTAGATTCACAAATGCATACGTATCCTGCTGTTCTATAATTTATTTGAGCATGTTAACAGTAAAATAAAAATCTGAAATAAATCTAGCTCAAACTAGACATGTGTAGGAATGAACCAGATTTTTTATAGATTTATTTGATGAGTTTTCTGGTTTGAAACAAATAGGTGAACACAATTGATAATGTGTTGCCTGAACATAAAACCTAAATAGAATAGGAGTTTCATCCTAGTTTCTGTAGTTTTCATGTGTCGTATATATATTTGCTGGAACCGTGTGGAAGTCTACTTTCTAGAACTTCTGAAGAATTCAGATTTGCTTTTCTGTAGTAGCAGTTATCCATATTTTAGTACAGCAAGGTCATGCTATCCTGATTATGTGATGTATGTTTAATTGAATTGTTTGCTTCATGATTTGTCTGTAATGAATAGAATTAGTCACACTTAGTATCATACAATATTGAAACCATCTTGCATGCTCACCTAGGATGTAATAAACTGATAACAAGTCGGGGTATTATGGGTAGACTTGGTAGTGAACGATCGGAAAATATACTTGGTAAAAGCCTTCTTGCTCGCATGAATACTTGACATGGAAGGTGGAGAAATACTTATTATCTCGTTATCACGTTATCATGTTATCGTGATATCTCGTTATCTCGTTACGCCTAGTACACGATCCGTAAATTCACCATCAGTCTAAAATGTTGACTGTGTATTTGCGTTGGACTTGTAGTATGAGATGCAGTAGTACGTGCACTAGATAGGCTAATAAAATGATTAATAACCTGCATGCTTGATCCTGTATAGAACTTGACTTGACATCACTCATTACATGTGTGATTATTGTAAACCATTAATATTATTGCCTACTCTTTGCTTTGTTCTTTGACTTTGATCCTGTCCCTTTTCTTTGATATACATGTTTCCTTTATCCTCTGTTTTTTTCTACTTGTTGTCCACGACTTGCTCTAAGGGCACTTTTTTCTTTCTTTTTAGATCAAGTATTCACAGGTACCGAAGGAGCTCTACCAGAAGAAATTGGTGAGCAACGATTCTAGAGATGGAGTCCAAGATTGCGCTGCTTAATTTATTTATTGCTAGATCTTTTCTTTGAACATTGTTATGACTTTGTATTTTGTTTTGGGTTTATATTCCCGGGGTTTGTTTTTCCAGATGTTGGATTTTTGTGTTGGATATTATAATTGTTGGATTATTTCATTTATTATTGAAGTTATCTTGATTCATGTGATTATATCTCCTTCGTGGTTGTATTTGTTGTTATATATTGTTGAGTGAGTCTGCTACAGCTTATGGATGGTGTTTACATCATTCGCTAGGCCTACGTTACGTACTCGTATTCTGTATTTTGGGAAGCGGGGCGTGACAGTATAGCATTACGCATATTGAAAAGTGCAAGAAGTTAAGTGTGAAACGACTTCTATCTCTAAAGTAATGCTACACCCACTACCAAAACCACTACATTTCTCTTCACTATCTTAGGTGGCACACTACTAGTGGAGGGTAGGTGTAGAGTATGCGGTAAAAACCTCAAATAGTTGTGTGTCACCTAAGATAGTGAAGAGAAATGTAGTGATTTTGGTAGTGGATGTAGTATTACTCTTATCTCTAATATCTAATAATCTCTAATATTATAATGGGAGAAGAGGAGTTGAGATTTGTAAATCTATCAACGCGTGTAACACGTGCATAACTATTATAAAGGAGATCTTAAGTTTAAGCCCAGACTACGTCTGAATTTTTATTTTTAAAAAAACTATATTTCTTAAGACGTGCATAGCACGTGTAGATTACTAATAATTTACTATTTTATTCGAAAAGTTTGTCACCAAACAAACTCCATTTGTAACCAAATAAACAGATGCAATGCACATGCATAACTAATATAAAGGATATCTAGGTTCGATTCTAGATGCCGTCAGATTTTTTTTATATAAAAATATATATTTATAAAGACGTATATCGCATGTGTAAATTACTATTCTACTATTTTAATGGGAGAGTTTGTCACCAAACAAACACGTGCATTGTAACCCAAAACAGCACGTGCAATGCGCATGCATAACTAATATAAATGAGGTCTTAGGTTCGATGTCAGACAACATTGGAATTTTAAAAAAAAAATATGTCTACTATTTTTAATGGGAGAGTTTGTCACCAAACAAACTCTATTTGTAACCCAACAAACATATGCATTGTAACCCAACAAACATGTGCAATGCACATGCATAACTAATATAAATGAGGTCTTAGATTCGATGCCAGACAACATTGAAGTTTTTTATAAAAAAATATATATTTATAAAGTCGTGCATCGTACGTTTAAATCTCTAATATTATAATGGGAGAAGGCCTTAGTGTCATTTGTAAATTTGTAAATCTACCAACACGTGTATTCCATGTGCACAACTAATATGAAGGATGTCTCAGGTTCGAGTCCTCACTATATCAGATTTTTTACTTTATTTTTTAAATATATATTAAATGTGCATCACACGTGTAAATTACTATCTATCTATCTGTCTATCTATCTATCTATAATATAATATATAATAACTATTATAATGGAAGAGTTGGAGTTGTAAATCTACCTACTTACCTGTAACACACGTGCAACTCCAACTTTCTCATTATAGTCTTTACATTGACCTTTAAAAATATATAATCATATTTATTAAGACATGCATCACACGTGTAAATCAGAGTTTTGACTTAAATTTTTTTTTAAAAAAATAATATGTGCATCGCACTCGTATATTACTAGTTACTAGTAATATTATAATGGGAGAGTTAGGGTTGTGTCATTTATAGACAAATTGTAATTTGTAGATAATCAACCATCTAATCTCAACCACTCATTTTTAAGAGGAAGTTATATTAATCATCCGTTTAGTCAATTGTTGTCAGGTACCATAATAGCCTTAAAGTTCAAAATTATTTACGACATGATTATTTACAAAAATGCCACTCATATAAAATAAAAGTTGATGCCACTAGCGATAATTGTAAAAAGTATGGTAATAGTTTGAGATAGATAAAATGAGTTTTTTTTAAAATTCTTATGACGTTCGTCGAACGTGTAGATTGCTAGTGCTTAGTAATTGGCAAGTAGGATTGTGGAAGATTAAGGAGATGTTTGCCTTACAACTTTCTCTAAGGCACGAGGTTGTCCCAAATCAAGGTTCGTGTATATGTACAACTCCGATTATAATTGGCTAAATTATATAGGTCAAGTCAAGTTTACCAATATATATATTTTTTAATTAGCAAGTGAACAACGCAAGAAAATATTTTAATTAGAAAAGTGCTTGGTCTGATGCATGCACTTCCATAATTAGCAAAGTGCTTGGTCTAAAAACTCAATTTTTGCAATATTTAGAAAAGAAAAAAAAGTGTGCTGCAGTCGTTGGTTAAATACCCAAATTTTGAATTTGAGGAGAACAGCAGCCAGCTATATTAGAAAGAAGATATAGGAATTTGAAAAATAGAGCTAACGAAAGATCATCTTTTCTCCTTTCAACTTAAAAAAAAAAATTTCGAATGAAAGATAATCTTTCGTCTCTACCATTTTTAAAAAAAAAATCTATTGGACAGGAAAAAATTTGGTCGGACGGGAAATGATTTCCCACCCGTCAACTTTCTTTCTAAATTGTTTTTAAAAATTTCTATGAAATTAAGCCTATAGAATTATTATGCATACACATTAGGATTTAATTAAGATGTAATTAAGAATTAAGATTTAATTAAAATTTCTTAACCAAAATTTCTCTTGGACGGAAATGATTCCCGTCCGGAAAGATTTTTTTTTTTTTTTTTAATGCTGAAACGGAAAATGATTTTCCGTCTCTTGGTTTTTGTTTTGTTTTTTTTTATATTCTTCATCTGAGGATTTTCTTATTTTTAAAAAAAGTTGTGGAATGAGACTTCATCTACTATCTGTCCATTTTTTGGTTAAAACGACTGCAGTTTATATTCAAAATTTCTATTTCCAAATGCTAAATATCTAAATTTTAAGCTTCAACGACTACAGATGCTCTAAGATGCTCTGAGGATGGATGTCTCGATAAGGAGAACAGAAATATCCAAAATCATGGAGATCTGCTCCAATTAATCACAAAATCTTGCACTAGGTTGGGCTTCTTTTAGTTACAACTATCTGCAACTTTTTATTTTTTGAATAAAAGATCATAGGCACGACATTCTGTTTCAATTAAAAGAATATAACATGCTCCTGACTTCAAAAAAAGATAACATTCTTCTTACAAAGTAAAAAAACAACAAAGAAAGCATCCTCTTAACACGGATCTTTTTACAAAGTCTTAACCCTACTACAAGCGGAAGGGAAAACACGGTTTATCTAATAAAAATATCACTAATAGTGCATTCTACTTTATCATGTCAATTTATTAAAGAACGTATAGTACATTCTACTTAATTTTTATTTATTTATTTATTTTTGATAATACAGATACGACTCGAAAGAGTCACAACCTTTATATATTTCTATATAATAAATTACAAAGAAAGCTATCAAGCGGTTCTCCTTCAATCTTCTCCAAAATCAATGTCCAGATTGATTTTCACAAAACATATTTTTCCGCTCAAAATTTCAAACCCCACAATTTCAAAACCCACACACACTCTCTCTCTTTCCCAAAATACCCCCCCTTCTCTCTCTATCTCTTTCCCGCTCACTCCGTCTCTCTCTCTCACTGTCTCCCTCTCTCTCCCCGCACTCTCTCTCTCTCTCATCGATCCTGTTCTTCTCCCCCCGCCAACTCCGACCACCTCCGGCGCCCCTTGAGCGGTTACGAATAAAAACTTTACTTTTCATTACGGCTACGAACAAAAACTCTCTCAAAATCCGAAACCCGATTCCAAATTCCCAATCCCAATCTCCATCTCCATCCTTTCTGATCTCGAACCTTCTTCATCCATGGCCACCACCACCGCCACCGCCGCCACCGCCGCCCCCCTAAACCCTTAAGATGAAGGGTTCCAACTCCGATCGCAAAGCGAAGAAGCGTTCGACTGGTGATCGACTGGTAATTTCATTAATTTTCGAAACATTCATCAAGAACAAAGAGGGATTTTCGTTCTAGATTTCAATCATATCTGAAATTAGTACAAGTTTGGAAACCCCAATCATCCTCTTTCACCCAAGTTTGCAACCGACTGCCAACAAATTTTGTCAGTTTTGAAGAAGGAATGTTAAGTTGGCGGAAAGTGAAAAAAGATTTCTCAATGTTGTCAAATTAGAGGTAAAAGATCCTCTCTTTTCTTTCATTTAAAAAAAGATTTCTCATTGTTCGGATTTGAAGCTCTTTCTTTATTATTTGATTTGATTTCAGGTATGAAGATAAAAAGAAGGGGCTGTTGAGACAAGTTTCCGGCGGAATTGAATTAGGAAAGAGAGTTATGTCTAAATATTGGCTAGAAGTGGAGAAGGATTCTCCTTCCCTTAATTTTTCTTTTTGCACAGATTTTAAAAGCATTTTCTTTTAATTTCAGGTATGATTTCGGCTTATAGGGTAAAAGCTCTCTCTCTCTCTCTCATGAATGTTTTGTGAATGTGTTTGTGTATAACGTGGTAAAACTATATTAGTAAACTTGATAAAATTTGAATTGTGTATGGAGAATTTATTAGGCTCTTGGTCGTAGATGAATGAACTTGAAATTACCTACTACGGTAAGTGGTTGTTGTTTTCTGATCTTATTGTATAGTTTATTAGATGTTATTAGATGAGGAAAAATGAAAGTAGAGAAGTGAAGAACAGATTTGGAAAGCACTTTAATCAAGACTCCAAATAGAAATGAGGTTGTTTGGTAGGAAATTGCTAGGAGTATGTTCACTTAGGTTCAATCATTTCTCATGATGGTAAATCCTTGAGTAATTCTTTAATTAAAGATAGTATGAGTAATTCCCCAAAATGAGAGTGTGAAAATCAAGATTTCCGAAAATGTTGCATTACTATAATATATTGCAAATTTCTATGTTTACTTAAAATAAACTTCAGTTAGTCTAAATTCATTCTTAAACACACCCTTATAGGAGTTGAGTTAACTATAGATTTCTCCAAGTTGAGATAACTCTACTCAAATCTAATTCATCTAAATTTTCCAAGTCTTTCTCTAAAGTAATTAAATTAATTTAACTATACTTGGCTTCCCAAACACCTATAGAATAATGTTGACTTTTTGAGTGCATGTAGATGTGTGATAATTGCTACCAAGTCTATTTGTAACAAGGAATTCATTGACTCCATTCGGTGGTCGGGTTTGTTGGATTTGTGTTACATTTAGTTGATTCCGACCACTGACTGCATTCATTTTGTTGAGTTTGTGTTTGATTTGGGTTTTCATGAGTTACTTTTTTATATGCATAAGCCAATTCTCATCTAAGATTGGATTGTAACCTAATTCTCATCCAAACAAAACTGACTGCATTGTATATTGGATTTTTAGGTGCATTGTAGATTGGATTTTAGGTGAATTGTAGTTAAAAATTTGGTTAGAACTGTTAGAATTTTTAGTTTGTAAACCTTGATTTTTTAGAATTTTTGCACACAGTAATATGCTTACTTATTCTGCAAAAATTGGTATTTTGGGCAATTTTTAGATGAAATAAGGAGAATTAGGTGGAAAAGTGATGGATTGTAGTGATGAGTTGCAAAAGACTTGATCATTCATCTTATAAACAGACAGTCCAATGAATAATCTTCGGAGGAAATGACTATAATATTAAGTATTTCTGTCTGTAACTTCTTTCTCTCTAATAAACTATACAATAAGATCAGAAAACAACAACCACCTACCATAGTAGGTAATTTCAAGTTCATTCATCTACAGCCAAGAGCCTAATAAATTCTCCAGACACAATTCAAATTTTATCAAGTTTCCTAATATATTTTTACCACGTAATACACTAACACATTCACAAAACATTCATGAGAAAGAGAGAGAGAGAGCTTACCCTATAAGCCGAAATCATACCTGAAATCAAAAGAAAATGCTTTTAAAATCTGTGCAAAAATAAAAATTAAGGGAAGGAGAATCCTCCTCCACTTCTAGCCAATATTTAGACATACCTCTCTTTCCCAATTCAATTCCGCCGGAGACTTGTCCCAACAACCTTTTCTTTTTATCTTCGTACCTGAAATCAAATCAAATAATAAAGAAAGAGCTTCAAAATCCGAGCAATGAGAAATCTTTTTAAAAATGAAAGAAAAGAGAGGATCCTTTACCTCTAATTTGACGGCAATGAGAAATCTTTTTTCACTTTCCGCCAACTTAACATTCCTTCTTCAAAACTGACAAAATTTGTTGGCAGTCGGTTGCAAACTTGGGTGAAAGAGGAAGATTGGGGTTTCCAAACTTGTAGTAATTTTAGATATGATTGAAATCTAGAACGAAAATCCCTCTTTGTTCTTGATGAATGTTTCAAAAATTAATGAAATCACCAGTCGATCACCAGTCGAACGCTTCTTCGCTTTGCGATCGGAGTTGGAACCCTTCATCTTAAGGGTTTAGGGCGGCGGTGGCGGTGGCGGTGGCCATGGATGAAGCAGGTTCGAGATCAGAAAGAATGGAGATGGAGATGGAGATTGGGAATGGGAATTTGGAATCGGGTATCGGATTTTGAGAGAGTTTTTGTTCGTAACCGTAATGAAAAGTAGAGTTTTTGTTCGTAACTGCTCAAGGGGCACCGGAGGTGGTCGGAGTTGGCGGGGGGAGAAGAACAGGATCAATGAAAGAGAGAGAGAGAGCGGGGAGAGAGAGGGAGACAGTGAGAGAAAGAGAGACGGAGTGAGCGGGAAAGAGATAGAGAGAGAAGGGGGGTATTTTGGGAAAAAGAGAGAGTGTGTGGGTTTTGAAATTGTGGGGTTTGAAATTTTGGGCAGAAAAAATATGTTTTGTGAAAATCAATCTGGGCCATTGATTTTGGGGAAGATTGAAGGAGAACCACTTAATAGCTTTCTTTGTAATTTATTATATAGATATGACAAACTGTTAGTGAGAGATATTATTGGTGTTGTTCGAGAGAAAGATTGAATACTTAGGGAATTTTGGTCTACAACTTGGAAAAATAATCTTTTTATTCACATGGAATTATAAATTGTGTGGGATTAACTAGGTGAAATCAAAAGCCCTAAAATTAATTTTGCAATTAATAAACAACAAAATTTCAGATTCCGCTCCTCCTAATTAATTTAGTTAGTTATTTAGATTAATTTATTTTAATTGCTTTCTTTATTGAATTTCGATTTTCCAAATAGTAGTCAATTTAGTAATTTCGGTACTCAATAAAATAATTAGTCCTTATAGGTTCGACACTCTTTTCACTTATCTATACTACTTGTTGTGATTTTGTACACTTGCAAAAATTCACATCACTAAACCCCAAATCCAAACCCTAGTTCCCTCTGAAGCCCGCACCCCCCGATGCCATCGCCGCCTCCTCCACGTCGTCATCTCCTTAGCGTTGCCAGTTTCTCACCATCGTTTGCGCCCCTCTTTGCTTCGAATTCAACTCAAGCACTAGCGGTAGAGAACTCGACCCGCTATTCACTTCCGACGAAGATAACGACAACCTTTGCCCCTAATTCTCGTCTTCATCATCTCAAAATTCTAAGGTACGATCCCCAATTCCCACTTGAATCATCTCAGATCTCATCCAATTCCAATTGAATCTCAATCTAATCCATTCTCTGATTCCATTTTGATGGTTTCGGTTTCGACTCAACCATGTACCCTTCCAATGGTAGCAGCGGGTATGGCCAGCAACCCTATTTTGGGTAGCATGCGTATGGTCAAATGGTGAGATTAGGGTTTCTTGACTTTTGATGTTGTTGTTGAGAAATTAGATTCTTTTTGTGTGGAAAATTTGAGATTGAGTTGAATTTTGTTGAATTTGAAGGGTGGTGGAGTTGGGGATGTGAGTAGTCAACATGGGATGAGTTCTCGGCAATCCGAAAGCGATATCAGTGGATACAGAGCAGCACATCAAGAGGAGGGGGGGGGGGGGAGGGGGCATATGCTTCTGTTTACGGTTCTTCTCCTTTGAGTAGTGCCCATTAGGTCATTTCTTGATTTTTGTAGCTTGTGTGATTGTAAGATTAGTTTTTGGGATGGAATTGCATATAAGAAGTTGTTGGTGATTGCTTATTTGAATGAAGCCATCTTGTGTATGTTTACATCCATTGGGTGTGTAAATCACATTTTTAAGTGAAGTGGTTGTGGGAGTTATGGTTTTATTAATCTTGGTTATACATTTATGGGTTTGTTTGTTTGCCAGTTTAGTTTGTTGAAAACAGAGATTTCTTTTCTTTAATATGGGTTGAAATAACTCATATTAAATAAAACCAATCGCCAAAATTTCTAAATAGGCTCTTATTTATGGTAGAGTTTCAATTCAAGGGAGTTTTAAAATTTAAAAAAATAGTGGTTATTAGTAGATGTTAGATATTATAGTCCCACATTGGATATTAGACTAGCTTTGTATTTGGTTCACTCCTATATATAGGAGATATTGTACTCAGTTATTTCTCAATTCAATAACCAGTATTGTTTTCATCATTCTGATTTATCTTAACATGATATCAGAGCCAATTATACAAATTTTCTTTTCTTAAAATTTATCCATAAAAATCCTCAAATTTCATCAAAAAAAAAAATCGAAGAAGAAGAAACAGTCTGCCTCCATTGCCATCCTCATAGTCATCCCTTCATCACCATCTTCCCTGGCCTTCACCATCGACATCGCCACCGTCATCATCCCGACCATCCTCATCACCACCGCAAGCCAGTCCTCATCCCCCGTCGAGCCGCTCTCGTCGAGCTCAACTACCGCTGCCGACCTCTGATCATCTTCTTCAACCTCCCGCTTCCGAAGTCGACCACCTTGCCTCCTCATCATCTCCCTTATCGTCGAGCTCCACCCCGCTCGACTTCCTTGGCTTCATCCTCGCCTGCATCCAACATCGCGGTTCATCCCCCAACTCCAAGCTATCCTCCTGCCATCATCGCCGTCCATCCCCCAAACCCTAGTCAATTCCCTCTCCCACCTCTCCTAACCTTAGCCGCCATCTATTGTCCCCATCCCCCAAACCCCCAATACCCGAAACCCGTTCCGCCCTAATACACCCAAATCCAAACTCCTTAAACACCCAAACCCGTTTCTCCTAATACAACCAAACCCGAACTCCTCACAAACACCTGCACCTTTATTCCCAAAACCTTTTTTTTCCTTCTGCTTTTCAAAAAAAATAAAAAAAAATAAAAAATATAGGTACCACTGCTTTATGGAATCTTGTTCCTCCTCCAGATTCAAACAACAGCAATGCCACCTTCAGTCTGCCTCCGGCCACCTACCTTCTCCCAGCATCATTCCTCACCCTACCCCACCACCACTTCCTACACCGGTAGCACCGTTCTGCCCCCTACCTCGATCCAGACACCAGTAACATCTCCCTCCTCACTGTGCTCTCAGGCACAGAAGCACAATTCTTATTCCTCCTCGCAGTGCTTCTTTCCTTACATCCTCAGCCATACCTGTCACTCCAGCCTTGCCGTCTCCTGCTAATTGAGCTAATTTTCAGCAACGCCTCACTCAGCTAGACCTGCAACTCATGAGTCAATCTATCAATGTTGGCTCATCTTCTCCTGCATTCTCTACCACTCCCTGTATGAATTCGTTCTGAATTTTAGATTCTGGTGCATCACATCATCTCACTAGTAATCAGACACTAATCACCATTGCACTGCACTTTCCTCTCACTCTCCATCTTTACACACAGCTGATGGGTCACCACTTCTCGTTACACACTCAGGGGAAATTAGCTCTCCCACCCTTACATTACCATATGTTCTTTATGCTCCTCATTTATCCATAAATCTTATTTCTATTAATGCGTTATTTGATAATGGTCATGTCGTTACTTTTGACTATTTCGGTTGTTCTATTACTGATTCATGCACTGGTGAGGAGTTTGGGCGTGCCAGTGTCAGGGTCGTCTATATCATCTAGATTTTCTTCGTGCACATCACTCTCCTTCTAGTTTTGCTGGTATTATTTTCTCTGATGCTGATCTGTGGCACAGATGTTTAGGTCATATTAGTGCGTTTTGTCTCCAGACTTTAGCTCGTAGTGGTGCCCTTGGCTCTCTTACTTTTAAACATTTATCTGACTGTCAGGACTATCATTTGGCCAAGCATATAGAACTACCCTTTAGTCACAAAAGCACTTTTCAAACCACCCATCATTTTCAAATTGTTCATTCTGACATATGGGGACCCTCTCCCGTACCTTCGTGGAAATGCTATCTCTATTATGTTACCTTCATTGATGACTTCACTAGACATACATGGATTTTTCTTATGCGTCAGCAATTTAAAATACCTGATATTTATTGGTTCTTTAAGACTATGATTCACACTCAGTTCGGTGTGCGTATTAAGAATTTTCGATCGGACGGTGCTCGTGAGTACACTTCCACCACTATGAGATCGATCCTTCAGTCCCACGACACCCTTTTTCAGCAATCATGTCCTCACACATATGAGCAGAATGGTGTAGCTGAACGCAAGCATCGTCACATCCTTAAGACGGCTCGCGCTCTTTTACTCTCCTCTTTCGCTCATCGTTCTTTCTGGGCTGAAGCTGTTATGACTGCTGTTAGTCCCATTAACATTACTCCCTCGTCTGTCCTATCTGGTACGATGCCTTATGAGGCTCTTTATCACTCATCTCCCTACTACAATATGCTCCTTACCTTTGGGTGCACCTGCTACATCCTTCTTCCTCCTACTGAGAGCACAAAGCTCTCTGCTCGAGCTGCTAAGTGCATTTACATAGGTCTCAGTCCCGAACACAAAGGTTATCATTATTTTGATCCATCGGCGGGTCGTGTCCGCATTTCTCGACATGTATCCTTTGTGGAAGACTCTCCTTACTACCTGACTTCCCCCGAGTATGCAAGATTTCTCGATTCCCCAGTTGTTGCTAGCTCCCCGACTTCATCTGTAGCGCCCCGAATTTTCAATATAATATCTCAGAAATACGTGACACAATTTTCAACATCAACCTCAATGTAATAGTAAACATAGCCAAAACACATATAAACTTTTCACCTTTTATTACAACAATTCTTTACAAAGCACAGCGAAAAATTAAACACCTTGGTTTACAATTCTTTCTTTTACAACACAATCTTTTACAATTTACATAAGCCACATTATCATTCTACCACATGCATCCAAATGCCATGCTATAGGTACCTACCTGTAAAAAATGAGGCTAGAGATAATCCCTATCCCCCAAAACTACATGGGTCAGCCATAACAGTGTGAGTGACATCAAAAGAAATACAATGTAAATAAAACATGAAGAATAAAGTTATAAACAACACATACCAACAGTAGTAACAGATGGAATATGAAATGACAGTAAATAAAACATGAAAGCATTAAGTGAAACTAGACCAAGTGTCAAGTGTAGGAAAACAGAAAACATCATGCATAAAACTACGTCAAGAAAATACAAATGCAATATGATGACTCTCTAATGCATACTTGTCGGATTCTATGCATTCCATACTACATAGGTCCGGTGCAAGCCCTTATCGTTCTCCACTTTATAGGGTTAGATTCATCGTTATGCAACTAATCATACTACTGTAACCCCTGTTTTCGTAAATACATTTTTTTGTGTATTTTCTGTATTTAAAATTTTTCTAAATTATTTTTTTTTGCTTTCAAATTCTTTTTTTAAAATGTATTGTTAAATCTTCTCTTAAAATTTATTTTTGATCAATAACTTTCTTTGTAACTATTTTGTATGATTTTTTTTATTTGTAATACAAATCTTATTATTGTTATTATTACCATGATTTCTAT
Source organism: Hemerocallis citrina (assembly GCA_017893485.1). Taxonomy (NCBI): domain Eukaryota; kingdom Viridiplantae; phylum Streptophyta; class Magnoliopsida; order Asparagales; family Asphodelaceae; genus Hemerocallis; species Hemerocallis citrina. The sequence goes on from CM030362.1 coordinate 109,478,634, forward strand.
TATTATTACTATCATTATTTTATTATTATTCTAATTATTAATATTGTTATTGTTATTATTATTATTGTTACTATCAGTATTATTTTGTTAATGTTATTATTTGCATTATTATTATTTTTATTGTTAATATTATCATTATTATTTTTTTATTTTTAGCCTGAACATACACTAATTTATCTAATATTTTTATAATTATTTTTCTATTGGATTTAATACCCTAAACCCTATCCTATATTCCTTATTGGATTTTTTTTAAACCCAACTACCCAATACCTGGAACCCATTACCCCCTACCGCTACCCCCTGTTTAACCCTAATATCCCCACAGTATATATTACCTGTGCATCCCTATACTTCACAAACTACCCTAGCCGCCCCTGCATCTCTCTCTCTCTATCCCCTCCTAACCCATCCCGACCACCCTCCTTCCCTCCGGTTCATCTCTATCTCGCCGTACCCTGTGTGCACCCTGACCCGCGCTTCTGTGCTGCGCCTCCCTCCAGCGCGCCGCAGGCCAGCCGCGCGACAACAACGCCTGTCTGCAGCACCACCCCGTGCCCTCTCCCGACCTCCTCACCGTCGCTACTCCGCCCTGTCTCCCCATCTCGACATTGATAGCTAGCATCCCGACACCATGCCAGAGAGCAGCAATGCCAGCGACCCCCTGTGCTGCCTCCTCCCGAGCACCGCACGATAGCCAGAGCAAAGCCAACACCCTGCAGCGCCACCCTACCTCAGTGCAGCTCGACCCCGACCAAGCGACAAAACCCCTGCACTGTCCCTTGGCCGCCATCGCCTTCCCTCGACATTGTGCATCTGACTCTCTCTTCCTCTTGCTCTCTTGGTGTGCGGGTGTGATTTCGATTGGGATCATGTGTTCGTTCGTGATTCGTCCGTTGAGTTCGTGCCAGGAATCCGTTCCCGTTATTTTCGTTCTTGCTTCGTTTCCGTTGTCATCTCTAGTTAAGTAACTTGTATTCTTTTATTTGTGTAATACAAGTACTAAATACTGTCTGTAGTGTAGTTATGTTCTAGAGACAATTCTTTTGAGAAACTCCTGTTATATCTTGTATCTATTGTGTTGATCCGCCCGTAGTTATCTCATTACACACACGACATGAAATAACTTAGAGATGACCACTTCTTGATGTATACATGCATGTTGTTCGTATGATGTCGTGTGCTTGCTTGAGTTAGTCATAGTATAACTTGTTGTAGACTTGCTAATTACCCTATACCATGTTGCTTGAATATCTAGTATACCCCATTTCACATTTGTTATGATTTGGACGAGTTTCGTATGATCTATGTTTATTTTATGCTTGAAGGAGATTTCTGTTTTTGCAATTACCCCAGTTTTGATCAGTATTTTAGACCATATTAAGGTCAGTATATGAAAATTATTTGTGAATATGAATTATAGAGAATTCTTTATACTTTCCAGAATTTCAGACAAATCTCAGTTTTGATTTATGAGTTGCAAGTTATGGCTATTTTACTACAGATGTGTAGAAAATTCCAGATCTTGTTTTATGTGAATTCTGTATGGTAATTTATTTTTATACTAATGTTAAAGATAATATTTTGATCCAATATTTTGCTGAGTACAGCTAGACTTTATTGGGATTAACCCCTAATTTTTGTGAATTTAATTGATGACTGTTATGAACTATTCTATGCTTGCAAACAACTACTATACATGCAGAATTTTCATACTGTTCAGTAAAGAAATATAATTTCAACCTGATTCTACTTGCTATAAATAAAAACATTGTGAATATGAATTGTAGACTACTGTATCTATTTTATAACACTTTTGACGGATTTGAATTTCGATTTATATTGTGTAAGATATCGCTGTTTTAGTACTGCAGTGTTTATAATTTCAGATTAACAAAACTGCTATATCTTGCTGCTTTCTGATTTTACTTGACTATTCTATCTATGCTGGAAAATTATGAAACTTTATTTTCTAATACTAAACATACTAGGAAATACACTAGATTTTTCGTGGATTTAATCAGCAAGTTTTTATGCCGTTTTCCTGTTTATGAATACAAACTCCTGATTTCTGGCTGAACATATTTTTTGGATACAATTCTATTTTGAGTCATGTTTTTGTGAATTACCATATGACTTATATATATTTGCTGGATTCGGCCGAGAGTCTGTTTTCCAGATTTTCTGACGGATCTAGATTTGCATGTTTGTGGCAACGGGAATCCCAGATTAAGTGCAGTACTGTCTTACTGTCCTGAACTAGGATTTTCGTTGTCCTATCCTTTTATGAGTTGTTCTTCACCTGTACATGTTTGTCTTCCAACCGACCTGTTACTTGTTTATACCATGTTATTCTTGCCCTGTTTTGTGCACGTATATGCCTGTTTGATAATAATAACAAATATAACCATGCCGGGGTTAAGGGAAAGATCTAGTAGTGGACAATATAGGAGCCTGTACTCGGAAGAAAACTCGTGTTTCCCAGGTGACATGTTTACCGACCAAGTTGCCGACTAAGTTACCGATCAAGTTTACCGACCAAGTTAATTTCCTGTTACTGATCAAGTTTACCGACCAAGTTTTATAATCCTGTGAATACCCGAGTACATGACCTATATAATCCCCTACGAAATCTAAACGTAACTTGTTTGAATGTAGCAACCATGTGGTAATTGGATGGGATGCATGAAGTGCTACCTAGATAGAAATGAATACAAGACTTGACATAACATGATACCTGTTACATGATACCTGTACATGCTACTTGACACCTATTACCTGTTTGCGTGCTTGCATGATACTTGACATCTGATACATGTTACATGTACCATGTCAACACTTTATATTACTTGATTCTGTTCATGATTCATACTAGTTGTTCTATTTTGTTGCCATGTCCATTCCATGCTATGCTTGCTTCCGCTGTTACTCTATACTTGTTTATCCTTTCCTGTACTTGTGCCTGCACTACAAGTGGCCCGTAACTTGCATTGACGGGCATTTTGTTTTTTTTTTCCTCTTCCTGCAATTTATTGAATTGCATATTATAGAGATCAGCTGCCTGATGGAGTAGGTAATCTGAGACTTTAGATGCTGGAGTTCTTGCTATTATTATTATTTCCTATTGCTTATTTTGAATCATGTATCTGCTACGTGAATTATTTGGTATTGGGCGGTTTGACCTAGAAATTTTGACTTGTTTCCAGATTTGGTTTATTTGAGATTATTAAATTTTGTTTCAAGTAAATTTCTGTTGGTATATTGATTCATATATGCATGCATGGTTGACTTCTCTTGCTTACTATTCTGATTATTTCGGTAAAATGTTGTAAAGATCCTGACAGCTTGTGGATGATAAAAATCATTCGCTGGACTTAGTCACGTATCCGTATTCCGTATTTCCTTTTTGGAAAGCGGGGCGTGACAACTACGGTGATGGAAACAAGATCCAGAATACTCCGCAAATCGGTATCATACAACCCTCAACGCAAAAGCATCATGTAAGAATAGCTCAAAAATAGGAGAATCACCTGCCTGCCGTGTACCCCACCGCCGCCCCTCGACGTGCAAGTACACAGGCACATCCTGTGAATAGATCCGTCGGCCCTCGACACGCGAATGTACCTGTATGTCCCGTGAATAGACATGCTGACCATCAACTCGCGAACATACTAAATAGTCCTCTCGAGACAGAACACACACAGTCCTGGAACGCATCCGTTGGACTGGATCCCAAGAGCAGATCCTCACGTTTCCCAAGTTCCATCACATCTCCATTAGTGTCTGTCCTTAAGTTGATTATTATTAAAACACAATTCCCCCTCTCTAGAGTTAATGTATCTGCCGAACTTAATCCCACTATAACAACCCCAAGACCCAACTGGTCATAATTCATAAAATCTCATCTGCCGGTTCACAGGACTCTGACTCAACTCCTAAAGACTCACAAAAAAAATATCAACACCAAAACGTTCAATAAAACTCTTAATTCCATTATTAAAACGTTTATATCAATGAAAACTTCTTAAGTCAACAAAATCCACATCTGTGAAATGTACTCATAAATTCCAGAACTGAAATAAAATATCAAATCTATTAAATAAATGTAAATCATATTTTGAAGTCGTAGAATATCAAAAAACATCAATTTCTTCAAAAACCATATGTATGTCACTTTATAAGGTCATAAGAATAAAGGTTTAAATTCTATTATAACAAAATATCACTCTCTGTAAAATACTGTAATCTGTAGTAAAAATATCATCTAAAACAATAGATCAATAATCCATAAGTTCAAAGAAATAATCGTTCAAGAAAAACGACGAAAAAATCACAAAACAACCCAAAACAATGATGTCGGTCGACCGTCTTGACAATCGACCTTCATTTTAGTTCAAAAAATGGACAGTCGACCTTCAATTAAAAAACAACAACTTTAAGTTTTGTGCACCTTTTTACTGTACTTCGTTAAAACTTTGTAAAATCATAAATTTGTAAAAATAACTTCCTGAGATGATCAAATACAACTTGTATAACATATGTGTTTATATGACAAATCAAAACCACACCAAGATCATTAAAGAGTGAATTTTCATCAAAATCTTCCAAACAGTAAATGTGAATATGTACATATGTATATAGGTGTGTTCTAGCATGAGTTAAAGCATCACATCCATCAAATAGGAGTAGTATAATGTTTAGATTCAATCTCAGCATTAAAACAATCATAATCCAATTGAAAACTTCATAAAAATCACAAAACTCCACTTTCGGCCTTTCTCCATTAGACCCAAAGATTACAACCCTTTCTTTACTTCAAAAATTGATCTTTTCATCCAACATCCCCTCTTGTAACTCATTAACACATATACAACCACTAGACATCAGTTTACCCATGAATAAAAGCAATCACAACATGTTTTTAATCAAGTTCTTATTCATATAAAATCCAAATAGAGCCTATACATACATATACACAGCAAAGGTCCACTTTTAATCAATTTCATGCAATTCACATCATAAGGTCCACTTTTGATCAATTTCATGCAATTCACATCATACAACTCTTTATATATGTTCAAATCCGCAAGTATATGAATGAAGACATCCTACTCATGATTTCTATTAGGTTTTTCAACAGTATCAAATTATCTATGTAGAATTTTAATCATCAAGAGCATTGTTTTCATGAAAGATTCAATCTTTAACTCATCCATCCATCAATAGTTCATTATATCAATATACAATCCCTAACATGCTTTCTAATAGATAAATCATCACATACAACATGTATAGAACAATAAGAAAACAAACATATGTCACTCACGTTTTAGAAGAATCAACCGAAGATAATAAAGAGAATAAGAAAATCCTTCATTTCGCAAGAAAACCAAGATCCTCGCTACGAAACTCCAAGAAATCAATAATAAAGAAAACCCTTTGTGTAGTACCTCAAAGAGACGGCTGTACCTCAGTTATATAAGGCCAGAAATTAGGGTATTAAGGTTTCTGAATAGATTTGTAAAATATCTCTTTGAATATATCTTTATATATATAAATTCTTATACTTGAAAATTGGATTGACCACTTAGATTTAAGTTAAAAATAAAAAATAACTACTCCAGACCTGGCCGGCACTGTTGGTAAACCCAAAAAACAAAAATTGTAATTTTGACTCTAAGTGGCAATTTTGCAAAAATGCCATTCTTTAAGAAATTTGCAAAATAAACCAAATCTATTAAAACAAAAAATAAAATTTTTACCTCTGAGTTGACTAGGCATCTAGCTCAGCCCAAAAGTCTGAAAATCTGGAGTTTTCACTACAAGTGGTAATTTTGCACAAAAGCTTATCTTTTTGTAATATTTGCAAATAGGTCAAATAAATACCAGAAAAATACAGAAAATTCACAAATAATACCTACCAATAAATGATAGGTTTCCCCAAAATAATTTTTGTCGTTGAACTTGCCAAGAAAATATTTGCACGTGTAAAAAGATAAATTTCAGAAAAATATTTATTAAATAAAAAAAATCATTTTAATTCATTTATTAATCTTAAAAACAATAATTAAAAATCTAGGGTGTTACATAAACCCTTCCTTAGAATAGTTCTGTCCTCAGAACTACTACTAATAGCGACCAAGGGATATGAGCAAAGAGAAAATGCAATCTCATAAATGAAAATATAGTTTAAGGAATACAATCACACAAGATAATTTAATTTAACCAAAGGAAATACAATTTAATCAAAAGAATACAATCATACAAAAGAAATATAATCATACAAAAAGCTCAGGAAAATCCTTCTGCATGCGATCCTCCGGCTTCCAAGTGGCCTCCTCGAACTGCTGGTTCCTCCACAATACCTTGACCATAGGTATCACCTTATTCCTCAACACATTCTCCCTACGATCAAGGATCTCTATAGGCTGCTCCTTATAACTCAAGTTCACCTGTAGACCTTCAGGCACTTCCACCAACCGATGACTCTGATCCGGCACATACTTTCTTAACATCGACACATGGAACACATCATGGACCTACGCCAATTCCTCCGGTAGCTCCAATATATATGCCGTCTTACCAATCCGCCCCAAAATCCTGTATGGCCCAATGTACCTTGGCGCCAACCTGCCTCCCTTTCCGAACCAAATCACTCCTTTTGTCGGAGACACCTTGAGAAAAACTGCATCCCCAACCTCAAACTTCAAGTCCCTTCGTCGAGTGTCTGCATAACTCTTCTGCCGACTCTGAGCCTTGACCAACCTCTTACGAATCAACTCGATCTTCTCCGATGTCTGGTACACAATCTCAGGCCTAAACATCTTCCTTTCACCAACCTCATACCAACAAACAGGTGTCCTGCACTTACTCCCGTACAAAGCTTCATACGGAGCCATCCCGATACTCGCATGGTAACTATTGTTATAAGCAAATTCAACCAATGCCAAGTACCTCTTCCAGATGCCACCAAAATCCATAACACATGCCCTCAGCATATCCTCTAATACCCGATTCACCTTTTCAGTCTGACCATCGGTCTGCGGATGGAAAGCGGTACTGAAATCAGTTCTGGTACCCAAGGCTGCTTGTGAACCCTTCCAAAACCTCGAATTAAACCTCGCATCCCTGTCGGAAACAATCGACACAGGAACCTCGTGAAGTCTCACAATCTCATCAATGTACAGCTTTGCCATTTTTTCCAACAACCAAGTAATCTCCATAAACAGAAAGTGAGCTGACTTAGTCAAACAGTTCACAATAACCCTTGAGTCATTGCCCTTTGGACTCCTCGGCAACCCTGTGATGAAATCCATGCTGATATTCTCCCATTTCCATTTCGGAATGGGCAATGGCTGCAACAAACCTCCAGGCCTCTAGTTCTCTGCTTTGATCCACTGGCAAGTCAGACACCTTGCCACAAAATCTGCCACATCCCTCTTCATACCAGAAGTGCTGTTTAATGTCCTTGTACATCTTTGTGCCTCCAGGATGTACCGACAACAAAGTACTGTGTGCCTCCTGCAAGATACTCTCTCTCAAATCTGCATTCTTCGGAACACACAACCTTTGACCCATCCATAGAACTCTATCTTGGACACGGAACTCTACTAACTTGCCTTCGTAAACCTACTGCAACATCCTCTGAATCTCTGCATATGATTTCTGACCTTCCAAAATCTGCTCTCTCAAAGAAGTTTGCAGCCTCAACTGAGCCAAAGATGCTCCCAAACCCTGCAGCAGCACCTCGACACCTGCCTGATCAAACTCTGCTGCCAACTCACTCTGAGTAGTGATCAAACTTGACAAACTGCTCTTCCGACTAAGCCCATCATCCACCACATTCGCCTTGCCTGGATGATACTTGATCTCAGGACGAATGTCTTCCAACACTTCCAACCATCTTCTCTGCCAAAGATTTATGTCCTTCTGCTAATAAATGTACTTCAAGCTTTTGTGGTCGGTATACATATTGATCTTCTCTCCATATAAATAATATCTCCACTGCTTCAAGGCAAAGATAATAGTTGCTAACTCCAGATCATGCGTCGGATAGTTCTTCTCATGCGGACGCAACAAGCTCGAACCATATGCAATAACCTTTCCTTCCTGTATCAAGACACATCCCATGTAACACCCCGGATTCCCGTTACCGGACATCCGTAACACCGCCAGAATCATTGCCTTCAAATGCATCTCAACACAGTAAATAACATGGAAATTTAAAATTTTTTATTGCTAAATAGAATCATTACATCAATAATTACAACCCTTATCTTGTTCATGAACAAGGAATACAAATTACATAAACTCATTACAACTGATTACAAAAATATTCAGACTCCTCTTGCGAAGCTATCGGTTATCTTTCAGATCGGCAATTGATTGGTCACTGCTGAAATTCCATTGAGTGGTCTATCTGCCTCCCTGGGACTTACCCCTCGGCTTGAGCCTTCTGTTGCGTGACTCTGATAATTCTGCACCAGCTCGAATGGTAGGTATGTACTCTTCCACTCCACTTGGATGCCCTGCTAATTTTGGCTCTCCTTCCCTCGCGACCCGGTATCCAGTACCTAATTAAGTAGGCACGTTAGTAATTCTACTGACGCATTGCTGATAAGAAAATAGCGATCTCCAACTAGCACACCGACAATTCATCTTGAGTGGAAAAGAAAAATGCATCCCAACTTCCTAGTGTCTTTGCATGCCATGAACTGAAGTCTAATACAAAATACAGAGTATAGAACAGATGCACTTAATCTAATGTCGGCGAGACTCCGGACACACATGCAACCCATACTACATGTGCCCCAGATCAAACCGTTTCTCCAGTTTTAGGGATTCGAACACTTGCCATGCAATGCATTTTGTTATTATACACTTCTTGTTCCTAATAGTACACCATGAGTGAGGAGGTATATAAAAAGAAATAATGCGTGGAGCTGCCTCGTTGTCACTAATTTTTGTTGCATCGGACCACCCTCAAAAGCCGTGACAAACTTATAGATATAAAGCAGCATATCCATTGCGCAGAAGATCCATTATGATCTGTTCATGTCCACAAACATAGAACATGATGGCCTCGAGGGTATAAAACCCCCTATCCGGCAGGAAATCGACATCTCGTTCTTACCATGTTATCATGGTACTTCAGGAATCAACAGTGCAAGATAAGCACATCAGTACGTATTCCTAATAACAGGAAGAGACAATCCCATGGGTATCACTACCTAGTGCCAACCCTCAGAACGAGTCAGATTATAGGGAATCACCCCTAACACCAATTTGGCCTTCAAGCAAAATAGTAAAGGAAACCTAATCAATGCAGTTTACTGAAAACATGTTGTTACCCAAATCACACTCGGTGTCGATCAAATATTGTCGAGACTGGTCTGTCAAAATAACAATCATCGCAGGAATCACATCCGCAGATTCCCAATACCTTCACAGGTCATCGACCAATAACCCCGGCCCATGACCCTCAGCGAGTAGTCCAACCGCACCATAAGGATGCAATATAATTCGAATGAAGGTAAGCACACACATAACCACCAATTTCAGACCATTGACAGACTCAAGCATCGAGACAACAAACACAAATTGACTATGACTATCTCCTAACTCACTCATATCTACTATGAGTACTAAGCACAGAAACTTTTCTAAGTTCCAGATGAATACTAAAAACATCCTTTGAAACTTAATAGCTCATGATCACCACACTGCGGCATGCAGAGAATTCCTTATCGATCGTCCAATAAAAGTAGTTCAAAAAATAACAGTAGCGGTGACCCAAGCTACATTCATCGAAATCCAACAAAATCAGGTTTTCTAGAAGGGTAGGATACTCTACCACAATCCCCCAGTTGACATCTCTCTCAAATTCTTTAAAGAACTCAAGTTCCCCGAGTTAATACATACTTGGAGTCGGTCAAACAATAGGTTGCTGAACTTGCAACATTCATAACTTCCAACATACAACTCGGAATTGCTTGATACTACCCATTCTCGGAAGCTAAGACCCTAGTCTACAACTCTCCAGTTAACCATTTCCTTGAATTCAATCATCTTGATACACTAAAACCTCATATACTCTCAGCATTATATTCCTTCATGCACTCGCTGCACCTTTTCGATATCATAAAAAATTTTCCACTCATCGGAATTACTTGATTTCGGATTCTATGGAAAGGTGGGAGTGTCTATACAACTTCTCAGTTGAATGAATTCTTAGATTCAGTCATTAAATTCCTCAAAAACACCAAATTCATCAGGTGCACAAATAGGGAAGAATTGGTTTATTTAGCCAACAATGTTTCAACTAAGACTGGATCTGCCACAGTCTTTGGAAAATCATAACTTTCAACCTGCAAAATAGAATTACAAAATTCCAAATGTTTTAGAAAGCTATGACTCCCTACTACAAATCTCTAGTTGATCAATCATCCAAATTCTTAACGAATAATTCCAGAATTAAACATCTTTACAGACTAGTCAATCTGAACTAGGCTGAACTTGGTCTACTTTAAAATTCAATAACAAAACGACCTTAATTCCAAAGCTCATGAAATTTGAGATTCTTAATCCACACATATACCATTCCACTGTGTTCAAAATTTGTATTCAAATTCATATCACACAATAAGTTATGACTCCTCATACATAGCATAAAATTTCAGCTGCTCTTTCAAAAGGGTTTGTACTACTCCACACTATTTATTTTAAAGCCTCATCAAATGACCTCTAAAAATTCTAAAATCTGAGAATCATCAAATAGAATTATACCAAAAGCTAATGCAAAAATTTCATTTCATTCTCATACACACAAAAGTACTTACGGCCATGTGAACTTAATTCTAAAAATAGTCAGCTTCAGTTCTGTGTTCTCAGACTAGTCATAGATTACAATTTTTTTTGGCATCAAATGACCTCAGAAAATTATGAAATTTAAGAATATAGTTGTAGACACATACAAGAGTGTCCACAAAATTTTTCAGCTCAAAATACCCAGCTCATACTGAATTACAAAATCGGAAAGACATGACAGATTTTTCACAGCCAGCAGCATTTTCAGCTGCTCACTGTCCAAAATTGGACTAGGTGTTTGGCCTACTAAATTGCCTCCAATATTATGAAAATAATTTATGGATGCTCTAGATACATAGAAGAACAAGTTTCCAATATTTGAGCCCAAATTTTCAAACCTTTTGAGAGCAAGAAATTTCCAAACTCACACCTCACAGCATACTTCTTAACAAAGCTCATGGAAAGGTTGTTCTTACCATACAACTTATCTTTTCTTAGCATGCCAGTATCAAATGTGATAATCAAAATTTCTCCAACTACTTCCACATGCAAAAATTCATATACTCATAAAAGACTAATTTTTAGAGTTAAGAGAATCACCCACTTGTTGTTGTAAGAAAATCTCCTTGTAGCTTGGCTCTCTTCCTTTGCTCCTAGCTCTTGTAGAATTGGCTATCTCAAATTCCTTACTAATCTTCTCCCCTTCCACTACTCAAAGACTCCACCTTTCTCCTTCTCTCTTTTCCTTTGAACAATAGAATAAGAAGATAAGAAGAAGTGAAAAGATGAATGGATGGGTTTTTTTATGTCTGAAATTTCTCAGTTAAAACTGATAATTATTAGAAAAATATGTAATCGTGTGCAAATCTTGACTGTGCACAGATTACTATGCAAGAATAGCCATATTCTATTTTGTGGGGTAATACATCACTCCCTCCTTAGAATCATTCTGTCCTCAGAACGACGCTAGAGGAGACAAACATCAATAAGCAAAACATACCTTCCTTGATCATCTCCAATTCCTCGAGGAACATCCTCACAATTGAATCTCAAGTGCTCAACGCATCCTTCCATCCTGGAGATTAATCCCATCATGTGGATAATTCGGGGGTTTGCCTTATCTCACATCCACCGTACTGGGGATGAATCACCTTGGGGAATGTCGCTCTCGTCCTGGACTACTAGAGATCAATCCCTCTCCACAGAACATTTTGGGGCATATTTCATCCCGCATTCTGGAATATTGGGGAATATCTCGCTCCACGGATTATTCTGGAGCCTCCCCTATCATTAATTTTCCCGTGGGTATTAATCTCGTCCTCGGAATACTGGAGATCAATCTCGCTCCACAAAGGGGCATATTTCATCCCACGTCTAAAATACTGGGGAATATCTCACTCCTTGGATCATTTTGGAGTTAATGTTCAACAAGCATGCTCGTGAAGGTTGCTCTCGTTCCTGGAATACTGGAGACCAATACCGCTCCACAAAACATTCTGGGGCATATTTCATCCCACGTTCTGGAACACTGGGGAATATATCGCTCCACGGATTATTCTGGAGCCTCCCATATCATTAATTTCCCCGAGGGTATTACTCTCATCCTTGGAATACTAGAGATCAATCCCTCTCCACAGAATATTCTAGGGCCTATTTCATCCCACGTCTGAAATACTGGGGAATATCTCACTCCTTGGATCATTCTGGAGCCAACGCCACACAATCCTTCCTTATGAGTGTCGCTCTCGTTCCTGAAATACTGGAGACTGATTCCTACTCCACAGATCGTTCTGGGGCCTATTTCATCCCACGTCTAGAATACTGGAGAATATCTCACTCCATGGATCACTTTGGAGCCGACATCTTACTCTTTATACAAGATCTCCACGTGCCTCCCGATTCCCGGTTGCGGCACTTGAGGGTCGGTGACCACTCCCTCCTTAGGAAAGAACAAGGTTTTACCAAGGAGAAGGCAAAAATTTTAACTTCATGCTTTCTTAAAAAATGCGCACCAACCAAGAGATGACCAAATGCCAAAAACATCCACGCTTTATAAAAAGTCACCATATTTTGATACAGAACATATTACAAGTTTATCATCCATGGCTTGCAAGATTGCAACCGACGAAATATATTTTTACTCCTTGGACCATAATAGCCCATGCCACTTTATACTTCTTTCCAGCTAAGCTGAAGTTCGTCACTGGAGAACAGGCTTCTTTCCTTTATTGACCATCTTCTGTATCTGATCATTGGGGTTCCCTTGCAGTCACAGACAATTTGATTTCTTGTACCCGATTTATCCGCAATTGTGGCAAGTGCTGGTCTGGGCTCTTTTTGGGCATTGGCTCTTGAAATGACCTGATTCCTTACAAAAATAACACACCACCATTTGGTTAGTCCCTTTGCTGGAGTTAAGCTTTCTGGACTTGTGAGTTGAGTCTTGCTTGTCCTGGTCAGTGGTGAGAATATGCTTCTTCTGCTTTTTCCTCGTCTCTGCCTTGTCTTGATTTTGTTGGTCTTGTTTCATGTCTAATTCAGTTGCGGCTGCTTGTCGAACCAACTTTTCAAATCTTTGAATGCATAGTGGCACTAACTTCGTTCTAAGTCGAGGCCTAAGTCCCTGTTCAAATCTCTTGGCCTTCTTCGCATCGTCTTGCACCATTTTTGGGGCATAACGAGATAGCTGAGTAAATTTGGTTTCATAATCTCGGACGGTCATACCTCCTTGCTTTAAATTGTGGAATTCCATTGCCTTTTCTTCTTGTATGTCATGGGGAAAATAATGCTGCTTAAACTCATCCAGGAAGTCCTCCCATTCTATGGGTCCTTGATGAACATATTATTATTCACATTTAGAAGCAGTAATCTTATTATAAATGCACATTTAAAAGCTCTATATGTGGTATTTAACTCTTATTTTCTCTTTTCCATAGGAAACAGTCTATAACAGCAAAACGAAGCAAATTCAGGATTGTAAGGATGAAACACAGGAAACTGAAGAGATCAGTCGACTGATCATGCTTATAGGCGACTGGACAGAGGGAATCAAGTTTACACAACAGTCGACTGGGCTGATGAATCATGAAAATACTAAAGTCTCGACACAGTCGACTTACATCCAGAGGCAGTCGACTGATAGGCGGCAGAGTAAACAGATAAGATATTCGAAGATTCATCCAAATCTAATTTCAAATCTATTTGAATCCAGATTTATGCAAATCAAATCTGGAGACTGGGGATTTCGAAGAGCACGTGGTTAACAGATAAGGAAGGAAAGAAGAAAAGAGAAAGAAATAAATCATCAAATCAAACAAAGAAGGATTTTCCTGAAAAAGTGCAAAACCCTAATTCTCAGCAGTGTTCTATAAATATCAGAAAAGAAGCATTATTTAGATCTCTCTCGGTTGGCACTCTTCCAGGTTCCAAAACCACCGAATCACAAGAGTTTCTGAGCATTCAAGTCATCAACCAGTGCATCATTCTATCAGCATCGAAGAAGGAGAGAAGAGATCCAGTATTTGAAGGCAGTCAACTGTGTGACAGACAGTCGATTTATTGCCGGACTTCATTAGTTTATTTCTCTTCTCTTTATTCTTTTATGTCGATCATGTATTCGAACTTGTTGATTAATAAAAGTATTATTATGTGGAACTAATTTCATAGTTGGGTAGATTGAAGCCGTAGTTATGTAGTGCTATATTCTTCTGAACTCTTTTATTTTACTTATTGATTGAATCCGTTTGTATTGGTATAGATTGATGATAACCAAACTAGTTCTCGAAGTCTGAGAGCAGTCGACTGAGGTGAGAGCCAGTCGACTGACGAACAGAGCTTGAGAAATCCAAGTTTGCATTACCATCTATCTGAATCTGTTATATGAGCATATTGAGACGACCCGTATCTCGTGCCCGTAATAGTAACAAGGGAATCTTTAGGGGTTCCTGGTTCAATCAACTTAAGGGATCTAGATCTGATACCAATTTCTAGGACCTTGAGTGTTTGTTCGTTTCCACTGATCTTATGTTTTCTTTAAGTGCAACTTAGTAGATACCATGCTAAACACTTAATGAAAGAAACGAATTAGAGTAGATACCATGCCTAATTCTTGGCCTAGGGAAACAATACTTTAAGGAGTAGATACCATGCCCTTGAAGTGAACAAACATGAGTAATAAGAAGAAGTTCAGAAGGTGACTTAGCATTACTGACTATTGGTGGAGATCTAAACCCAACTACTTCATAAATATTTGTGATTCAACATTCCTTAATTTAGTTTTAATCTTTTTTATTTCTTTTAGACTTCCAAAACAACTCTTTATGATTTTTATTCTTTTTATTGATTAGTAAGTTAAAGTCTACAATCTCTGTGGGATTGACCCTTGCTATTGCTACGTTTTTCTAAACGATTCGTGCACTTGCGAGGTTTATAATTTGTGTCTAGTTTAGTCTATTTATTTAGGGAACTAGAAACCAACAACAGTCCTCCTCCCATAGTTCGTATCACAGATTGCCACCAAACCCTGACAACTTTTTCTAGTAGAATTGTGGCTAGTCGGACCTTACTGTCGTCTGGTGTTAGCATTACTTCGAACACTGTTTCTACTTGACGAACCCAATTATCAGCCACATCTGGATCTGCCTGGCCCTTGAAGATAGGTGGCTTCATCTTCTTAAAAGATTCTACCATTTTGACTGGGTCGGCTTCGTTATTCCCCTGGTTCCTTCTTTGAACATCATGTGGTGGTATGGAGTTCCTACTCTCTTCGACAAATTATCCAATCATCTGGTACACACGGGCAAACTCTGCTTCAACATTGAAGTTGGTGCTATTGGTTCTACTGCCTTTGCCCTCAGCCATTCCACGGTGGTTGTTTCTGATTCTTTTGGACATTCTTCAAAGAAGGGAAACACAAGGTTAGTTCTGGATATAGGGAAGATCATAAATGGAAAAAGTGAAATAATTATGGTTTGATCATCCTATAATTTGAACTAAAACCCAACTATATGACATTTTAAGTTAAATTTCCTACTGTGTTAGACTGCAATTTGAAGTCAGCTCTGATACCAACTGTAACGCCCCGGATTCCCGTTATCGGACATCCGTGACACCGCTAGAATCATTGCCTTCAAATGCATCTCAACACAGTAAATAACACGGAAATTTAAAAACTTTTATTGCCAAATAGAATCATTACATCAATAATTACAACCCTTATCTTGTTCTTGAACAAGGAATACAAATTACATAAACTCATTACAACTGATTACAAAAATATTCAGACTCCTCTTGCGAAGCTATCGGCTGTCTTCCAGATCGGCAATTGATTGGTCACTGCTGAAATTCTGCTGAGTGGTCTATCTGCCTACCTGGGACTTGCTTCTCGGCTTGAGCCTTCTGCTGCGTGACTCTGATAATTCTGCACCCGCTCGAAGGTAGGTATGTACTCTGCCACTCCACTTGGATGCCCTGCTGGTTTTGGCTTTCCTGCCCTCTCTACTCGGTATCCAGTACCTAATTAAGTGGGCACATCAGTAATTCTACTGATGCAATGCTTATAAGAAAACAGCGATCTCCAACTAGCACACCGACAATTCATCTTGAATGGAAAAGAAACGTGCATCCTAACTTCCTAGTAGTCTTTGCATGCCATGAACTGAAGCCTAATACAAAATACAGAGTACAGAACAGATGCACTTAATCTAATGTTAGAGAGACTCTGAACACACATGCATGCCATACTACATGTGCCCCAGATCAAGCCGTTTCTCCAGTTTCAGGGATTCGAACCCTCGCCATGCAATGCATTCTATTATTGTACACTTCTTATTCCTGATAGTACATCATGATTGAGGAGGTATATAAAAAGAAATAATCTGGGGAGCTGCCCCGTTGTCACTAATATATGTTCATCGGACCATCCTCAAAAGCCGTGACGAACTTACAGATATACAGCAGCATATCCATTACGCAGAAGATCCATTATGATCCGTTCGTGTCCACAAACATAGAACATGATGGCCTCGAAGGTTCCCTATCCACTAGGAAATCGAGTTCCCGTTCTTACCATGGTACTTCAGGAATCAACAGTGCAAGATACGCCTAGCAGCATGTATCCCTAATAATAGGAAGAGACAACCCCATGGTTATCACTACCTAGTGCCAACTCTCAGAACGAGTCAGATTATAGGGAATCACCCCTAACTCCAATTTGGTCTTCAAGCGAAAAAATAAAGGAAACCTAATCAATGCAGTTTACTGAAAACATGTTGTGTCGATCAAACAATGTCGAGCCTGACTGGTCTGTCAAAATAACAATCATCACAGGAATCATATCTGCTGATTCCCAATACCTTCACAGGTCATCGACCAACTACCCCGGCCCGTGACCCTCAGCGAGTAGTCCAACCGCGCCCCAAGGATGCAATATAATTCGAATGAAGGTAAGCACACACATAACCAACAATTTCTGACCATTGACAAATTCAGGCATCGAGACATCAAACACAAATTGACCATGGCTATCTCCCAACTCACTCATGTCCACCAAGAGTACTAAACATAGGAATTAGTTTAAGTTCCAGATGAAATGCTAAAAATATCCTTTGAAACTTAATAGCTCATGATCACCACACTACGGTATGCGAAGGACTCCTTATCAATCGCCCAATAAAAGTAGTTCAAGAAATAACAGTAGCGGTGACCCAAGCTACACTCATCGGAATCCAACAAAATCAGGTTTTCTAGAAGGTTAGGAGACTCTACCACATTCCCCTAGTTGACATCTCTCTCAAATTCTTTAAAGAACTCAAGTCCCTCGAGTAAATACATACTTGGAGTCGATCAAACAGCAGGTTGCTGAACTTGCAACATCCATAACTTCCAACATATAACTCGGAATTGCTTGATACTACCAATTCTGAAAAGCTAAGACCCTAGTCTAAAACTCTCCAGTTAACCATTTTCTTAAATTCAATTATCTTAATACACTAAAACCTCATATACTTTTAGCAGTATATTCCTTCATGCACTCGTTGCACCTTTCCGATATCATAAAAATTTGCTCACTCATCAGAATTACTTGATTCCGGATTCTATGGAAAGGTGGGAGTGTCTACCACAATTTCTCAGTTGAACGCATTCTCAGATTCAATCATTTAAGTCCTCAAAAATACCAAATTCCATCAGGTGCACAAACAGGGAAGAATTGGTTTATTTAGCCAACAATGTCTCAATTAAGACTGGATCTTCCCCAGTCTTTGGAAAATCATAAATTTCAACCTACAAACTGGAATTACAAAATTTCAGATGTTAGAAAGCTATGATTTCCTACTATAAATCTCTGGTTGATCAATCTTCCAAATTCTTAACGAATAATTTCAGAATTAAACATCTTTACAGACTAGTCAATCTGAACCAAGCTGAACTTGCTCTACTTTGAAATTCAATAAAAAATCGACCTTAATTCCAAAGCTCATGAAATTTGAGACTCTTAATCCAAACATATACCATTCCGTTTTTCCCAAAATTTGCTTTCAAATTCATATCACACAATGAGTTATGACTCCTCAGACATAGCATAAAATTTCAGCATCTTTTTCAACAGGGTTTTTACTACTCCCTACTATTTATTTTTGAAGCCTCATCAAATGACCTCTAAAAATTCTAAAATTTGTGAATCATCAAATAGACTTATACCAAAAGATAATGAAAAAATTTCATTTAAATATCATACACACACAAGTAGTTATGACCATGTGAACTTCATTCTAAAAACAGTCAGCTTCAATTCTGTCTTCTCAGACCAGTCATAGATTACAATTTGTTTTGAGGCATCAAATGACCTCAAAAGATTATTAATTTAAGAATATAGTTATAGACACATACAAGAGTGTCCAAAAAAATTTTCAGCTCAAAATACCCAGCCCATACTGAGTTACAAAATCAGAAAGACATGGCAAATTTTTCATAGCCAGCAGCCTTTTCAGCTGCTCACTATCCAGAATTGGACTAGGTGTTTGGGCTACTAAATTGCTTCCAAATATTATGAACACATTCATGGATGCTCTAGATACATAGAAGAACAAGTTTCCAATATTTGAGCCCAAAATTCCGAACCGTTTGAGAGCAAGAAATTTCCAAACTCACACCTCACAAGCATGCTTCTTAACAAAGCTCATGAAAAGGTTGTTCTTACCATACAACTTATCTTTTCTTAGCATGCCACTATCATATGTGATAATAAAAATTTCTCCAACTACTTCCACATGCAAAAATTCACATACTCATAAAAGACTAATTTTTAGAGTTAAGAGAATCACCCACTTGTTGTTGTAAGAAGATCTCCTTGTAGCTTGGTTCCCTTCCTTTGCTCCTAGCTCTTGTAGAATTGGCTATCTCAAATTCCTTACTAATCTTCTCCCCTTCCACTACTCAAAGACTCCACCTTTCTCCTTCTCTCTTTTCCTTTGAAGAACAATAGAACAAGAAGATAAGAAGAAGTGAGAAGATGAATGGAGGGTTTTTTTATAGGAGATGGAGAGTTAGGGTTTGTGGAGATGTATGGTGAGATGAGGTGCCAACACACAAGTAGAAGCTTCTTGGAAATTTCTTTCAAGTTTCTTGGAAACTTCTCATTCTCATGAAGTCAACCACACATGGTGAATTGTTTCCACCATTGGATCCTC
Source organism: Hemerocallis citrina (assembly GCA_017893485.1). NCBI lineage: Eukaryota > Viridiplantae > Streptophyta > Magnoliopsida > Asparagales > Asphodelaceae > Hemerocallis > Hemerocallis citrina. Next base: position 109,498,127 of record CM030362.1, read on the forward strand.
ATCAAGATTCAAGTCATGATCATCATGGTGCTAGGGTTCCTAACCCTAGGTCACCATACCCTAGGTTACCATCCCTAACCTTAACCTTGTGTATGAATACAATCCATACTCAATTTAAACATCAACTTAGTTTAAAACAAACAATATATATAATAATAATAATAATTTAAAATCTATAAAATATATGTTTATTATTTTCTCCCAAAAAATTGTCTTATCAAACAATCGGGACAAATCCACAATTTAATCAAGAAGATATCCCAAGTATGTCTTATCGGGTTAAGAACAGCTTATATGTCTGAAATTTCTCAGTTAAAACTGATAATTATTAGAAAAATATGTAATCGTGTGCAAATCTTGACTGTGCATGGATTACTATGCAAAAAGTCATATGCTATTTTGCGGGGTATTACATCCCAAACCTCTGAGAGATGCATCACTGATGATATCATAATCCTTCCCAGCTTGTGGCAAATTTAAGATAGGCACAATCGTCAACCTCTCCTTTAGCTCAAGGAAACTCGCCTCACACTTATCAGTCCATGTGAATGCCACATTCTTCCGAGTTAACCCTGTCAAAGGAACTGCAATCTGTGCATAGCCCTGAATGAATCTCCTGTAGTACCCAGCCAAACACAAGAAACTTCTGACTTCCTCCACTGTCGTTGGCTTGGGCTAATCCTTCACTGCTTCAGCATTCTGAGGATCAGTGGCCACTCCCTCCTTAGAAAGGATATGACCAAGGAAAGCTACCTCAAACTTCCAAAACTCACACTTTGACAACTTGGCAGACAAGCTATGCTCCTGCGACTTCTTCAATACCTCTGCCAAGTGCATAGAATGCTCTTCCTCCGACTTCGAAAACACCAAAATATCATCAATGAAAACCACCACGAAGGAATCGGTAAATGACCGCAAAATTCGATTCATCATATCCATGAATACTGCTGGCACATTTGTCACTCCGAATGGCATTACCAAAAACTCATAGAGTCCATGATGAGTCCTAAAAGCTGTTTTACTCACATCTTCCTCCTTGACTCGAACCTGATGATAACCTGACCGCAGATCAATCTTCGAAAACACAGCTGCTCCCCAAAGCCTGCCAAATAGATCATCAATCCGTAGAAGAGGATACTTGTTCTGAATAGTTACCCTGTTCAACTCCTGATAGTCAATGCACATCCTCATTGACCTATCCTTCTTCTTGACTAACAACAATGGTGCTCCCCACGGTGAAGAACTCGGCCTGATGAAACCCTTACTCAGCAATTCCTCAATCTGCTTCTTAACTGCATCCTGCTCTACAGGTGCCATCCTGTATGGAGTCTTAGAAATCAGAGCACTCCCCGGCTGAACATTAATACAGAACTCAATATCTCGCTGCGACGATAATCTCGGTAAATCTTCCAAGAATACCATAGGAAAATCTCTGACAACTGGAATGCCTCTGACTTCATCTAGAATCATCAACTTAGATACCATAGCAGTCACTTTCGGGTCTTTCTTCTTCCCCTAAAAAGTCACTGCAGGACCACCTGGTGCTTTCACTAACACCTCTTTCCTCTTGCATTCAATTGAGGCATCATATATTGCCATCCAATCAATGCCCACAATCACATCTACACTCAGGACTTGCAGCTCAATGAGGTCAATGCCAAATAACCTCCTGCCAATCTCAATATCACAGCCCTCATAATATCGATCGGTGATCAATTCTTCTCCTGATGGTGTTGCCACCGATAAGACTCGGTCTGGAAAGACCTTAGTCTCCACACCTAATGCTTTAGCAAAATTGGGCGACACAAATGTATGCGAAGAACTAGTATCAAATAAAACTTTTACTTTTATTCCATTAACCAAAACAAATTCTGTTACATGGAGAATTATACTCAAATCTCCAATTTATTCTCAAACAAAGTTTTACTTAATACATCGAAAAAAATTTAAAGTTCTTGCATACCCTAGATCACATCCTCTGAGTTACCTGCATCCTCCTTAGTTAATGTGAACACTTGTCCCTGCTTCTAAAATTTGCCTCCGCTTGCACCTTTCTTCTTCTATTGCGGACAATCTGGTCTGATATGCCCTTCACGCCCACACTGATAACAAACCTGCACCTTCTAAGGCTTGGTGCATGCTGACTGACTATCTCTCCACAGTTTAAACAAGTCATGCCTTGAAAAGCGGGTGCCTTCTGCTCTGGCCTACTGAACCTGCCCTGCTTCACTAGGAACTTCTTCCCATTCTGACTAGCTACTGGCCTCTTGTTCCTGTTCCAGGTCTCCTACTTCTTCTGGAACTGATCCATATCATCTTCTATCATAGCTGCTCTCCTGACCAGCTTATCAAACATTCTGATGCCCAACAGTATCATCCGCAACCTCAAATTCGGTCTCAAGCCCTGCTCAAAATTCTTGGCCTTCTTCGCCTCATCAACAATTAGCTCCGGTGCATACCTTGACTGCTGGGCGAACTTAGTCTTATATTCGCGCACTGTCATGTTGCATTGCTGCAGATTTAAGAATTCCATTGCCTTCCTCTCCTGAATATCTAGAGGAAAGAAATGATCCCTGAACTCATCCAGAAAAGCCTCCCAAGTCACCTATTGAACCCCCAAAAGCCCTTTTTACTGACTGCCACCACATGCCAGTGTCCTTCTCTAACTGCATGGTAGCCAATTTCACCTTATTGACTGCTGGGTTTCCAAAACTTCGAAGAACATCTCCATCGGCCTAATCCAATCATCAGCCTCATTTGGATCAGACTGCCCCTAAAAATAGGCAGCTTCATCCGCTTGAATGACTCAACCTGCTTAATTGGATCAGCATTGACAAATACTGGTCTAGCCCCTTGATTTTGATTCTGATTTTGTGCCATGTTAACTGCCATGAAAGTTTTCAAGGTTTAATACACCCTAGAAATCTCAGTCTTAAGATCAAGTCCAGCCCCATGGGAACCTTCAGCCCCATCACCATTTTCACCATTCCTGGTCCTGGGTCCTGCCATTATTCTGAATTCTGCAAAATGAGGGAAAAGTTAGAGCATCACAACACAATTCATATTCACATCAATACCCCATGGCAAAGTCTCAATCATATCCCAAACCAAAACATCTTGTTTTAATTCTATGTGATACTCACACTCTAATGTCCACACCTAGATACTCACGCTCTAGTGTCCACACCTAGGTTTATTTTTATACTATGTTTATCATTACTATTGAAGCATGTTCTGATACCAATCTCTGTAGTGCGCCGAATTTTCAATATACTATCTCAGAAATACGTGGCACAATTTTCAGCATCAACCTCAATGTAATAGTAAACATAGCCAAAACACAGATAAAATTTTTAACTTTTATTACAACAACTCTTTACAAAGTACAGCGGAAAATTAAACACCTTGGTTTACAATTCTTTCTTTTACAACACAATCTTTTACAATTTACATAAGCCACATTATCATTCTACCACATGCATCCAAATCCCATGCTATAGGTATCTACCTGTAAAACATGAGGCTAAAGATAATCCCTAACCCCCAAAAATACAGGGGTCAGCCATAACGGCGTGAGGGACATCAAAAGAAATACAATATAAATAAAACATGAAGAATAAAGTTATAAACAACACATACCAACAGTAGTAACAGATGGAATATGAAATGACAGTAAATAGAACATGAAAGCATCAAGTGAAACTAGACTAAGTTCAAGTGTAGGAAAATAGAAAACATCATGCATAAAACCAAATAAAAAAAACACAAATACAATATGATGACTCTCTAATGCATACTTGTCGGATTCTATGCATTCCATACTACATAAATCCGGTGCAAGCACTTATCGATCTCCACTTTATAGGGTTAGATCACTTGTTATACAACTAATCCTACTACGGTGATGGAAACGAGATCCAGAATACTCTGCGAATCGGTATCACATAACCCTCAACGCGCAAGCATCATGTAAGAATACCTCAAAACCCGGAGAATCACCTCCCTGCCGTGTACCCCACCGCCGCCCCTCGACGTGCAAGTACACAGGCACATCCCGTGAATAGACCCGTCGGCCCTCGACACGTGAATGTACCTGTATGTCCCGTGAATAGGAATGCAGACCCTCGACATGAGAACATACTAAATAGTTCTCTCGAGACAATACCCACACAGTCCTGGAACGCATCCGTTGGACTGGACCCCAAGAGCATATCCTTACATTTTTCAAGTTCTATCACATCTCCATTAGTGCCTGTACTTAAGTTGATTATTATTAAAATACAATTCCCCCTCTCTAGAGTTAGTGTATCCTGCCGAACTTAATCCCACAACAACAACCCCAAGACCCAACTGGTCATAATTCACAAAATCTCATCTGCCGGTTCACAGGACTCCCACTCAACTCCTAGAGACCCACAAAACAAATATCAACACCAAAACTTTCAATAAAACTCTTAATTCTATTATTAAAACGTTTATTTCAATGAAAACATCTTAAGTCAACAAAATCCACATTCGTGAAATGTACTCATAATTCCAGAACTAAAATAAAATATCAAATCTATTAAATAACTAAAAATCATATTTTGAAGTCGTAGAATATCAAAAAACATCAATTTCTTCAAAAACCATATGTATGTCACTTTATAAGGTCATAAGAATAAAGATTAAAATTCTATTATAATAAAAATATAAATCTCTATTAAATATTGTAATCTGTAGTAAAAATATCATCTAAAATAGTAGATCAATAATCCATAAGTTCAAAGAAATAATCGTTCAAGAAAAACGACAAAAAACTCACAAACAGCCCAAAACAATGATGTCGGTCGACCTTACAGACGACCATCATGACAGTATACCTTCATTTTAGTTCAAAAAATGGACAGTCGACCATGCAGTCGACCTTCAATTCAAAAACAACAGCTTTAAATTTCGTGCACATTTTTACTGATACTTCGTTAAAACTTTGTAAAATCATAAATTTGTAAAACTAACTTACTGAGATGATCAAATACAACTTGTATAAATATAGGGTTTATAAGACAATTCAAAACCACATCAGGATCATAAAAGAGTGAATTTTCATCAAAATCTTCCAAACAGTAAATGTGAATATGTACATATGTATATAGGTGTGTTCTAGCATCAGTTAAAGCATCAAATCCATCAAATAGGAGTAGTATAATGTTTAGATTCAATCTCAACATTAAAAGAATCAAAATCCAATTGAAAATTTCATAAAAAACACAAAACTCCACTTTCGGCCTTTCTCCATTAGACCCAAAGATTACAACCCCTTATTTACTTCAAAAATTGATCTTTTGATCCAACATCCCCTCTTCTAACTCATTAACACATATACAACCACTAGACATCAGTTTACCCATGAATAAAAGCAATCAAAACATGTTTTTAATCAAGTTCTTATTCATCAAAAATCCAAACAGAGCCTATACATACATATACACTGCAAAGGTCCACTTTTAATCAATTTCATGCAATTCACATCATACAACTCTTTATATATGTTCAAATCAGCAAGTATATGAAAGAAAACATCCTACTCATGATTTCTACTAGGTTCTTTAACAGTCTCAAATTATCTATATAGAATTTTAATCATCAAGAGCATTGTTTTCATGAAAGATTCAATTTTTAACTCATCTATCCATCCATAGTTCATTATATCAATATACAATCCCTAACAAGCTTTCTAATTGACAAATCATCATATATAACATCTATAGAACAAAAAGAAAATAAACATATATCACTCACCTTTTTGAAGAATCAACCGAAAATAATAAAGAGAATAAGAAAATCATTTATTTCGCAAGAAAACCAAGATCCTCGCTCTGAAACTCCAAGAAATCAATAATAAAGAAAACCCTTTGTGTAGTATAGCAAAGAGACGGCTGCTCCTCAGTTATATAAGGCCAGAAATTAGGGTATTATGGTTTTTGAATAGATTTGTAAAATATCTCTTCGAATATATCTTTACATGTAAAAATCTGTATACTTGGAAATTGGATTAACCACTTAGATTAAAGTTAAAAATCAAAAATAACTACTCCAGACCTGGCCGGCACTGTTGGTAAACCCAGAAAACGAAATTTGTAATTTTACCTCTAAGTGGCAATTTTGCAAAAAAGTTATTCTTTAAGAAATTTGCGAAATAAACCAAATCTATTAAAACAAAAAGTAAACTTTTTACCTATGAGTTGACTAGGCATCATGCTCATGCCAAAAATCCAAAAATCTGGAGTTTTCACTTCAAGTGGTAATTTTGCACAAAAGCCGCTCTTTTTGTAATATTTACAAATAGGTCAAATAAATATCAGAAAATTCCAGAAAATTCAAAAATAATACCTACCAATAAATAATAGGTTTTTCCAAAATAATTTCTGACTTTGAACTTTCCAAGTAAATATTTGCATGTATTTTGCACGTGTAAAATGATAAATTTCAGAAAAATATTTACTAAATCACCAAAAATCATTTAACTCATTTATTAATCTTAAAAACATTAATTAAAAATCTAGGGTGTTACATCATCTTCCCAAATTCCTTTTGATCCCACTCCTCTGGCTCCATTCACATATCCTACAGTCCTTACACCTACTGTTCCCCCTACTGAAACACCACCTACATCCCCACAGCTTCCAACACCCACCCCACCAACTTCCCCACCACCACATGCACCCCCACACCCTTTCAGTCCACCATCGCTTCTTCAGCCTACACGTTCCACTTGTGGTATTCCTCCTGCACGTTATACACCTGATGCCACTAGTCCTTTTGACCAGTTTGGTTTTGCCACTCTAGCTTCCTACTCACCATAGTTTCATGCATATCTCATTGCTATACACTCTACACGTGAGTACAGAACCTATCAGGATGCAATTCAATATCCGGAGTGGAGGAAAGCTATTGACGAGGAATTTAGTGCATTTGATCAGACTGATACTTGGGATGTCGTTCCTCTGCCAGAGGGCATTCAGCCTATTAGCTGCAAAGTGGATCTTCAAGGTCAAATATCAACCTGATGGATCTATTGAGCGATACAAGGCTCGTCTAGTAGCCCGAGGATTTACTTAGGAGCATGACATTGATTATGATGAGACATTTGCTCCCGTTGTACAGATGACTACTGTTCGCACTCTTCTTGCTATTGCATCCATCTGTCAATGGCTGTTATACCAGATGGACGTGAAAAATGCTTTTCTTCATGGTACCTTATCTGAGGTTGTTTATATGGATCCTCCTCCTGGCCTCCCTACTCCTCCTCGTCATGTTTGCCGGCTGCGTCGGGCTATATGGTTTGAAGCAGGCCCCTCGAGCCTGGTTTGAGTGTTTTCGTCTTGTCATCACCAAGGCTGGTTCTAGTCAAAGTTCCCAGGACCATTCTATGTTTATGTGATCATCACCGCAGGGGAGGGTGCTTCTCTTACTGTATGTTGATGATATATAATCATTACTGGGGATGACTCCGCATGCATTACATTCACCCAGAAATACCTTCACCAGTAGTTCCATATGAAAGACCTTGGCAGACTACGTTATTTTATGGGTTAAGAGATTGCTCATGGATCTCGGGGGATACTTATTTCTCAACAGAAATACACATCAGATATTATCTCTGCTGCATGCCTCTCTGATAGTCGATCAGCCAATACACCCTTAGAGCTTCATGTGATGCTTCGTCCCACTGATGGTGAGCTTCTTCCTGATCCCACTAGATATAGACAGATTGTTGGACAGTTTGTCTACTTATGCATGACCAGACCCGATATTTGCTCATGCAGACAGTGTTGTCAGTCAGTTTATTTTCACTCCTACGTCAGTTCACTATGGCGCTCTTCTTCGGATTCTCAGATATCTTTTGGGGCACTATTACTTGCTCATTATTCATGTCTACTACATTCAAACTAGAGCTGAGTGCATATTCTGATTCAGATTGGGCAGGTGATCCTACTACCAGACGGTCTACTACAGGTTTCTATCTATTTCTTGGTGATTCGCTGATCTCATGGCGAAGTAAAAAATAGGCAGTTGTTGCATGTTCTTCGACTGAAGCTGAGTACAGAGCAATGACAGCTACTACTAGAGAGATTGTTCATGTTCGCTGGGTGTTATCAGATATAGGAGTCACTCTTCAGGAGCTACTCCTCTTCATTGTGATAACCAGAGTGCACTACACATTGTAAGCAACCCGGCATTCCATGAGCGAATGAAGCATATAGAGATTGATTGTCATTATATTCGTGAGCGCTTTGAAGTAGGGACCATTTCACTTCATTCAATTACCTCGTCACAGCAGACTGTAGGCTTCTTCACCAAATCTCATAATGTTCAGACATTTCGATATTTAGTGGTCAAACTCATACTATTTGACCCACTGTGAGTTTGAGGGGGGATGTTAGATATTATAGCCCCATATTGGGTATTAGACTAGCTTTGTATTTGGTTCACTCCTATATATAGAAGATATTGTACTCAATTATTTTTCAATTCAATAATCAGTATTGTTTTCATCACTCTGATTTATGTTAACAGTAGAAAAGCCAAAAAGAAATTGGACTTTGAGTTGACCCTTTTTAGATATTTGATATTGTTTTTGATTTCAAGGGTGATAGTGTGATACCATGTCTATATTTGTTTTCTACTTGCTGATCCAGATACAAATATTATTCAATGATATCCGACTAAAGTGCTTTCTTTGCATCGTTACATAAGTGCAGCATTTTTTAGCTGCAAATAAATTATCTAGGTCCATGCATGACCTACTTGATATATGCGGAATTGACATTAGCAGGAGCTAACTTCCCTTCCAAATCAAACTTCTAACCAGTAATAGATCCAAAAGATGGCAATTTTTACTTATAAATGAATAATGTGTGTTTTGGGTGCAGTGCAATTAAGAACTAAGAAGAGTTGGATGAAGGTTGAGAAAGTCCCAGCAGTCGAGTGCGTGCTCAACCTGGACATGAGCACATACTATATATTTACTTCGTACCTTCAGCCGCTACTGCTTTGGTCTGGAGCAATACTTATTTGCAGGTTTGTCATACTTTCTCATTCCCTCTCATGAAGGCAATTCCCATTATCACCATTCGACATGTTTCCTGTATACATCACCTAGTGACGGGATTCTTATATTACAGGGCAATAGACCCAGTAATTTTACCTTCTGAAGCAAGTCAAGCTGTTAAGCAACATCTTTTGAACTTGGTACGATCATTATCAACTTTGCTGGCTTTTGTATATTGTCTTACAAGGTAAAAGTCCGTATATCTATTTTTTTAAACAAGTTTTTAAATAATTTTATGGATACAAGTAATTCTCTTTTTCAAATTTTTTCTCATATCACATGGTAGTAAGTGAGATATTACAAGATTAGGCATATGCAAATCAGCCTAGCTAGTTATCCTGCATTTAAATCTTTCAGCAGCTGTGTCATGCACAGCTGATTTTTTATCTTTCTTAAGGTTAATGGAAAAATCCTATCTATCATAATGTCATGTTTAAAGACAGCTAATATGCTCATTTGTAAAGTTAAGTGGCGAATATAGAGTTATCTAGCTTGATGTATGTACATGATATGGGCAAGGTGGTAGTAGGACCTACATGACTTAATTGATTCCTTGAATGTCCGACTTGGTTTATGTACTAGTACCTTGTTTCTATAAGCTTTCCTGTTGTATGCACCAATGATTGTGATATATTATTAGGATGCTTAAATAACTTATGTTTGTCATATGCAGTTTGATGCTGCTACTTAAAATTGCATGCATCTTATTTACTTTTAACTGTACTAGTATAATGCACGTGTGATGAACGCATACAAAAAGCATATTCACATGACTTGAAAATTTGAAGCATAAAAAATAACATTCATATTTTGCGACATGACAAAAAACATATTCACATAACTTGAGGACTTTTGCAACAAAACAAACATGACTTGAAGCATCAAAAATAACAAGCAATAGAATATGCTGAAATTTGACTTAGTATTGTCAAATTACAAACTAAAGAAGAATTACAAACTAAAATAACACAAATAGTTTAGTCCAACATAAAATGCAACAGTTTAGTCCAATAAGAACGGCTCAAAGGCTATATGGCACGTGCAATGAATGTGGTCTGTGGAACAGAAAATATTGCCCAAGAAATCCACCGCTGACAAAGGCACGTAAAGTTGCCCATTACTGAAACTCTTCTGGACAAAGCCACTGAAGTCCTCTTTCTGGTTCCGCAGCATTTCCTCATCTCGTGTTTCTTCATACCTGAAATCAAAATTCAAGGAAGTTACAAAAAGATACCCAAAACATAGAAAATATGTGGCAAAATAATCTATATGAATGTCTCCTTACTTGGTAGCCCAGCGTCATCCATAACTTCCAACTCCTCTGGTTGAATGGTGACATCCACTTTATTTGATTTTTTACCACGTTGAAGATCAACCTACGATGGAAAGTAGCAATAATAAAAATATCCATGATAACAACACCAATTAAGAATATATATTCATATAGAAGTCCTCACCCTTTTAGCCGTATCTTTTTTATCACTATGCACATACCTGTATCAAAAAGAGGAGAGTACAATTAGCACAACAATCTTGATCAATAATTCTAGTATGCTTAAAACGGCTCAAAGGCTATATAGCACGTGCAAAGAATGTGATCTGTTTTATCTCAATACATAATACATCCGGTGAATGTGCAACGAATGTGATTAGTCACATTCAAAATGCAGGCTTATAAGAAATTCTGGAAGTCATGCACTCATGCTAACTGCTACATGCCGATCTCTTTCAATTAAGAATATATATGCTCAGTATCATATATATACAATTAAGAATATATATTCATATAGAAGTCCTCATCCTTTTAGCCGTATTTTTTTTATCACTAAGCACATACCTGTATCAAAAATAGAAGAGTATAATTAGCATAACAATCTTCATCAATGATCTCTACTCCAGTCAAGCCTGATAAGAACAATGACCCCAAAGAAGTAATTAATTGCATCAGTTGTTCTTCTCACATTGTTAGAGATGGCATCAACCCCCGAAAAAACTAAGCCGTTTTCTTTTTGAGGTTATCACATAAAGATTTTCAACAATCTCTGAACCAAGTTGAGGAAAAGCCTAGTATCCGAGCTGCAAATGTCCACAGGTGGGTGTAATAAACGATAGGTGGAAGAACAAAGGGCTCGAGTAATATTTTGTACATCTTCATGATGAACTGTATAACCATTTGAGGTTTTTTCAACAACCCTACAGTCAAATGGTGACTGTTGGTAAGCAATATATAAGCGTTGGAATGATTTTATTGATGCATATATATAAACTTACACTCAGCTTGATTTGGGATGCATGCCTATAAAAAAAGTAGTCATTAACCATTCAGTTACTACAATACAAAAATGTCTTGCATAACCAAAGAAAACTTTTTATGTTATGCAGATGGGTTTCCAATTTGCTGGAAGAGCTATTTACACTGCAGTGTGGGAAAGATGGTGAGAAGTAATAGGTTTCATTTGGGGTCGTTGACATTGACGTAGTATTTGAGAATGATATATTGATTGTGGATTTGAAGTTGTTTTTTTTTTTTTTTTTAAATTGAATTCTGTATTAGAATATTTGGCTATTTATACAGGATATCAAATGTTATTCAAGGGATATGAAAGTATTTTGATGATTTGGAATATTGATTTGGCTTGCATGCTTATTGATTGTGTTTGATTATTGCTTAAATTATTTGTACAACACCACCACCACCACTAGCGCTGTCACATTTACCCGCTACCCAGACCCGACCCGGGTCCGGCATTGGACCGGAACCGACCCTATGGGTCCGGGTCCGGGTCCGGGTACGGGTCCAGGTCCGGGTCCTAAAATAAGACCAGATGCACTTCCGGGTCCGGGTCTGGGTCCGAGTCCGCTCAATAGAACTGACTTAGACCCGGACCCGTTAAAAAATACCTAAAAAAAAAATTTGAAATTCGAATAATAGTGTTATAGGGATATACATATAAATAGTAATAGTTGAATATAGATGTGTAAATATAATATTTCTTCATGTACTTAAGTACAAAAATTGTTGGAACCGTAGCATATCAGATGCAAAATACTTACGTGCAAATATTTATTCCTTGCTACCGGATCCGACGGTGAGATTTTTTTAACTAGGACCCGGGCCTGTACCCGATTCTTGCAAGTGAGGTCCGTGTTTAATTTTTGGACCTGTGAGGTATCGGGTTCGGGTTCGGGTAGTGGAGGACCGACCCGATAGGACCTGATACCAGCTCTAACCACCACCACAAAAAAAAAATTAAAAAATTAATATACATCCTACCCCGGCATTTTAAAATGCCGGGATAGTACTTTTAATGAAAAATAGTTTTAAAAATGAAAAATTATTCTATCTCGGCGTTTCGAAACGCCGGGATAGCCATAAAGATAACCCCGGCGTTGGAAAACGTAGGAAAAGGTTATTCGCATCCCGGCCGGATCAAACCCAGCGATTGCGGCAGTGTTTCGCAAAGCACCGGGGCCATCAATCCCGACGTTTTTAAACGCCAGAAATGGAGGAAAAGTTGTCGGAATTTAGTGTCATTTGTAGTGTTCGAGTTAAAAAAAATAATAATACAGGAGAATAAATAAGAAGTAGAAGTATATTTTCTAGTGTTATCATGTAATTATCCATTCAATTAAATATCAGTGAGGACATGATATCTCAACTTAAGTTCGCAAATCCGCACTAATCCGATACTCATAGCCTCACTCTTAGATCTTAAGATAAGTGTTTAAATTATATAGTATTTTCCGCAATTTTGTCCCTATCTAGTCTCCCAAATTACAATATTTTAGTTCGGCCCTTTAATTTGAAAGAAAAAAAACCCATGAAACACGTTAAGTTTATATATTTACTAGTATAATGCACGTGCGATGCACGTCTATAAAAAAATTTAATCATTAGCTCTCATGGGATGAATATAGTTTTATCTTTTAAGCCAAGACCATAGTGACTATAAATCTAAACAACACAGCTGTATGAGGGAGAGATTTAATGTGAACAGAGAAAAGATTATAAGATATAGAATTTCAGCCTTTGTGCAATCTCAATGAGATACATGCTAGATTATATGAGTAAACAATTGGTTAAATTCCTTCAATGAGCCTACTACCTCAACAAAAACAGGTTTACAACAATTGCATTTGAGATTTATTTAAGCCATATGTATTTCCTAGCTGCATAAATTGCAAAAAATATATATCTTTCACTACTAATCGGAATGGATATAACGGCGTATCTATACCGGCATCTATGCCCAAATGCCGCGATAGATCGGCATTATAAAATATTTTTTAATAGCGGGGCTCTATAACGGCGGTGCTATATTACGCCGTTATATATATAATATATAACGGCGGTGGTATAGACACCACCGTTATAGACCCTAATCAGTAATTTTCATTAGAGCGGAAACATATAGCGCTAATCAGTAATTTTCATGAAACTAGCGCTAATCAGTAATTTTCAGCTCTGCCGCCTGCCGAATTTTTCATCCCGCTCCGCTCCGCTCCGCTCTTCATTTCACCCCAAAATCGTCATCCCGCTCCGCTCCGCTCTTCATTTCCCCCCAAAATCGTCGTCATCCCGCTCCGCTCCGCTCTTCATTTCCCCCCAAAATCGTCATCCCGCTCCGCTCTGCTCTTCATTCCCCCCAAAATCGTCATCCCGCTCCGCTCCGCTCTTCATTTCCCCCCAAAATCGAAAACCCTAATCGAAAATACATCAGCGCCGCTCCACTATCCGTCTCCAAAATCTCTCTCTCTCTCTCTCTCTCTCTCTCTCTCTCTCTCTCCCTCTCTCTGACCAGTCGACCTCTCCCCATTCGGCCCATCTTCCCCTCTCGCATTCGGCTTCGTCTCCCCACACGGTTGCAGAAGTATACTATCATTTTGTCAGTCGCCCTTCTCCATTCAAGAAGAATCTCCGTGGGGATTCATTCTCTATTTGATTAGTACATTTCACATTCTCTTACTTCTGATCTCATTTTCATGTTATTAGGATTAGGGTTCTGTTAACTTTGCTTAATTTGAAATGGGTTTTTGTCAAAATCCCTTCTTTTTGTAAAATTCTATAGAATTTGGAGTGGGATGTTTATATTTACTTGTTTTTACTTTGCTTAATTTGATGTTTATATTTACTTTTGTCAAAATTCCTTCTTGTTATTGTTGATGTTTAACTTTGCTGAATAATAAACCCATAGAGGACCAATCCTGTTTAAATTTGACACCATTCTCATCTTTTGAGGTTCATAACATAGGTAGTTTTTTCTGGTTTAGTTTTTGATTAGTTCATCGAATTATAGCTGTGCATTCACAGTTTACTTTAGATGATAAATATGGTTGGATTTGATTGTTGCGTGGTTCTTGTTTGTGAAAATGCCCAAGTGAATCTTAAAGTACTTGTTTAGTAAAAGATTGATGTGTTTACCATTTAGATGCAAATTATGTGAAGGGATTTTTTTTTAAAATTTGGGTAATGTATTATTCGTAAATATGTGATATAGCTTTTGGAGGTCTACGGTAAAAAAGTGATGCATTTTAGGCCATGTTTGGGAACATAGTTGACTTAGGATAACTGGTGGAGTTATCATGTACTGTTATAGTACTCTAGTTAAGTTTGACCTGTTTTACGCTCATTTTATTGGAGTTGAGATAGTTGTAGTTATTTCACCCTAAAAGTTGAGATAACTGTAGTTATCTAAACTCCACTCTTATCTAATTGGAGTTGCGAGACACCATGTTTAATGAGAACTTTAAGTTAGAGATAAAGGTGATAACCAAAGTTAGCATACCATGTACCTCGAAAATTAACATAACTTTGTTATTTACTATGTTCCCAAACAGGGCCTTAGTTTTAATAAAAGAAAATTTGTATTTGATTATCTATGAAGCATGGACACTGCTATTTGGTAGCCATGTCGTGTCAGACATGTGTTGGGACACTCGACCACACTAATGCTATGGCCATTATCTGTATACTAGATTCATATACTAACTGAACTGATAATCAGTGTATGTGTGTCTGTTTATTTTGTATACTGCACTTTCATATACTAATTTATCAGTTCAGTTAGTATATGAATCTAATTTTAACATCTAGTCATATATTCTTTTTGGCATAGTACATGTATCTCAGACCAGGCTTTGGTGGCCATATTATTCTCAAAACCGGTATCTGTTTGGTCCATTCCAGCCCCGAATTGCCAAGTTTAGAATAGACATTTCAGGTCTGGCACTTGATCTTAGATACTGCACTTGATCTTAACTGCAACTGCATAATGCTATTTCTATCTTTACTGCAACTACCAGAAAAAAAAAACAAACAAAATATGATATTCTATATTTACATTTTAAAATAAACAAAAATTTAATATTTTAGAAATACGCATATTTAAATATATGATATATCATGTAGAAAGTTAAAAAGAATTATTTAGGTTTTAGTTTATTACATATCCAGCTTATGTATATGTAATTGATAAAGAATATTCAAAGTATTAATTCAAACATAATAGATAATAGATTGATGACGCCTACATATCTATGAGATAACCAGCAAGATTAATCTGATAGTTCGGTGCATACAGCTCATTAGTTTTAGGTTTTGCGTGACTTATTCTCACAAGATTAGAAATTTTCAATTTCTTTGGTCGATTATAACTAAATACCATGTTTATAGATGAATACTTGTAATGTGTTCTCAATGATCAAATAGAAAGTGTAATGAAAGTTAGTAACATGTAAAGTATAAATTAAAGATGACAATAAAAAGTTATTCTAATTGTGAAGCAAACAAGTAAACAAATATATAACTATAAAATTCCTGAATATTCAAGGTTAAAAGTACACATCTGGGACTCACAACAGGCCGGGGTAACTAGGGTTTAAATTAAACCTGTACCAAGAGCGAGAAAATAACAGTAAGTGAGCATATATATATATGTGTGTGTGTGTGTGTGTGTGTGTGTGTGTGTGTGTGTGTCATCTCTTCGATATTTTGAAAATAATTTATATGGAAGTCTAAAACATCGATAGCAACTGCGCAAGAGAGGCCAAATGGAAATTAATCTATATCTACTTTATGCATACATATGGAAAGCTTCTACGTCAACTACATTTAGTGTGAAAACTATTTTGTTATCACTAGAAGATTCATTCAATATCTAACCACGGGTTTTAAAGTCACTGTTCATATTATTAACATGCAAATGATCAAGACTCTTGCTATGAAGAGAGAGTCCAATAAAAAAAGTCAGAAGGCAAGGTAAAGGATTGGATCATTAGAGATTAAGCACTAGTTCATTAATTAAGAGGTTGGTGATAATGATGATGTTGAACACCTTTTTGACCAATTATACGTTAAATTAGTTCGTTAATTAGAGATTAAATTGGTATAGAGGAAAGCTGAGATTGATCAAAGCAGCCGTAGGCAGTTGAAGATCAAGCACACTACGGGGAGCTGCAGCTTTGCGATTGTGCGGGATGAGATGGTAATGGAAAATTTATTTTATAGCAAGTCTGTTTTTTTTTTGGTGCCAATTTCTGCGTTGGTATGATTTAACTGTTTCATTTGACTCATATATAGGATACGACAGTGAGGGAGAGAGTGTCGGTGAGGTAGATTTTTTTGAATCTACCCACACAAGTAAGGATGGGACATATCGGGATGAATTTGCAGCTGATATAGTGGTATACATGAAACTTTCGAATTCCAATTTTCATTCTGCAACAAAAATTTGGATAATATTCACAACTCAAATTTGGATTTTAATTTGGTCATAACTTACAAAATTTCAAACTAATTTTCAGCCCAATTTTTGGTATTAATGTATTGTTTGCTCTCTTTTCTAGAAAGAAGCTAGAAAATTGATTGAAGAGAGGTCGACATCTTCAGCAGATCGATTAACCATCCAGCGTGAAGCTATGACTGATGTGAGGGGGAAAGAGCGACCTGGTCGCGTGCGGGGAATGGGATTGGGGCCAACACCCTCACAGGTAAACATATATATATATAATCAGTAGGTTTACCTGACATATATGAGTCCTAGATAGCAGTCGTAGATAGAAGTGCCATTGCTACATAGTTCATGACAATTCAACTTTTTTGTCATCTTAAGCATTTTTTTTCAATTAATTGGTTTGGTACCACTAGTCTGATCAGTGAGCTCATCAATGCCTACGGTTAGTTTGCTCACTGAATGGCTATGTAGAATTAGAGTTTTCAATGCTCGATGACACAAGACATTTTTATTAATTAGAAGTTCTGATTACTGAAATTATTTATCTTCAATTTCCACTCCTTTCTACTGAATTAAGAATAGGTTTATGATATTCTTGTCAAAGTGTGATAACCTTTCCTTAGGAAGTTAAACTTATAAGCATTTGTATGAAATGCGATAGTATTGAATCCGAGTCTTCTCAATTTTAAATATTGATGGAGACTGAGATGTTAAATCCGAGTCTTCTCAATTTTTGGCTTACTAGATATGATACTCAAAAACTCGCTATCTGCTAGTATTGAAGTTAATAAGGAAAAAAAACTAGAAATCAGACAGTAGCAATTGAAGATCTAGATCATACAACCTATCTAATTGGGGCATTATCACTGATGAGTAGGCACGAACAATCAAGAGTTTCTGAGAAAGTCAACACGGTGGATTTAGCACATTGGGATCATCAAGTCAACTGCAATAACCCATCTTTGAAGAGGATTATATACAGTGTCCTGGAAGTTCAAAAAGTACTTGGGGCATGAGATTCAATTATCTAGAAACAGAAATTTCACCTTGCCTGTCAATAGGTTTAGTTATGGCTCTATAACACAACCCAAGATCTTTCCCACTTCTTTAAATATACAAGTTGTGCTAATAAGTACTTAAGGTACACAAAAATTGTTGTTGATATAACATCATATGTTCTCAAATTCCATCTCAGTATTCACTAATTAAATGGCGATAGTGTTTATAATTTAAAATAGCAAACATTTGTTATACCAAAATAGCACGAAGATATGCCGTATTTATGCTATTTTAGGGTGAATTTAAGTGAAACTCTTCACCTCTGTTATATCCTGCTTTTCCTTCGACGTTGCTTGTCACTTGTGATTCTTACATTTGCAGCTGACACGATGTCAGCAACTGCTCTTTAAATTGTCTGCTTGATAATGATGTACTTGTTGTGATTGTTCAATTTGACAAATCAGGGTTCAGCTTGGCAGTTTCACTTTGACACAATCTTAGTTGACTAGCTGCCGGCTGTTAAAACTATGCTAAAATTTTAGAAATTCTTATTATGTAAATTTGCCAACAAAAAAAAAAGTTCAAATATATCTGTAAATTTAATAGTGCAATGATGGCTTTGATTGAGTTTGGTTCGGTAAATGTATTGTCGTATATATGGTGTACAGCATATATAGGACATGGCTTTGATTGAGTTTGGTTCGGTAAATACAACATGCACAAGGTGTACAACATTTTCCTATATATGGCGTTTACCATTTTTTTGTTTACTACTGATAATGGAGTCTGCTAACCATCTTTCCTTAGTTTAATGCAAGGTAATAGGATTATATGATCTATAATGTAATATAATAAATAGTTGTTTAGTGATAGCAGATATGATATTTTATTTAGAATAATATGGATCCTACATGATCCACCATACAATAGGAAATAATAATTACCAATAGAAATAAATGAGTACTAACCACTAAGCATCTATGTCATCACTTAGCTTAGGCCTGATCTTATTAGTTATTTAATTTGATATTTGGGAGATACATTCATATTTTTGAGTCCTTGCTCTTTCATCTAGTACCTAAGTAATCCTGCAAAAGGATCATTATCAGCATCTCTATGGAATCAGTTCAAGTATGTATATTAATTTAGTTCAAGTCTTGCCATATTTTACACCTGTATATTATAAGTGCAGGAAATGATATATAAGAAGCATGATATAAAAAAAGACTTGCACTGCATGCATAAATGATCAAGTAAGCATCCATAACTTTACAAACAAAAGAATTTTTACTGAAGATGACCAATAAACCAGATTTCATGAACTGAAGATCACTTTACCTCCTAAATACAACTAATAGTCTGTTAATACCATGTTGATTTGGTTGTCTGGTCAACTACTTCAACTTATGTTAGTTACTGGGCTAGTTCAAAATGTACTTATAAACATGTCTTGTTTCCTTTATTATCAATGAACTGTAGAGTTTCTAGTAAAATTAATTTGCATTGCTTTTATTTGGTTGTCTTTTAAACTTCTATATATGTCTCATAGTAGTTCATATTGGTTATATAGTTATGACCCTGTGAAAATTGGACTGACATGGTTTCAATCACAGGTATTTGGTTCTTGTGCATCTACCTCTAGTCGCACATCCTATCCGGATGTGTTCAAGATGCAAGCCAAGATACAGGAAGAGATTGACGGCTTGAAAGATATGATTGTTTCTTTAATCTCCCAACAAAACCAGAACTCTAACAATCCAGTACATGGAACTGTAAGTATTCAGCAATATTTTATGATATTAGTATGAAATTTAACTATTGCATTTTACTTGTGTGGTGCCTAGTGTAGTGAATAATCTAATAAATGACACTATTGTGAATTATACAGGGCCAACGAATTCCATCGACTTCTAGTCACGCACATACATCTTGGCAAAATATCAATGGGAATCAAAGCAATGCCGAGCCGCTTCAGTAGACTTTGTCATTGTTGAGTTAAATTTGGACTTTAGTCTTTTTATGTTTTGTTGAAACTGAATTTATGCTTTGTCAAAGAAATTGATGTATAACAAGTATATTTTTAACTCTTCGTATGACCATTTTTAGACAATTAATTATTGTTTATTGTGGTCCATGATTATATAGTTGTTTATTATGCTGCTATTAGTGTTTTAAAGATTTGAACGTTCAAATTTGATATGACTACAGATATTTTGAATTTGTGACATTTTTTAAATAGTGGGAAAAACCCGAAACCCCCTATCAATCAGTTTTGAGATAAATATGCCGGGAGGATCCACCAATCGTGGTGAATTATAAAAAAAAAAAAGAACCAATCCCGGCGTTTAGGAACACTGGCATAGCATATCGAAATGATCTAGAAAATATACGCGCATGTGTCTATCACGGCATTTATGAAGCGCCGTAATAGATCTACGACTTGTAACGGCGTTTTAAACAAGCGTCTTAATAGACCTACGGGCTGTAACGGCGGACTTAACAAGCGCCGTAATAGACCTACGAATTGTAACGACGCTTTTAAAAAATGCCGTCATAGGCTACGAGTTGTAACGGCGGTTTAAAAATGCGCCGTTACAAGCAGTACACATATAGCGGCGTTTGTAAGAAGTGCCGGCATAGGCGTCCAATCTATAACGGCGCTTTTCTGGGCCGCCGTTACAAGTCATAGGCCTATAGCGGTGCCTTGTCAGATGCGCCGTTGTAGA
Source organism: Hemerocallis citrina (assembly GCA_017893485.1). Taxonomy (NCBI): domain Eukaryota; kingdom Viridiplantae; phylum Streptophyta; class Magnoliopsida; order Asparagales; family Asphodelaceae; genus Hemerocallis; species Hemerocallis citrina. The sequence goes on from CM030362.1 coordinate 109,518,679, forward strand.
CCTATGGTCTGTAACGGTGGTCTACAAAAGCGCCGCGATAGACCCGTGATCTGTAACGACGGTCGATGCAACGGCGCTTCTCGCGGCGGTAATTAAAACGCCGCTACCATCTATGGCGGCGTTTATAAACGCCGCCATAGACAGAAAAAAACGCCGCGATAGGCATTTCGTTTAGTAGTGTTTGCACAATTTAAGTACAACAAAAGATCTAACCATTATGAAACTTAATCAATCACTTGCCTGAAGCTTTGATTTAAGCCTTTGTTTTTCTTCTTCAAGTTCCCTGATCTGGTTTAAATAAAATAATCAAAATTAGTAATGGAAGTACATGGAAATCACTAAACAACGTGCCGAATATGTCAGAACAATTAGATCGGATCACATGCCTGTGCCCTTAGTTTTCTGATAGTTGACTCCTGAACAGCTTGCTTTTTGGATAGCTCTTCACCTGCGGCACGTTATACATTAGAATATGGGAGAATCATTAAATTGTGAAGTCTCAAATTACATGCTTGCTTTATGAAACTGATTTATAAACCCAAGTCTCAAATTTGTAGAACTCTAGCATTAAACAATCCAAACTCTTTGCTAACTATAGGGCTTCCAAACTATTAAAAATAGTATGTCTCAAGAATAGTAATACTTCATATAAACACAAAAAGTTACAGTAGTAGTCAAAGATCATCATTTTATACAGGTATAGAATTTTTCAGAAGGTAATAACAGTTTCAGACGGATCTATGTATAATACCATTTTTTTTAACTATATCATCTTTCATGCAGATACAACATGCTTCAACATCAGAATCATGAAATGTTTAAAATATGAACTGTGCAAGTGGGATTAAAAAAGGCTTTTGTGTTTATTCATAATTAGAACCTCAAGGTTTAAACATGCAGTTTCAATTTTTTACAGACAGACCATTTTCCCAAAGATAAGATCATTTTAAGAAAATACATGCAGTACTCAGCTGATTAAGTATAAGAGGACAGGTAATCAAATACTTGTGGGATAAATATACACATAACATATATAACATATCAAACAGAAATTATTTTTAAAGTGTAAAAATAATGGTAAGAAGCCTAACCATCAAAAGTCGAGAGATGTCCAGAACAAATTCCTTCTTCGTCGACAGTGAGTTTTTATTTTTATTTTTTTTATTATTTTTTTTAAGTGTTAGTGTGTGATCCACTGATAAGAAATTATTTTTTTCACACATGAGTAAAATGTCAGAAGTTCGAATTCCAGATGCACTAAATATTTCCAATTAATTTATGTATATGATATCTGGGGGTTGAGAGCGTATATTGGTTAAGAGCGTTTGTACGCGAACGGCCAATTTTTCAATCTACAATATCATAACTGGAAATCTACCATACACAAAGAAGTTAAACTCATATTCAATTTCAAACCGAGCCTTAAACACTGAACCTCTTCAAAATCAACAATAACTAAATGCAGCAAATATGAAAAAAATTACATAATTCGAATAGAAAGTAACTGTTAAATTACATAATTCGCTGAAAATTATACCTTTCCTAAACTGGAATCGAATAAAGATCAAAACTTTATACTTAGAAAAAGGAAAGTTTTTAAGACCTGAGGAGGAGCGATGAGATGAGGATAGAGTGATTGCTGTTGCTGAAGAAGAGCTTGCTGCATCAAAGCTTGCTGGCTTTACTGCGCTTGCTGCTGCATTCTGATTAAACCCTAATTTCGATTTGAAATCAGATCGGATTGGAACGAATCGAATTTGGGTTTTAGGGTTAGGGTCAAGGTTAGGGTTGACCAGGAAGAAGAAGAAGAAGAAAAAGGGGAAATAAATGAAAACGAATGGGTTGAAGAGGTATGAATGGGTTGCTGTTAATAAAGGGGATGAAGAGGTATGAATGGGTATGGATGAATTTTAATTACCTTGTAGTAAGCACCTTTCTAGTAATCACACAATTTAATTAATGGGTGCATGACTATATTTATTGTTCACCTTTATCAGTGTAGTAATTAAACCCGGTTTTTATTGTTTACCTTTAATTCAACCCGGTTTTTGATAGGCATGCAAATTACATTTTATACCCCTATATATTTTTTTAGCCCTTTATGTTTGTGAGGGTATAATAGTAAAAAGCCAGCAAAATAAGGCTTTGCTTAATAATAGTATAGATTAACAAATTTTCTTTAAATTTATTTTCGATCAAATCAAACTTACGCCGACATCATAATATATTTTAATACTTTTCATCATTTAAGTTTTTTCAAGCCACATCAAGCATAAATAAGAGCGATAAATAAGAAGGGGCTAGGGTATTTTTTAGAGCATCCACAGTGGTATTTCTCATATTTAAGAAAATGACACATATAGAAATAAGAAATAGGTGTGAAGTGTGCAGTGATCGTTTGTTAAAAGTTTCTCAAAAAATAACAAGACGAAACAATATGTATCGTCTAGCACGCTGAGTTAATAAAATTTTTTAAAATCGCAATAGACGGGACATGTTGTCCCGTCTCTCGTATTTTTTTTAATTTTTAAAACCTTAATTGTACATTTGATAGTAATTAGTTAAAATTTTAGAATATTTATTTATTAAGTAGGTAATTAATTAGGATAATTAATGATTGAATAGGTTAGATTAGGAAAATTAGCGAAAAATGTGTCCTGGTTTGTTGGATGGGACATGTTGTCCCGTCCAAGCCAATTTTGGCTTCAAACGGGACATGTCCGTTTGATGATTTTTCGGAATTTTTTTTGTTCAGACGGTACAACATGTACCGTTTGATCATTAAAAAAAAAGGTCAGACGAAACAACATGTTTCGTTTGATCTCATTAAAAAATAAAAAAAATAGGGACGGAATAACATGTTCCGTTCCCTATAATTTGAGAATCATCAATTTCGCTTATCAAATATAAGAAGCGACTGTAGCGTTTTTGCCAAAATAGGGCAAAATAGCAAATGACTGCAGACGCTCATTTCTCATAAAATGTAAAAATGGCCAAAATAGTAAACGACTGTGGATGCTCTTACACATCTATGAAGCTCCTACCTAACCTCCCCCCTCTCCGATTCCTCTTCCTCACCGCAGACAGCCTCTGCTATCTCCCCTTTCTCTAACTTGATTCTTTTCACTTTTCCCTCTCTCCCCTCTCCTTCAAACTCACCAACTCTCCCCCTCCCCCTCCCCCTCTCCTCCACTAATGCTCTTCTGCAGTTTACCTCATTCCTGTGCTTTGAATCCATGGGTCTCTTTAAACATGAAATGCGTGGTTGCGGGCCAAATGAGGAGGTCCATAAACCAGCGCTGCACCTCCCCCTCCTTCCAAACTGACCACCTCACCCTTCCCATCCTCCTTTCCTACAACATCACCACCTCCCTTGTTGCAGCGCTGACCAAAATGTTAGTGGCGTGTCGCCCTCTAAGAGGGACAGGAATGAACTCTGAGTCTCTCTGATCAGAGCATAAAGCTCGCGTCGTTGGCCTAAGTATGTCACTCATCACCCTTCATCCCCACCACCCCAAAGAGGACGGGCTCCAAGAGGGGGTCCTCCTACTGGGCATAGATGGCGTAAGAAGAGCCCCCGGAGGGAGCACCGTCTATCTTCACAACACCAACCCAGAGGACAGGTTCATGGCTTGTTGTCCAGGGGAGGTTCCGTTGCAGGGGAAGAGGCCAGAAGAGGGTCAGATAAGGCAAGGGTTTCCTCCCACCATTAATCTACACACTTGTCTTCGACAACTCCCCCATCGCAGGAGGACCATTCACATCATCCTCTTTCTCGACCCCCTTCCATTCCTCTTCTTCAACCCATTTCTCACTCTGCTTCAGATAAGATACCCATCATGATTCACTCAAATTTTCCCAACGAACAACCTATCACATATCCCCCCCCTCTTACCCTAATGTACACCTACAACAACCTGAGATGTCTATTCTCCAAAGCTCGAAGATTTCTAGGACTCTAGATGGGAGTCCTGATTTGAGAGTAGAAGGGCTGGACAATGTGGGTTTTGAGGCTCACTAGGAGGCGCCATGGGTGAGAGTCGAGCACAAGTCGAAGAGGACTTACATTAACAAATCTGGCAAGTCCCATAAAGGAAAGAAATCCCTTATTCTCTATTTCAATTGTGGCAATACTGGACATGCTCGTGTCGATTGCACGAAGGAGGTGGGGTGCCTCAAATGCATGAAATGGGGACACATGTCATATGTGTGCTCTAAATTGGTGATCAATGAGGAGGAGGAAACTGGGAAGTCCAACGAGGGAGATCTCCAGATAACCAAGTACACTCTATAATAGCCTTGCGATCATCAAACAAGAGGAGCAGTGGCTGCACAAATGGTGTGCAACAGTGAGAATCAACAAAGGCCTTTGGAGAACCACCTGTTGGAAGCTCTTAATGGCCGGCAGCCGACAGCGGGTGACAGAGACTGGATTATGATGAGAATGTATCACATACAGTTTCTAGTGTCTTTCCCATTGTCGGAGAAGATTTCGGATGTTGTTTCGATAGGGAGCATCGATTTTGGTCAATTTACTGTGAATTTCACCCAATGGTCCCTGAAGCTTGGGGTTGAGCAACCACATGGGGATGCCTTTAGGTGTGGATTCACAATGTCCCCGTCCATTGTTGGAGGAAGGAAACTTTGGAGGAGATTATCGCTGATTTTGGGATGGTGGTGGAGAATGATTCAAAAACAGTGAGGCGATCGGATTTGGTGTTAGCTAGAGTACAAATTAGGAGCCCCGACATCAACCCCATGCCGAGGTTTGTAAAGTGCTATACCTTCGAAGCAATTTACTTGATCTGCTTTGCCTTGGAAGCTAAGGTAGAGATGGTGGTGGATCATGAGTCTGAGAGTATAGGAGGGAGTAGGTTTGCCATTAGAGATGGAAGATCTTACAAAAAAGCTGCCACCCAAGGTCTGAACTTGGACTCCACCATTGATGGAGCTCACGAGATTGAGCGAGTTAACCGCCAGTTGATCCTCGCCACTAAATCAATGGAGGAGCATCGGAGGGTGGTCGACGACAATGGCTGACACCACTAACCCTCTCAACACCTCGAATCAAACCCTAACCCCTCATTACTTAACCAACGACCCAGATTTGAGCAAGATAAAATCCAACGATCAAGATGATCTAACATCTTGTGGTCAAAAGCCTGCCATTGAGCTGGTCACTCTGAACCAGATATGAGAAAAGCGACCTAAAAAGCCTCAGAGAGCGAGAGCGGAGGGTGGAAGGGCTCAGATCTTTCAAAATAAAGGTAAAGAGGACTTTTCAGCAAAAGAGAAGGAAAAGTAATCTCTTCGTGCGATGGAAGACAAAAACCCTAAATGGAGCCCTGAGAAACTCATATTTGAGTTCTCTGAGAAAGGGGAAGAAGTTGGTAGAAATGTGAAGAAGGTGCGAGAAGAGATGTTGATCGCTTCGAATTCCCCACCTACGATGAGAGTGCAATTACCAGCTTGCCCTTCTATTCCCTCGATAGTTTATCCCATGCAAGCGGCACGTGGACTTATTTCTTGTCATTTTAATGGGCCCATGTCGGTTGGAATTGGACCTATAGAAGGGGTCCAAGTCTTATGTTTTAAATAAGATTTAACTTGGTGGGCTTGAGGCGACTTGTGGCCCAATGAGGGGTCCGTTATTGCAAATTCTATCAGCTCTTCTCTATCTGTGGAACCCAACCTACTGTTGTGGCCCAATGAGGGGTCCGTTATTGCAAATTCCATCAGCTCTTCTCTATCTTGGGAACCCAACCTACTGTTGCAGCCTAACTGCATGTCTACGCCATTTAATGCGCCTATGATGGGGTCCATAGAGGGGCCGGGGGGTGATGTGCCTAATCTATCGACTGTTCTCGACTCTCCTCAAGGCCTGCCGTATAGTGATGATGATAAGGCTTGCCTCAATCTTGAGGACGATGATCCATATTGGGAAGATTACTAAGATGTCGAGAATATTTTGGCGAATACTCAGATGTCTAGCGGGGTGTGGGATACGGTGACTGTGTCTCCTACCTCTGATTTGGTCCCCTCCTTTCCTGTAACCGCTTCTCAGTCTTCGATGGAGTTACCTCATCCTGCCAGAGGTTTTCTTGTGCAAAAGATTGCGAAAAGATCCCACAAGGAGTTTTAGATGATTATTTGAAGATCGTTGCCGCGGCTAAATCGACCAAGATCGACAGTGGAGGTACGCGTTGTATGTTAGTTTACATTTTTAGTTGTATGACTGAATCTGAAGTTTTTAGTCTTGCCAAAACATGTGGTCTAGCAGTTTATGATGAGGACCGTATCGCTTTTCTCCTAAAAAAGATTAGAGGATGGGAGTTGTTTAGATTGCAATTAGGCACACTTACTGATTCCATCCATGTCGGTATTTCCAACCCTGTTTTTAATGAGTGTGCTGCTCTGGAATGTTAGAGGGCAGGGAGGGAGCAGGAGATGGTCAAATACTTGATTTCGACTTCTAATATTGATGTTATGGGACTTCGGGAAACTAAACTTGATCATGTATCCAAACTTCGTAGGCTGGGTGGTATTAAGAGGTCTACGGGTTGAACAAGGTTGTTGTCTAAATGCCGTAGAGTATTCTTGTAATTTTTCAAGAATAGTGGAAAATCTCAAGTGGGTTGCTTGGGGACTGGATGTAGGTCGGGGAACCAGGATACATCGTGTGTACTCTGTGGTTGTATTTATCTGAACTTGCATTTTCTTTATTTGGTTTTTAATTTCTCTGTGAAACTTGTCTGGACAGTCGACTTACTCTCTTACTTAAGTCGACTGATCAGACTGGTATAATATACTCTTCAAAAAATTTTCTGGCAAGTTGACTATTTTTCGCTGTAAGTCGACTGATCAGACTTGTCTAAAATACTCTTATAATCTGACGCCTCAGTCGACTGAACAGAAGAAAAAGTTCAATTTCGTTTTTGATTTTTATACAACACTATTCACCCCCCCCCCCCTCTAGTGTTTCTTACCATGCCTACATGATCCAACACTTGGTATCAGAGCCTGGTTGAGCGCAATGGCAACTACTTCTAACGCAAACCAATACCATGAAGGCCAATCCACACAAAGGCCACCACTCTTCGATGAACCAATTACAACTATTGGAAGTGTAGAATGAAGATCTACCTTCAGTCCATCAACTATGAGATATAGAACATGACGGAGACCGAGTACACTGCTCCAACCATTCCATATGCTCAATGGAACGATGACATGAAGGGCCAAACAATGAACAATGCAAAGGCGATGAACGCGCTATTTTGTGCCCTTACAAAGGAGGAGTTCAACCGTGTGTCCAATGCAACAAACGCACATTAAAATTGGCACACACTCGAGGTAACTCATGAAGGAACAAATAAAGTAAAAGAATCTAAAATATCTGTTCTTGTTCACAGGTTTGAGATGTTCCGCATGAAGAAAAGTGAGAATGTGTCTGAGATGATTACAAGGTTCATGGACATTACAAATTCACTTGTGGCGCTTGGAAAGAAGTACACTCAAGCCGAAATGGTGAGGAAGGTTCTTCGTGCACTAACCCCCGAATGGGAGAAGAAGACCACCGCCATAGAAAAGGCGAATGATTTAACACAACTTTCTCTTGAGAATCTTGTGGGAAATCTTATAGCATATGAGGTACAACTTGAAGAACGCAAGAAAGATCTAGAACCTCAACAATCAAAGAAGAAGACACTAGCATTCAAAGCCATGTCGGACTCTGAGGATAAAGAAGAAGATAAGGAAGAGATAGCCATGTTCACGAGAAAGTTCAAAAAGTTCCTAAGAAAATGTAAGTTTAATTCAAAATCCAAGGTACTAATGAACTTCCAACTTGTTTCAGGTGTAACAAAATAGGTCATATAAAGAAGGATTGCCCACTAGAGAATGCTAAATCTAAAGGAAAGGCTTCCAACTTCAAGAAGGACAAGTACACAAAGAACAAGTTCATGAACAACAAAAAGGCATACCAAGCAACTTGGAATGATAGCGACTCTTCATCGGAAGAAGAAAATGAAGAGACAAACGAGATTGCTAACATTTGCTTTATGGCGTCTCAAAATCAAGTAAGTGATGATTATGATTCTAATGATTTACGTGATGCTTTCAACGAGATTTTTCTGAAACTTAAGAAAGAAAAAATGAGAGTTAAGAACTTGGAGAAAGTAAATCAAACACTTTCCCAAAAAAATCTTGACCTTGATACAGAAGTGAAATCTTTAAATCTCGTCTTTCTAGTTTAGATACAGATATTGTGTCTCTAAAGAAAAATTATGAAGATATATCCAAGAATGTATCTAAATTTAATAAAGGACAGAAGAATTTAAAAGATGTTCTCCAAAATCAAGTGCAATCCAATAAAAGGTTTGGACTTGGTTTTCAAAAGTCTCATGAAAAACTTCATGTCTCTAAGAATACTAGTGTAAATAAATATGTATCTATTTCTAGTGTTAAGAATAAACTGTATGTGTTTTTTTGAAAAGCCTAAAACTGTAAGTTTTAATGATAAAGGTAAATCTATAGTTCAGACTAGTCGACTAAACCCAAGTATCAGTCGCCTGTCCAGAGGTTCTTGTCTCATTCAAAGGGACGAAAACCTCAGATAAGTCGACCTATTCTACCTCCCATTCGACTGGATTTCAGTAACAGTCGACTGAAAGGTTCGATAAAGTTGACTGGACAGAGCAAAAATATATGGGTTCTAGTCAATTTGAGTCCAAAAGATAGAATTACTTACATTAATTCATTCATTCTTTCTGTATGTAATTATGTTAATTATATTTCTGCATTTGGTGGAAAATCAAACTCTCTTTGGATTTGGTTTTCTATAAACTAATATCTTTTGGACCCAATGAAAAGGGTACCATATTCACATTGAAAATTTTATAGGTACCTAAAAGAGATCGGTGGATACTTGACAGAGGATGCTCAAAACACATGACTGGTCATGCCAACCTCCTATCTTCCATACAAGAAATTGATGGAGGAACAGTCACCTTTGGTGACAACAACAAAGGGAAGGTGATTGGAATAGGCATGGTCGGTAAGCATACTAACCCTTCAATAGAAGATATTTTTCTAGTTAGTGAACTTAAGCATAACTTGTTAAGTATTAGCCAACTATGTGATAAGGGTTATAAAATCGTGTTTGAAAAAGATGCATGTTTAATATATGACACTACCATGCAAAATATAATTTTTCAAGGATGTGGGAAGAATAACATTTATGAATTGTGTTTAAAGTCATATGATTTTTCGAATGATTTTTGCTTAGTAGCTTCTAATAATGATTCTTGGCTATGGTATAAGCGATTTGGCCATGTGAATATGAAAACTCTTGCTAAATTGTCTAAATACAACCTAGTAAAGGGCTGCCAAGAATATGAAAAGAATAAGTTATGTGATGCAGGTCAACTAGGTAAACAAATTAAATCTACTTTTAAAACAAAAGAAGTAATTTCTACTAGTAGGCCTTTCGAATTAATCCATATGGATTTATTTGGCCCTACTAAAGTTACTTCTTTAAATAAAAGTAGGTATGTATTTGTTCTAGTAGATAATTTTTCACGATTCACTTGGACTTCCTTTTTAAAACATAAGAATGATACTTTTGTTGAATTTTCTAATTTTTGTAAACGAATTCAAAATCAAAAGTCTCTAACCATAGTCACCATTAGAAGTGATCTTGGTGGAGAATTTGAGAATGAAACATTTGCAGAATATTGCAACAAGAATGGTACAACTCATTCATTTGCATTTCCTAGAGCTTCACTACAAAATGGAGTGGTTTAAAGAAAGAATAGAACTTTACAAGAATGTGCACGTACCATGCTTATTGAAAGCAATTTACCTAAGTATTTTTGAGCTGAAGTCGTTGCTACAGCTTGTTATGTTTTAAATAGAATATGGATTAGGCTTAACCTTAAGAAAACATGTTATGAGCTATTTTTTGATAGAATTCCTAAAGTATCTTACTTCAAAATATTTGGATGTAAGTGTTTTATTCTGAACACTAAAGATAATTTAGATAAGTTTGATCCTAGATCTAATGAGGGTATCTTTATAGGATACTCAAATAGGAGTAAGGCATATAGGATCTTCAACAAGTCAACATTGACTATTGAAGAATCCATGCATGTTGCATTTGATGAATCTCTGCCTTCATCAACTTTAATTGAAGATGATGAAACTAATTCATCACTTTTAAATAGGTTATTACATCTTTAGAGCAAACTACCCTTGTGGATAGGTCGACTGATAAGGAAGTCAAGTCGACTGATGTGAATCAGTCGACTGATGGACTAGTCAAGTCGACTGATCCTATTGTGATGTCTCCAACTTTACCAAAATCTTTTGTTGAAGTTAGAGATCATCCTCATGACTTAATAATTGGTGACATTTCACATGGTATTCAGACAAGATCTCATGTTAACATGATTCTCACACGACTTTCTTGTTGGATTTTGAACCGAAGAATATACAAGAAGCTTGTGAGAATGAGTTTTGGATGAATGCCATGCAAAATAAGTTAAACCAATTTATAAGGAATGATGTATAGGATTTAGTTCCACGACCTCCTGATCATACTATAATTGGTACTAAATGGGTATTCAAGAATAAGTTAGATGAATCAGGACAAGTCGTTAGGAACAAAGCTAGACTAGTTGCTCAAGGGTATAATCAAGAAGAAGGCATAGATTTCGATGAAACATATGCTCCTGTTGCTAGACTAGAATCAATTCGTATTTTATTATCTTTTACTTGTTTGATGAATTTTACACTTTTCCAAATTGATGTTAAAAGTGTTTTCCTTAATGGATTTATAAAGGAAGATGTTCATGTTAAGCAATCACCCGGTTTCGAACATGACAATTCCCAAACCATGTTTTTAAATTGAAAAAGGCTTTATATGGTCTTAAACAAGCACCTCGTGCTTGGTATGATCGATTGAATACTTTTCTTTTAGAAACAGATTTTGAAATAGGTAAAGTTGATACTACTTTGTTTATTAGGAGAATTGAGACTGATATTTTGATCATACAAATATATGTAGATGACATAATTTTTGGTTCCACTAATAGTAATCTATATCAAGAGTTTGCTAATACCATGAAAAATGAGTTTGAGATGAGTCACATGGGTGAACTCAATTATTTCCTTGGACTGCAAATTAAACAGTCACCAAATGGCATATTTATTAATCAAGGAAAATATGCTAAGGAATTACTCAAACGATTTGGCATTGATAGCACAAGTAGTAAAACCACACCTATGGCTACTACCACTACCCTTGACAAAGATGAATTAGGTAAGAGTGTCGATCAAAAACTCTATCAACGTATGATTGGCTCACTCTTATATATAACTGCTAGTAGACCAGACATTATGTTTAGTGTATGTTTGTGTGCAAGATATCAGTCAAGTCCTAAAGAATCTCACTTAAAAGTTGTGAAACATATTTTAAGATATATTAATAGCACGTTTGAATATGGTTTATTTTATCGACGCACCGATAATTTTTAACTTTTGTCATATAGCGATGCGGATTTTGCCGGTAGTAAAACTGACCGCAAAAGCACTAGTGGAATATGTCACTTTTTGGGACATTCCCTAGTATCTTGGTGTAGTAAGAAGCAAAATTTGGTATCCCTATCTACTACAGAAGCTGAATATATCGCTGCAAGTTTGGCTTGTGCCCAAATTTTGTGAATGAAACAAACCCTATTAGACTATGGTATTTCTTTTTCAAAACCTGTTATAATGTGTGATAATACCAGTGCCATTAACTTATCTAAAAATCTGGTTCAATATTCACGTACGAAACACATTGATATTAAACATCATTTTCTACGTGATCATGTTTTAAAGAGAGATATTTCTTTAGATTTTATTTCTACTGATAAACAAGTAGCAGATATCTTTACTAAACCACTTAAGGAAGACACTTTTATCACTTTAAGAAGTGAACTAGGAATTTTTAGTTTTCATGATGTTTCTTGAAAGTTTGACTTTGGCAAGTCGACTTAACACTTTATTTCAGTCGACTAATCAAGTATTTTTCGTTATATCTATTTTTCTGAGTTTTTTATGCTCTGGAAATTCGAGTGAGAACAGTAATCCAGTCGACTACCAGTTATATTATTGCTATCTTCGTTTATCCATTTTGCTCTCGACTAAGTCGACTGATCCTATCCTCCAGTCGACTGTCGCGAATTAGGTCTTGTTTAGATTCAAATTTGGCACTTCTTTTGAGGCGACTCTTTACCCAGTTTTTCCCCTTGACCAATCTCGTCCGTTGCTTTTTCACCAGATTTGATCCTAACCCTTCACCTTTGTGTAAAACCCTAACTTCTACCTCTTTTTTTCACTTTTCTATTTCACTCTCTCTTAATTCCGAGGTCCCTAAGTCGGCTGGTGCTGCTGCTCTTTGGTGATTTCAGATCTTGAACCCAAATTGAAGCTCTACTTCAGTGGATTTCCCTATTCTGAAGTCCTCTTAAGATCAGTGCCTCTATTCTACTATCTTTGTTGGTATATCTTCTTAGACTCTTTCCCTTTTTTTTAGAGTTCTTGAGTAATGGCCCCTAAAAGATCTCGTACCTCTAATGTAGAGGAGGGACAATCTTCTAGAGAATATCTTCAATACTTAAGAAGCCATAGTCTTATTGATAAATGGTACATTATTTGTTCTATTATCATTTTTCCGGATAGATTTGTAAACTTTCCGGATCTTGATAGGTTTCCTCTAGCCCCATTGTTTGAACAATGTGGGTTATTTGATTTATTATCTTTAGTAAACCAACCCTCTTACTACCCTCACCTTATATATTTGTTTTACACAAATATGAAGGTTGTTACATCAGAGGATGGTAATGAAATTTTTATTCTATCTTCTGTCAAAAATAAACGCAAGAAAATCACCCCTACTAGGTTAAGTCTTATTTTGGGTTTGTCTGATGAAGGGTGTGATTTAGGAGATGTTGATATGGATGATGACACCATTTTTTCTACGATTTATTTGCCAAATCATGGTCCTCTTATGACCAATCGATCTATTACTCCTATTGCTAAGCTAGTTGCACTTATACTATCATATAACATTATTCCCAAAATAGGGAGTTATGACCAGTATTCCCTTGAGTTGCAACAAGCCGTTTATGCAATTTTTGGCAACATAAAAATAAATTGGGGTCTAGTCATCTTTAATCATCTTCATAAGGCGCATACCTCTTTTCTTCCTTTTGGTGCTTTACTTACTCACATCTTCTATGCTCATGATGTTGATCTCGATTCTAAGATGAGTATTGTAAAACACTTTGAGTCTGTTGATCATGCTAGTTTAGCACGTATGAAGTTGCTTAACTCTCTACCTAGGACACCTCATAGGAATGCACCTCCTATCCCCTTAGCTACTTCAGCTCGACGGTCTTCTACTTCTAGTTCATCTTGTCCTCATGCTGATTTTGATGATCTTAGGAGTCTTTACACTTCTGTCAACTATATCATGGATCGTCAAGATGCTCTTGAAGCCAGTCTTTCCCATCTCACTCACTTGTTCACCTCTCAGTTTTCTCCTCCCTCTCAAGGTGCCCAAGATGAAGATGAAGATAAAGAAGACTGAATACCTACCTTTTTACTTCTTTATGTATTTTTCTACTTATTTTTGTTTTTTTTTTTGTAGTTTGAACAATGTACTTCAACTTTCTATGTATAAACTTTGCTTTTGCTATGTGTTTTGCAAATGCTCCTTTGTGTTTACTATTTTTTTCCTCCAATTTTTTGTTGATGACAAAGGAGGAGAAAAATAGCTATATGTGCATGTTTGTGTATTTGGTACATGTTTTTCATTTGGTGCATGTTTTTCTATATATGCATATTGTACATTAGTTAGGGAGAGCATTGAGCATGTGTAATATTTCTATTATTGTAAGCTATTGTGTTGTCATCATCAAAAAGGGGGAGAATGTTGATTCTTGATTTTGATGATTTCAACACAATGCAAAGTTGTTGTGCTACTTCTTATATATTGCAGGTTGTATCACTACCATGTATACACAAAGGCAAAGTGTTCAAATGAAGCTCTCAAAGAAAATTGATCAAGAAAGCAACAAGGCTCTAAAAGCTTATGATTGATCAAGCAAGCTTCAAAGTCAAAGACAAAGGCTAAAGCGCCATCTCAAGACTCAAGACTCAAAGTCAAGACTCAAGACAAGACCAATGCTCCAATGTGTTATATTACATGTCTTGTAAAACAATTGTAATTTTTCCTTTTTTTTGAGTCTTAGATTGATGTACAGCCTTGTCACACACACACACACTCATGCATCTTTATAATTGAGTGTTTTTTAAAAAGATTAAAGGTCGAAACAGTTTGAATTAGATCAGCTGTTGAGTAATAGTCAACTGTCTTATGGCACCAGTCGACTGTATCAGTACGAAACTATCTGAACTCTTTCAAACTCTGACCAGTCGACTCATAATGGCAACCCAGTCGACTGTTCAAGCCGTTTCGACAGTTTATATCTTTATTTCCGTTGGTTGACAATTGGTACAATTGTTTCTCAATGTCTAGTGATTCTAACTCTATAAATAGAGTGTAGAAAACACTTGGTAAAGGTTACACTTTCTTCTATAAGCTTTCAAGTCTTTACTTTTCAAAAAGAGAACAAGAGTTTTTAAAAGGCATTCATTTACTCTAAGTCTTGGTTCTCTGAAATCAGTCTAGTATAACATTGAATTCGTTTTAGACTGATTTCGAAAGTTGACATATTAGACTCCATACAAAAATCACAATCACAAAATAAGGCTATAGGTTGATTGTAACTCTTTTGTTGTTGTTTTTCACTCTCAGGTTGTGAGAGTGGTCCTCTCGGTTGGAGAGAAGGGCTCTAGGTTGTAGAGTCGATTTTCAATCTCAGGTTGTGAGAGTGGTCCTCTCGGTTGGAGAAGGGCTCTTGGTTGAAGAGTTGGTTTTTCACTCTAGGGTGTAGAGTGAGTTTGCTCTCTCTAGTGGTTAGAGAGGTCTACGGGTTGGACAAGGCTGTTTTCTAAATGCCGTAGTGTATTCTTGTAATTTTTCAAGAATAGTAGAAAATCTCAAGTGGGTTGCTTGCGGACTGGATGTAGGTCGGGAGGACCGAACCAGGATACATCGTGTGTACTCTGTGGTTGTATTTCTCTGAAATTGCATTTTCTTTATTTGGTTTTTAATTTCTCGGTGAAACTTGTCTGGACAATCGACTTCCTCTCTTACTTAAGTCGACTGATCAGACTGGTATAATATACTCTTTGAAAACTTGTCTGGCAAGTCGACTGTTTTTCGCTATAAGTCGACTGATCAGACTTGTCTAAAATACTCTTTTAATCTGGCGCATCAGTCGACTTATTTCTCTTTTCAAGTCGACTGAATAGAAGAAAAAGTTCAATTTCGTTTTTGATTTTTATACAACACTATTCACCCCCCTCTAGTATTTTTTGCCTTGCCTATAGAATCCAACAACAAGGACTGGAGAATTCATCATTCTACCAGGGCTTTGGGAGGCATTGCTATTGGGTTCAATTCAGAAAGCTTCACCTATTTGGATGTCCTCCCCGGTAATTTCTCTCTTTCAGTCCTGCTTCAACGCCGTACCGACAACTGGAGCCAATTATTTATGATCGTTTACGGTCCTAACAATGTATCTGCTAGAGAGTCATTTTGGGCGAAGCTCCAATCTATCCGTCTACCCTGCCAGTTACCCCTAGATTCTGGGAGGGAACTTTAATATCACTAGATTTGTATTTGAGCACCGTGGTAGAGGGCTACTGATACAGACATAGAGGAGTTCAACCGGGTCATCTCTAAACTCGAATTAGTTGACATTCCAGCGTCAGATAGACTCTTTACATGGTCCAACATGCAAGCCGTTACTATCATAACAAAGTTGGATAGAGTGCTTGTCTCGTTGGACTGGGAAGCTAAGTTCCCTTTAGCTCATGCTAATTCCCTTTCCAGACCAACGTCTGATCATGTTCCATTAGTCATTTATACTTGCGAACTGCGCGGTCGGAAGCAGCAAAAATTCTAATTGAAGAAGGCATGGTTGGAAATTCAGGGTTTCCACCACATAGTCATGGAAAGTTGGGCCC
The DNA here is from genome assembly GCA_017893485.1 of Hemerocallis citrina. Classification (NCBI taxonomy): domain Eukaryota; kingdom Viridiplantae; phylum Streptophyta; class Magnoliopsida; order Asparagales; family Asphodelaceae; genus Hemerocallis; species Hemerocallis citrina. The sequence goes on from CM030362.1 coordinate 109,534,819, forward strand.
TTCCCACTAGGGGTCCGAAGTAGTAGCGGTTTGGTGTAAAAAGATCCACATAATTTGATCCAGACTGTGTAGATGGAATCGACTTAAATTTACACAGATCTGGAGGGCCCAATAGTCAATTATGGAAGGCATTGATGAGCTTAAGTGAATTAAGGAAACGAGAGACCTTGCTCAAGATGAACAAAATACGCTCTTAAAGCTTAGAGAGGACATTGCTCAACTCTATAAGTTGGAAGAGCTTAAATGGCAACAAAGATCTAGAATCTCGTGGCTCAAGAAGGGAGGGAGACGCGAATACTGCTTTCTTCCATAGGGCAGCTAGTGCTCTCCATAGATCCAACCTGATCCATTCAGTCCTATCCGAGGATGGGGTGGCTCAGTGCTCAGTGGAGGTGATGAGTACTTTTCAAACTACTTCAAAGCATTACTGGGAAGTAAAGCAGATTTTAGAATTACGCTCTGTACAGATTTTTGGTAGGCTAATTCTGTGGACGTAGGAGGTGCACTGGGGTCGATCGAGGCTCCGTTCATGGAAGAGGAGGTCAAGGATGTTCTTTCGCTGATGGGGAGGGAGAAAGCTCCCAACCCTGATGGATTCCGATCTTGTTCTATCAATCCTTCTGGGAAGAAATCAAAGATGACTTCATGGCCGTTCTTGCGGAGTTCTATGACCGTAGACTTGAACAAGGAAGACTGAACTATGCTGAAGTTGTCCTCATCTCCAAGAAAGAAGAAGCTATTAGAGTGGGTGACTTCTGCCCTATCAGTTTGTTTAATTGATCGACGAAGATAATTTCCAAGATTCTTGCCAACTGTTTAGGTCAGGTGATGGATAGGTTGATCAGTAGGGAACAGAATGGCTTTATTAAAGTTCGTTGCATCTTGGATTGTGTTGCTACGGCCGAAGAAACTATCCATCAGTGCCACATGTCTAATGCTAAAAGCTATATGCTTAAATTATATTTCTAGAATGCATACGACTCGTTGGAATGGGAGTGTTTACTGGAGGTGCTCAAAGGTCGAGGATTTGGGGATAGATGGATTCGGTGGATCCGGAAATGCCTTAGCACCAGTAGGACGACCATCGCTATGAACGACACCACGGGGCAACCATTTTCGTACAAGAGAGGGCTAAGGCATGGTGATTCACTCTCCCCTCTTTTATTCACAATTGTAGCAGATGTGCTCAATGTCATGCTAGACAACTGTAGGCAGGTGGGATGGACCACCCATGTGGCCTGTGGTAGAAACCGCCCTAGTTGTACCATCCTGCAATACGTGGATGACACGCTTCTTTTTGGTAATGGTGATTTGGGGGAGACCACTGTATTCAAAGTCGTTGGCTATTATTTTGAAGCATGGTCAGGACTGAATGCCAACTTCCATAAAAGTGCATTTGTTCCCATTGCCATGTCCACCGAAAAGGCCAAGGAACATGCTACCACCTTGAACTGTAAGTTGACTATTTTCCTATTAAGTACCTAGGTCTGCCAGTTAGGCCTGGTAAGTTGAAAAAATCTGATTAGTTCCCAATTATTGATCAGATTGAGGGTAGATTGGCTGGCTGGAAAGGAAAATCACTTTCCTTGGGAGGGAGAGTCACCCTTATCAACTCGCTTCTCTGCAATCTACTGACCTATTATTTGTCATTCTTTGAAATGCCAAAATGGGTTATCAACATGATTGATCAGATTCGGAAGCGTTTCCTCTAGAAGGAGACTAATCCTGATAAGGGTGACTACCACCTAATCAGATGGGAAAAATCTTGTATGAAGAAAATTCATGGAGGTTTAGGGATCATCGATCTGAGGGACATGAACCTGATCCTACCTGGTAAATGGTGGTGGAGATTGTTCCATCCCAATGGTGAAGGTTGACAAGACTTTGTTCAATCTTACTTGCAAGGGAAAATGATGCGTAACATGGGATTCAGGGTGGGACCCAGAGTTTCTTGGTTTTGGAGAGGAGTTTTTAATGCTTTTGAACGGTTTATCTATTGTGTAACATCGTTAATTGGTAATGGTCGTATGACCAAATTCTGATGGGACAAGTGGTGCGGCACACATCCATTCAAAGAGTTGTTCCTGGACCTGTACATACAAACGATGCAACCCCACAACACAGTGGCTAAAACTTGGAAGAGGGGACCTGGAAACCCACTTTTAAATGGCAGTTGAACTAGGCTTCCAAAGTTAGGCTGGGGGAATTACAAGATTATATATCCCAAGCTGGGGTGAAATTCTCCTTTGGCTCGGACGGAAAAGCTTGGGGTCCGGAAAAGAATGGGGACTTTTCTGTACGGTCCATGTACAATTGAATTCACTTTAGAGGCTGTACACCAAAGTGGTCTACGGTGATCTGGAAGGCCAAGGCTCCTCTAAAAGTTAAATTTTTTGTTTGGCTGATGCTGAATGGTGCTATCTGGAATCAGAAAAACCTTGCCAAACGGTAGCCTAAACGGTCACCTCTTGTGGTTTCTGTAACAGCCACGTGGAGTTAAGAGAACACCTTTTCCTAGAGTGCTATAGAAGCAAAGCTGTCCTTGTGGAGGCCTTGAGAGCGCTTGGTGCTAATGCATATCCCTTTGTATACGAGGACCTATGGATTGGTCCTAAATTCATAATTGAGTGAAAATTGATGAGGGAAGCTTGGTCCATTGTGATTGCCACTAAGACCTAGATTTTTTGGCTTGATAGAAATAAATTTTACTTTCATGGGACTAGTATAATATTTCTAGTATGTTAACTCATATTATGCATCTTATTCTTTTGGGGCTACATTTGCTGAAGCAGGTCCGAGAGGTAGGATTTGCCGAGTCTTCTAGGTGGAGGTGTACGACAATAAGGAAAATTGCAATTGGGCCAACTGCGGAGTGAACTTCTTCTTTCACATATGTTGATCCCACCCTCCAGGGATTTGTTGGAGGGACCTCAGTTGTTATGTTGTACTCCTACTTTATGTACTCTGTTGTTGATCCCACCCTCCTATGTTAGTTGGAGGTTCTATGTTTTATTTACTATCTTTTAGCTTGTTGTATTTTTCCCAGTCTTCTGGGTTGTTTTGTGAACTCCTTATTAATGAAACATGATGGCTATACATCACCTTTTCCTTAAAAAAAAGAAAAAAAAAAGAAAATTTTCATCATTTACATCACTAATGTCCTAAACCACAACACTTTTACAACGATCATGCGCTTCTAAACAAAAAAGTTTATCAAAATAGTGAGAAGATAGTTAAATCCACCGTGAAAACTCTCAATTACGTCTAGATCTACTATCTAATTTTTTGACAAGGGATTTGAAGAGGTTGAAAGAGATAGAGAGTGAAATGAAGGAGAGATGTTGGGCAACTGTTGTGCAATCCAGCTACCTAAATAAATAGATAAACTAGACACAAATTAAAACCTCGCAAGTGTACGAATCGTTTATAGAAGTGTAGCAATAGCAAGGGTCGATCCCACAGAGATTGTAGATTTCAACTTACTAACCAATAAACAGTATAAGAATCAATAAGAGTTGTTCTAAAAGTCTAAAAGGAATAAAAAGATTAAATCAAGAAATGCTGAGTCACAAATATCTATTAAGTAGTTGGGTTTTTGATCTCCACCAATAGTCAATAATGCTAAGTTACCTTCTGCACTTCTTCTTATTACTCATGTTTGTTCTCTTCAAGGGCATGGTATCTACTCCTTAAAGTTAATGTTTCCCTAGGCCAAGAATTAGGCATGGTATCTACTCTAATTCGTTTCTTTCATTAAGTAGTTAGCATGGTATCTACTAAGTTGTACTTAAAGAAAACATAAGATCAGTGGAAACGAACAAACACTTGAAGTTCTAGAAATTGGTATCAGATCTAGATCCTTCAAGTTGGTTGAACCAAGAACCCCTTAAAGATTCCCTTGTTACAAGTTACGAGCATGAGATACGGGTCGTCTCAATATGCTCATATAACAGATTCAGATAGATGGTATGCAAACTTGATATTCTCAAGTTCTGTATGTCAGTCGACTGGCTGTCACCTCAGTCGACTGCTCTCAGAACTTTGAGAACAAGTTTGATTATCATAAATCTATATCAATTCAATCAGATTCAATCAATAAATAAAATAGAAGAACTCAGAAGAATATAGCATTACATAACTACGGTTTCAATCACCCAACTATGAAATTAGTTCCACATAATAAAACGTTTATTGATCAACAAGTTCAAATACATGATTAACATAAAAGAATTAGAAAGAGAAGGAATAAACTGATGTAGTTCGGTCAGATGAGTCAGCTGGCTGTCACACAGTCGACCGGCCGTTCTCTTCTTAATACTTGATCTCCTCTCTTCTTCTTCGATGCTGATAAAGTGCTTCTTGTTGATGACTCTGGAACTCTGCAATTCGGTGATTCAGGAGCGTGGAAGAGCTTTTTGAACAATGCTTCTTGGTTGGTATTTATAGAACACGGCTAGAGAATTAGGGTTTGCACTCTTCTTTTTATAGAAAAGTCCTTTTCTTTTATTTATTTCCTCCCTCGTTGTTCTGTGTGTTATTTCTTTCTCTTTTCTTCTTTTCTTCCTTTTCTGTTCTGATTTGGATTAGATTTGGACGAATCTTCAAATATCTTATCTTTTAACTCTGCCGCCTACCAGTTGACTTGTCTTCGAACCAGTCGACTGTGTCGAGACTTCTGAAGATTTCACAATTTATCATCCAAGTCGACTGTTCTGTAAAGTAAGTCGACTGCACCGAGCGGCTGTGGAAAATCACTTCTCTGGCCAGTCGCCTGTTGTAAGGGACCAGTCGACCGATGATCTGCAGTTTTCTGTGTATCGTCCTTAAAATCCTGAATCTGCTTCGTTTCGTTGTTTTAAGTTGTTTCCTATGGAAAAGAGAAAATAAGAGTTAAATACCACATATAGAGCTTTTAAATGTCTAATTTCATTAAGATTATTGCTTCTAAATGTGAATAATATTGTGTTCAACAAATACCCCCAAACTTAGCTTTTGCTTGTCCTCAAGCAAAAAGTGAATTTATGAACAAGGGGAAAATAATAATAACAGGCTCAACTACCAGACCAAGAATTCTTATTATGCAATCATCAAAGTTGTAATTAAAGGTATAAACAATTTCAGACAAAGTAAAACTAAGCATACCCACTTTCTCCAGTGCAATTTTTTATTCATAACCCCCAAACTTAATCATATTTGTCATGCAATTAATGTAGTTATAGTATGTAACACTCCATCTGCGATTATCCCTTTTCTCTACTACAAACCGAGTAGCAAACTAGAGTTTTTCTTTTTTTTTTTTTTTTTTTTTTTTTCACAGTCTCTTCTTTAAGTTGTCACTTGCCTTTTTACGCGAATGCGAAATATTTGTGGTGAATCCACCCGGTTACTCAACAAGTTACAAACTTTAAAGTGCTTTGCATACTCATATTTCAAGTTGCCGTTTGACGTAAAGGTAAACATTGGTGATGAATACCCCTAGTTACTAAGCACTCAAAACATTGGAGTAGATTGACTTTATTCAAATATATATATATATATATATATATATATATATATATATATATATATATATATATATATATATATATATTTTATCACTCTATTTACTTAAACTCAATTTAGGACTAGATCTAAAGGGAATAATCACCAGAAAAAGCATCACATTTGTTTATTATGTATAATCGCATGACTCATATAATTTTGTAGGGAATTCTGAAACTCGACAATCCTAAAGTAAATAAGTATCCTTACTCTTACTTTATAAGAAATTGTTTATCCTAAAAAAAAATTTAAAAGACTCTAACTGTAACTAACTAGTAGACTCTAACTGTAACTAACTAGTACCCCCAAACTTAGATGGAACATTGTCCTCAATGTTCGTGCAAAGCTTAAAATATAGGCATGTGCCACCATCTAGTAAGGAGAGACTGAAAATAAAAGATGAAAATAAAAGATGACTAACGAAAAGAAAATAGAGGGAAAGTGTAAATACTCCCCTGAAAAATTAGGTTGCCTCCCAATAAGCGCTGTGTTTTCTGTCTTCAGCTAGACATGATGAGTTCATGTGATGTATTGAATGGTTTGAAGATTCACATCTTCCTCGTGCGGCTCTAAACTCATCTCAATGTATGGCTTTGCCCTATGCCCGTTCACCTTGAATGTTTGATTTTTCTCTTTGCTGTGGACCTCCAATGCGCCATGTGGAAAGACTTTTGTAACAATGTATGGCCCATACCATCTTGACATAAGCTTGCCTGGAAAAAGTCTTAATCTTGAGTTGTATATCAATACCTTCTGTCCTTTATAAAACTCCTTCCTTGCTAACTGTTTATCATGGTACAACTTGGTCCTTTCCTTGTACAATTTTGCATTTTCATAAGCGTCAAGCCTCAACTCTTCAAGCTCGTTCAGCTGCAATCTTCTTTTGTCACCTGCTTGTTTCATATCAAAATTGAACCTTTTGATGGCCCAATAGGCTTTGTGTTCCAACTCCACTGGTAGATGACAGGCTTTTCCAAAGACCAACCGGTATGGTGACATGCCGATGGGTGTTTTGTATGCGGTTCTGTAGGCCCATAATGCATCGTTCAAGCGCAGCGACCAATCCCTTCTGTTTGTATTTACTGTCTTTTCCAGAATGCTCTTGATTTCTCTGTTGCTAATCTCCACCTGCCCACTAGTTTGAGGATGATATGGAGTGCCCACTCTATGTGTGATACCATATTGCTTCATCAAAGAAGCAAATGGAAAGTTATTGAAGTGGCTCCCTCCATCACTAATTATTGCTCGTGGTGTACCAAACCTAGTGAAAATGTTCTCCTGCAAAAACTTGACAACAACTTTGTGATCATTAGTTTTTGAGGGGACAGCCTCGACCCATTTAGACACATAATCCACACCCACAAGAATATATAAATAACCAAATGAGTTAGGAAAGGGACCCATGAAGTCGATTCCCCAAACATCAAAAAGCTCGATTACTTGGATGTTTTGCAGTGGCATTTGATTTCTAGAAGAGATATTGTCTGTCCTTTGGCATTTGTCACAAGTCCTGCAAAAAGAAAAAGCATCTTTGAATACTTTAGGCCAATAAAATCCAGATTGTAATACCTTAAGTGTTGTTCTTTTTGGTCCAAAATGTCCTCCACATGCATATTGGTGGCAATGTTGTAAAATACTCATTTGCTCTTCATCTGCCACACATCTTCTTATAATTTGATCAGTGCAAAATTTGAACAAATAAGGATCATCCCAATAATAGTGCCTGCTCATGGCCACCAGTCTTTTTCTTTCCTGACTCGTCATACCTGGAGGGAAAACATGAGCAGTGAGATAATTTACAATATCTGCAAACCATGGAACACATGAGCAGTGAGATACCAGTCGACTGGTCTTGCTACCAGTCGACTGTCCCGGTGATATGTTTATTTCAAATAGATGTTCATCTGGGAAATTTTCATTAAGTGGGGGCACAATTCTCTCTTCCTCATGCAGCAGTCTGGACATGTGATCTGCCACAACATTGTCACTTCCTTTCTTGTCTCTAATCTCAAGATCGAATTCTTGAAGCAACAGCACCCATCTGATCAACCTAGGCTTAGCATCCTTTTTAGCAAACAAATATCTCAAAGCAGCATGGTCAGTGAAAACAATAACTTTAGAACCAATTAAATATGATCTAAACTTCTCTACAGTAAAAATAACAGCTAACATTTCTTTTTCAGTAGTGGAATAATTTAGCTGTGCATCGTTTCGAGAAGCATAGTAGATAACATGGGGTACCTTATTGATTCTCTGACCTAAAACAGCTCCTAAAGCATAATCACTTGCATCACACATAAGCTCGAAAGGATGGCTCCAATCTGGTGCCATGACAATAGGTGCAGAAATGAGAAGATTTTTCAATGTAATAAAAGCATTTGTGCACTCTTCTGTCCATACAAACTCAACATCCTTAGCTAACAAATCACAAAGGGGTTTAGAGATTTTTGAGAAATCTTTTATAAATCTTCTATAGAACCCTGCATGTCCAAGAAAACTCCTAACACCCTTGACTGTAGTAGGGGGAGGTAGTTTTGATATTATATCGATTTTCGCTTTGTCCACCTCTATTCCTCTTTTTGACACCACATGTCCTAAGACAATACCTTGTTGCACCATAAGATGGCACTTTTCCCAATTCAGCACTAAATTGCATTCTTCACATCTTTTAAGCACAAGCTGCAAATGGTTAAGGCATTCATCAAAACAAGATCCAAAAACACTAAAATCATCCATAAATACCTCGATGAACCTTTCCACCATGTCTGAGAATATACTCATCATGCATCTCTGAAATGTAGCTGGTGCATTGCACAATCCAAAGGGCATCCTCCTGTATGCAAAAGTACCAAAAGGACATGTAAAAGTGGTCTTTTCTTTATCTTCTGGAGCAATAGCAATTTGATTATAGCCACTATAACCATCTAAAAAACAATAATGACTATATCCTGCTAATCTTTCTAACATTTGATCAATAAAAGGAAGAGGGAAGTGATCTTTCCTGGTTTCGTTATTCAGCTTCCTGTAGTCAATGCATACCCTCCATCCTGTGGTCACTCTCGTTGGGATAAGTTCATTCTCTTCATTCTTCACCACTGTGACTCCACTTTTCTTAGGCACCACATGTATAGGACTTACCCATTTACTGTCTGAGATAGGATAGATGATGCCAACATCTAGTAGCTTCAGAATCTCTGCTCTTACAACTTCTTTCATGTTTGGATTAAGCCTTCTCTGTGCCTCCCTGCTTGGTTTTGCGTTGTTTTCAAGGAGGATTCTATGCATGCATTTGGATGGACTTATTCCCTTGATGTCTGCTATGGTCCATCCTATTACATTCTTGTGTTCTCGTAATACCCTCAGCAACTTTTCTTCTTCCTGTGCACTCAGGTTCGCAGCAATTATCACAGGTAGCATCTGGTTCTCGCCCAAATATGCATGCTTCAAATGGTCGGGCAGCTGCTTAAGCTCTACGTCTGGAAGTCTCGGTACAGTCGACTGGTTCTTTGTAACAGTCGACTTGCTCTGTTCTCCAGTCGGCTGATCTGAGGAAATGCAAATATTATCAGACACCAATTTTTCAAAGACAAGTGCAGGCTTACCTGAATATGACTTTGGAGTTTCAAGGTGATGTACTGTTTCTGCAATCCTCTGGTCATCGTGTTCCTGTCCAACATTAGACAAAGTTAGAGATTGTGTAATTGCAGCTTGTAGTGGTTCGATGCTATGTACCTGAAACGTTTGATCAACAATCTCCTGTACCACATCAACATTATAGCATTCATGATCATCATGTGGTAATTTTAGTGTATCAAACATTTTAAATTCAACCTTCTCTCCATTTATTTTCATGCTTATAGTACCCTTTTTAACACAAATTTTTATATCAGCCGTACTCATAAAGGGCCTATCTAAAATGATTGGTAGAGAAGATGGCATTGAAGAGTCCTCCATGTCTAACACAACAAAATCAGCAGGCAAAATGAAATCGTTTACCTGAACTAGGACATCTTCCAAAATGCCTCTAGGTCTTTTGATGCTGCGATCTGCTAATTGCAAGGTGATGGATGTTGGTTGGAGTTCCCCCAATCCTAACTTTTCATAAACCGTGTACGGAAGGAGGTTGATGCTTGCCCCCAAGTCTAATAGTGCCTTTTCAAAGAAGTGCTCACCAACCCTGCAAGGAATAGTGAAACTACCTGGGTCCTTTAATTTAGGAGGTAATTTTCTTAATAGTACAGCGCTCACTTCCTCTGTCAAAGCCACATCCTCCCTAACCTGAAATGTTCTTTTGTGAGTACAACAATCTTTCAAAAATTTGGCATAAGAAGGAATTTGTTTAATAGCATCAAGTAGGGGGATATTAATTTCTACCTTTTTGAGAGTTTCAAAGATGTCAGATAAATGTTGTTCTTTCTTTTTATTGACTAACCTTTGAGGGAATGGTGGCGAAACTGTCCTTTCTTTTTCACTTACCTCGTTGGAACCCAAAGCTTTTGATGGTTGTGCTTCTAATTCGTTTGTGTGTGTTCCAACCTTGCTGTCAATTATCTTACCATTTCTTAGGGTTGTCACTGATTTGATTTGTTCTTGGCCTCCAGGGTTTGGTATGGATTGTGAAGGGAATTCTCCTGCCTTTCTCTCACTCAATTCCTTTGCGATTTGCCCAATTTGAGTTTCCAATTTCTGAATTGCTTGCCCTTGTTGGTTGCTTGTTTGATGTTGTTGTTGGAGCAATTGAAGAACGGTGGATTCAAAATCCAACCTTTTCTGTTCTTGGACTGGCCGATCAAGCCCGCTTCCTATTTGGAAGTTCCGTGCATGTCCTTGTGAAGATTGAGTGCCTTGATTGTTGCTCCATGAGAAATTTGGATGGTTCCTCCACTCTGGGTTGTATGTGTTCGAGAAGGGATTGTTCTTTGGTGGAAACACTCCTCGACCTACATAGTTTGCATGCTCCTGATCTGTGAAAGAAGACATGGGACATGTATCAGTTGTATGATCTAAATGAGAACAAATTGCACACATTTTATTTGTTTGATTTTTAACTCCTCCCATTGTCGACATTGCATTAACAAGCATATCAATTTTTTTATTCATGTTTACCATTTCTAATTGAATGTTATTACTATTAGAAATTTCGTAAACTCCCTGTTTTCTCGACGGGCCCCTCCTTGTTGAGAATTGTTGTGAGTTCTCGCTAAGTTCTTCAAATAGTTCTATGGCCTCCTCACCACTTTTCCTCATCAAGATCCCGTTACAAGCTGAATCCACAATTGCCTTGTTAGTATCATTTAAACCCTCATAAAAAGCTTGTACCTGATCATCTTTAGGCATATTGTGCGTAGGGCATTTGAGAAGCTTGTTCTTGAAATCCTTCCATGCTTCGAAGAATAAATCTCCATCTTTTTGTTGGAAGAGTTGAATCTCCCTTTTCAGTTGTTTGGTCTTCTGGACTGGGAAGAATTCTTTCAAAAATTTTGTGGCCAATTGCTCCCATGAATTAATTGATCCTGGTTCCAAAGAATTATACCATAGTTTAGCATTAAGTTTTAAAGAAAAAGGGAACAAGATTAACCTGATTTGTTCAGGGGTAAGCCCTTGAACACTTTGTGTCCTGCAAAGATCAAAGAAGTCTTGCAGATGTAAATGCGGCTCTTCGTCAGGTTTGCCACTAAAGTGGGGAACCATGCTAAGTAACTGAGGAGATAGATGCATGTTCCCTGTGACATTAGGTTGATACGCAATGCAGGAAGGTTGCTCAATATTCTTAGGTGTGAATTTGTCCTGCATTGGCACTCGATTTGGCATTTCCTCACCCATTGCTGTATGTGAATTGGGTCTCTAAGCAGTCGACTGGTTCCATAAAGCAGTCGACTGGTTGGTCGCAGACAGTCGACCTAGTCTGTGCAAAGTGCGTTCTGTTTCTGCGTCAATTGGTAGTAGCTCTGGACGAAGTGATCTCCTTCCGTGCATCCACCAAAATCCTGTAACCTAAAAGAAAAATATTTATTAATAAAAGAAAAATAAAAGAAAAGATCTACTGATTTGTAAGTTAAAATACTAACAGTCCCCGGCAAACAAAAACTTGTTGTGCAATCCAGCTACCTAAATAAATAGATAAACTAGACACAAATTAAAACCTCGCAAGTGTACGAATCGTTTATAGAAGCTAGCAATAGCAAGGGTCGATCCCACAGAGATTGTAGATTTCAACTTACTAACCAATAAACAGTATAAGAATTAATAAGAGTTGTTCTAAAAGTCTAAAAGGAATAAAAAGATTAAATCAAGAAATGCTGAGTCACAAATATCTATTAAGTAGTTGGGTTTTTGATCTCCACCAATAGTCAATAATGCTAAGTTACCTTCTGCACTTCTTCTTATTACTCATGTTTGTTCTCTTCAAGGGCATGGTATCTACTCCTTAAAGTTAATGTTTCCCTAGGCCAAGAATTAGGCATGGTATCTACTCTAATTCGTTTCTTTCATTAAGTAGTTAGCATGGTATCCACTAAGTTGTACTTAAAGAAAACATAAGATCAGTGGAAACGAACAAACACTTGAAGTTCTAGAAATTGGTATCAGATCTAGATCCTTCAAGTTGGTTGAACCAAGAACCCCTTAAAGATTTCCTTGTTACAAGTTACGAGCACGAGATACGGGTCGTCTCAATATGCTCATATAACAGATTCAGATAGATGGTATGCAAACTTGATATTCTCAAGTTCTGTATGTCAGTCGACTGGCTGTCACCTCAGTCGACTGCTCTCAGAACTTTGAGAACAAGTTTGATTATCATAAATCTATATCAATTCAATCAGATTCAATCAATAAGTAAAATAGAAGAACTCAGAAGAATATAGCATTACATAACTACGGTTTCAATCACCCAACTATGAAATTAGTTCCACATAATAAAACGTTTATTGATCAACAAGTTCAAATACATGATTAACATAAAAGAATTAGAAAGAGAAGGAATAAACTGATGTAGTTCGGTCAGATGAGTCAGCTGGCTGTCACACAGTCGACTGGCCGTTCTCTTCTTAATACTTGATCTCCTCTCTTCTTCTTCGATGCTGATAAAGTGCTTCTTGTTGATGACTCTGGAACTCTGCGATTCGGTGATTCAGGAGCGTGGAAGAGCTTTTTGAACAATGCTTCTTGGTTGGTATTTATAGAACATGGCTAGAGAATTAGGGTTTGCACTCTTCTTTTTATAGAAAAGTCCTTTTCTTTTATTTATTTCCTCCCTCGTTGTTCTGTGTGTTATTTCTTTCTCTTTTCTTCTTTTCTTCCTTTTCTGTTCTGATTTGGATTAGATTTAGACGAATCTTCAAATATCTTATCTTTTAACTCTGCCGCCTACCAGTCGACTTGTCTTCGAACCAGTCGACTGTGTCGAGACTTCTGAAGATTTCACAATTTATCATCCAAGTCGACTGTTCTGTAGAGTAAGTCGACTGCACCGAGCGGCTGTGGAAAATCACTTCTCTGGCCAGTCGCCTGTTGTAAGGGACCAGTCGACCGATGATCTGTAGTTTTCTGTGTATCGTCCTTAAAATCCTGAATCTGCTTCGTTTCGTTGTTTTAAGTTGTTTCCTATGGAAAAGAGAAAATAAGAGTTAAATACCACATATAGAGCTTTTAAATGTCTAATTTCATTAAGATTATTGCTTCTAAATGTGAATAATATTGTGTTCAACAGCAACAAGAGGAGACATGGGGAAAAGAGGAAGCAGAAGAGACATTGGATATTTTTATAATAACTAAGGGCATAATAGTCATTTCTAGTATCCAAGAAAGTATTAAAATAGTATCTTGAGAACTATGTATTAAATATGTCAACTCCTCTGTCATTTCCTTATTTTGAAATAGAGAAATGAGAGAAAAACCAGGAAAATATGATACTATTCAAAATCTGATTAATCGCTTCTCAAAGATAGAGATCTCCCCTATTTAATTTTCCCTAATTAACCTCATCTCTTCCTAACTACCTCCTTTTGCTTTCTTTCATGCCAAAAGTTATGCTCTGCTTCCTAAAGAATCTCACCTCTCCCAAAATTTAAACCATCATCTTCTTCTCACCTCAACAAACTCAATATCTATCCCGATCGATCCAATTCTCTCATCTACCTCATTCGAACGACAAGGGATGGTGATACTGTGTTGAGAAAGAAGATTTCGTCAAGGAAAAAAAGATCTATGTGATTGATTATGATAGTGATTCCTCTATCAAAGATGAGAGATATTATTTTAATTTACCTTTTTAAAATCTTTTGTAGAGTTTCATTGATCGATATTTTTACTAGAAAAAAATGAGATGTACTAAGGAAAAAAGATGTATGTGACTGATTATGATAGTGGTTTCTTCATCAAAGACGAGAGGAATTATTTCAATTCATCTTGTTAGAATTTTTTGTATAGAATCTTTCATTGATATTTTTACTAGAAAAAAATGAGATGTATTTATTAGCTAAACATTTGTATTCTAATATATGTCAAATGCCAATTGAACTTTAATTTGATTTTTAATTAGGAACTTAACAAGTATGAGAATTCACTGGATCTAACAGAGGAATTGAGGTATGTGTTTTTTCTTAAAATATTTTCAATTATAGGGCAAATATGATGATGTATTCTCTATGGTGGAGTTTTAGGCTGAAATCGTTGTGAGGAATGACAAACTATTTTTTGTAGGCTATACCAAGAATTCGTGAAAATGCCTAAATGAAAGAGATAAAATGGATGCATAGGAATTGACTAATTGGGTAAAAATTCTAATGCAAGTAAAGAGTCATAGTTAAGGATTTGATTTTTTTTTTTCTTCTTATTTTCTCATAATTATCAATTATTTTATTCTCCTTGAAAGAGTTTAAGATGGAACTGGTTGTCATAAACTTTTTGCAGCGCACATCAAGCGCATGTGGAAATGCCTTAATGAACGTAAGTATAAAATTGCACTCTTCAAAATAGCAAAAGTTGAGCCATGGTATATTTATTCAATGCACTTATAAGTTGTAGCTTCTTCCACTTACTCTTTGCTTGGTTACATTCTTTTACCGTATAATTGGATCATAATTCAAGTTCTTGACAATTCAAATGATCCATGGTTTCAAGGTTTGTTCTCTGCAACTGTAATCCGTCTAGACGAAAGTTGACTTCATCACATTTACTAGAACTTGAGATCTGAAGTATTATAATTATAACTATATATTAAGCTAATGGGTCTACTTCTGTCCCCTTCATCTATTTTGAAACAGCAAAAGGACAACAAAAGTAGGTAAATCCAATTTAAACAAAAACTTGCTGTCCGCACATTTTCATAAAATAAAGAAAAAATAAACCCTAAACCCTCCCCAATCACATTCTCAATCTCTTGAACTTGCAAAACTTTCCCTAACCCTTCACCTCGCCTCCGACGCTGGCCCCTCCCATGCGGCCATCCACCTCGCCGAAGCATCCTACCATCGTCTTCAATGACGATCCATCCACTTATGCCGCCAACGAATTGTGTCGCCGACCTCCCTAACCATTGAACTCCTACATTCCATATCCACCTCGACCTCCCCAATTCTCCACTTCACCTCTGGAGCTGCTCTCTCCCATGCGGCCCTCCCAAAACCTCGACCTTGCTTCCAACGCTGCCGCCTCCTTTGCCATTTTTGAACCAGCGCGTTCATCAGGAAAGTATTTCTGGTGGATTTGAGGAAGAGTGCATGTTGAAGATGGGGATGATTGCGGTGTTGGATTCAAGAATGAGATTTGGTAAAGTTTCTTCTACTTTTCCCTTTTTTCTATTGCCTCATGAATATTTTAATAGGAAATACTTGGAAAACCTTGAAATTCGGTACTTTATTTCTAGAACTGTGCTTGCTCATTAACCTTTCGATAAAATTGCTATGTAGCACACAAGGTGTTTGTAAAAGTACATTTGAAATTTTTTGGTTGACTAAATCAATTGTATTTATGTGTGGTATATATATTAATTTCTGAATCCCTAATTTACTGCCTGATCTAAATTTCAATTTCTAATTTGTGTTTAGTCCTAAAATTTGGATTTGAGGAAGAGTACGGGTTGAACGGAGATGATCGAGGTGCTGGATCCAATAGTGAGATTTTGTAAGGATGGAGGTGGCAGAGGGCAGCATGAGCAAACGGAGGGGTGGGGGGAAGTGTTGGAGAGTGAACATCACGGCGGCGAGGACGAAGGAGATGTGGGAGAGAAGAAAAGAGTGGAGGGCGACGTTGAAGAGGGTGTGAATTTGGGAGGGGAGGGTCTAGATGAGGCAGGCCAGGGTCTAGATGTTATAGGTCAAGATGTACACAAAGGCCGGGCTGTGGTCGTATTTTTTTGGGTAAATGTTTTTATTAATAGAAAAAGGTGATTGTGCCACTGCTTCATTAATAAAGAATAATGAAACAAAGTATTACATATACATTACATCTAACTGTTCCTAAGACGGAACAACGAAAATCATTACACAGCAAAGCCTACAACATTAACTTGTCCATTTCCAAGCTAAACTTGTAGACGAAGACACCTGCAACCTGTTCTCCCACTTATCAGATGTGGCTCATTCTAATTGCTTTTTGATCAATCAGATGACGACTCATCGAACACTGGTCATAGTGTCAACTTGTTATTTCACCTTCATGTGATGATTAACCCGAACACCACTTCAACGACGACTTCTCGAACCCCTTCCGGTGACACCTGGTCAGTATAACACACCAGAAATGTCTTGCCAAATCTCTATTTTGATAATGACTCTGCACTCCACCCATAAGGTGACGATTTGTCTCTTCTCTAACCCGGAACAATAAGCTCATTCACCGCCACGGTGGTAGTTTCTCCGTTCGTGACATCGATGATGACTAGCCCGAACACCAACTCTGTGACAGCTTGGCCATCACCAGACTTGGAACGGCTCACACCTTTCTCACCACAGCAACAACTTACTCAAACTCCCAACCTAGTGACTACTCACACATCAACTATACCGGCGATGACTTGCACATCTACCACAACAGTCACAGCTCGTACATCCACCACCATATCGACGACTTGCATATTAACCCTAACGATGTCTTTAAAATCATATACTGCATCGGTGAGAATTAGCACCATCACCAATGACTGCTCATTGAAGATTTATTAAGGCCACTCAAAATTAATCCTTAAATTCAAACATGAGCCAACATCAAAGCCCACAATCACACCCATCTAATTTGAATTTCAAATAATCTAATTTGAAATTTAAATTTCATCCAAAATTACCTTTCCACACTCCCCCAAATATGATTTGTATTTCAAAAATCTAATTTGAAATTCAAAATTCATCAAAATCTCCCCCTTCACACCCCCAAATCTATTTTGAATTTCAAAACCCTAATTTTAAATTCAAAAGTCAAAATTCAACCCAAAAACTCCCTCCATATCCCCTCCCCCCACCAAAAAAATAAAATAAAAAATAAATAAAATAAATAAAAAATAAAAAATCCACCCTGGCAACATCCACGACCACCGTCTCCTGCTGGCACACCTCCTCCCCTCCCATCATTCTCATCCACCAAACCAACACCGCTGCCACAACACCACCCTCCAATGACGTCCAATCCAGCCCTATGTAGTAGCCCGACGCAGCAGATGAACACACCCACCGAGGTAGCATTGACGCTAGATGCCAACACCCGAATTCCTGGCCTCAACGGCAGCCTCGACACTTTGCCGATCTCTCCCGCCGACGGCAGCCAGGGGCGTATCTGAATTTCAGGGGGCCCTAAGCAAGTTTTAAAATGAGGCCTTTTGCAAGTTTACAAAATAAAAAATGAGAATTATTTAAATACAAACACTAAATTAATAATGTAATTATTTCTTTACATAATCTCAACAGTAAAGTAATAACTCAACAGTAAAGTAAATTTAAAATTTTAAAAATAATTGCATTAATTTAATAACTCAACTCTAAAGTTATTACTAAACAAACCGTCAAACTCACTGAATGATTACTGATTAATTTAGTTACTAAAAACTCCACTAGGACCACCATAGTTGATAACTAAAAAAAACAAAACAAGAAGATAGAAGATGAAGTGAAATTACCTAGCACTGTCACACGACTCGGTGACTCGCACAGCGATGTCAGCAAAGTAGCGAACTCGCACAGTCGCAGTGTCGCACTCGCAGGGAGAGAGGGCGACGGGCGACGCGGTGACGCGCGACGGGCGACGCGGCGAGATGGATTCTGATTGAGTAATTTCTGGTTCTGGTAGTGGTTTGGATTAAGAAGATCTGAAGATTTCAAATTTTCAATAATCAAGATGAAGAACCGTAGAATGCAAAAGATGAAAAGAAAAGTTGAGGGTTGAATCAGTTGAGATGAAAAGAAAAGAAAACTTAATTCAAAACTCTTCTTCTCAACAACACATTTGTTCAGAGTAATTTTTAGTCATAACACTTGACATTCACAACAATTTGGGAGTTGACTCAGTTGAGATGGAGAGAAATCATGAGAATGTAAAATGTCCAAATAAGGAAAGATGGAGAGCAATCAGCACTGGCAACGGTTGGGTTGCCTTTTTTTTTTAATAACAGTGAATATATATATTTTTTAAATGGGGCCCTAAAAGTTTTGGGGGCCCAAACCAGCCGCTAGGGCTGCTTGGGCCCAGATCCGCCAGTGACGGCAGCCCCTCTTCTCATTTGCGGGTTTTTTTTTGGGAGTAAATGTTACTAAACTATATCCTTGAATGGGTAATTTCTCTCAATTTTCTCATACTTTTTTACAGTTCCATATAAATTTATGAGTCCTTTAAAATTATTTTATTTAGTGCAATTTGCACAGGATAACACTAGTATATTATGACGTCTATTGGGGGCTGATTTGATTGAAAATAAACTTAAGGTGGTTTCGTTATTTAACATGTAAATTTAAGGGAGTTTCATCACTTTTGCTCTAATCTAATGACAAATTAGTCCAAAAATTACTTTTTCTGTAGCTACTTCATATTGGGGCACTGTTTTGTTTTGTTTTTTTTTTTGGAAGAAAAAGGTGGAATATGGCCACCCTGTTTTATTAATAAGAAATTAAAAAAACAAACTCAGAGTACTGAGCCCAGTTACAACCTACAGACAGAAAATAGAACATACATGAAGCAACATAACCCGTACAAACAACAAATCCTTCTAATAACTCTGGAGGGTCGGCCAACAAACGTGCTCGGTCCACTGTTTTGTTAGGAGATCAAAAGGCTTCTCTGGCTCTGTTTCAAAAGTAGAAACAAGGGTGTAATGATTAAGACATAAATTAAGAGACGTGGCAAATATTCCTTAATTGATGGCCTAAGAAAAGCCCATTTGGTAAACAATGATCCTCTTATTTGTGGTCACTAATTGATGTGTATATAATCACAAAAATTCAATGGTTTAGTTTGCTATCTTTGTCATGGACTACATCACCGACCCCTAAGAAATTAATACCATGGAAAGGAAAGCAGAAGTTTAAACTGTTAAGCTAAAGACTATGCCTTAATTTGTGTCACATTATGAGCCAGAAAAACAAAATTAAATTACTTCTTTCTCTAAAGTCTACTACTTCCCCTAACTTTAAATACAACTAGTAATCTCATTTTGTATTCTATCACAAACCCAAATTACAACTTGAAGAGAATGGGAATGGTACCTCTACTCTTTTACATGATAATGCTTCGTTAATTTGTGTATTTTAACTTGATTTTTAAGTGAAATTTGATTCGAGTTATATTTTGAATATACTTGTTTTGGTGCAGCAAAAGGTGGTGATTCGAGTGCCAATGAAAGATGCAAAGAACCGAACCAAAGCACTAAGAATAGCTGTTGGATTGCCAGGTAGTTTTTGCCCATTTTTTTGTAAACCCCTTTATCGTCTGAGTTACAACTCAATGGTGCCAACCTTCGACGCTTCTGATCAGTAACAAAGGAAGTTATTAGGGAATTGGACATAGGAATGGTAGACGAGATTCTCAGGATTGATGTTTTTACTCTCTTTACTTGTATATAGATGGATCCTTTTTGAGGTTTCTCTTCCTAAACTCATATGGGTTGTTTTATTAATTTTTTATCAACGATATGCATGGAAACTTTTACTTATAGTTTCTCCCATAGAAAAAGGTCCTATGTGTTTGTATCGAGAGTTTCTCTAGTTTTGGTATTCTCATATATATCAGTACTAATAAATTTGTAAAAAAAAATAAATAAGGTTATTGATTGGGAACCATATTAAGAACTATGAATGGAAAATCTAGGAATTTTTTCTCACCCTATATGGTACAAGAAAATGTCTTCGTGTTTCTTTGATAGCCGAAGAGAAGGGTTTCATGTACAACTACTTTCTAAACAGGCCTACTTTTCCACTAAACATCATAGCCTCATAATTTTTATCTCAGAAAAGCTAGTGTGTCCTGGCTACTAGTAGTATATATAGTAGTATGTCCTCGCTACTAGTCGTACACTTAGTACGGCTCTTCCTATGTCATTGTGGACAATCAATTAGGTCATACAGAATTAAGAGGCAGAATTCAGAGAGAATTACTGTTCTAAAATTACTAGTGTTTCCGTACCTAAGTGCACAATTTTCGTACATCTGAGTGTTTGTTATTAACAAAAAGTGGAGAAATCTTGCCATACTTCATGAACAAGACGTAATGGAATGTTTAAGATGAAAAAGAAAAAAAAAAAATCAAACACAGATAACTACGTACAATTGCCTCATCCTTCCCCTAGCAGTAATTGTTGTGTACTTGTGCACATATTTCAGGCGTTATGTCAGCTAGCATAGAGGGAATTGACAAGGACCGAATTGTAGTCATTGGTGATATTGACTCAGTCAGACTAACCATGATGCTAAGGAAGCAAATGAGGTCTGCAGAGCTTGTCATCGTGTCTTCATTGGACAATAAGGAGAAGGAGAAAGAGAAGGAGAAGGAAAAGAACAAGGAAGGAGGAGGAGGAAAGATGGTTCAAATGTGGCCTAGTACTCCGGTTTACAACTTCTCCCCCTATCCTTGTGCATATGTTGCTCAAGATCCTAATCCGTCCTGTATAATTATGTAGCCTAGAATTCTTTGGGACGTGCAATGTATGTTAATGAGTAGTTGGCCTCGATCTTGTTAAGTATTATGTATATAGGAGTGCGCACCTGTCATGATCAGGTACGTAGATATGTCTTATTTATATATATGTGTGAGTCTGTGAGGTCATGTAAAATCATGATTTATTCCTTGATAAATGTATAAGAGATGATGCATTTTACTGTAAATATAAAGGAAATTTGTATGCAGGATAGAGTTGGTAAACTAATCTTAGTTTGAATATGGACCTTGATAAATGTACTAGACGTCAAGTGAAGGTGCTTGCTTTGTTTATCCGATTTAATTCAGTGGTGTGACTCGTGATCTATTTTTGATTATGTTGGATTATCTAGTCCTTCATTTTGATGTGCAATAGACTTCTCAAAATATCCTTAATTTTGATAGAACTCCAACCTTGTAGAAGATATCGGTGGATTCCATGGTTTTAAAGGAGTTCTTAATCTCCAGTACGCTGATGATACTATACTTTTTGCTAAACCTAATCGTACATCTTTGAGTAACCTGAAGCTTCTCCTTTATCTTTTTGAAGGCATCGGGCCTGACTATTAATTTTTGTAAAACCTCTGTCGTTTGGCTTGAAGGTTCGAATGGCAAACATTTCAAAATAGCCCATTTTTTTAAAATTGTGTGGTAACTTCTTTTCCTATCTCTTATTATCTTGGTATCCCGCTCAGATGGAATAAGCTCCATAAGGAAGATTGGATGCCTATGATTGATACGGTTGAATCTAAACTCCATACCTGGGTAGGCAGACAGATGTCCAAACTGATTTGGATAAACTCCATTCTCCCTTCTATTCGTCTCTACATAATGTCTTATCTTTATGTTCCTAATTGGGTGATTAAACGTATTGACAAGATTATGAGAAATTTCTTCTGGTCCGGTTCGTCAATTACGTAGGTGGGAAAACAACTTTGCAATTGGAAAAGATTATATAAGGTCAAAAGTGAAGGTGGTCTTGGTATTTTAGACCTTAGAAATCAGAATTTGGCCATTCGCGGTGAATGGCTTTGGAAGGTTCTTAAGAGTGACGATCTATCTTAGATCTGTCTGGTTAAAAACAAGTATCATAAAAGAAAAGGAGTTTGGGATCTTCATACCAAACTGGCGATTCAGGCCTCTTTATTTTTGAAAGGGGTAAGGGAAGCCTCCGAACCTTTCAAATGTGGCCTTTAGAAAATTTGTGGAGATGGGTCGACTGTTAGGTTTTGGATCGACTTTTGGATTGGAAACAATAAGCTAAAAGTTGAATTTCCAGATATGTTCTGGTTAGCCTCTAATCCTAATGCTACTGTTGCTTCGTATCTTTCCATTCATAACAATCAAAGGCATTGGAATATCCTAATTAGGAAGGGCCTTTCTACATAACAGAACTCGGATTTCATCAAGCTCTTGGTCATTCTTGGTTCTTATCGTTGGCAAGCCAGAGATGACGTGCGATGGAGATGGTCCTCCACCAGTACTTACACGGTGAAATCCTTCTATACTTGTCATGCCCCGTTTCCCAAAAGAAAATACGGAATACAGATACGCGACACAAGTCCAGCGAATGGCTTTCACCATTCATAAGATGTAAGGATCTTTACAAAATATACAAGAATAAATAAGAGATATACAAGAGGAATAGTCAACCATGCATGCATAACTGTATCAATATAGTCAATAGGGTTACTTGAAACAAGAAACAAAAATATTAAATTTCAAATAATCAAGTCTAGAACAAAACACAAGTCTGGGACAAAATGCCCAATACAAATATCCATGTAACAAATTACAATTTTTGAAGATAAGAAACAAGAATCAATAAACTTAGCAAGAATCCAACCAACTAGAATCTTTGATCACCTACTCCATCGAGCAGCTGGTCATTAAAGTCTGCAAGTTTAACAAATTGCAGGAAAAGGAAAGAAAAACAAAACGTCCGTCAATGCAAGTTACGGGCCGCTTGTAGTGCAGGAAACAAGTACTGAAAAAAAAATAGATAGAAAAGTATAGAGTAACAACGAAAGCAAGCACAGAAGTAAACATGGAAAGGATGTAACAGCAAAATAGAGCAACTAACTCTAAGTCAAGAACAGAAACAAATAGCATGGCAAGATAATCGGGTGCAAGTGGCATGTAATGAGTGTCAAGTAGCATGCAAATGAGTAACAAGTAACAAATGTCAAGTAATCATGTACAAGTAACAAGTAGCAAGTGTCAAGTGATCATGTTGTTCTCAAGTCTTGTATCTAGTCCTATCTAGATAGTACTTCATGCGTTTCATATTTTTACCATATGGTTGTTACATTCAAACAAGTTGCGTTTTAGATTTCATAGGGATCATAGAGGTCAGTGTACTCAGGGACAAGTATCAAGTAATCATGTATTGAGTATCAAGTATCACGCATCGAGTATCACGTGTCAAGTGTGCAAGTGTCAAGTAATCACGTGTCAAGTAACAAGTATAAAGTATCAAGTATCAAGTAGGATCTATGGATCCCTTTCGAGTACATGTTTCTATATTTTCCACTATTAGATCTTTTCCTTTAACCCCGGCTTGGTTTTTTGTTGTTATTATTTAAGTCAAGCATGGACCTGCACAAATAAGGCGAGAAACATGGTAAGATAACAAGGGACAAGTATAAGTTGAACAAATGATACGAACGGGTGACAAATGACTCATCAAAGGCTAGGACAACGAAACTTCTTGCTCTGGACAACAAGACACTATTGTACCAAATTTGAGATTCTTGTTGCCACAAACATGCAAATCTGGATCCGTTAGAAAATTTAGAAAATAGACTCTCGGTTGAATCCAGCACATATATACAAGTCACATAATAACCACAGAAACATGGCTCAAAATATAATTATATACAGAAATCATGTTAAGACAGAAATCACAAGTTGTATTCACAAGCATGAAAATGGCATAAAAAATCACTGATTAAATCCAAGAAAAATCTGAAGTATTCCTCAGTATGTCTAGTATCAGCAAATATAATTTCATAATATTTCAACATAAATAGCATATTCAAATAAATTCAAGAAACAACAAGATACAGCAAATTTGTGAATCTGAATCCTTAAGCATAGCAGTACTAAAATAACGATAGATTACAAAATATAACTCGAAATTCAAATCCTTCAAAAGGGTGGTAAAATAGATACAGCAGGATACATTTTATATTTACAATGTTTTTACCAACAACGTCTAGAATCAGGTTGAAATTGTGGTTCTTTACTGAATAGCATGCAAATATGAAAATATAGTAGTTTGTTCACAACATAGAATAGTTCATAAATGTCATAAAATAATTCCACAAAAATTTGGGGTTAATTCCAGTCAAGTCTGGTTATATCTAGCAAAATATTAGATCCAAATCTTATCTTTAACATCAGTATTAGAATAAATAACTACACAGAAGTCACATAAAACAAAGTCTGCAATTTTTAACATAACTGTAGCAAAACAGCAATGACTCGCAACCCACAAATCGAAACTGAGATCTGTCGAAAATTCTAAAAAATAGACAGCGGGTTCATATTCACAAATTAATTTGATTTGCTGACCTCAACAAGATCTAAAATACTGAAACAAAACAAGGTAGCAGCAAAAACAGAAATCCTTCTTATGCATTAAATCAAATAGTTCATATGCAATAAATCCAAGTTATAACAAAATACAAAACATGGTATAATAGATGTCCAAAACAACATGGTATGGATGCTTAACAAGTCTACCATAAGAGATTACAACTACCACATCAAGTATGCGACAAGGGTACAACATATCATGAATCACGAACAATATACATACATGCAGTATCTAGATTATTTCTAAATTATTTTCATGTCGTGTGTATAACAAATGATGGCTGCGGATGGATCAATAATAGAGACAAGATCTAACAAGGGTTTTCCATGAGAATGAATCTAGAATCAAGAGTGGCACTACATGCGGTATTTAGTACTTGTATATACAACAGAAGAATACAAGTTACTTGCCTTGTAATTGTCGACGAATCAGACGAGAAAAAGAGAATAACAGGAATAGGTTCCCGGGCTCAAACACAATACCAATGAATGGATCACGAACGAAATGCACAATATGATCACAATCACCACGGACACAAACCCAACATGAATCCAAACACTTGAGATTAACACGTGAACATAAGGAGAGACAACCTAAGAGTGTGCACTGTGGAGAGGAGACGAAGACGGATGATGCCACATTTAATTTACTTGCACAAATTCAATCAAAAAATCTAGGACTAATCAACCAAATAAATTACATTGGTATAATTAAAAAGATTCTGAGTCTTTTACTTCTTCACTAGATATTTTACAATGGTGGAAAGACCATGAACACACTTATAGTGTTCTTAAATATATGACTAAATATCTACTAACTCCTCTTGTCTCTACAGTTGCTTCAGAAAGTGCATTTTCTACAAGTGGCACGGTTCTAACTGCAGGAATCGCTTGAAGCCCCAATCGTTGGAGATGTTCGTCTACACAGAAGATTAGCTGAAGGCCGAAGATAGGACTCAAGGAAAAGCATTCGACACGTCCACAAGTGGGAGCACCTCGCCGGAAGAAGAGCAACAACATTAGCAACCAAAATGAAGAATTCAAGACCACCACCAACAACAACAAATTGAAGACCAACAAAATGAAGACAATTGTAAATGTATAAAAAATTGTATAAAATCTTTGTTTGTTATTTAAAATTAGGAAAATTAAAGAAAATTGAAATTGTATCTAAAAAATTTGTTATTGTATAAATCAAATTTGTAGAAAATTTTTATTTCTTATTACAAATTGTGAAACTTGTATAAGTTGAAACCATATTAATAATATGTAATTTTTTTTGGTAATTTCATTCTTTCAATCTTATTATTACTATTACATTTTTTGTTTATTATTAAAATTAAATTACATTTTTTGTTTAAGTAAAAAAAAAAAAAAACTTTAGACGGGCCAACCGACCCGACCCGGGTTGGACCCGAAAGGGTTCACGGGTTGGGCGAGTCGTGAATTAGCACTATCGACCCGATCCTGCCCGGTTAACCCAAGGACCCAAACCGAACCTGCACAAGTTGGGTTCCAACCCGGGCGGGTTCGACCCGACCCGGCCCGTTAGACCCGTTTGCCAACCCTAGGTGGATCATAAAGAGATTTAGGATACGTGTCAGAACTAAACTCCCCTAAAACTGTTTGGCTTGAAACTCCTTTATCCTTTCTAGTATGGTGATTGGGCACCTCCTGCGTTTGTTCCTCCACACTTTGCTCGTTCTCACTTTGCTTTTCAACCACATTTTGTTCAGCAGTTTGGGTTTGAGGCTGCTCAATTGTTGTCCCACTTCTAGGTATTATTACTTTGACATACTCCTTGGGATTAACCAATGTTTTACTAGGTAATGTTCTTTTCGTTCTTTCTGTAAGAATATTTGAAATTTGACCAATTTGAGCCTCAAGATTGCGAATTGAAGCTGAAGTTGAAGTTGCAACACTTTGGATCGCCAAATCTGTCTTTTGCATGTACTGCATGAACATTTCCTCATGTGTCAGCTTCTTATCTTGCTGTGGAAAATTTTAAGGTGGTCTAATTGATCTTCCTTGATTGTTTCTCCAAAAAAAGTTGGGGTGATTTCTCCATCATGAATTATACGTGTTCAAATAAGGATTGTCTTGATGTTGGAAATTGGACACGTAGTTTGCTTGTTTGAAATTTGATTGAGCAAATGGATTTCCCGCTTAATAATCAATACTTGAGTGATTTCCTGCACAATGATCACAAATAATATTAGTTTGAATAGAATTAAAATTCATATTACCTAATTGTGTAGATAAAATATCAATTTGTGCAGTTAAAGTAGTAATAGGATCAAGTTCAAAAACTCCAGCCACTTTTCTTGGCATTGTTCTCTCTGAAGACCACTAGTAATTATTAGATGTCATATCTTCTAAAAGTTCTTAGGCTGCTTCATGAGTTTTGCTCATAAGTGCACCTCCAGCTGCTGCGTCAACCATAGATCGATTTGTAACTCCCAAATCATTATAGAATATTTGAATCTGCAGCCATTTCAGTAGTTCATGATGAGGACACTTTCTCAATAACTCTCTATACCTCTCCCATGCATCATACAAAGACTCGGTCTCAAATTGAGTGAATGTGGTAATGTCATTCCTTAGTTTCGTTGTCTTTACCGGCGGAAAATACTTAGCTAGAAATTTTTATGCAAGTCCCTCCCAAATAGTAATAACACCCGGTAATAGAAAATTTAGCCAAGACTTCACTTTATCTCTTAGTGAAAAAGAAACGAGTCTCAATCGAATTGCATCATCTGATACTCCATTGTGCTTAAAAGTGTCACAAATTTCTAGAAAATTTGCAATGTGAACATAAGGATTCTCGTGCAATAGTCCCCAAAATTGAACAGTCTGTTGAATCATTTGAATGAATGCCGGTTTAATTTCAACATTGTTTGCTTGTATAATCGGTCTCTTTATACTTGATGTTTCTCTATTAAGTGAGGGCATAACATAATCTCTCAAAGCCTTGTTTTCCTCATTGTTTGCCATTGTTACACTTGAAATATGGCTATTAAAAAAAACTAGAAAAACTAAAAATAAAAACTAAAAACTAAAAAGGAAATAAAAATAATAAAAAGAAAAATCCAAATTAGTAAAAATCTAGCAATTATCAATATAAAAATTAGTTCCCGGCAACGGCGCCAAAAACTTGATGTGAATTATTTGCAAGTGACAAATACTATTTTGGATTGCATAATAAAATTAAAAGCAGAAAAGAGGTAGAGAAAGAACTCTATTTTGTTAAAAGAAATCCAAAACGAACACCTCGATTTTCGCACCCAGCAGTTAGCACTCCCACTGACGTGGTCGGTGACGTCACCGCACACGCCCCTCTGGCTTCTTTGTCATTTTCTGCCTCGAACGCTGAGCCGTCCAAGTCAGCGCCCCAGTCTCTGTCCCTCTCTTTTCTTCTCGAACCTCGCGCCACTCAACAGATCCCATGCTTTCCTTTCTGTTCTTTTCTTTCCGTTTCGTCTTGAATCCCACACCGCTAAGTCACGCACAACCACTGTCTTTTCCTTCTCTATCTTCGTCTTGATTTCGGTACTTTTTTTATTATTATTATAGATCAGTCGTCGCTCTCTCTTTCTCTTCATTCTGCGTGTGTCCTCTCTTCCTCTTTTGCTGTTGTATTTATAGGAGCACGAACGTGGGTATTAGTGTTTATTTTTGCAGAAAACCCTACATCTTCATTTATTTGTTTCCCTATTTTGATTGGCTCTTTATTTCTTGCTTCGTTTTCTTCTCTTTCTTTTCTTGAAGCACGTGATGCACACACACACAAAAAATAAAATCAGAATTTAGGATTAAAAAATAAAAATAAAAATAATTAGTTTAAATTAATTAAACTAACTAATAATCATATTAGCTCAATTAAACCCTTTTAAATTTTTTTATTTCATTTTTACCTCTATTGGCAATTAAAATTTCTATTTTGCTTTTCACCTGGCCAAATTGTAAAATTCAAATTTCAACAAATCAATCAAAATTAATCAATCACTCTCCTTATTTTGTTTGTTAATTTTTACCAGAAAATCTTCACCTTTTGCGTTTAAAAAAACTTATTCCTTCAAAAATAATTAATTAACTGAAATCTATGGAAATAAAATAAATTATTAATATGATAGACGAATACAAGTAATTTTTATGGGTAAATGAGTACAAATATTTATATAAAAATTATACACATCAACACCGATGGTAGCATTTCAAATATCAAGGAGATATGGTTGCTAGGTTTTCAAATAACCTAATTCTTCATTAGAGGAGACTCAAGGTCTGAAGCAAGACCCATTTTGGGAATCTCAAAGAAAAGAAAGCAACCATTTTGAGCAATATTCAGGTTTTGGATTTTATTCAGATATCAGAGACTGGACTCTATCAGATAAGGAGGAGAGGGGGTTGCTCTGTAAGGGGTACATTGATGTTATGGCTGAGAATATTTATTGGAGACAAAGTTCAAGAATCACCTGGATAAAAGAAGAGGATGCTAATACCAGGTTCTTCCACTGCATAGCAAAAGGTAGAAGAAGAAGAAACTTCATTTATTATGTTATGGGGGGAGATATTATTATCACTGATCAGACAGTCATTAGAAGGAAATTCGAAGAACAATTTGAGCATGTTTGTGAGACGACAAATGTGGCTTCTTTTATGGTGGGTTGGCAAGCCCTATATCAGCAAAGTATTGATCTATCCACCCTAGAGGCCCCCTTATGTCTAGAAGAAATTAAGTTAGCAGTGTTTGGAATGAATAATGACAAGGCGCCTGGACCTAATGGATTATCTATGAGCTTATACCAAAAATCATGAGAGGTGATCCACTATGATCTCCTCTCCATGTTTAATGATATCCAGTTTAGGGGTGTGTGTGTGTGTGTGTGTGTGTGTGTGTGTGTGTGTGTGTGTTGGGAGGGGGGTGATAGGCTTAATTACTCTGATATTATGCTCATCCCTAAATGCTAGGGGGTCAGTAGTATCACGAACTTCAAACTCATCAGCTTGCAAAATTACACATTCAAAATCTTCACAAAAGTGCTTGCTATGAAATGGGTCCTCCCTTGCATGACCTTGTCTCCTCTCAGACTGCATTCTTGAAAGGCAAGACCACTATAGATTTTTTTCTGGTCACTCATGAAGTTGTTAACCTCTGCTCAAATAAAAATGCAGACATTTGTATGCTAAAAATTGATTTCAAGAAGGCATTTGATTCTCTGAGTTGGTCTTTTTTATAGGAGTTTTTTCAGTCAAGAGGCTTCGGCGCAAAGTGGTGCAATTGGATTCATATGATACTTTACTCGACCAAGTTATCTCTTCTTATAAATGAAGAAAGAGGCACTTATTGATATTTATCCAGTTTAAACAGGGTGACCCACTGTCCCCCATGCTCTAAGAATATATGACTTAAACAGGGTGACCCACTGTCTCCCATGCTCTAAGAATATTTGACTTAAACAGGGTGACCCACTATCCTTCATGAGATGACTTAAATATGGTGACCCACTGTCCCCCATGCTATTTATTATTGCTGTCGATATCCTGGCACAAATGCTCAAGAAAGAAAGGGAATGAGAAGTTTTCACTCTTCTTAATATTACTGGACAGCTCTCCTAGCTACCATTTCTGCAATTTGCAAATGACACTCTTGTGTTTTGTAATTGGGAGAAGGGAGTCTCAAATTTCTACTTCACATTTACACTGATGACTCAAGACTAGCCATCAATTTTAATAAATCGTCCATAATTTAGTTTGGCAAATCCAGAGCAAAGCACATAGCCTTTTCTCATATACTTGGATGCGCCGAAGGATCCCTCCCTCAGATTTACTTGGGGCTTCCACTCTCCATAGGCAAGATGACCAAGAGAGAATGGATGCCGCTCATAGTTAAAATTGAGAAGAGACTCTCCAGCTGGAAAGACAGAATGTTGTCCAAGGGATGGAGACTTACTCTCATAAACTCAGTACTCTCTGCATTACCTTTATATTACCCTTCCTTCTTCAAGCTACCTCAGTGGGTCATAAAGAGGATTGATCAGGTAAGAAGCAGGTTTTTTCGGATGGGCTCAGACAAAGAAGTAATGGGGATAGTAACTATGAACTGGAAGAGAATTTGAAAACCTAAAAGCCAAGGAGGGTTAGCGGTACTTGACTTGTAGGTGTTCAAAAATTGCTTCTTATGAAATGGTGGTGGAAAAAAATAAATGAACTCGAAGAACTTACAGCCTTTACACTTAGATCCATATACTTCAACTAGTCTATAAGTTGTTTCCAGCAGCCTAGGAATTCTTCGTATTTCTGGAAAGGCTTGTATCAGGTAAAGGAATTCATATGCACTGTGTTTCTTGGTATCTTAGAGATGGTTCATCTATCCTGTGCTGGGAGGATAACTGGCTTAGTGGGAGAAGTATCAAATATACTTTCCCATCTTTGTATGTAAGAGCATGGAACACCAAAGTACAAATCTTACGGCAGATGGGAGGGGATATTTGGGTGTGGAGATTAAATTTGCATAGGCTTACTGAGGAGAACCAAAGAGAGGATCAACTTGCTATATTCCATACAAACCATTTCCCCTGTTAATGGAAGAGACTTTGTAACTTGGAAGCTTACAATTTCAGGCTATTTCGCTGTGAATCTGCCAACAACTTCTTCATCAATGGTGGATTGTCCTCTCCATTCTTCAATGCCACTTGGAAGAATATGGTGCCACTCAAATGCAAGTGCTTCATATGGATGCTGAGTTGGAATAGATTGAATACCAAAGATTTTCTTGCAAGGAAGGGTTGCGAATGGGACTCTTCCTGCAACTTTTGTGCATCTTCTTAGGAAATTGCATACCATATCTTCTTTGCATGCCCATTAGCACTGGAAGTGTGGTCATATTTTTAAAATCTTTTCCACATCTCCACACCGCCACCTTCACTGCTTGATGGGTTCCACTCATGCAGTTTTGCACCCACCCACCCACACTTAGCTCAAGTCTGTTGTTTATGCACTATTGCAGTGTATTGGAGTCTTTGGTTGGAATGAAATGGTAGAACTTTTCATGATAAGATTAGTGCTCCATCTGTAGATATACGATATGTAATATTATGGTTTTCACTTTGGTTGACTACGGCACAACCAAGCAGGAAGAAAGACAAGATGGAACAAGGGCTACAGCTAAGTGGATCTAAATCAGAAATTGTGCAAGGAATGAGGGCTTTAACTGCATCGATAATGTAGCTCATATGATTGATTAAGTAGCTATTATGCGCATCCTCATATCACCTATCTAATATTTTTAATTACTAAAAAGTAAAATATATTGTGCATAAGTAAAATATATTGTTGGAAGAAGTGGATTATTATTTTTATGTAAAACTTGCCCATTATCATACATGTTACTTTGATTCAAACCCTGCCACATGCCTTTGTCATAAGGTTTTATTGAATTTTTAAGGATGCTAATTAGGCATAGTTATAATGAATGGCTTAGTGTAAAGGTTTGATATCATAAATTATAACTGCAAGGTAAATTCCTTTATCTGAAAATGTTCTTTAATGCTAATATAAACAAATTGAGAATTTTCTATTTTAGATTGTGAAACTAGAAATTTTGTTAGAGTACATTGGCTAGACTTGAATGTTTGTTGCTGTAGGAAGGTTTACATAGATGTACTTAAGACTGGTTTTAACATGGGTCTAACCATGATATATTTATATATTAGATGGAATTTAGAGACGGGTTCTTGTAAATCTATTTTTCTTTCATTAGAATGATAAACAGCTTTTGATAAATTCAGATGGCTTAGGATAGTTCTTTGTACTGTGGAATGATATGAGAAAGAATGGTGATGTACTAGAAATCAAAAGATGTGTGTGTTTCCTTAGCAGAATAAAATTCGGGTTGTTTTAAGACTATATATATGAGGTTGTTGTGTTCCATATGTTGCTTTGTTCAGAATTTCATATTTTAATAGTATTCCCCTTCAGTGTGTTGTTGGAAAAAAATTCAATTTCTAAAAGTTTTGAGTTCGTCTACATCAATCCAAGGGCCAGAAACTCCAAGAAAGAATTTATTTTTTAAAGAATATTATCATAATGTTATATGACTAAAAACAATATATGTCATAATTCTATATTGTTTGTATGTGAATATGTTCTATTAATTTATCTGGTTTATAGCAGTGTTATATTAATTTATCTTGCTGATATTTTGAAGATGGAAAATCAAGCTAAAAGAGACTATAATAGGAGAAGATATGCTAACATGACCCATGAGCAAAGAAAACGAAAAAATCAATCTTCGGATGAAAAACCTGACAATAAAAGACAAAGGAAGAAAAATTCTTTGTTGATGGCTCAACTCAATACATCAAATTTTGTAAATGAAGGTCAGTAGAAACTACGTTTGAGTTTGTATTAGACTAACATATTTACATATGTAACGCCCCGAATTCCAAAATAAAGTAATTCGTAGCACAAGAAGATCTTTACTTCATTTCGTATAATTTTACAAGAAATTTTTAAAAAATTCTTTGTACAACATTGTTCATTTTACTTCAACGCAAAGGAAAAATAAAGATTTACAATATAACACATGTACCATTTAAACATCAACATTTAAAACATTCTTTAGCTTCAAATTCATCTTTAAGTCTTTCCCAATCCAAGCCCCGCATTAAGCACTGTGGGCACGTCAATTACATACAACTGATGCAATACTATACACGGCGATCCTCGCTATGCCATAATATAGCGATTCACATACTTTAGCAACCACACTCTTGAATGCATAATAAAGTGTGTAAGAGTGACTATCCTAGACATGTCAGTGTATGATTGTCATGCCCCGCTTCCCAAAAAGGAATACAGAATATGGATACGTGACTAAGCCCAGCGAATGATTTTCATCATCCATAAGCTGTCAGAAATCTTTACAACATTTCACAAGAATAATCAGTGTCGGAAGCAAGGAAAGTCAACCAAGCATGCATATATGAATCAAAATACTAATAGGAATTTACTTGAAACAAAATATATTAATCTCAAATATATCCATATCTGAATAAGTCAATATCCTGGGTCACATTGCCCAAATACAAATAAATCCAAGTAGCAAAAATACAATTGTTCAAATAGCAACATGAAATAATAATAATAGCAGAAAAATCATGATAGCAAAACTCCAGCATCTAGTATCTCATCTCGCCTATTCCATCTGCAACTGATCTCCAAAATTTGCAATTTAATAAATTACAGGAAGAGGAAAAAAAACTCCCGTCAATGCAAGTTACGGACCGCTTGTAGTGCAGGATACAAGTACAGGGAAGGATAAACAAATATAAAATAACAGCATAAACAAGCATAGCATGGTATAAGCATGTCATCAAAACATGATAATTAACATGAATCAAGAAATAAAATCAAGTAACAGGATATACTAACAGGGTACAGGTAACATGTATCAAGTGTCAAGTATCATGCAAGCAGGTAAACAGGTAATAGGTGTCAGGTAGCATGTACAGGTAATCACGTAACAGGTATCATGTATCTCAAGTCTTGTATTATTACTATCTAGGTAGCACTTCATGCATCCATACTTTTACTACATGGTTGCTACATACAATCAAGTTACGTTTAAATTTCGTAGGGGATTCTATAGGGCCGTGTATTCAGGGACAAGTAATCCAAATCATATACCAAATTCCAAATTAACCAAATCATATACCTAATTCCAAATTACCAAAATTATATACCAAATTCCAAATAATACAAATCATATACCAAATTCTAAATATGGGAAACATGGCCCCCTTCTGAGTACACTTTTCTATATCGTCCACTACTAGATCTTTTCCTTAACCCCGGCTTGTTACTTTTTATTACAAAATACACATGATCACAATATAATGAGAACAAAACCAGGACAGGACAAGGATGTATCAAGGGCTCATATGATGCAAGGAACATGTTCTAAATCACAATAATACAAGAAACAACATGCAAGTATTCAAACATGGCAAAATATCAATTCGGGACAGCAAGATGTTGCTGCACCAAAACTGAGATTACCACTACCGATTACCACTACCACAGAAATGCAAATCTGGACCGGTCAGAAGATCTAGAAAATAGACTTCCGGTCGAATCCAGCAAATATATATAAGTCATATGGTGTTTCACAAAAACAAGTCTCAACACAGATTTGAATCCAGAAAACGTGTTCAGCCAGAAATTAGAAAATTGTATTCAAAGTCAGGAAAACAGCATGAAAACTCATTAATTAAATACACAAAAAATCTGGGATATTCCCCTATATGTTTAGTAATAGAATATCAAGTTTCATAATTTTCCAATATAATTAGAGTAGTCGAGGAAAATCAGAAAACACCAAGATGCAGTAGTTTTGTAAATCTGAAATCACAAACACTGCAGTACGAAAAAAGAAATATCTTGCAAACAATAAATTGAAATCCAAATTCGCCAAAAGAATGATAAAATAGATACAGGAGGTTAACTTTCATATTCAGAAATATTTTACAAACAGCCCATAAAATTAGGTCGAAAATCAGGTTCTTTACTGAACAGTATGAAAAATCTACTGGTATAGCAATTGTTTGGAAACGTAAAACGGTTTGCAAAAAACATCAAATAAATCCATAAAAATTCAGGGTTAATCTAAATCAGGTCTAGTTATACTGTGCAAAATATTGGATCAAAATAACACTTTTAGCATCATGATAAAAAATAGATTACTCTTCAAAATTCATAGAAAACACAATCTAAAAATCTTTTTACACCTCTGTAGTAAAATAGACATAAATCACAACTCGTAAATCGAAACTGAGATCCGTTGAAAGGGCTGGAAAATAGACAGAATTCTCTACAATTCATGTTCACAAAATATTTTCAAATACTGACCTTAACAGGGTCTAAAATACTGATAAAAATAGAAAACCAACAAAACTAAAAATATCTTAATGCACAAAATCAACTAACTCATGTGAAACTCATCCAAAACATAACCAAACATGAAATATAGTGTACTAGATGTCCAAGAAACATGATATAGGATATTTCACAAATCCACAACAAGTCTACCACGAATAATACGAACAAGCACATGATATCATATGAATAACAAGTATATATACAACAAGAAGTGGTCAACCCTAGGTTATTTCATGTCACATATGTCGTGAGGCAACTATGGTCGAATCATCACAATAAAGACAATAGATAACAGAGAATTCACACAAATTGTCTCTAGAACCCAACTACACTATAGGCGGTATTTAGTATTTGTATTACACAAAGAAAAGAATATAAGTTACTTGCCTTAACCGGCGACGAAAATGACAAGAAATAAGAATAACGGGAATGGATTCCTGAGGCACGAACACGAACGAACACACAAACTCCAAAAGCGGGAAAAACCCACAACACAACCAACGGCAACGATCACAAACCCACGAACACAACTACGCACCAAACACTCCAAGAACGAACAGACGAAACCCAACGATTCAAAACTCGAGCCCACACACACCGTAACCAAGGAAGAGTGGGAGGGAGAGTCGATGGAAGGCAACGGATGCTTCCTTACTGTTGCGGCTGCTGTCGGCACTTGCTGCCGGCGTCGGAGCAGCGCACCAAGGTGGTGTCGCGGCTAGAGGAGGGTGCACGGGGAGAGGGACAGCATGGGGATGAAGGTCAGAGAGCAGAGTTGATTAGTACTATTGCGCTGCGGAGGGAAGCTAGGGAGATGCACCGAAGTGCTGGCGGAGCACAGGGAGATGATGTAAGGGATCGGGAGAGGGAAACAGGTGGGTGTTGAGTTGGGTTGAAGAGGACCAGAGTTTTCGGAGGTAGGGGATGAGTCGTGAAGGGGTGCGGCTGCGTCGCGGGACACGACAAGGGGAGAAGAGGAGACGGGGGAGAGGAACGGGAGCACGGTGAGATGCTCAGGAGGCTAGGGTTTTCGGTGAAGAAGGTGAACAGTCGGCAAAAGGGTGTATCAATATATATGAGTTTAGAGATAGGTTTTAGGGTTACGGGGTAGGGTGACGGCGGAACAGTAGATGAGAGGGGGTAGCGGGTGAGGTAGGTAGAGCTAACGGGTATGGGTAGTTAGTGGTTAGGATTAAAAGGTTCAAATGAGTTTGCGTGATAATAAATGGGTATTTGGGTTAATATAATAGGGTAATGGATAATGGGTTTTCTTGGGAAATAGGGTATAGGTTAATTGGGTTTTTGGGTTTTAAGGAAAATATTCAATAAGGAAAATAGGGTTTTAAATAGGATTTATATAAAAAGATCCAATAGAATGTATGAAATAACCAATAAAAATATGAATTAAAATGCAATTTGCATTTCAAAATAGAATTTAATTTAAATACTACAAATACAGTTAGTAAATAAAAGTGGATTTTTAATAACCAGTCAAAAATATCAATAATAACAATGATCATAATAATAAAATAAAAATAGCCGTAATAACACTAATACTAATAGGGTATAATCATCGTAAATAATTACAAAAAAATATTGATTAAAAATAACTTTAGCAGAAAATCCAATAATACACTTTAACAAAAGAATTGGAAAGCGAAAAAATAATTTATAAAAATTTTAAATGTAGCAAATACACGAAAAATACGTATTTGAGAAAACAGGGGTTACAATAATGGAGAGGTTATACTACGATGACACTAATGCATACTTATTCGGAGTCTATGCATCTCATACTACATAGGTCAGAGGGCAAGCACCTGCGTACTCCACATTAAAGAGTTTAATCCCTCGCCATGAAAACTACTCGGTAACAAAATCAAGTTTTAAGCATTCCACGAGTACGGATTCCGGTCCCGAAATTCACTGTCAGACTATACGAAATCCTTGCCGTGCGAATATCCCGCAACTGCCGCTCCAGCCTCGGTATATACATGTATGATGAACTACCTCCCATCATCCCGACTATTCATGATCCTGGAATCCACCGTCAAATCAATCATAGTCCCGGATTTAATTGATGATCGTCTCACCCCACAAACAACCATAGTCCAATAATCCACCATCTGACTGGGTCTATAGTTCAGGAATCCACTGTCAAACTATATGGATGCGCCCCACTTACGTTTGCCCAAGTTCTATTACATCTTCTCCTAGTGCCTTTATCCTTTAATTTGAAACATGAATAATGCCACCTAGAGTTAGCTTACCTTCCTACCGGACTTAAACAAAATATCGAGAATGATAGCCCATAGCCAATTCTCACATCCATTAATCATTTTCATCACTTGCCGGAACCTGGGTCTCACTAAGCCTCTAGATTACAACAATCATCTCATTCTAGAGATTATTTAGGTTATGACTAACCTCAACATAAACCTCTTACTCTTTATTCATCATTCATTCACTTTATTCACTTTCCTCATATTTATAGATCATGCAATAATTAACTTCTTTCAATAGCATTAGATAACAATGTCTCGAATCAACTTTTTGAAGACAAAATACTTAATTAATCTTCCAAGTCATTCACTTTAACAATTCCCAAAATTCTTTGATTTATAAAAACCCTCTCACATTATCCATTTATAATTCGAATACAATTTTCTAATATCAAGTTCTATAAACCACATAATAAAAATAATTCACTCGAACCTTGATTCAAATCTCATATTCGTATTTTTAATTCAATCATCAATCACTTCAACTATTTTTCTAAGTCACCAAAGTCGTATTCAAGATATTTCATAAAAGTGTTCAATTTCAACAACCAACTTACTTAACCCATTTATATTTCTCATTTTAGGATTATTTCATAACTCATTAGCATGAATGTAATTTTTTAAACCCCCAAACTTATACCCAAACAGTAAGAAATTATTTTTAATTGTTTAGATAATATTTGAAAACATTTC
The DNA here is from genome assembly GCA_017893485.1 of Hemerocallis citrina. Taxonomy (NCBI): domain Eukaryota; kingdom Viridiplantae; phylum Streptophyta; class Magnoliopsida; order Asparagales; family Asphodelaceae; genus Hemerocallis; species Hemerocallis citrina. The sequence continues at coordinate 109,572,990 of CM030362.1, forward strand.
TGTGATTTTTTCCCAAAATTTTAAAATTAAAAAACACTATAAAAAACACCAAAAATATCAAAAATGCACTTTTGTCACAAGAAGATTCAAATTCGAGACCCCCAGGCACCAGCGAGCGCCACGTGGCGACCCCAGGCGCAACCACGCCCCCACTAGCCACTCAGGCCAACCGTACTAACTGATTACTAATGTGTTTAAATCATTATAACTCCAGGTTCTGTTTATTCTCCTATTTTAACTTCTCAAACGTTCTACAATTTTATTTGTTTTCCCCAAAATAATAGTTTAGAAAATATACGTACAAGTCTCCAGAAACGTTTATTTACTGATTTTAACTACAATAAAATTATTTTATACATACATATTGTAAATTGTGATTTTTAGAAACAACATAAACATATACCTTTCATTTATTAATAAAACTAGCCATTTTAACCATAATTCAAGACTTCTTATTCTTCCTAATTTTTTTTAATCAATTTCATGAGAATATCTTACCTCCCATCCATTATAACTCTCCCCATGATTTACACAACTTATTTTTTTAATTTAACAACTTGTGCATAAATACACATTCAATTTATTTAACCTAATCATGGCATACTAGTATGTACTCAACAACACCCTAACAATTGTACATAAATTTTCAAGTTACTAACATGACAAATCATAATGAGTCCTCTCAACTAGCATGCAATTGCTACTAAAAATCAACACCATATGCAATATAACAAAATTAGAAATTTAAGAACTCATGTCACATATTCATCACAACTAATTAAACATACATGCTACAAATATCTAGAAAGTAAGGAAATCACCCACCTTTTCAAGTAGAAAGTCCTAGTAGATTGAACTCCAAAAGCCTTCAAAAATCCAACAAAATCACCCAAAAGCACCCATCGAAATCCACAAAGCAAGCTTCTGAAATGCTCTGTCTATTCTTTGGTTTTCTTTTGCTTTATTTTTTGTTAATGAATAGCTTAATGGGGAAGGGTTTATATAAAGGGATTAATCCTAATAACCACCCACTACCCTTACACTCCTACCATACCACTAATTTTATTCAAAAATTCATCCCTTCTAAACTAAGCAGCCGACCACTTCATTAGAGTGTGCACATTGCACGTGTGCACGTGCACGTGCTTTGTGTACACCTCACATGTTTTAATTATTTGTTTTTATTGAATAAAAATTGAGTATTCTACATAACAAGTTTTGTGTATATTTAAATAATTTTTGTGGGCTTCAAAAAAATAATTCTGGGCCCATGGGTTTTATATATAATTAATACAAAGTGTAATAAATAAAGTGAGAAGAAAAATGTAAATTACTTCTTAGAAAATTTTAGAAATAACCATGCATATAAAATTTTACGTGCAATGCACGTACAAAAATATGAAAATTTATTTTGAGAGAAAGAAAAACAGTCAAAATACAAAATATGTATATTTAATAATGTTACGGATATTTCACGTAACGGAAAATATACGTAATTGACACGTATGTTGAAAGCACGTGCAAAGTACGTGAAAACATAAAAATTTAAAATTAATATTCGAGTTGGCTAAAAATAGGATAAAATGAATTTTGAGAAGACCGAAAATGCAAAAATAGTCTAAATCCAAAATATGTATGAAATTTATATCAAAAATATGTTACGGATATTACCCGTAACAATACAAAATACATGTGTGTAACAGACGATGGGCAAAATTGTCATAACTCAATTTTGCGGGGTGTTACAAAATCAAAAAACTAACTCAATAATTTGTTGAAACAGATTGCACAACAAACGATATCATCAATGAAAATGATGATTATGATCTTTCATGCTTTGAATTGCATATATTGGAGAAGCCCGGTTTCTGCACTTATTGTTTGGCAAAAGTATTTCAATATGAAACTCTAGCATTTTTTTGCTATAACGGACAAATTGAGTTGGCTACTACTGTTGAACACTCTCTCAGATATTCTCAATTCCTTCACTGGCATTTTATCTTATTCAGCTTTTCTTCCACTGAACTCTTATGTTCCCTTTTCATTACGGTGTTATTCTTGAGGCAGATACTAGGGCAACTTAAGGATCAATAGTTGTAGACAAGAACTGTAAAAAAATTCACTGTATGGCTCCAAACATTTACTGCTCTCCACAGGAACTGCTGCGAATAAAGAGGCTGTAACAGGTGTTATGTATTCCTGAGCTTGAATTTGTTAAAATATTGTGTGCTTTATACATATTTTTAGTAAATTTTTAAAATAAAATAATACTAAAGGAGAAATTGTCTTCCATTTTATTATGTAGATAGGTTAGCTCTCAGTTACAACATCACCGCTATGCAACTGTGCAGGAATCAAGGGTCATTACTGCCCTTACCCTTTTAAAGACCCACCTTTTCAAGTAAGTGTACCTATCATTTACAAACTACTGTTTTATTTATTTCTCATAGTTGATTACCTTAGTAATTTTTCATTTGCTATTCTTGTCAAGTATCAGGGGCATGCAAGTGCTGCCTTGGTGCTTGGTGAAGTTGATGTAACTGGACCTCATTTGCATACAACATTACAGTGAGTAATGTTTTTAAATTTTTTATTTATATAGATAGCCTTCTGTATCACATGTTATTTACTCAGCTGCACGAACAGGTCTATCCTCATGCCTCAACTGACACTCTCCCTTATGCAACAATGGAATCGGGTTCTCTAGCTGCGATGTCCATTTCTGAATCAAAATATAAAGAGGACTTAGATGTAAGTTAAAGCTAGCGTTTATGGTTTCCTATTTTAGCCAATTAACCAGTATGTTTATAAGTGTTTAATGTTTTTGTTTTTTAATTTTTTTTTAAATCTTATTTTTCCAGAGCCATATCATAGATTCCTCAGAGTTAGAATCTTGTTTCCACCCTAGGTTAGTTACTACTTCAGACAAACAGATCCTTTGCTGTAATTTTGAAAAATCAGACGAAGTAAAACATTTATTCCATTACAAAGATCCAGTTCAGAATACACTAATAGATTTAGTTATACATTTGAAACGAAACCTAGACGCCAGAGAGAGCGAAGAACAAAAAATTAGAGATAGCCTACTTTCGACGCTAAGGGAGAAAAACCAGATTTTAAAAGATATTTCTAGTAAACTAGATTACATAAAAGACCAGAATAATTCAAGCTTACATCATTCTACACGAAGTGAAGAGAATCCCAGAATCATAGAGATAATAAACCAAGTACACGACGTTGTCATAAATAATAAATTAGAATTAAAAGAAATAAAAGGATTGTTCTTAATTAATGCAAAAGGCCTATTTAGAATCTTTAGATTATACAAAGACTTTTCAACCCGGCCTCGAAGGTTATAGTAGTTATAATGCAGAATCAATCTCAGACTGAACTATTATTAAACAAAATAATACTATTATTAGACTTATCCTTAAAATCCACGAAAGAATTAAAGAAACAGAACAAATACTAGTAAACCGGATTGAAGAAGTTGAGCAAAAATTACAGAAATTAGAAATATCAAATTTTCAGGATAACCTTAGCAAGATAACTGACAAACTAGGATCAGTAAAGCTAGAACCAACAGGAAAAGAACAAGTTATAAGAAAACCAGTAATATTTACTTTCCTAACTAGACCATTAGAAAAGAAACAACTATCAAAACCATGAGTATGAGTAGGCCACTGACAGAAATTCAATCATACGCAGGATCCTCTGGAACAATCAGGCCAGACCAAGGATCTACAAGTAGGACAAGACAACTTATCAATAGACTACTTTCCAGAAGATCAAGTAATCATGATATCCAACTCGGAGAACTTATAAATCCTGAACAAGACTATGAAAGAATCCAAAAGGAAGGACTCAATATCCTAAACCCAAAAATTCTTTACCAGGCTGGACGTTTTGAATTCAGACCATAATTTTTCAAACATAACTGAGAACACGCACTAAGTTGTCTAGGAAACCATACATGTAGTCTACCTTTAGTAAGCCAGGAAGCAGGACATGAGCTTAGAACCTCACGATATAAATTAATGCATTTAGGTTTAATAGTCATAGGTATTAAAGGACTTATGAGGAAGAATTTAGGTTGCAAAACTCTAATCACCTTATATGATAATAAATGGAATGATATTGCTAGAGGTATGATAGCCAATATAGAAGTTGATATGAATAGCAATTCAGGAACATTTTATTGTAGCCCAGACTCTATGATGACTCTTCAAGATTTTACAAGATATATCCATATTGGAATTCAGACAAAAGGAGATGAAGAAGTCCACAATGGAGATAACCTTTTAGTACACATAGCATTCTTAGGATGAACTACAACCAGTTCGAAGGTAAAATATCGAGTAAACGTAATAGAAATAGTTGATTTATTAAGCAGCAAAGGAATATAAATGGTAAAACCATTAACGTGTGATTCCCAAAGGCTATCAGGATTAGAATGGAATTTGGACAACTTCATAAACCCAGTAAAAACGCTTGTACATCAAGAAGCATTAGTTTATCAAGAAAAAAGCAGAACAAGCATACATTTTACAGATTATGTCCCACAAGTCCACAGAAACATACAAGAATTAGAAATGGATATAGAATCTAATCTAGTGCATATCGAATGCCTTGAAACATTAGTATCAGAAACTGATAGGATTCTCTATCCTACAGAGTTAAGTCTCGGAAGGTTATCACCTAAAGAATTGTTTGAACTAGAAGATATGCATTATATGAATGGTTCTATAAAAGAACAGGAATATTTATACTATGATATAGAACAAAATATCATAATCGGAATCCTACAGGACAAAATAATACAAGAAGAAATTAATAGATAATGAAACACAAATCTCAGAGGTATCATACCAAAAGGATCTAGTAGAAGAATCTGAAGTTACTTCCCCCTATAGAGGAACACCAATACATAACACATCAGGAGTTGTAATTGGCTATAGTGGTTACAGAAGTGGCAATACTCCCAGGACAAGAGTAGACGACTACAAAGAAAAAGAAAATAAATATAAAACCAAAGGAAGGAGACAACCTTTAGAGCAACCAATTAAATTTCAGACTAAAGGAGAAGCTCAGATTCTAAAGCAAGCCGCCCATGATCCACAAGCTTGGTCAAATATTTTAGATGTATGGAAATATACACTAATAGGAGATTATTATAGAACCTCTTTAAATCTAGAAACAGAAGAAATGTATAAGTATTTAGAAACATTTTTAGGAGAAATCGTTAGGGCTTTATAGGAAGCCTATAAGTTTCGTATGTGGAAGATTATAATACACTGCTAATGCTAGGCCCCAATCCCTATAATTTTGTAAATAAAATACAAGCTTTAGTCACGGGAGAAGATCCGAATACGGGAGCACTAGGATTACAAAAAGAAGCTATCTGAACTTTAGAACAATTAAGTCTATATAAATGGAAGTATATAAAGAAATTTCTTAATGATTATTTTTATTAAACCTGTATTTCAGGAAATGCTTTTAACCAAGATTTAGGAGACAAATTATTTAGAAAACTTCCTGGAGCCCTAGGAATAGAAATAGCAGAAATATGGAAAAATTGGCCAGAAGTAATGACAGCCGGTCCAGGTCACCCATGGTCAATAGGATAAAGAATACAACATGTTATTAATGTATTAAAAGACAAATGTATAGAAATACAAATTCAGAAACAATTAAAAAACTCAGATTATGGGTTTTGTAAAGAAATATACACTCCTCAGATATATGGTATAGGAGAAAGGAGAACTAGAACTTATAACGAACACAGCAGACGCACGAAACAAAACACAAAATATAGTAAGAAAAAATATTTCTTAAGAAAATCAAACAGACGAAAACCATATTTAGACCCTCAGAAACATGTTAGAAAATTTAAGCCAAATAGATTGTATGAAAATAAACTCGAATGTTATACATGTGGTAGCCCAGAACATTTGAGTAGAACTTGTCCTAAAAGAATAAATAGACATGATAAAAGTATCATACTCATAGAATGCACAAATGAAAATTTAATTAATATTGACGAAACAGTATCTGATTCTGAATCAATTTATTTGATCGTCACCATAGAAGACTTTGATGAAGAAAATGAGATGCAAGACAATAAACAACCAAATGAATTAATTGAAAATTTTGCACCATTTCCCAGTATACCAGAATTAGACTTCTCTGATTTAGATATGATGAACATAGAATCTACTAGTAAGGGATAAATAACTCCATTATCGACCTCATGCTTATTGGAAACTTGTAAATACAACTGGCAGCCCCGAACAGGTATGGATAGCATGTCATGTTTATTTTGTAAAGGATACCCTAGTAAGATGAACAGAACAAAATGTTCCAAGTGTTACCAAGAAGGTTGTATAAAATGCATAGAAAGGAACTACAATATTACACTTAGTCATTCAATACCCAAACCAACAATAAATACTGATGGAGTAAAAATCTTAAGAAAAAGAATAGAAAATTTAGAAGATACACAGAAACTCCTTTATACAAAGGTAGAAACAATAGAAGAAAGGTTATATAGAGAAAAAATGGTAGTAGACCAGAATGAGCCAACAATAGATTCATATCAAATTGATCAAATCCAAATATGCAATAAAGATAGACTAAGGGCACTAAAAGTTAGATGTGCGGTAAGAATGATGGCCTATGAAGTAAAGTGTCTAGCATTAATCGATACAGGGTGTACAAACTGTATTATCAATAAAGATATAATCCCAAAACAATACATAGTAAAAGCCTCGAAACCTGTAGTAGCCCAACAAATGGATGGAAAAGTTTTTACTTATGATGATCTGTTAATCCCAAATAGTAAAATTAGATTTGAAACCAACTGTGGAGAAAGTATAGAATACACATTACCTAAAGAATCCACATGGGTTAGACAACTTGGTCTAAGCAATGATTTAATTTTGGGATTAAGCTTCTTATTAAAGGATAAAGGCAGTATGCTAATAAGTAAAGATTACTTGCAGTTATAGAAACATACAATCTTTACACTAGTTTATACACACGATGGACCAACCATGATAAGAGAACTAGAAAATCCGAAAGAAGAAAAAGAATGCAATTGTCCACATGAAAGGCAATGCGAGTTACATAACATAATTCCCAATGACGATTACAGTGCTCATGACATAAATCAAGAGTATGAGATAGAAGTCCACACAGACTTTATGAATCTAGAACATCTTTATTACACCCTAATAAGTGAGCAAGATGTTGAACAATTAATATTAAAAATAGAGAAATTAGGAATAATGGGTGAAGAAGTACTAAAGTATTGGGATAAAGATAAGGTCATGTGTAAGCTAGATATTATAAACCCTGAATATAAGGTTAGAACAGCATAAATAAATGCCACAAACCAAGACATACATGATTTTAAAATGCATATTACAGAACTTCTAAAATTAGGAGTTATCAGAAGATCTGAAAGTCCCCACAGATCTGTTGCTTTTATTGTTAGAAAACACAGTGAAATAGCTAGAGAAAAAAGTTGAATGGTAATTAATTACAAAAGATTAAATGACAATACCAGAGATGATGCATATGATATTCCAGACAAAACCAGATTAATAAATCAAATACAAGGATGTAACATCTTTAGTAAATTTGATTTAAAATCCAGATTTTGGCAAATTAAAATGCATCCTGAAAGTGTAGAATGGACAGCATTTACATATCCCAAAGGACATTTTGAATGGCTCATCATGCCTTTTGGCCTTAAGAATGCACCATCTATTTTCCAAAGAAAGATGGACGACATTTTTCTAAAGCACAAAAAATTTGCTGTTGTTTATATAGATGATGTCCTAGCTTTTAGTAAAACAAGACAAGAACACAAAGGTCATTTGCAGATTATTATTTCAGAATTTATTAATCATGGTATCATATAGCAAAACAAAGATGCAGCTGTATAAACCACAAATCGAATTTTTAGGAGCCATTATTGGGCAGGAAAAAATTAAACTACAACCCCATATTGCCCAAAAAGCTTTAGACTTTTCAGACAAATTAGAAGAATTAAAACAACTCCAGCAATTTTTAGGGTTGGTCAATTATGCAAGACCTTTTATAAAAAATTTAGGCAAAATTGCAGGACCCTTATATGCAAAAACTTCCCAGAATGGACAAAGATACTTTAACAACGAAGATGTTAAATTATTCCAACAAATTAAGAACTTGATTAAAGAACTTCCAGAATCAGCTTTACCATTGGATTCAGACAATCTAATTATAGAATCAGACGGTTGCAATACAGGCTGGGGCGCAACTTTGATTGCTAAACCAAATAAGTATTCCGATAAAACTTTAGAAAGAATTTGCCGCTATGCTAGTGGTAAATATAAAGAAAAATGTAACATTAGCAGTATTGACGCAGAATTATTAGCCATCTCTTATGCTTTAGATAGTTTTGAACTATTTATTATTTCTAAAAAAGAAATAACTGTTCGAACAGATTGTGAAGCCATAGTTTCTTTTCATTCAAAAATGGCTTTAGAATCAAAATGTAGCTCTAGACAGCATTGGCTTAATTTTTTAGATCGGTGCCTTCACCTTGGCACCCATATCACTTTTGAACACATCAAAGGCAGTACTAATATCTTACCCGTTACTCTTAGCCGCCTGCTCCATCAGCATGCTCTAGTGGACATAGGAGATATAGGTACATCTTTTGACTTACTTAATGTAGTTGAGCATCCACAAACTTATAATGTAACCCAAGAAGACCTAGTATTGACAGAAGTCATTGCCTTCTTAGAACATTGCACAGAAAATGAATTCATTTCTGTAATTACTAAAATGAACAATGTAACAACTCTTCATGAGCTATTAGAATATTGGTGGGTTAAAGAACCACATGCTACAATTATATCCAACAGGTTAAAAGAAATTCGAGAACAACGATATGCTCAAATTATTAAACAAAAGGCAAAAAATCTTGAAAAACTTGGGGCACTATCCACATCAGAAGTGTTTCTCACAATAGATATAAGATAGAATGAAGGAATAGATAATGATATGGTCCATCCTAATATTAGCGACTTTCCAAATCCATTCCTAGAATATACAGATATAAACTTTACTCTTTTCCACTTTTTGCAGTTATGTTCTATCGAAGCTTTTTCTATCAGTATTAACTACATCTATGACAAACATTTTTTATACACCCTTGCTGAACAATTTGATCCTAATGAGGAGGGTTATGAAAACCTAATCAGAAAACAATTAATTAATACACGAATTTCTTATCTCTTGCAAACACCACACGATTATGATATAATGAATACTTTTTATGAAAATATTTAGATGGCAAGGCCACCACCACAACTAGGGATCCGTCCAAATAACATGTTTCCACCATAGAGCAGCCAGCAGACCAGCGAAAGCAGAACCCCCCAGGGAACCCCCCAAGAACGATTGCAATTCGGAAACCAAGATTTTTTTTTTTCAAATGGAAATCCTCCTTTCAGAACATATTCTCATATTTCTACATCAAAAGAACAACAATGCATCTTAGACAATTTATGGAATGCATTTAATAGAAAGGACGAGAAATATTTCTTAGCAGCCATGAATTCTTTATCAGAAGTATTCAGTCAGAACCAGAGAGGATACAAGTTTTATGCAGTTCTCCAAGGTAATTTAGTAGGTGTTTTTCATACTTGGATAGAAGTAGCAGATAGTATTAAGAACTTCAAAAACTCAATTTATAAAGGTTTCTATAATTTGTCAGAAGCACTAGATGTAGCTAGAAGCTACCTAGGACCTAACTACTTTGTTTCTCCTTCCTTAAGATCCATGTAGAAAATTCCCCTGGAATACTCTATCACAAAGGATTTGCAGGGGAAAATCCTATTTTGTGATCATTGCGAGGCAATGTCATGAATGGTAAGAACATTAAATGAAAATAAAAATTGTTTGATTTTAAAAAAACATAAATTACAGGAAAAGATAGCCAGTTTGGAAAAACAACTATTCCAGACCAGATTTCAACCTAAAAATCTACCACAGATTGCTCCCCCGGTCTATAATAAGTGGGATGAGAAGGGTTTGCATTTCCCTCTAAATGCAGATAGAGGTACTACTGAGCCTACAAATTCAACAGCTAGTCAGGTTCAAACGGCAACCAGTAAAGACACATAAAGTCCGTTTATGGCTGAGGTTTTGCCAAAAAACCTTGACAGAGATATCATTGGGTCCACAATACCAATGGCTAGTCCGGAGCAAACGGTTACCGGTAAAGACACACCAAATCCGTTGATGGCTCTGACTTTGCCGAAAAGTCAAAACAATGGCAAAGCCCCTATGGAAAACCAAGATATTACAGATCCAAACAAGTATGACCAAATTCTGTAGGTCCTCCAACAGATTGAAGGCTTCCAGAAGCAACCAGAAAGGATCTAACCAAGTCACAAGAAAAGCAAAAGAAAAGAATCAATCCGAGCTATGATTGCAACACAGGTAGCAGAAGCAGTCAAGACAGCTGTCTCAAAAGAAAAGGAGACAGTGACAGAAAGTGAGAAGGAAATTCCTGAAGATAAACCGTCTCTATCCCAAATAGACAACTTTTCAGACACAGGAGATAGTGGCGACAACAATCCCATGACCCCAATGTCCTTAAATTCAGTGGCTCTACATAATTTGGACACATAGAATATTCCTGCATAGATGCCACCTCCACTCAGAAAGGTGTTTTGGACACCTAGATATTCCTACACAAATGTCACCTCCACTCAGAAAGGCATAGACAGAATCGTCACTTCCACTCAGAAAATCAAGGATAGATTGATCTCTCCACTTAGAAAGGCTCGGTCTCCAAGAAGCCACGTGTAAAGCAATCTCCACTTATCCCTCCACTCAGAAAGGAATGGACTCCAGACTGCAACGTGTAAAGAAATGTCCACTCAAAAAGAACCCACTAGAGGAGTGCAGATTCTCCTTCAAGTGCTCCTATCAGAAAAACCTCTATAAATACCACCCCTCTCCTCTTCTACAAATTATCGAATCCCTTACCCTGCTTCAAAAACTCCTCTTGTACTCCAATGTTCTCCCTCACCACCGCTTTGTAAAATATTACATGTACTGTAAGGAACTAGCTCCTCAAGCTTGAACTCATTGTAAGTTCTTCTTAGCTCGTTAAGGGATTTCCCGAAAAAGAAACCTCTTTACTATGTATCCCCAAATAAATAAAATTTCTGTATTATGCCTACTTTATTTTTTAGCTTTGCACATAACCTCCTCTTATCCTTTTTCATTCTAAGTATATCATAATAGCATAGTTAGGTCTGATAACCAAGAGTGACCCTATAGGCAAAGAAAGCCGACTATAGAAGAAAGGCTGTCAGTATGCCCCAAGGGAAAATTGGTTTAGTTTGGCTGAGAAGTTAAATAGGCCTACTTACCTTGATATATCTTAGATTAAAAAATATATATATATATATATATATATATATATATATATATATATATATATATATATATATAATTTACTGTAGCTATAGTCTAATGGGAACATAGAAATACATAATTTAGAGAGGGAGTACCCGGTAGGGATAATTTTAAAATTCATAAGTTGTAATTTAGAAAGGGAGTACTCGTTGTCACAACCGTCGTTCATCGTATTGCCGTTGTTGCTGCATGCTGCCATCACTCGCTGTTGTTTCCACTGTCTCTTCTGTTTTGCTGTCGTCACTCGTGTGTTCTCGTCGCACATGCAAACACCATGTTAAGGCAAGTACCTTGTACATTTTATTATTCCTTACAAGCATATTGTTTGATCTTCTGCAATTAGTAATTAGATCATCGGATTTGAAATCCGTTATTCTTGTAGTATTCATATTTCGTGATGTTCCCATATCTAGATTAGTTGTTATATATTGAATCGAATCAATTCTTTTGCCTCCATGATTCGATGCCATCAAAAGAACATGGTTTTCAGCTGTTCCCACATTCTTTGCACAAACACAAATTTAAAAATAAATGTTTGCAAGTAAGAATCGTTACAATTTTAATTGGCAAGTGGCTGTCTTGCTGCTGCTGTAACTTGTAGCTAGATTTTGACCTAGCTACTATTGAAATTAATTAGAGCTTTGTATAAGGAAGTCAGAGCCCATTGAATCTAGTCACTGGAACATTCGACAGATCTGAATTTTGAGTTATAGATAATGAGTTATCATGTTTTTCATACTGCTAGGTCGATGCATTCCAGATTGTTACTCATAGCTCATTGACATGTTTCACAAATTAAAATGTCATGTTAATAGGTGAATTAGAACTTGATATTTATCAGCATACTACTTAGAAGTCCCTTTACAGTTTTTATAAGATTTTAAAATAATTTTACAGTCGATTTATGTATATAAAAAGTTAACTCTGAGTTGCTGCCTGCGCAGTAAACCCAATAAGAACTGTATGGTAGACCTGGATACTATATTTTATAATATTTCATGTGAATATTCATTGGAATCGGTGTGAAGTATACTTTTTGGAACCTCTGACGAAACCTGATTCGCTTTCCTGTAGCAACAGGAAAGTGGGTTTTGTACAACAACGTACTGTTGTCCAGAATTGTAACTTCATGTCATTGATTGTAAATATATTTATTTCTTGCATTTAATTAATTGAACTAGCATATCATGCAATGCATCGCCTTGATACTCCTTGATCCTGTCCTGACACTCGCTCTCATTGTCTCATGTTCATGTTTAATTATTGTAAAAGAATAACAAGCCAGGGTAATAAAAGAAAGAATCTAGTAGTGGACAATATAGGAAAATGTACTCGGAAGGAAGCCCGTGTTTCTCGTAATAATGACTTTGTATATGTTTACATGATATGATATGATTACATGATTACATGATTACATGATATGATATGATTACATGATTACATGACATGATATGATTACATGATATGATACGATTCCTGTCAGTGTCACTGGACGACTCGAGTACATGACTCTATAGAATCCACCATTAGAGTATGAATGTTAACTTGTTTGTATACACTCAAACCTGTGGTATGGGACACAAGATTGCATGCATTAGTTAGGATTTATAAAAGATTGCCAGACTTGAGATTAACACTAAACACGTGCATGACTCATGTTTACAAGTTACCCGTTACCTGTTACAAGTTTACATGTCCTTTTTACACGATGATAAGATTCATGTTTACATGTTACATGCTCAGTTTACCAGTTTCATAATTTCCTGTTGATAAGTCAAGTTTACATGATCATCGTTTACATATTGTATTTTTCCTGTTTCATGACTTGTCTCCTATATACATGATTCCATGTTCTTGCTATATTTCTGTCCTTGTTCATTTGCTTGTTACTACTTGCGGTCCGTGGCTTGCTATAACAGACTTCTTCCCCCCCCCCCCCCCCCCCCCCCAACTCTAGATGTGAAGGTTGCAGGTACTGAAGAGGGAATGACCAAAGGACTTGGTAAATAACTCTTCTAGGGAATGAAGTCAAATCTTTGCCTGCATTAATAATCTTATTTCATGTTTCTCCTAGTTACTATTGTTGCTATTTTATATACATTGAATTCAGAGCGTTTTGACCCGAAGTTTATTTTCTAGATGTTGGTTAGTTTGTGAGACATTTCATGGATTATTCATGTTTTTGTGATTATTCTTTCATGCGTGGTTGTGTTTACATTTTATAGTGTTGAGATTATATTTGTACAGCTTATGGATGATGTGAGTTTAGAAACTAAAATCATTCGCTGGGCCTCAGTTACGTGCCTGTGTTTTTGTATAATGGGAAGCGGGGCATGACATTATATCATTCCAATTTTGATGATATATCTCTTCTATGGATTCATATTTCATTTCAATTTTTATGATTAAGAATTAGCCATAATTGATTTGACTGTTCTATCATTCCAATATGAAACATAATATAGTTATTGTGTAGAAACTATAATAATTCTTGTTCTTTATTTTGTTAAAGAAACTTGATTGTGATGCTTGCGCTAAATTTTACTAAGCTAATTATTAATTGTACTAAGTTCTTTTGTGGAACTAGATACTTTGTGAAATACGTTAGAATTCTTAGATATGTGTCTCTTGGTATTCTTGTTTTCAATAAGCTAGCAAAGATGGAGGAGTTGAATATGTCATTATAAATTTGAAAATAATGACTTGCTCAAAATGAAGGAGTAACATAAAGCAGTTTGCAAGAATAGAGTTAGGTTTATTTTTCGCGAGAATAAATTTGTCACTCGCTTGGTAAAACTTCTATTGAGTTTAAAGACTCTTGTGTTCATGAGTTTAAAACTCCTATTTTGTTCTTGAAGTTTATTTGCTTTGGTTGATTTTGAAACTATAACAGATTTCTCCAGTTGGTTTAATCATCTGATGAAATAGGACGAATTGAGACGGTATTTTGTAAATACGTAATTATCTTGAATATATCAACCATTTCTTGATTTTCTGATCACCTAGAAGGGACAAAAGATACATCTTGTTTCATTGTGAACAATTCAGTTCTGATATAGTCTTTGAACTATTTGATTATTTTGGTTTAGTCTCATTTGAACTATTCGAGTTATTATTGATTTAGTCTATGAACTATATTCGTTTGTGATCCAATGATATAACAGGGCATTGTCTAATATATTGAGAATATAGGAGGAGATTGTTGGATATATAGGTATATTCTCAATATAATAGAATATTATTGTGTATAATATTTTATGGGGCAACACGTGCTTTCGCGTATTATCTGTTAAATTGGACCGGGTTTACTGGGCATGAAGCCCAGTACCCTAAACCCAGTTTAGTCTCATATATACTGGTCTTGTGGTAGTGCCTGAGATTATTCCAATTCTGATATTCAGGGTATAATATCTCAAGCAGTAGTGATATAAACCCTAACCCTAATTTCTCACTGTTATTATCTCTCATAATCTCTAACATTTCTTCTAGTTGATATATAATCTTTTAAGTTTTTTTATCTGGACCTGAGGAACTGTATATTTTGAAATCGCGATCAAGCTGTTCACGCAATATTATGCAGCATATTTCTTCAACATGTTCAATATAAGATGTTAACATACGAGTTTCATGCTTTCTGCTCCAGTTTTTTGCTGAGTTGCAAACAAAAAACATATGCTAACCAAAATTACCCAGTCTGTATTTATGTGTCTTATAGGGAACTGTTGAATTCTAACTGCAGAATAAACTCAACAATGACGACGAGATGCAAGAACTATAGAATCACAATAAGAGAACAAAGAACAACCAAAAGCAACACACCAGAACACACAAGATTTTTTCGAGGTTCACCCAAAACAATGGCTACTTCCCCGCGCAAAGCCACTCCTGCGATTTCCACTAGAGATATGAAGATTAGGTTTACAAATCTTTCATGAACTCACCACCAAGGTGTAGGGTTTCTCTCTATATCCCTCTCTCTTAATGACAGCTAGTAGATCTCTATTTTCTTTTCTCTTAACCCTAAAATCGTACACAATACAATATATATAGGATTCTACAACTTTCCATCTGAGCTGCTCATCAATCAGCGTCGTGATGGTTGACCGCAACCTCATGATGGTCGACCGGTCTCTCCTTCGACTGCACGAGTTCCAATAGAGAGCAGGTCGGTCAACTGCACAGTCGACTGGTCATCATTTCAAGATACATGTTGAACCAGAGAGCAGGACGGTCGACTGTGCGGTCGACCAGTCATCTTGCCTGGGTGTAGTCGGGGGGTGCGGTCGACCATGTAGTCGACCGCACCTCTGCAGTAGCCTCTAACTACTTTTGACCTCTTGCTCCCACTTAGACTTTCCTTCTCGTCTATCTTCTTCAACCAATTATCGTGTATTGGATCAACAAACCCCAACAATCTCCCACTTTGAGACATACACGAAGCCTCTAACCTGTTCTTCATTCTTCCATTGGCCTTGTCTAGGCCTGTGCCTCTGTGAGTCTCCTCAATAATTAACCTGGAGACAATCCGATAGCGGTATAGCAAAACTGATGTTTCCTACTATCCACCACCTTAGTGAGCATGTCTGCCGGATTCTTAGTGCCAAGAATCTTAGTTAGCTTCAACCATTTCTTCTCAACCACCATTCTGATAAAATGATACATCATTTGAATGTGCCAAGTCCTAGAGTGATATGCCAAGTTTTTCGCCAAGTAAACTGCACTTCGACTGTCACACCATAGTTCACCTTTAGGTTGCTTCCTGCCTAACTGTTTCATAAGCTCTGAAATTCACAGCATGTTTTTCGTTGCTTCTGTAATTGCCATATACTCTGACTCCGTTGTTGACTATGCTACAACCTTTTGTAACTGCGAAGCCCAACTAACACTTGTTCCACCAACTGTAAATACATACCCTATAGTACTTTTGCAACCATCACGATCGCCCAAAAAATCCACATCCACATAACCATGTATATGCAAAGAATCTCCCTCAAAATAAAGAGAGTGATCTGAAGTACCTGTTAGATATCTAAGAATCCACCTTACTGCATCCCAATACTGTTTACCTTGATTCTTCATGTAACGGCTGATAACTCCCACTGCTTGTGCGATGTCTGGTCTTATAGACACCATCGCATACATCAAAATCCCAACAGCTGAGGCATAAGGAATAGCATTCATTTCCTCCATCTCCGCCTCCGTTTTAGGACACAATTCCATCGATAACTTGAAGTGAGCAGCCAAGGGACAAGTAACTGGCCTCGCGCCATCCATATCGAATCTCTTCAACACCTTCTTTACATAGTCCGCTTGTGATAACCAAAGCTTCTTGCTACTCCTGTCTCTACTAATCTTCATGCCGAGGATTTGCTTTGCTTCACTAAAGTTCTTCATTGAAAACTCTGAAGCTAGCACCTTTTTCACTTCCTTGATCTTCTCCATATATGAACCTGCTAATAGCATGTCGTCCACATACAACGCCAAGGTAACTCTATCATTGTCCTCATATCTACGAACATATACACAATGATTCGTTTCGCATCTATCAAAATATTTTTCTCTCATCAAGCAATCAAACTTCAAGTACCATTGCCGCGGTGCTTGTTTGAGCCCATAAAGACTCTTCTTCAATCGACACACCATGTCTTCCTTTCCTTTAGCTTCAAAATGTGTTTCATGTACAGCTCTTCTTCGACATCACCATGGAGAAATGCTGTCTTCACATCCAACTGCTCTATGTGCAAGTCTTCAACTGCCACAATACTGAGCAGAACCCTAATAGAAGCCATCTTCACAACCGATGCAAAGATCTCATTATAATCAACACCTTCTCTTTGAGAGAATGCTTTCACAACAAGCCACGCCTTGTACCTCTTACTGTCATCTGCCTCATCTTTGACCCTAAAAATCCATTTGTTCATAAGAGCACGCTTCCCTTCAGGTAACTTGGTCAACTCCCAAGTTTGGTTCTGTTCCAAGGAGCTCATCTCGTCCTTGATAGCTAACTCCCATTGAATTCGAGCCTCATCCCTCAAAGCCTCCTCATGAGTCGTTGGCTC
Organism: Hemerocallis citrina; assembly: GCA_017893485.1. Classification (NCBI taxonomy): domain Eukaryota; kingdom Viridiplantae; phylum Streptophyta; class Magnoliopsida; order Asparagales; family Asphodelaceae; genus Hemerocallis; species Hemerocallis citrina. Next base: position 109,590,530 of record CM030362.1, read on the forward strand.
CCCCGAATCCATGTACAGAACATGCTCGTGAACAACACTAGTTGATGGATCAAATATCCTGGTTGGCCTCCTCTCTCATGTCGATCTCCTCAACGGGGGTACCGATTCACCGACCGATTCAGGTTCCCCAAAATGTTCTAGTTGTACCTGTTCGTCTTGGATAACTGCTCATTCCCAATAGGCTCATCATGAGCCTCTTATACTACCTGTGGTACCTGTACCTACTACTGCATTGTAGGCCCCCCACCACTAAGGCCGCCTTCAGAATCTGAATCTGAGTCTGAACCCCAATCTTATTCTGAACTGGTTGTACTATCTTGACCTGTGTGCCTGTGTCATGCCCCGCTTCCCAGAAACACGAAATACGCACGTGACAAAGCCCAGCGAATGATTTTTATCATTCATGAGCTGTAGGATCGACTCAGCATCATAACAAGTATATAACAAAATGCACACAGCCACGCATGCATGAATAATTTATTAATCAACAGAAAACAATTTGAAATAAAATAATAATATTCCAAATAGTTTTCAAATCTGAATCAAAAGATAAAACTCGAGAACATAAGCCTGTTACAAGTTTCAAGTTGCAAAGAAATAAAATAACTCAAAGAAAACAAATAATTTAAGCAAGTCCTTTCTCCAAGCGAAGGCTAGAATGTCTGCTCGCCAATTCCAGCAGGCAAGTCGTCTCCAAAGTCTGTATATATAAATATAAAAAGGAAAAAAATAGGGAAAACAAGATAAACGCCCTTAGTGCAAGTTAGGGCCGCAAATAGTAAAACAAGCACAAGAAATATGGAACAAGATTTGGAATCAAGAATGTAATAGGGATGCAAAAAGTAATGCAAATTCTAGAAACTAACTAGCAAGAAAGACAACTCAAGTGACAAGGTTGGGTAACAAGTACTAGTAGTAAAACAAGTGGCTAGTGAACATGTAATGGTATCAAGCATCAAGTAATAAATATTACGTACAAGTGTCGAGTAACAAGTAACAAGTCTAATGTATCAAGTTGTCAAGTACAAGTATCAAGTAGCAAGTGTCAAGTATTATGCTCAAGTATCAAGTCTCATGTATCATGTCATCAAGTATCAAATAAGCATGTGTCATGTTCAATTATCATGTGTCAAGTCTTGTAGTTATTACTATCTAGGTAGCACTTCATGTGCCATCCTTTTATCACATGGTTGCTATAGTCAATGCAATTTCGTTTAGGCCTAGTGGTGGATTTTATAGGGCAGTGTACTCAGGTCATGTAGGAAATATGAGCATGTGATCAAACCATGGGATCTAGAGGTGGCCCCCGCAGGCTCTAGAGGTGGCCCCCGTCAACCCTTAACGTAGCACTTAGTTCCATCTGATCGCAAATACATATCATGTAATCATATAATGGGCTCTAGAGGTGGTCCCCGCAGGCTCTTGAGGTGGCCCCCGTCACCCATGACGTGGCACTTAGTTCTACGTGGCACTTAGTTCCATTTAACGTAAAATCATGAAAAATACAGGCCCCCTTCCGAGTACACTTACCTATATCACTACAACAAAATGATTTTACCCTGGCAATTTTTCCCTGGCGTTTGGGTAAAAATGCCGGGGTAGAACCTAGGTAAGAAAATGAAGAAAAATTCACCCCTCTACACCGGCGTTTCTTAAAAATGCCGATGTAGATGTGTGTTTTTTTATCCCCCAAACCCCCCTCGATCTGTCTCTCTCTCTAACTCACTTTATGCTTCTTTTTAATTCCCCTTTCTTCCGCGCGCTAAAAAACCCAAACCCCACCAGGCCCTCGTCGACCCCCAACCATCGTCATTACCTGCCCTCCGTCACCGTACCCCCCGTCCCCCCTTCCCCACGTTGCCATTCCCCTCTCTATCTCACAAACCCTAGCCCCAATCACAAACCCTAGCCCAAATTGTGTCCTACCCCCACGTCTTTCTCACAAACCCTAGCCCCGACCACCCCCCCTACGTCGTCCTTTCAGTCACTCTCGCCATTCCCGTGCCGTCTCTCCGATGAACATCATCTTCCTCCATCTTGCAAACCCCCTAGTATGAATTTGAGAATTTGGGAATTTGTTAATTTGTGAAGTACAGAATTTGTTTGTTTGTGAAGTTATGAATTTTAGAATTTGGGAGGTAGAGAATTTGAGAATTTGAGAATTTGAGAATGGGTTAATTTGAGAATTCTAGGTATCTATAATGAGGATGGATAAGAAGAATAGATTGATGGTTGGGACAAATTGGATGCCATTTTTGTTCGATTGGGTGTTAGGGATGTATGCTGAAGTGCAAAAAACTATGGGGTTGACATCTTAAATCTTCGGATAATACTGAACTGTTGCTAATATGTGAAGGATTCTTATTTAGGAGTTGCTTAAAAGGAAAGCAATTGTTGGCTTCTTATGTCCCTCCGGTGCTTCTTCGTCTGAAAGGAGTGTGTAGTGAAAACTTGTGTGATGCTATTAAGCAAAGGTCACATATGTTAGGTTGATTATTCAGTTATGATATCTATATGGTATCTTTATAGTTTCTTCACTCATGTATGTATATGCAAATGCATGTGGGTGTAGGATGCTATTATGCATAGGTCACCCATCCAGTGAACAAAACTATATTCAGTTTCAATGTTGTTGGGTCCTTTGACATTACAATGAAAGTTCATTAGAGTTATCTAAATTATGGGAAATATTTTAGAGATGTAAATGGATTCTTACTCTAGTTCAAATGCACACATTCAAATGGAGTCTTAGAATTCTTAAGTTTGTAGGCCGGTTGGCATATCTATTCATGTTTGTATCTACAATTCTTCTTTCTTCTTTCATATTATTTATGAAGTAGTGATGATTTTTAATTTGCTTTTGGGGACCTCCAGCATATATAGATATAATAAAATCAGCATATATAGATTTGATCACGAAATAATGTAGTGGGATCTGGGCATATAAAATCAGCATACTTTTCCTTTTTCATTTTTTTCATTCTTCAGTTTGAGTTTGCTTTCTTATCTGCAATCGAATGAAGTTTGCAGTTTGACAACTTTTTAAGATAATTAACCAATGCTAGTTATATTGTGTTTTGATGAAGTATATATGATCAAATAGTTAATGAAATGAACTCTCAAATTCTCTCACTGCATAGTGTGTGCTTGTTTGAAGTTTGGTTGAATGCCAACATGCAAGGGGTTTATAGCCTTCAGAATAAACTGGAATTATTATGCATTTAGAGATGGGTTAGTTGCTTTTTTGTCTGGATTTGGAGATGAGAGGGTTCGCGTATCTGAAGTTGCACACCATGATTTTTTTAGGAGCGACTAGTGATGGAAATTTTTTATCTAAACTTTATATATACAATTATATCATGATGTTTACATGAGTATCAGTTTCTAACGTAATGTTCATGCTTGTTACTTGGGTTTGAAAATGAGATTGTTCTTTGCCGTATGGTTTTAAGTGATGATGAGATGGATTATGTAACTGAAGTTGCATACTATGATTTACAGAGGAGTGACTAATGATGAAATAATCCTATTTGAACTTATGTAGTGGTTTCAATTGACAGTTTTCTCATGAGTATATAAAAGTATAAGTTTTATTTCAGTTAGTAGTAATTTTGCCTGAATTTGACAGTGAAAGTATTCTTTTTCAGTCTTTGTAATTCAATAATTTGAACTCCATATTTTGGTTGATTGTAAGAGTGCTGCATGTTTTTTTTTAATTTTTTTTTTAAATTATATACCTACACCGGCGTTTGTAAAAACACCGGTGTAGAATGATTATAGGGGAAGAAGAGGGCAGTCTTGAATACGCCTTACACCGGCATTTTTGCGACCGCCAGTGTAACTTACGGAATTACCGGCGTTCATAAAAACGCCAGTGTAGACCCCCCTTTTCTGTGATTTTAAAAACGCCGGTGAATTATTTAAAACGCCGGTGAATATTAAAAAAAATGCCAGAAAATCCCTTGTGTGTTGTAGTGTATTGTCCATTACTATAGTCTTTCCCTTAAACTCCGGCTTGTTATTTATTATTATAATCAAGCAAGCATGAAAGTGTGCGAAACAAGTCAAGTAAAGATAATCAAGAACATAGAACAATTCTAGGTTAAGTAGAATACATGTTCGAGGGTCAAAACAAATCAAAGTATAAAGAACAACAGGAATCTCAAATCTGAACAACATGACGTTGCTGCACCAAAACTGTGATTCTCGTTGCTACAAGGTAGCAAATATGGATCCGTCAGAAGGTCTAGAAACTAGACTCTTGCCCGGTTCCAACGCATATAACTAAGATACATAAAAGTTGTGGTAACATGTGTCAAAACAGCAAACTATACAGCATTTGTGTTCAACCATAATTTGTAAAACCGAGTTTGTAAATATGAAACAGTGTTGAAACATCATTAATTAATTCTAAGAAAATTAGGAAATGTTCTATAGAGTGTCCAGTCACAGCATGGGAAATTTCAATTCATTTACTTACTGGTAGCATATTTAAAATAATTGTAAACTAAAGAGGTGCAACAGTTTTTGTGAATCTGCGACTACCGTTATAGCAGCAGTAAAACTGCGATATCTCCTAGACCGTAACTCGGAATTCGAAAATTCTGGATGTTATTGACAACTACACACATAGGTCCACATTTCAAATTCAGGACTCAAGTTCATACTTTGGTTTTGTCGGAGTCTAAATAGCAAGTAAAGACAAGAACAGCAGCAAGTGTGAATTTCTGTTATATACAAGTTGCATGATAAGTGACTATTATGAGTCTAAATTTGTGTGTGATACAAATACAGATGCATTGGGGATCAAATCAGCAAGTCACATGTATTTCTCAACTCAAAAGAATATAAGATCAACACAATATATCATACAACACCCGTCTAGAAGTCGAGGGGGTCATGTTCAAGTAATAAGCAGATTAAAAGGGTCCAACTAGTTTTGTAAATATATCAATGAAGGGTTGTGACTCTTAAGATTATGGAATCGATGAGAAATAATTTAAGATCAACAAACGATGAGACAAAGAGGAGTCACAACTACGATCTATTTGCAGTATTTTCAATTAAACGCTTGTACCAGAACAATAATTTGTACAAGAAGAATACTTGCCTTGATTGGATAAGGGTGTAGATCGACGATCGAGATCGGATCAGCACGGATCTTGATGAGATGATCAAGATCAAGACAATCAATGGCTGAGAAGCGATCTGATGGTGATGGTGATGATCAGATCTGGATCTGATCTGGAAGAGATCGGGCGGCTGAGATTTGAACAACCAACTCTCCCCCTTCCTTCTCTTCCTTATTCTCAGCGACAGAGAGAGAGAGAGACTTTGGCGTGAGGCCTACGACGAGGCTGTGGGCGGCACTGCGATGGCGACTGTGGCTGTGTTCGACGACGGCGGGGAGCGACGGCGATAAAGTGGTGCGACGCTCTGTTCTTGGAAGAAAAACAAAGGAGCGAAGCAAGGTGGGAGCTTGGGGGGGTTTGGCTTGGGAGATGATGATGACGAGGATGCTCGAGTTTGCAGGGGACGAGGGGTAATGGGTTCGCAATGAGTAAAGGTTCGGCAAAGGCGAGGTGATGGGTTCGGGGGTAAAGTGAGGCAAGGAAGACGATGGGTTTGGATGAGGCGACGAGAATGAGGAGACGGTGAGGTCGAAGACTAGGGACGAAGGAGAAGGTTAAGGTGATGAACAAGGACGAAGTCTGGAGGTCGAAGAGTCGGGATAAGGAAGACGATAGAGAAGATGAACATCGGTGAAAATAGGAGTGGCGGCTGATTAGTTGGGTTTGCATAGTAATTAGGTTTTGGGTTAGGGTAATCTTGGTTAGGGTTAATATAGTATAGGGTTTTGGGTAGCAGGTTTAAGTGGGATCCAACAGGAGATTGACTCAAAATTCATAATAATTAGGGAAAATGAAATAGAAGAGATGAAATAATCAACTCTTCATGGAGAACAACAAATCAGAGCTGATACGAATGATGCAATTGAAACAATTACTGCCACAAAATTGAGTTGAAACAAATGAAATGATTGTATTAGAACTGGAACAAAAATACAGATCTCAAATTGATGGACAGATTACAAGGAATGTAAATACAGTAGAAAAATACAAATACAGGAAATAGGAGTTACAGACTGTCCTTGTATAGAACCACTTCATTGAATAATACATTCCTGCTGTGAATGACTTTATTATCCACAAAATCCTAAAGCCTGTAACTATACTATCGCCATTGTAGCCAATGAAGACACACCTCCTGGACTTAGAGTCCAACTTCTTTCTTTCTTCTCTGTCAATTAGTGCATATGCCATACAACAATAAACTTTCAAATGCGAATAATTAACAGTTTTACCTGACCATAGTTCTTCTGGAATGGCCCCATCAAGGGCACTAGACGGACAACGATTAATCAAATACACTGCCGTATCAACTGTAGTGGCCCAAAGATGGACCGGAAGACCCGCATGAAGTCTCATTCATCTTGCCCTTTCGAGTATCGTGCGGTTCATTCTTTCTGCTACACCATTCTCCTGTGGAGTCTTAGAAACTGTCTTGATTCCTCTGATACCTTTCTTTGCCAGATAGTTAACAAACTTTTTGCTTGTGTACTCACCTCCGTTGTCTGACTTTATTTCTTTCACCGTGCAACCCATCTCATTCTCAACCCTGGCATTCCAATCTCCGAATGCCTCAAAAACTTCTGATTTCTCGCGAATTCCATAAACCCAAACCTTTCTTGTAGCATCATCGATGAAAGTGACGAAGTATCTCTTACCACCATAAGAGAATTCCTGAGCTGGACCCCACACATTTGTATGTACCAACTCTAGATTTCCAAGCTTCTTCTCACGCCCACCCAACTGAAAGCTAACTGTCTTCTGTTTGTCCATCACACAATTCTCACAAAAATCCATCTCACCCTTCTTCAGCCCCGGCAAAAGATCCCTAGAACAAAGGTGTTTGACACCCTTTTCATCATGGTGCCTCAACCTCACATGCCATAGAATTGAAGAGGAACAACCTGCTGATACTGTAGCAATGATATCACCTGAATCACCTCCCCTGAGTAAGTACAACGTATCACCATGCTTTCTTTTTTCCACCAACCTGGCACTTGTAATCACCTTCCATTCTTCATGCCCAAAAGTTGTTCTAAACCCTTCTTTGTCTAGTTTGCTAGTTGAGATAAAGATGTTCTTCAAGCTCGGAATATGTCTTGTGTCATACAAGACCAATTGCCTATCATTGCGAGCCTTCACTCTCACAGTGCCTCTACCTACAGCTGGACATATCTGCCCATTACCAACTGAAACTGAACCAAAATCACCTGCCCTGTAATCCTAAAAAATATCCCTCATGAGGGTACAATGATAAGAAGCACCTGAGTCTATACACCAATCATCTTGCAAAATATTAAATCTAGAAGTTAAACATAATCCATTTAGACAGGGTTCAATACTCACCATATTGGCTACCTGTGACCATATTTGTGCTTTCTTATACTCCTCGCATTAGTCTCTCCTGTATTCTGGCTTCTTGCAGTACCAACACTCACCTTTGCGATGTCTAGTTCTTGACTTAGACCTGTGATTCCTGCTCTGCGAGCTCCCTCTGTTGTTACAACCATCAACTGACAGCGCGGTATTGCTAGGATATGACACTGAAGTCTCTCCATATCTTTTCCTCCTTGCATCCTCATTCATAATGCTGCTTATAACATCCTTTAGGGTTATCGTATCAGTCATAGTGCTTGTAATAGTCTGCTCTACTATGCCGTAACTATCGGAAAGATTGGATAGCAACAACAATGATTGTGCTATCTTCTCAAACTTTAAACTTGACGGATTCCATCTGATTGTAAACCAAACGGAAATTGTTGATGTACTCAGCAATCGAACCCCTTTCTGACAACTTCAAGTTAACCAACTTCTTTAGGTGTAAAATCCGATTCGCTGCATTCGGCTTCACAAACATGTCTGTCAATATCTTCATTGCCTCCTTTGCAGTTCTTGCCTTCTCAATATGAAATAGTGCCTTCCTGCTCAACGATAACTAATTCTGCCTAAGCGCTTTCTGATTCAATCTATTCCAGGCCGCCAACACAACCGGATCGGTCTCCGCCCCTTCTGGCTTCACACCAAACAACGAATCATCTAGATTCTTCTGTCGGAGATATGCAATCATTTGGATCTTCCACATTGTGAAATTCATTCCATCGAACTCCTTGACTCTACTCTTGTCCCTCATCACAATCAATAATACCAACCTGTACCTCTGATACCACTTTGTTGAATTCTAACTGCGGAATAAATTCAACAACGACGACGAGATGCAAGAACTATAGAATCAAAACAAGAGAACAAAGAACAACCAAAAGCAACACACAAGAACACACAAGATTTTTTCGAGGTTCACCCAAAACAATGGCTACTTCCTCGTGCAAAGGCACTCCTACGATTTCCACTAGAAATATAAAGATTAGGTTTACAAATCTCTGAAGAACTCACCACCAAGGTGTAGGGTTCTCTCTATCTCTCTCTCTCTTAATGACGGCTGGTAAATCTCTATTTTCATTTCTCTTAACCCTAAAATCATACACAATACAATATATATAGGATTTCACAACTTTCCATCTCAGTCGCTCATCAATCAGCGTCGGGACGGTCGACTGGTCTTCTCCTTCGCCTGTACGAGTTCCAACAGAGAGCAGATCAGTCGACTGCGTGGTCGACCGGTCGTCATTTCAAGATACTGGTTGAATCAGAGAGCGGGACGGTCGACTGCGCGGTCGACCGGTTGTCTTGCCTGGATGCGGTCGGGGGGTGCGATCGGGGGGTGCGGTTGACCACGCGGTCGACCGCAACTCTGCTGTTGCCTCCAACTATTCTTGACCTCTTTGCTCCCACTTAGACTCTCCTTCTTGTCTATCTTCTTCAATCCATTATCGTGAATTGGATCCAAAAACCGCAACAGGAACATGGCTGCAGTATGTTATCTATATTATACATCTGAATATTTATTAAGGTACATATGTGCAAAATTTGCCTAACTTCATGGATATTTGAATCTTTCATGCATTGCTTATATACATTATATGCCGAATACAATTGAACTTTTTCATCATACTTCAATACACTTTCATTTCTTCCAAATTTAGCGGAAGTAATTTTTCTTACAAATACATATCCCATAACAGACATACCAATTATCATATCCGGTCCATAAAGTTTCATTTATTTGTCATACTTTTATCATACTTCCTATATTATTTATCGTTTGCTGATCAAGGTGCCACTACGAGATTGACAAATTAATCTGACTAAACAAATTAATCTGGTTTTGATGGATTCCAATCGATTAATGGCCTTCAACAGGTAGTCGATGATGGAGATAACACGTATCTTATCGATCGCTACTTCTGAATAGCCACTATGTGCTTATCATTTAGGAGACCGGATTTACCCAGTAGACTTACCCATACGGTAAATTTATTTGATTTGATTTCCTGCATCAGTTCTTCTTTACTTACCTATGAAGATATGAGGAGTCTTGTAACCTAGCATTGCCACTAACCCTATTTACATATTCTTAGGTATGCCGGTTTCTCGACATGTTTCCGAAAGGAGGTTGGATCACATGGTCGTGATACACTATGAAATTTCCTGAGTCCATCAACTTGAGAAAGTAGAGCAATTCTGCATCATTAGCCCTAATCAGGGCCGGCCCTGAGTTCTCGGGGGCCCAAGACGAAATGTCCTACTAATTATTTTGAGGGCCCCTTGATTACAATATAATTTTTTTTGAGCGCAAAATGCATGCCTATATTTATAAGGTAAATATGAATTTGGGGTCCCTAAAATTGTAAAAAATTAAGGAGCGTGAGGCAGCCGCCTCACCTGCCTCAAGGTGGGGGCCAGGGCGGGCAGGCTTTGGCCCTAATTGTAACGAATGTTGGGAGGTGCACGAGGAAATACTGAAGAATTTTGAGGATTTCTATAAGGAGGTATAAGTTTGTCAATCTATAGTTTAAATGTTTTCTGTTTAAAGGCTAATTTTTCCTGTCTTGTTTTTACGATTGAAAGTGACGTACCTTACCCGGCTTCTTGCATTTCATAGTGAGGGACTTAGTGTTGAAAACAGATTTGGGAGAAAATAATATTTTTCTTATTCATATCTTTCTCTACTGTATATATCTATATATAAGAATCACATTCTTGGAGAATAAGAAAGGAGAATGAGAGAAAATTGAGGAGATGAGAGATTTGGAGAATCTGTTTCCTATTAATTAGAAAACAGAATATACACATTAGCAATTACTATATTTCAATACTTTCCCTCAAGTTGGCGCATAGATATTGAACATGCCCAACTTGTCAACAAATTTCAAGAAGAGCCGATTAGAAATTGCCTTGGTCAGGATATCTGCAAGCTGATCTTCTAACTTCACTTTAGATATCTCAATGATTTTCTCATCCAATTTCTCCTTGATGAAGAATTTATCCACCTCTACATGTTTCGTCCTATCATGTTGAACTGGATTGGCGGCAATATCATGCTGCTTGACTGTCACAATACACCTTCATAGGTTCATTCGGACCACAGCCTAAGTATTGCAATAAGTGTTTCAGCCATAAAGCTTCTGTTATACTTAGAGCTACTTCACGATACTCAGCTTCTGCGCTAGAGCATGCAACAACATTTTGCTTCTTGCTTCTCCATGTAACTAGATTTCCACCAACAAATGTGAAGTATCTAGAAGTTGAGTGCCTGTCAATTATAGATCCTAGCCCAATCAGCATCAGTATATGCCTTAACCTTCAAGTCACCATGTTTCGCAAATAGGACCCCTTTTCCTAGAGCAGACTTAATATATCTCAGAATTCTCATCACTGTATCCATGTGATGTTCCAGAGGTGCATGCATAAACTGACTTTCCACACTTAAAGCATATGATAAATCTGGCCGTGTATGTCCAAGATACATCAGTCGTCCAACCAATCTCTGATATCTTTCCTTATCACAAGGCACATGATCAGATTCGTTGCAAAGTTTCAGTCCTTCTTCTAACGGTGTACCAATCAGCTGATAAGCAGACATTCCAGTTTCCTTCAATAAATCGAGAGCATACTTTCTTTGAGACAGAAATATACCACTTCTCGAGCGAGAAACTTCAATACCAAGAAAATATCTCAAAGAGCCAAGATCCTTCATTTCGAACTTCTGTGACAAGTAGCTATTCAATGTCATTCTCTCCTTAGGATCATTCCCAGTTACTATCATGTCATCCACATATATAATGAGAGCAATAATCTTACCTTCTTTCCTTTTCAGGAATAGGGTATGATCTGAATTACTCTGACAATATTCGAATGTCCTCATTGATTTTGTAAACCTCCCAAACCAAGCTCTTGGCGACTGTTTGAGACCATATAACGCCTTCCTCAACCGAACCACTTCATTACTGTGTTGGACTGGTTTATTTGATCCTGGCGGTAGATCCATATAAACCTCTTCGGTCAATTCACCATGCAGAAATGCATTCTTCACACTAAATTGCTCCAACGACCAGTCAAGATTTGCAGCAAGTGATAGTAGAACTCAAGCAGTGTTGAACTTTGCCACAGGTGCAAATGTTTCGTCATAATCAATTCCATAAGTTTGAGTGTACCCTTTGGCAACTAGCCTTGCCTTGTACTGCTCTATCGAACCATCAGACTTATACTTCACTGTATAAATCCATATGCATCATACCGGCTTCATTCCTGCTGGAAATTTGACTATCTCCCAAGTCTCATTCTTCTTCAGGACTTCATCTCTTCATCCATAGCTACTTTCCACCTTGGGTCGGTTAAGGCTTCCTGCACACTGTTAGGAATAAATACAACAGATAATTGATTCACAAATGACTTATTTGATTCAGACAATCGGTGAGTGGACACATAATGACTCATGGGATACTTGATATTACTAGTGAGATCAGGTTCATAAGTAGGTTTTGGGATACCTCTAGTTGTACGATTAGGGAGTTCTCTTCTTGGAGCTTCGAACAAGGATGACGATTGGTTTTGGAGTTCTGACGGTGCTGGGATAGTTCTGACAGTACTGGTCGTAGAGATGATTCTGACATTGTTGGTGGTGGAGATGTTTCTGACGGTATTGGTGGTGGAGATTGCTCATCTTCGTGGAGGTTCGGCATTGATTGCAATTCTTTGTGGAGATCTCTTTCCTCAACCAAATCTTCATTCAAGTGATCCAGATTTTTACCCCTTATATCCGATTGTTCAGTCTGAATGGTAACCACTTCATCATAGGCAAGAGTTTGAATTTCATTTCGGTACTCCCCCTGAAGTTCAACCTCAGAGGGAAAATATATCTCATCTTCATGGAACTCAACATCCATAGTCACAAACATCCTTTGAGTAGGTGGGTGATAGCACCGATACCCTTTCTTATCTTTTGCATATCCCATGAAAACACAATGGACAGCTCGAGAAGTTAACTTATTTCGTTCATGTTGATGAAGATGAACAAATGCAACACACCCAAACATACGAGGCGGCAAGTTAACGATTTTTGGTGCATTCACAGCTTCGGTTAATGCTTGAAATGGTGTGAGGAAGTTTAGGGTACTAGAAGGAACTTGGTTGATTAAGTATGCAGCAGAAGCAAGGGCTTCCCCCCAATAAATGAGCAGTATATTTACATGGATAAGAGAAGCACGGGCCACCTTGAGCAAGTGTCTGTTTTTTCTTTCTGCAACTCCATTCTGTTGAGGTGTGTATGAGCATGTAGTCTGGTGAACAATCTCATGTTCTACAAAATATTTTTGCATATTCAAACTCAGGTAATCTCTGCCATTATCACTCCTAAGATGTGCTTTATACTGATTCATAACATGCTTGTGAAATTTCTGAAACAAGCCACTAACTTCACTTTTCGACATCATTAAACAAATTTAGGTCATACGAGTACAATCATCAATAAATGTCAAAAACTATTTGGCTCCTCCAAATGTAGTATTTTTAGATGGACCCCAAACATCATAATGAATAATCATAAACGGAAGTGTGCTTCTACTTGGATTTGGAGAAAAAGAGATACGATGACCTTTTGCGAGTTCACACACATCACATCGAAAGACGGAAATATTCATCTTCAAAAATAAACTTGGAAATAATTTCTTCAAATAACCAAAAGTATGCCCTAGACGTCGATGCCATAGCCAAATATCTGATTTCTTCTTCTCACATTCGAATCCTTCCACACTTAGAGCTTGAGTCAACTTGTTTGAACTTTCAGATTCTAAATCTAGGTAATAGAGCTTCCTATGTCTAATCCCATAACCAATCGTCTTGCAAATCCGAATATCCTTAAACACACAATGTGAAGGCTAAAAACTACAATACAATGTAAGGCAGTAGTTATTTGGGCAATAGATAACAGATTAAAATTCAAGGATGACACAACTAGGGCAGTATCTATGGTTAGGTTGTTTGTGAGAGGTATGGAACCCTGGCCAGTAACAGTGGCAGGATCACCATTGGCAGTGGACACTGTTGATTTGGTGGATGGTTGAAAATTTTGGTCTTGTCTAGAATCAAAAGTCATATGGTCGGTAGTACCCGAATCAATTATCCATGCATTATTCATAACAGAGGCAGAAATATTAAAAACCTTACCATCATTACCTGCAGCATACGGTAGTTTTGGTCCCATGGTGAAGAGCAGCAAATAGCAACCCAGCAAACAGTATAGCAACAGCAATAGCGGGTCGGCGCAAGAACAACAAACATCAACAAGACCCAAGCAAATATCAGATCTGGGTGCTAGGGAATGTCGACAGCGACTATGGTAAGCATCGGTGACGTTAGCGACGGGATTAACGATGCACACACGGGTTTTGGCAGAATCGGGGTGAGTTTTCGACGGTGACGGCTGCAGCTAGGGTGAGGCTGGCGATGGAGGGCTACGGGGTCGAGATCGACAGAGGAAAAGGAAGAGGGAGAGCTTGGTAGACTGCGACATCCAAGGTTATCGCAATGGTGCTCGGGAGGAAGGCAGGTGGCGGCGAAGATGGGTTGAGGCTTCAGTCACGGCGACGATATTGGAATCAGTCGAAGGCTTCGGATTTGGGTTGACGGAGGAAGTGAAGAACGACGACGACGACGAGATTAAATTTGGAGCTAGATCAAGGATCTAGAAGGAGGGTCTGAGGGGTGTGGGGTTGAAGACGAGGGCTTCGACGATGATCAAGGGTCGTCGACTTCGATGATCAGGTTTCGGGGTTCGACGAAAATTTCGGATCTGTGATGGCGACGGGATCGGGGTCCAGTCGATGAAGACGATGGATGAAGTTGGGGTTTCGGGGTTCGGGCTCAGATCTAGATCTGAAGTCAGAGAAGAGATTGGTGATGGGTGAGGCTGAACAGTGCCTCTTCTTCACTAGCTTAGAATATTTTAGGCTCTGATACCATTTTGAAAACAGATTTGGGAGAAAAATAATATATTTCTTATTCATATCTTTCTCTACTGTATACATCTATATATAAGAATTACATTCTTGGAGAAGAAGAAAGGAGATTGAGAGAAGATTGAGGAGATGAGAGATTTGGGGAATCTGTTTCCTATAGATTTGGAAACACAACATACACATTAGCAATTACTATATTTCAATACTTAGGATGTGATAATGAATATATTATAATCTTCTTAACATATTAGTCATCATGATATATCTTATTAGTCTTTGTCAATTTTTTCATGAAATATGTTAGAAGCTAGTTATTTTCTCATGAATCTTGTTTTGCTTGTCTTGGAGTGCACTTTGCTACCTGTAGCCAAACTATCATCTTCCCTCTACTCTGAGACCCATACCGGTCTATAAGAATTTGGAGGATGTCAAATTAATCATTTAAATTTTTTTTAGTAATTCGATGTGCTGAGGAAATTGTGCATTACCTATTTGGCCTTCTTGCCAAATCATTGGCAGTTTAAAACTTTTGGATCCAGTAAATAAATGCTTCCTCATTGTAATTTGATTGAAATGTTTGACTTGTTTGAAATCTAGAATGTGGAGAATTTATCTACTTCATCTCTAAGACATTTATCTGAGAATCATGCATGATTTTAATCAATCAATATGATGTGTATTTATTGTCCTTTCTCTTAAACATGTTTCATTGCCTATTTCAGTAACCATCTCTTCAAGAAGAGGTGAATGGAGAAATAACTCACAATTGAGAAGTGCCGACGAGAATGGTTGGAGAAGGAGAAGATCAAGTACTAAGAGCACATGGTGACTATGATAACTAGGGTGATAACTCAACTTCGTTATGTTGGTGTTTGCATGTATGTATGGATAGTGTTGTATTTGGATGTTAATTGTATGTGTATGAATATTAAATATTATTTTTCTTTAAATTATTTCTATATATTTGAATATTCTTTTGAATTTAGTATTTCTTACTAAATGTTTGTGTTGTTGTTCATAATTATAAATGTGTAGGGGGTTTAAAATTTAAAAAAAATAAAAAAGATAAAAGAAAAAAAAACTACCCGTCATATTTGCCCAAAAAACACCGGTATGTAGTATTTAATATTAAGAAATAATATTAAATAACTAAAAAATTAAAAAAATTGAAAATATGTCTGCCCGACATTTTTACAAATGCTGGGTAGACCTATGCCTATACCGGTGTTTTTAGAAAACACCGGGGTAGACCCCGAGACAACCGCTATGCGAGCTACCTCGATGATTCAACCGGCATTTTGAAAAACGATGGTAGGACCTACCCCAGTGTTTAAAAAAAGTTGGGATAGGCAAAAAAAACGTCGGGGTAGCCTGTTTGTGTTGTAGTTCATATACAATCTGAAAAAAGGGTGACAGGATTGAGGGTGCTTACTAGACTAGGAGTAAGCTTAGGAGGGAGGACAAGAAGGCGACTAATAAGGATGATGAGATTACAAGGAGATAGGGGAGGTGGTAGAAACTAGATTCGAAGAGGAATATGAGATGGAGGATGAGATGGACGGTGATAAGGAGTGGTTGGGAAGATGAGTGATGCTCTTGTGGAAGAGGAGAAGGTTGAAGAGTGTCAAACGTCGAACGAATTCACCTCCGTGATTCTGTCATTGACATACATCAGTGAAAAATTATTTGAATTCATTTTTCTTGATTCTTTTTTGTTAGGAATTCCATACTAAGTTTATGTGACACATTCACTACAAAACTGAACAAACCAAACACAGCAAAACACACAATTTTTTTCCCGTTGAGGAGAACCCTAATCCGGGGAAAACATAACCAAGATGATATTCAACTAGAGAAGATACAAGAGTTACAACCACTCTCACTAAGATTATACCTATCACTTAAGCCTCACCAGAAGAAACTTATTATTTACTAATAAGGTTAACAGAGAGATTGGAAAATATGATTGGATTATTGGGATTGAATACAACTGAGTACAATGACTCCTATATATAGGAGATAACCAAAATACTAAACTGGTACATATCTGATATGGGACTAAATACAATATCTAACATCCCCTCTCAAACTCACGATGGGACGAACAGTGTGAGTTTTTCCCACCAAGTAACGAAATCTCGACTTGGTGAAGAAGTCTGTTGTCTCTGTGAAGAAGTAATAGAGTGAAGTGAAATGGTTCCTGCTTCAAAGTGCTCACGAACATAGTGGCAATCTATCTCTATGTACTTTGTTCGCTCATGAAAGACTGGGTTGCTTGCAACGCACTCCGGTTATCACAATAAAGAGGAGTAGCACCTGTGAGAGTTGCACCCATATCTGATAACAACGAACGAACATGAAAAATTTCTCTATTAGTGGTTTCCATTACTCTGTACTCAGCTTCGGTTGAGGAACATGCTACAACTGCCTATTTCTTGCTTCGGCACGAGATCAATGAATCACCAAGAAATAGACAGAAACCTGTGGTAAACCGTCTTGTGGTAGGATTACCCGCCTAGTCTAAATCAGAATACGCGTGAAGCTCTAAGGTGGATGTGGAAGGTATGAATAATGAGCGATTGATAGTGCGCCCTGAGGATCCGAAGAAGAGCACCGTAGTGAGCTGATATAGGAGCGGAAATAAACTGACTAACAATATTAACTGTATGAGCAATATTGGGTATGGTCATGCATAAGTAGACAAGCTGTCCAACAATCTATTTGTATCTAGTGGGGTCAAGAAGGAGCTTACCATTTGTGGGACGAAGTTTCACATGAAGCTCTAAGGGAGTGTCTGCCGATCGACTGTCAGAGAAACAAGAAGCAGAGATAATATCTGATGTGTATTTCTGTTGAGAAATAAGAATCCCATGAGACCCGTGGGAAATCTCTAGGCCCAGAAAGTAGCATAATTTGCCAAGATCTTTCATATGAAACTCCTGGTGAAGGTACTTTTGTGTGGAGGCAATGCCTGTAGAATTGTCCCCAGTGATAATCATATCATCAACATATATTAATAGAATGACCATCCCCTATGGTGATGAACGCATAAACATAGAATGGCCCTGTGAACTCTGACTGAAACCAGCCTGGGTGATAACACTGCGAAAGCACTCAAACCAGGCTCGAGGGGCTTGTTTCAGACCATATAGAGCCCGTCGCGAAAGGCAAACATGATGAGGAGGAGTGGTAAGATCAGGAGGATGATACATGTACACAACCTTAGATAAGGTACCATGAAGAAAAGCATTCTTCACGTCCATCTGATATAATGGCCACCGACGAATGGCGGCAACAGCAAGGAGAGTACGAACTGTAGTCATCTGGGCAACTAGGATAAATGTCTCATCATAATCAATACCATGCTCCTTAGTAAATCTTCTAGCAACAAGACGAGCCTTGTGCCGCTCAATGGAGCCATCAGGTCGATATTTGACCTTAAAGATCCGTTTGCAGCTAACAGGTTGGATGCTCACAGGTAAAGGAATAACATCCCAAGTGCTAGTCTGATCAAAAGCACTGAACTCCTCTGCAATAGCTTCTCGCAACTCATGATATTGAATAACTTCCTGGTAGGTTCTGGGCTCACGTGTAGAATTTATGGCAGTGAGATATGCACGAAACTAGGTGAGCAGGAGGCTAGGGTGACAAAACCAAACTGGTCAAAAGGACTAGTGGCATCAGGTGTGTAACGAGCCTGTGGGATGCCTGAGGTAGAACGTGCAGACTGACGGACTGGTTGAGGATGGTCAAGGTAGGGAGGTCAGATAGGTTGTGTATGTGCATGCAGCTGTGGGGATGTAGGTAGTGATGGGGCATGATGTTGTGGGGATGTAGGGGTTGTCTCTATAGGAGGAAGAATAGGTGGATCGGCAGTAAGAGATGGGAAAGGAGCTAAAGGAGTGGGATCAAATGGAATGTGTGAAGTTTTGGCCGGGGAAGAAGTCCCAACAATAGGGGAGTCAAGAAAACTAGCATCCTCAGGAGAGGTCAAATAGTAGGGAGAGTCTTCCACAAAGGTGACATGTCAGGAAATACGAATACTACCTGCCACAGGATCAAAACAACGATATCCTTTATGTTCAGGACTGAGACCAAGGTGAACGCACTTAGTAGATCGGGCGATGAGTTTCGTGCGCTCAGTGGGAGGGAGAAGGACATAACAGGTGCATCCAAAAGTACGTAGCATACTGTAGTCCGGCGATGAGTGATGTAGAGCCTCATAAGGTGTTGTACCAGATAGGATAGATGATGGAGTGATGTTAATGAGGCTAACAAATGTCATAACAACTTCAGTCCAGAAAGAACGAGGAACAGAAGAGGAAAGTAGAAGGGCGCGAGCCATCTCAAGAATATGACGGTGCTTGCGTTCACCTACACCATTCTGCTCATGTGTGTGTGGGCAGGATTGCTAAAAGAGTGTACCATGAGATTGAAGAATCGATCTCATAGCAGTGGAGGTGTACTCACGAGTACCATCAGAGCGAAATATTTTGATACGTACATCAAATTGAGTGTGAACCATGTTTGTGAAGAATTGGTAAATATCAGGTAATTCAGAGCATTGGCGGATATGAAACACCCATGTGTATCTAGTAAAGTCATCAATGAAATTGACATAATAGAGATAACCTTTGTGAAAGGGTGTAGGAGATAGGCCCCATATATCAGAGTGAATAAGTTGAAATGCATGAGTGGACTGAGAAATACTTTTATTGCTAAAAGAAAGGGCTAAGTGTTTTGCCAACTTACAACCCTGACAAAAAGATAATGGAGTGAAAGTAAAATTTCCAAGAACACCAGTACAGACTAAAGTTTTCAAACGAGACTCACTAACATGATCTAAGCGCATGTGCCATAAGGGCATCAGAACTGGCGACACCAGCAAAATTCAAAGTAGAATTATGAGCATGAAGGAAATCTAGGTGATATAAACGACCATGTCTGCTAGCACGTCCAATCGTGTAACCAGTTCGAGGAACCTATATGGTACATCCCAAAGAAGTAAACGTAATGGTAAGACCACTATCGCATAAAGTACTAATGGAAATAAGATTTATAGATAAATGCAGCGCATAAAAAATGAATGGCAAGGTGAGAGTGGGAGTGTGAATAGATCCGAAGTGTGTAGTGTTGAGTAGTAAGCCATCAGCAGTGTATAGTGACGGTGAGTGCGTGTTATGGGGAGTGCTAGTGGTGAGGAGTGTATAGTTGCTAGTAAGATGATGTGAGACCCAAGAAGAGTTCATACCAGGAGTAACAGAAAAAGCAGAGGCAGAGGAGCCAGTATTAATAGATTGACCCGAGTTCTGAAGGTCCAACTGAGCAAGATGTCGTTGAGGGATATTATAAGGAGTAGGAGAAGGCACAGGTAGAGTAACTGCCATTACACGTGGTGGATAAGAAGGAACACTAAGAGGAGGTAAACCATGTTGTTTTCTGTGTTGATGTGCTAGCACCAAAAGTTGTGGGTGCAGGATGAAACACTCGTGATGAGTATGACCATTCCACTGACAGTGGGTGAAAAAATAGGGACAACGATCAGGAACACTGCGATGGTCAGATGTAGGAGGTATAGGGCTAGAGCGAGGTATGTGGGAGGGAGAGGGACGAGGTGCGACAGTCAGAACACTGTCACTGCCGGAGAAAGGGGTAGATGCTAGAGTGGAGAGAGCATGTAGTCTTCAGCCACAAGTTCTGCTATAGCATCTTCAAGACAATGAAGTGGATTGCGGTGAATCAACTAACTACAAAGGGACTGGTATTCTGGCCAAAGACCTATCATAAAGAACATGAACTGACGCTTTTTCTGAGTAACACGGACATCGATATCTTTGAGTTATTGCAATTCGTGCCAGATATGGTTCACGGCTGTGTAATGCTCCTGAATGCTGCAGTCACCCTCATGATCAAGGACAGACTGAACAAGAAGCTGATACTCACGGGCTCCGCTAGCCTAAACATATTAAGTAGTCAATTGAAGCCTAAGAGCCTGAGCAGGATGATTACGACGTAAATCTGCTTGGAGAGAGCATTCGATAGAGGATATAATAAAAGAAATGATACGACGATTATGATCATCCCAAGAAGCCTGGGAAGTGTCGACCAGTT
The DNA here is from genome assembly GCA_017893485.1 of Hemerocallis citrina. Classification (NCBI taxonomy): domain Eukaryota; kingdom Viridiplantae; phylum Streptophyta; class Magnoliopsida; order Asparagales; family Asphodelaceae; genus Hemerocallis; species Hemerocallis citrina. The sequence continues at coordinate 109,611,123 of CM030362.1, forward strand.
GCATGTCGGTTTCTGACGCGGTATCTGCGGGATCTTTGGGACGATGAGTAGAGCCATCAATGTGACCCCATAAGGAATGTCCGAGAAGAGTGGCCTCAACAGAGGCAACCCAATCAGTCCAATCTTTGGTAGAGGAAAAGGGGAAGTCAGTAGAAACTGGAAGATACTGTTGAAATTGGGGTTCTATGGAGAAGCACAGGTACATGAAAAAAAAATTCAAATTTTTTTCAAATTTATTTTTTTTGGAAATAGGTATGAGGGTCGGGTACGGGGTTCGGGTTGGGTATTTATTAGAAGTGGGTAAGGTTGCGGGTAGCGGGTAGCGGGTATGAGGGTTTGGAGTGGGGTTTTATCTAAAGCAGTAGAGTAGGGTTTCGGATCTTATATGGGAGAGGTGGCGGTGAAGGTTGGAAGGAGGGAGGATCTTGGCCAAAGGGATTTTGGCGAAGGTGAGAAGGGGGCAGAGGTGAAGATGCGGTCGGAGAGGTTGGGGTTGGTGCATAGGTTGAGAACGAGGTGGATATTGACGGCGTTATGGTTTGAGATGTCAGACGATGATGATGATGATGATGATGATGATGGGTTCTCCGGTTTCTAGATGGAGTTATTGCTGCTGCTTCGGTAGTGGGTTCTTCGTTTTTTTTATTTTTTTTATTTTTTTTTATGTTGGGATATAGGGTTTTGATGGGGGAAATAAGAAAAGAAAATTTGTACAATTGTGCTCGGATACCATGATAAGGTTAACAGAGAGATTAAAAAATATGATTGGATTATTGGGATTGAATATAGCTGAGTACAATGACTCCTATATATACGAGAGAACCAAAATACTAAACTGGTACATATCCGATATGGGAATAAATACAATATCTAACATTTACAATAGGAAAATCTCTCAAACTCTCTTCAATGAAGTACTCTTACATCTCAAGGGAGATCGTTACAATGTATATATAGAGATCTAGAGAAAACCTAGTTTAATATCTTGATACAAAAAAATATCTTGGTACAATAACCATCCGATGTATTCTGAAGAGGAAGTCACACAATAGGAGTCGTATGATCTAACTTAGAGAAGAAGATGTGCTCAAAATATTCTCCAAGAATCAACCCAATAAGCTGCCAAATGCCGTTGGCGGTCGACTGCCACCTAAGGCCAATCGACTGCATTTAGACACATCCAAACAAAAAATCACTGACGGTCGACTGCGCAATGACAGTCGACCGTCAATTCATTTGTTGCTACAACTACTACTTTTTCCACCGATACTTTGACCTCTTTCTCATCATCGTCTTCTCTTCTCATCAAACTAGTATGCAAGACATAAACCAAACACTTTCTTCATATTTTGCACATGTATATAAACTAGTAATTTACACGTGCGATGCACGTCTTTATAAATATATATATTTTTAAAATAAAAATTTCGACATAGTCTGGCCTCGAACCTAAGACATCTTTTATACTAGTTTTGTACGGACAATGCATGTCGTAATAAACTATTTAAAAAAAATAATAACTCTGACGTAGTGAGGACTCGAACCTGAAACCTCCATCATATTAGTTATGTATGTACGTCACACGCATTGATAGACTGACAAATGACACTAAAGCCTTCTCCCATTATAATATTAGAGATTAGATATTAGAGATGAGTTGTACTCTTTCCTATTAAATTTGCTTGAAACAACATAATTTTATGATATAAATTATATATTTAAGGAATATGCATTATATGCATCAATAATTTGTTATCTTTCTTTGAAAGACGCTATAAGACCCCAATCACGGCCGAGTTTGAAAGACGCTATAAGAACTGTGTATTAGTTAGGACTCATACGGGACACCCGAATCGTCTTGACATTGAGGATCTGTTACTGGCTGCAACGGAAACCCAACCAAATTGGAAGTGGGAGGCAACGCCGAGGGCGGAGAACAACTTTCTAGTTCATTGCCAAAATGAGGAGCGCGTAGCTGAGCTCATTCTGATGAAGAGGATAGAGGGCAGAGCCATAGATGGTATGGAATTTTATGTGACCTTCAAACAATGGTCGCGCGATACAAGGGTGTTGAAGGCCGAGTCGCTATTCTCCGTTTGGTTGCGTCTCTATAATCTCTCTTACCATTGTTGGGTTCGCATGGGTTTCCAAGATGTGGTAAGGAGCTTCGGGAGGGTGATCGATATAGATAGAGGTACAATGGTCCACTCAAACATTGAGTTTGTTCGTATATGAGTTGGGGTTGTTAGCAAGCAGGACATCCCCTCGATGATTAGTGTCGACTTTGAAGAGGAAAGATTCGAGGTAAAAGTCATCATGGAAGCTAGAAAGTCAGTATCATTTCGTGGGGATTCGAGGAGAGAGGAAGGAGAGGATGAACTGGAGGTTGAAGACGCTCAGAAGCCGTCGGATAAAAAGAAGCGTAATCCAAGCCATTGAGAGAGGAAGATGAATGAGGGCGCGCGTCAGCCATTCGATATGATCAAAGTTAATCAGAGCCGTCCAATGCAACCAGCCCATACTATTGTCTCCGCATCGGATCCACGGTCCAATCTCACTAAGCCAGCCTAGAAAACAGCTTAACTATCTTCGGTGGGGGGGGGTGATGAGACAGGTGGATTGGATGTATTCTTAATTCCTGGAATTTTGAAGAAGGATGTGACAGTCGAACGGCGTGAGGGATAGCTCGGTAAAGAGGGCATTAATGAGATGGTGAAATTTTCTAGGGAAGAGGTGGAGCAGTCTATTCGGATGGCTCTTACGACTCTTCTTTCAAATAAAGCATCGGATGGGCCATGTGGTCCTAAGCCCATGACAGTGGATCAATCGGAAGTAGGAAAACAAGATGGGCCATCAAATTGGAAGCGTGAGGCTGATGGGTTGAAATTGGTTGACATCTCCTCTGAGCTAGGGGTTCAACAGGACCTCGAATATGGACAAGGAGAAAATCTACTTGCCACAGCTATTTTTCCGACGTGTAGATCTCTCATTATTCAAATTCAGGAAGATGATGAGATGATAGGACGGAATTAGAGAAGACAATTTTATATCAGAAACTGAGATTGAGGCGGGAGAGAAAGAAGGAGGATTAGCGGAAATGGGAAGCACTGGAAAAAAGGTCGCAGAGCCTCCAAGAAAAAGCAAGAGGCAATTGGACATGTGGGTAACGCAGGAGCCAAGCGAGGAAGATCTTATTAGGGCCATAGCAAAAGGAAAGGAACATGCGTCTGCTTGTGGAGGTAATCCAGTTAAGATTTTCTCAGTTTTAAATTTACTAAATGACGAATCACTTATATACTTTGCTAGTCTGTACGGTTTGGACATGGGCAGCACCCGGGTAGAGCAAGATCAAAATGCCAATAGAATTAGAGAGGACATCAAATGGTTCAAGACTTAGGAGATAGGAGTAGTAGATCAGGGTTGAACTATTTTTTTATGTCGTGCATCTTCTGGAATGTTAGAGGTATGCATCAAAAGGGTAAAAATAGACTAATTAGTGACACCATCATTAGATTTAAACCATGTATTTGTGGTCTTCAGGAAACTAGGATTGAGAATCCAACTGTGGACGAGTTTCGGAAGCCTTCATGGGCTAAAGATTTCGATTGGAGATTTATGTCGGCAATTGGCTACTCGATGGGTATAGCATTAGGGGTGGATGTCACGCTGTTCGAAGTTTTAGATCACAAGATAGGGGATTTCTTGGTTAGTGTTATAATCAGAAGGAGAAGCAATGATAGGGTTCAAGCTATTATTACTGTGTATGGACCGTACGACTCCAGGCGGAGAGGCCGGTTCTGGGAAGAGCTTAGAGAGATTAAGAATTATTGGGCAGGCCCGTGGGTAGTAGGGGGAGATTTTAACATTACCAGATATCGTTACGAACACGGGGGGAGGGGGCCAGGCCGCCTTGATTAGGATAACTTTAACCTTATCATAGATGAGCTAGAGTTAATGGAGATGGAGCAGACAGATAGAAAATTCACTTGGTCTAATATGCAGCCTATTCCGATATTAGCCAAGCTGGATAGGATATTGGTCTCCACAAATTGGGAGGATGTCTATCCATTGGCTAAAGTAAAGACGAGTACGAGATATACCTCGGATCACCTACCACTATTATTGGAGTGTGGAGAAGACTATGTAATAAAGCGGTATCCCTTCAGATTCGAGAAAGCTTGGATGTTGTCAACAAATATTGGACAGGTCATAGATGATTCTTGGAAGGCCGCTACCACGGTGGTATCCGTAGTGGGAATTTGGATTGAAAAGATGAGGAGACTACGAAAGCATATCAAAGTCTGGGCAAGGAGGGAATTTGGGGAGGTCAAAATTGGATTGCAGGAATTGGGCATTAAGGTAGCGGAGCTGGAAGTTATTAAGGAGGGGAGGGATCTCCTGGAAGTGGAGATCGACGAGCTCCTCAAAAATTGAATTGAGATCTAGCATATAGGCGATATGGATGAACAATATTGGAAACATCGATCAAGGGTACAATGGCTTAAAGAAGGGGACGCAAATACTAAATTTTTCTATAAGGTGGCCAATGGAAGGAGGAGACAAAACCACATTAGCAGGTTGTTGATTGATGGTTCCTGGACGGAGAATGAAGGATTAATTAGGCAAGAAATTGACAAAAGTTTCAAGGAGCTTTTCGGGAGAAGCAATGAGTTCAGATGTAAGCTACTTCCTGACATGTGGAGTTCCTCCAGAATTGAAGGGAGTGAAGACATAGAGGTATGTTTGCGGAAGAGGAGTTTCTTCAAGCCGTGAAGTCTCTGGGACAAGACAAAGCACTGGGGCCGGATGGATTCCTCATCTTCTTTTATACGCTTTATTGGGATGTCATTAAGGCGGATCCTATGAACTTCTTCTATGAACTGCACGAGGGTGTGGTAGACCTGGATAGAATTAACTACGGTAATGTAGTCCTAATCCCAAAAAAAGAGGTGTCACGGGTAGAGAACTTCAGGCCCATTAGTCTACTGAACAGATCCTTCAAGATCGTCACGAAAGTCTTAGCGCAAAGGCTTTCTCCATTGTTGGATGGGGTAGTAGGTGAATCCCAGAGCAACTTTATCAGGGGCAGAGATATTATGGATAGTGTGGCTTCAGCCCACGAAATTGTATATAGAGGTAACAGGGATAAGGCAGACGGATTTCTATTGAAAATATACTTCAAAAAAGCGTATGACTCGCTCGAGTGGGAATGCAATGATGAAGCGCTTAAACTCAAAGGATTTGGCAGTAAATGGCGTATATGGATCAGGAAATGTGTTCAAGGGGGAAAGTCATTTATTCAGGTCAATATTTAGTTGGGGAAAGAAATCAAATGTAGGAGGGGTCTCAGGCAGGGAGATCCATTGTCCTATCTACTATTCGCTATCGTCGCAGACGGACTGGCCGAAATGATCGGTAGAGGTAGGGAACAAGGGCACATTCAGGGTATCAAAGCAAGGGGTATTCCGCAAACAATTTCAATCCTCCAATAAGCAGACGATACATTATTGTTCGGAGCTGCAAAAGATGAAGAAATGAAGGCCATTGGCATGGTCCTACAGTGCTTTGGTGCTTGTTCGGGGATGACTGTGAACCGTACAAAGACTTGTGTTCTTCCTATTAGCGACAAAATTTCTATCCCCGTCGACTCCATCAAGAGTTATTTCGGATGCGAATCTGGCCAATTTCCTTTGGTCTATCTAGGAATTCCTATAAGACCGGGGGCACTTCAAAGAGAGAATTAGCAGCCATTGATAGATAAAATAGATAAAAAAAACTATCCGGATGGAAGGGTCGACTACTCACGCTAGGTGGAAGAATCACACTATTAAATTCGGTGCTTAGTAGTCTTCCGACTTATCTGATGTCAGTCTACAAGCTCCCTCAGTGGGTAATTCAGAAGATAGACAAAATCAGAAGAAGATTTCTCTAGAAAGGAACCGAGGACTCGAACAAAGGACTACCTCTTGTCAATTAGGGAAGAGTATGCAAAAGGAGAGAATATGGAGGTCTAGGGATTCAGAATATAAGGGATATGAACAGAGCACTTGTAACACCCTGAATTCCAAAATACAACTGAATTCGAGTTCCACAGGATCTTTACACTTCTTTCGTACAATTTTACAAGGAAATAAAAACTTTTTTTCATCAGAGTTACATTTACACTTGTACATTATCACAGCGGAAGAAATATTACAATAAATTACATAAAATAACATTTAAATCAATCCTGCGCAGCATGTATACTTCAATTGTCAAGCATCTTTACCCTGCATATAAAACTATGGGCGCGTCAGTTCATTCAACTGACAAAATAATATACACGGCCATCCTTTCTATGCCGGAAACAATATAACGATTCTCATTTCTTAACAAACACAAACTTGTCACAAACAGAACTAAAGGGACTATCCTATTGATGTCGTGTTGTGAATGTGCACTTAGTCCTTAATGCAATTATTTGTATTATATGACACTAATGCGCACTTGTTCAGAGTCTATGCAGCCCATACTACATAGGTCCGAGGGCAAGCCCCTAACCGTTCTTCATCTTGTAGGGTTCAATCCCTCGCCATGACTTAATCTACTACTGTAACTACGGTAAGTATCCTAGATGTTTTCTGACCTACGAACTCATGTCTAGGTGCCCTGGAGGGAATCCCAAAGCACTGACACATGACTCATCATGCAGGCATCCTGTGGTAATTCAGCTCTTACCATAGACATGATACCACCTGCAGTCGTCAAACACCCCACGAGCGTCGCCACCGGGACGGCACTCTGGAGCAGTATCCACGCCCTATCATGACTCATCATGGGACATCCTGTGAATACTCTCAAGCCGCCAATCCAATGGCCCTCATACTCAATGTTTTTCTCTTACTTTCATCACATCTTCACTATGAATCTAATCCTTAGTTTAATTGAATCATGAATAAATTCAATCTCTTAGAATGTAGCACTTCCACTATACCGGTCTTATTCATTCAAATTTCACATGACCAACCTTGGTCTTCTCATTTCAAAATATCAATTCACAATTCTTTCACCGCCGGTATAAGGCTTGGCTATAGTCTAATTCTCAATTTCAACTCATAATTACAATGTCATATTCATAAGATCTTTTCATGATTAATCACAATTCATGTTTCAAAGACATAATACTCATGTATTCACATCCTTCATAATTCATCACAATCAATAATTCAATGCATAAATACTTGAAAAAAAAACTGAAATTCATCAAACATGTCACATTCACTAGTTTATAAGTTCACAAAATTCTATTTCAATCCATTCCAATTCAAGTTCTACAATTCGCATTTCCAATTAGCATCACAATTCACACCTTTCAAATTTCTCGTTACCAAGAACTTCTTAAACAATCCATTCGATTTCCTTTATAAAAGAATGATAAATATAAGTTCCTCTTTGTAAAAATAGTCTCGAATTCTCATTTACACTAGACCACAAGTCATAGAAATTATCTCACAAAAATATATGAATTTACTTGAAACTTCGGGGAAGTCGACTGTCGAATATGATCAGTCGGCTGTTCCGCGAGATTCTAAAGTTTGAAATTAAAATAGCCAAAGAAGTCGACCGTCGCACAGGCCAGTCGGCTGTTCTGCGATGTTTAAACTCAGAATGAAACGTTTAGGGCAGTCGACTGTTACAATAGTCGGTCGGCTGTTCCGAAAAGACTTGAACTATAAAATTTTCATTTTCTCATACCAGTCGACTGTTTCGACATGATCGGTCGACTGTGCTACTAGTTTTCAATTTCTAAGAAATGTCTTTGGTTCTTTTCCTTCTCTTTTGAAAACAAAAATGTCCAGAATAAACATACATTTAATTTAACAATCACTAGTATTCTCAAAGCTATTTTTCGCTCTTTAAAACATGTATTTAGCCTTAGTTTGCATTTTATAAACTCCACATCGACATTTGAAAAACAATACACATTTGTTCATAACCAAAGATGGTTTCTCATACAAAATTCACTATAATGATGTTTGCTTACACAGTGATAACTAAGATATTTTTAAGCACAAAATCAACTTTATAAGTGAGTAAAAACTTCCATTTTTATTAATTAATCCACACATAGTGCATTCATTTATTTATATGCAAAAGGGACATTCTTTATCATTATTCAAATTTTCACATGATGTATATAGCATGGAAAATTTCATTACATCTATTAACAATCATTCAATCAATTTAACTTTAACACACTAGCATTTGTAATCAATCAACACAAATTTAACAATCCTTTTCTCATTAGGCACGCATGCATTTTATTTCAACTAGTAACTCACAATAACCATTCAATTTCAGTCCCTAGCATGATTTCTACTCTAGAAGTCATGAGAAACACCCACCTTTTGAAGAAAAATTCAATGAGAAATCTCCTAGACCCTCCTAGATTGCGAGCGAGTACCTTCTCCACCTAGATTGCAATGCACGAACTTCTCCTCCTTGCCTACTTGCGAAAACCGAAAGCTTCAAGTGATGGTGGCCGGCCTTCAATGGGAACACTCACACTCAACTCACACTAATAAATATCTCCTATATAATTGTCTCTTATTTCAATTGATTTCTAGTGTAAAATACAAATAAATGGGAGGGGTATTTATACTAATTTTAAAGTAGATTGGAGGGCGAGGATTCAATGGATGGTTATAGAATGGAGGGTTAGGATAGGAGTAGGAGTTATTGTAACGCCCCGAATCCCAAATACACTGAATTCGAGATGTTCTACAGGATCTTTTCACTTTCTTTAGTACAATTTTACCAGGAATTTAAACTTTTCACTTTACATCAGAGTTTACATCATATTTTACACTTTTCATTTGCACAGCGGAAGTAAAAAAATATACAACATTTACATAAATGTACAACAACATGGTAAAATCTTTATGCATCTATTCCTCTTTAACATGTAATTTATCCTGCATACAAAACTGTGGGTACGTCAGTTGATTCAACCGACGATAATTATACATGGCCATCCTTTCTATGCCAGAAACAGTATAACGAATCTCATTTCTTAACAGATCACAAAACTTGTTCACATCACAATTAAAGTAAAGGGGAAAATCTTAATGATGTCGTGTCGTGATCGTGCACTTAATCCTTAATGCAATTACTTAATTTACATGACACTAATGCGCACTTATTCGGATTCTATGCATCCCATACCACATAGGTCCGAGGGCAAGCCTCTTAATCGTTCTTCATTTTTGTAAGGTTCAATCCCTCGCCATGACTTAATCTACTTCTATAATTACAGTGAGTATCCTAGATGATCTATGCATACAAGCACGTGTCTTGGACCCTGGAGGGGAACCCCACGCAATGTCTTGACTCATCAAGCATGCATTCTGTGGCAATTCAGTCTCCTCCCTGAACACGATTCTCTTGCAGTCACCAAACATCCCACAAGCGTGGCTAAAGTCCGATCATTCTGAGTTGTGCCCACGCCATGTCTTGACTCATCAAGCATGCATTCTGTGGCTCACACACCCGCACCGTAAACTCTAGTTCTCATACTTATGTTTTTCTCTCACTTTCATCACATCTTCACTATGTACTAAAATCATTAGAATCATGAATACAAATCAAAGCTCTAGAGTTAGCCTCTCCACCAACCCGGACTTACTCATTTCATTTACACATGACCAACCTTGGTCTTCTTTTTAATTTCATTTCATTTCCATTGCCGGGGGAGACTTAGCTACTCTTGGTTTCAATTTACAATTCACAACTTCCAATTTGAGCATTTCTAACTCATGAATTCATTTTTCATTGCCTCAGCATATCATGTTCTTAACTTTTATATTCATGTAATTCCCAATCCAAAACTATGATTCATTTCATGTGAATTTCTCAATTCAAACTATGATTCGTTTCATGTACAGCAACAAAGTAGAATTTATCCAACAACAGCCATAAAGCTCACAATCTTCAAAATAAACAGCAATTAAATCAAATTCTGAAACATCAAAATGTACTCTGGACAGTCGACTTGGAGAAGGTCCAGTCGACTTGTCCAGTCGATTCAAATTCTTCACAACTGCTCGGGAGAGTCGACTGCTACACATGGCCAGTCGGCTGTACCGAAATTTTCTATATTCTTAATATCATTCACATGACAGTCGACTGTCCTCAGACCAGTCGTCTGTTCAGGGTCTTAACAGTACATTTTCGAGTTAAGGAATTATCTTCCCATCTGCCATTACTTGCACATGCATCGTAGTGTCAATTTACACTATATATATTCATACTTACATATTTTCTTAACTGTTCAGTAACAACATGAAATTCCAAAATAACTAACATTGTCCTTTCTTCAAAGTGATGTTAAACATGCATTTACACTATTCAACATGATGTAAGTATCTCGTTTCATAGAATTCATGGAATAATTATAGTTTAATCAATGTATCAGTCGGCTGCTCATATCATCAGTCGACTATACAGACTCTTTTCAATTTGTTAATCATCACTAGTTCTTTTTCCACAGGCTCATGGCTCCTCATTCATGTATACCATGAAGAATATGAGTTTAGCCTTACTATTTCATTTTAATTGTACACATGTATGTCAACGAAAACCTTCTAACAAAATATGTAACGGATGTCTCGTACCAGTCGACTTATCCATCGACAGTCGACTATACCGACCCAATCTCAATTTTCTAATATCACTAGTTTCTTTCCACATGTTCATGTCCTCTCAGTCATATGCGACATAGAAGATACAAACTTGGCATCTCTGTTTCATTTTAGTCCATACACATATACATCACGAAACTTTCTATCAAAATATGAGAATATACGTCTCGTACCAGTCGACTCATCCAAAAGACAGTCGACTGTACAGACCCCATTCATTCTTATTTACAGTGTCATTATTTCGCCATTTGTCCTTCATGATTATCATCATAAATATACTCAGGCGAATTCTAATATGTTGAATTTACTTTTCAGAAACATGGTAACAAATATCATAATCATGGTATAATTTCTACATTTGAAGTCCTGAGAAACACCCACCTTATTGACGAAATAATCGAAATCCAGAAAAGCTCCTCAATGCAACGCACCTTCCTTGTTCCTTGCTCCTTGCTCCTTGCCGAAGATCTCCAGATGAAGCCCGATCTCCACAAACAACACACACACCTCACTCACAATAATTCTCTTTATAAAATAATCTTAGTGTAAACAACAATGGATGAGAGGGGGGGGGGGGCATTTATACACGAAAAGGAGTGAGATGGAGGGCCAGGATTCGGTAGATGGTTAATGGATCAAGGGCTAGGATGCACTAGGGGGTTGAAATAACTACCCACACTCTACAAAACTACCCACAACTCCACCCACTACTTCACCCAAATCCGGCCAACCAAAGGGGTGTGCTCCACACGTGTATGCAACATGCATGTGTATGCACAAATCACCCACAAGAAATTGTACATCAATATAACCAGTCCTTTAAAGGGAATGTTACACATACAAGTTATAGAAAAAAAAGAAAAGATTAGGTTCATGGGCTTAAATTAATTGGGCCAAAAATAATTATTTTGGAAGAAAGCAAGTAAATTAACATTTGGGCTTTAGGGAAAATACTTTATAAAAGCAATGTTCTTACTCATCATGTTGAAAATAATGGCCAAAATATTACACGTGCATACCACGTGCAACAAAATAAATAATCTTCATATATTAGGAAAATCAGGGTATTACAACACTCCCTCCTTAGAATAGTTCCGTCCCCGGAACTACAGTCAAGAGCGAGAAAACAAATATACAACACAACACAAGAACAAAAAGATACAAAAATACAATCAGGCAAAAAGCTCAGGATAGTCCCTTAACATCCTCTCCTCAGATTCCCAAGTAGCCTCTTCAACCAAGTGGTTCCTCCAGACTACCTTGACCATCGGTATCGTCTTATTCCTCAAGATTTTCTCCCTACGGTCAACAATCTCGACAGGAGACTCGATGTAATTCAGATCCAACTGCAAACCTTCCGGCACTTCAGGCAAATGATGACTCGGATCTGGAATATAACCTCTCAGCATAGACACATGGAAGACATTGTGCTCCTGAGATAACTCTTCCGGTAATTCAAGCCGGTAAGCAGTTTTCCTGATCCTTTTCAATATCTTGTATGGGCCTATAAACCTCGGGGCTAACTTCCCGCCTTTGCCAACCCGAACCACACCTTTACTGGGTGATACCTTTAGAAAGACGAAGTCACCAACCTCAAACTCAAGGTCCCTTCTCCGGTTGTCTGCATAGCTTTTCTGCCTGCTCTGAGCTTCCACCAACCTTTTCCTGATCAGAACAATCTTCTCAGAAGTTTGCTGCACAAGCTCAGGACCAAACAACTGACGCTCCCCAACCACATACCAACAAACAGGAGTCCTGCACTTCCTGCCATACAAAGCTTCGTACGGCGCCATCCCGATGCTAGCCTGAAAACTGTTGTTGTAGGCAAACTCTACCAAAGGTAAATGCCTTTCCCAACTGCCTCCAAAGTCTAGTATACAACACCGAAGCATATCCTCAAGAATACAGTTGACTCTCTCGGTCTGCCCATCGGTTTGCGGATGAAAAGCAGTGCTGAAATCTGTCTTGGTACCCAAAGCTGTCTGAAGACTCCTCCAGAAATGCGAAGTAAACCGCGCATCTCGATCAGACACAATAGTTACGGGAACACCATGAAGTCGGTCAATCTCACCAACATACATCTCAGCCAACTTGTCCATCGAAGCAGTGAGTTTCATCGCCAAAAAGTGAGCGGGCTTGGTCAGTCGATCGACTATGACCCAAATCGCATCATTGCCTCTAGGACTCTTAGGCAATCCCGTGATGAAATCCATACTGATGTTATCCCACTTCCCTTCCGGAATAGGTAACGGCTGTAATAGACCTCCGGGTCTCTGATTTTTGGCTTTGACTTGCTGACAAACCTCACACTTCGCAACAAATTCAGCCACATCCTGCTTCAAACCTGACCACCAGAAGTGCTGTTTGATGTCCTTGTACATCTTAGTACTCCCAGGATGTGCCTCCTGAAGAATACTCTCTTTCAGGTCCGCCTGATTTGGAACACAAAGCCTATCTCCGAACCACAGCACTTCATCCCTGATTTGAAATCCAGGCAACCTGCCAGCACCAACCTGCTCCTTCATCTCCAAGATATCGGCATCAACCTCCTGACTTGCAATGATCCTTGCATTCAGTGTAGGCTGAAGCCTCAACTGAGCCAAAGATGCTCCCAATCCTTGCAAGACAACCTCAATACCTGCTCGATCCAACTCCTCAATCAGATGCCTCTGAGTTGTAATCAAACTGGCCAAATTGCTCTTGCGACTAAGTGCATCAGCCACAACATTAGCTTCTCCAGGATGATACTTGATCTCTGGTCGCATGTCCTCGAGCACTTCCAACCATCTCCGCTGCTTCAAATTCAGATCCCTCTGCTGATATATATACTTCAAGCTCTTGTGGTCTGTGTACATATTCAACTTCTCACCGTACACGTAGTGCCTCCATTGCTTCAGGGCAAAGATAATCGCAGCCAACTCCAGATCATGAGTCGGATAATTCTTCTCATGCGGTCGTAGTTGTCTAGACCCATAAGTGATTACTCTACCTTCTTGCATTAAGACACAACCAAGCCCACGATGTGAAGCATCGCTATAGACATCATACTCAACACCTGCTCTAGGAAGAGCCAAAATAGGTGCAGTAGTCAGTCTATCCTTCAACTCCTGAAAGCTCGCCTCACATTGCTCAGTCCACTTGAAGCTCACATTCTTCTTGGTCAGTCCAGTAAGCGGTACAGCTATCTGAGCATAACCTTGAATGAATCTCCGGTAGTATCCAGTCATCCCAAGAAAACTTCTGACTTCCTTCACTGTAATAGGCCTAGCCCAATCTCTCACTGCCTCTATCTTCTGAGGGTCAGTTGCCACTCCCTCCTTAGAAAGGATGTGACCTAGGAATGCCACTTCAGATTTCCAGAAATCACACTTGGATAACTTGGCATACAACTTCTGCTCTTCCAACTTCTACAAAACTGCTGCCAGATGCTCGGTGTGCTCCGCCTCTGACTTGGAGTACACGAGAATATCGTCGATAAACACCACGACGAAAGAATCAATGAACGGCCTCAGAACTCTGTTCATCAAATCCATGAAGATTGTGGGTGCATTCGTCACTCCGAATGGCATAACTAAGAATTCGTAATGCCCATGTCGAGTTCTAAATGCAGTTTTATGCACATCTTCAGCTTCCACTTGCACTTGGTGATATCCTGATCGAAGGTCTATTTTGGAGAATACAGCTGCTCCTTGTAGACGATCGAACAAATCATCAATTCGAGGAATCGGATATTTATTCTGAACAGTGACCTTATTCAGCTCTCGGTAATCAATACACATTATCATCGATCCATCCTTCTTCTTTACCAAAAGCACTGGTGCTCCCCAAGGTGACGCACTAGGTTGAATAAAGCCTTTCTCCAATAGTTCCTCAATCTGCCATTTCACCTCATCCTGTTCTACTGGAGCCATCCTGTACGGTGCCCTAGAAATGGGTGCACTTCCCGGTTAAACAGTGATGCTGAACTCTACATCACGATGTGGAGGTAACCCAGGAAAATCTTCCAAGAACACAGTCGGATAGTCCCGAGCCACAGGAATTCCTTGCAATTCCACAGGAGTCTCTTCCTTGCGGATAGCTGCCACCAGCTTAGAACACTTCTGCTTCCCTTGGAAAGTGACTTCAGGTCCACCTGGAGCCTTCACTGTTACCGTCTTGGTCTTACACTCGATGCTTGCACTGTACACCGACATTCAATCAATGCCAATGATAACATCGACTCCCAAGATAGTCAGCTCGATCAGATCAATGCCAAAGATTCTATCCCCAATCACAATCTCGCAATCAGCATAATACCGATCAGTGGTCAAAGTTTCCCCTGATGGAGTAGCTACTGCTAGGATCTTGCCTGGAAAAGTCTTTGGTTCAACTCCCAACATTTTAGCAAACCTAGGAGACACAAATGTATGAGAGGATCCAGTATCGAACAATACAACAGCTTTCATTCCATTAAGATAGAGTTCGCCTGTTACATAATACACACCATTACATAACAGTTTCACAATATGAGCGGGAAGAAGAAATGACAAAAACCACTAAACATCAACCCTCGTACCAGAGATGACCTGATCTACCTCCTCAGCATCAGCTTCCGTCAAGGCAAATACTCGCCCTGATTGGTACGGCCTCTTCCCAGTCTGCTGTATTGGCACATTGTGATTGCCAGCCCGTGGTTTGAGACATCGAGATTGGTAATGTCCCATTTCACCACAGTTGTAGCAAGTGACTGCAGAAGGTCTCACCACGTTGTTCCCAGGTCCTCCAGCTACACTGATAGCGTTTGCCCCTGTCGGTTTGAACATCTGTGCAGATGGTTGCCCTTTGAAACTCCCAAAATTGGCGGGCCTCTTCCCGGACTGCCAGTTGTTCTTCTTGTTCTGAACAACATGGAACTGCTCCATATCCGCCTCCGTCGCTGCCGCCCTCTTGACCAACTTGTCAAATCGCCTGATACCAAGAGGTATCATCCGGGATCTCAAGCTTGGTCTCAGTCCATGCTCGAACTTACGGGCCTTCTTCGTCTCATCCATCACCAGTTCTGGAGCATACCTAGAGAGCTGAGTAAACTTAGTCTCATACTCCCTCACTGACATGCTGGCTTGCTGAAGTGACAGAAACTCCATTGCCTTCTTCTTCTGAACATCGGAGGGGAAATAGTGACTGCAGAATTCTTCTAGAAATTCCTCACAGCCAAGCAACATGCCTCCCATGGTCCACTTCATCGACTGCTACCAAACAGCCGCATCCTTCTCCAGTTGCAAAGTCACCAATTTGACCTTGCTGCCCTCCGGTGTCTCCAACACCTCAAAGATTGTCTCCACTTGACGGATCCATTTGTCAGCCGCATCTGGGTCTGACTTTCCCTCGAATACAGGTGGTTTCATTCTCTTGAACGATTCCACTAGCTTAATCGCCTCGGGCACTGGATTCACTGGCCCCCTTCCTTGATTCATAGCCACTGCATTCAGCGTCTGGTAGACCCTTGCAAGCTCGGTCTCCAGATCCAAACCTTCCCCACTCCTAGCTCCTCTTCCCGACATATTCTGATGCAAAAGATCCATTAAATTCGAAGTATAAGACAAGAACTTAAATCAACTTGCATTTCATTGAATTCCAAAGTTTATACATTCGAATTAAAAACATTTTTTTGACATCAGAATGGAAGAAAATAGAAGCTACAACAATCTAACTCCTACGGGTCCTCTTCGCTGCTCGAAGTTCTTCCCGTAGTTCATCAACTTCATCCTTCAGCACATCTGTCAAGTTCTTTCTCTTCTCAAGTTTCCATACCCGGTGACTGAGAACTGAAAAGTCGTCCTTTCGCTTCGCCAGTTGAGCCTCCAACAATCCGACTCTCTCTTTCAGGGTTTCCACCTGCCTCTGAAGAGAAGCCACAGTGCTACTCAGAGCTGGTCCCTCTTCTTCATCGAAAGAAGAATCGTCAGACGAGTCTGGAGGTGGGGTAATCTCTCGAGATTCAAGCCACTCCTCCTCATCAGAATCTGCTTGCCCAGGGTGATACTCGTCCTCAGAATTAGCCTATCCAGGATGGTACTCTTCCTCAATGATATGCCAGTCGTCGTCTCCAGCAAGGTCGAAGTGATCAGCCATCTTAGAATAGAGAGGAAGAAGCATAAGTCATAGAGCAACACAAATGTAAGTCACTTACATTTAAATCTCCAAACTCAGACACACACTCTAATGTCCACTTCTAGGGTGTCGTTCCTTATAAATTTGTACAAGTGTGAAAGCGTAGAAAGCGTAGAAAGCGTGGCTCTATACCACTCTGTAACGCCCCGAATCCCAAATACACTGAATTCGAGATGTTCTATAGGATCTTTTCACTTTCTTTAGTACAATTTTACCAGGAATTTAAACTTTTCACTTTACATCAGAGTTTACATCATATTTTACACTTTTCATTTGCACAGCGGAAGTAAAAAAATATACAATATTTACATAAATGTATACCAACATGGTAAAATCTTTATGCATCCATTCCTCTTTAACATGTAATTTATCCTGTATACAAAACTGTGGGTACGTCAGTTTATTCAACCGACGATAATTATACATGGCCATCCTCTCTATGCCAGAAACAGTATAACGAATCTCATTTCTTAACAGATCACAAAACTTGTTCACATCACAATTAAAGTAAAGGGGAAAATCTTAATGATGTCATGTCGTGATCGTGCACTTAATCCTTAATGCAATTACTTAATTTACATGACACTAATGCGCACTTGTTCGGATTCTATGCATCCCATACTACATAGGTCCGAGGGCAAGCCTCTTAATCGTTCTTCATTTTTGTAGGGTTCAATCCCTCGCCAAGACTTAATCTACTTTTGTAATTACAGTGAGTATCCTAGAAGATCTATGAGTACAAGCACGTGTCCTGGAGCCTGGAGGGGAACCCCACGCAATGTCTTGACTCATCAAGCATGCATTCTACGGCAATTCAGTCTTCTCCCTGAACATGATCCTCTTGCAGTCACCAAACATCCCACAAGCGTGGCTAAAGTCCGATCATTCTGAGTCGTGCCCACGCCATGTCTTGACTCATCAAGCATGCATTCTGTGGCTCACACACCCGCACCGTAAACTCTAGTTCTCATACTTATGTTTTTCTCTCACTTTCATCACATCTTCACTATGTACTAAAATCATTAGAATCATGAATACAAATCAAAGTTATAGAGTTAGCCTCTCCACCAACCCGGACTTATTCATTTCATTTACACATGACTAACCTTGGTCTTCTTTTCAATTTCATTTCATTTCCATTGCCGGGAGAGACTTAGCTACTCTTGGTTTCAATTTACAATTCACAACTTCCAATTTGAGCATTTCTAAATCATGAATTCATTTTTCATTGCCTCAGCATATCATGTTCTTAACTTTTATATTCATGTAATTCCCAATCCAAAACTATGATTCATTTCATGTGAATTTCTCAATTCAAACTATGATTCGTTTCATGTACAGCAACAAAGTAGAATTTATCCAACAACAGCCATAAAGCTCACAATCTTCAAAATAAACAGCAATTAAATCAAATTCTGAAACATCAAAATGTACTCTGGACAGTCGACTTGGAGAAGGTCCAGTCGACTTGTCCAGTCGATTCAAATTCTTCACAACTGCTCGGGAGAGTCGACTGCTACACATGGCCAGTCGGCTGTACCGAAATTTTCTATATTCTTAATATCATTCACATGACAGTCGACTGTCCTCAGACCAGTCGTCTGTTCAGGGTCTTAACAGTACATTTTCGAGTTAAGGAATTATCTTCCCATCTGCCATTACTTGCACATGCATCGTAGTGTCAATTTACACTATATATATTCATACTTACATATTTTCTTAACTGTTCAGTAACAACATGAAATTCCAAAATAACTAACATTGTCCTTTCTTCAAAGTGATGTTAAACATGCATTTACACTATTCAACATGATGTAAGTATCTCGTTTCATAGAATTCATGGAATAATTATAGTTTAATCAATGTATCAGTCGGCTGCTCATATCATCAGTCGACTATACAGACTCTTTTCAATTTGTTAATCATCACTAGTTCTTTTTCCACAGGCTCATGGCTCCTCATTCATGTATACCATGAAGAATATGAGTTTAGCCTTACTATTTCATTTTAATTGTACACATGTATGTCAACGAAAACCTTCTAACAAAATATGTAACGGATGTCTCGTACCAGTCGACTTATCCATCGACAGTCGACTATACCGACCCAATCTCAATTTTCTAATATCACTAGTTTCTTTCCACATGTTCATGTCCTCTCAGTCATATGCGACATAGAAGATACAAACTTGGCATCTCTGTTTCATTTTAGTCCATACACATATACATCACGAAACTTTCTATCAAAATATGAGAATATACGTCTCGTACCAGTCGACTCATCCAAAAGACAGCCGACTGTACAGACCCCATTCATTTTTATTTACAAAGTCATTATTTCGCCATTTGTCCTTCATGATTATCATCATAAATATACTCAGGCGAATTCTAATATGTTGAATTTACTTTTCAGAAACATGGTAACAAATATCATAATCATGGTATAATTCCTACATTAGAAGTCCTGAGAAACACCCACCTTATTGACGAAATAATCGAAATCCAGAAAAGCTCCTCAATGCAACGCACCTTCCCTGTTCCTTGCTCCTTGCTCCTTGCTCCTTGCCGAAGACCTCCAGATGAAGCCCGATCTCCACAAACAACACACACACCTCACTCACAATAATTCTCTTTATAAAATAATCTTAGTGTAAACAACAATGGATGAGAGGGGGGGGGGTATTTATACACCAAAAGGAGTGAGATGGAGGGCCAGGATTCGGTAGATGGTTAATGGATCAAGGGCTAGGATGCACTAGGGGGTTGAAATAACTACCCACACTCTACAAAACTACCCACAACTCCACCCACTACTTCACCCAAATCCGGCCAACCAAAGGGGTGTGCTCCACACGTGTATGCAACATGCACGTGTATGCACAAATCACCCACAAGAAATTGTACATCAATATAACCAGTCCTTTAAAGGGAGTGTTACACATACAAGTTATAGAAAAATAAGAAAAGATTAGGTTCATGGGCTTAAATTAATTGGGCCAAAAATAATTATTTTAGAAGAAAGCAAGTAAATTAACATTTGGGCTTTAGGGAAAATACTTTATAAAAGCAATGTTCTTACTCATCATGTTGAAAATAATAGCCAAAATATTACACGTGCATACCACGTGCAACAAAATAAATAATCTTCTTATATTAGGAAAATCAGGGTATTACATTTATGGCAACCACCCACATACAAAAATAACTACCCATGTACATAAACCCACACTCCCATTCTCCATGCACAACCGGCCCCAAAATTTGTGTGCATTGCACACTACGTGCTTCGCACGTGCCACCTAGTACCCATATTTAATTAAAAGTTGTATAATTTTAATAAATCAAAATGTTCACATTTTGTCTCTACATGACAAGTGTGGCCATTTAATTAATTTATTAAATTAGTGGGCTTCATAAATAGTGGGCTTAGGTTGTGGGCCAAAACAACAATTTAGTAATTAATTAAAGTGGGCTAAAACAATTAATTAGTGTTTTAGGCTTTTAGAAAATAAGCTTTTTAGGAGAGTAATTCTTCATACAAAAATTATATATACAAATGAAAATTGCACCTGCACAACACGTAAAAAATAATATTTTATTAAAAAAGAAGCTTAGGGTATTACAATACTCTCTCCTTAGAATAGTTCCATCCCCGGAACTACAATTAAAGAGTGAGAAAACAAAACACAATAAGAAAAATACAATCAAGCAAAAAGCTCAAGATGATCCTTCATCATCCTCTCCTCAGATTCCCAAGTAGCCTCTTCAACCAATTGGTTTCTCCAGACTACCTTGACCATCGGTATCGTCTTATTCCTTAAGACTTTATCCTGATGATCAACAATCTCAACTGGGAGCTCAATGTAACTCAGATCTAACTGCAAACCCTCTGGCACTTCGGGCAAATGATGACTTGGATTTGGAATGTAACCTCTCAGCATAGACACATGAAAAACATTGTGCACCTGAGACAATTCTTCCGGTAACTCAAGCCGGTAAGCAGTTTTTCCGATCCTTTTCAATATCTTATATGGGCCTATGAACCTCGGGGCTAACTTCCCACCTTTGTCGAATCGGATCACGCCTTTGCTGGGCCATACCTTCAGAAAGACAAAGTCACCAACCTCAAACTCAAGGTCCCTTCTCCGGTTGTCTGCATAGCTCTTCTGCCTACTCTGAGCTTCCACCAACCTCTTCCTGATCAGATCAATCTTTTCAGAGGTATGCTGCACAATCTCTGGCCCAAACATCTGACGCTCCCCAACTTCGAACCAACAGATAGGCGTCCTGCACTTCCTGCCATATAGAGCTTCGTATGGAGCCATCCCAATGCTAGTCTGAAAACTGTTGTTGTAGGCAAACTCCACCAAAGGTAAATGCCTTTCCCAATTGCCCCCAAATTCTAGTACACAACACCGAAGCATATCCTCAAGAATACGGTTGACTCTCTCGGTCTGCCCATCGGTTTGCGGATGAAAAGCAGTGCTAAAATCCGTCTGGGTACCCAAAGCTGTCTGAAGACTTCTCCAGAAATGCGAAGTAAACCGCGCATCTCGATCAGACACAATGGTCAACGGAACACCATGAAGCCTGACGATCTCACCTACATACATCTCAGCCAACTTGTCCATCGAAGCAGTGAGTTTATTGCCAAGAAGTGAGCGGACTTGGTTAGTTGATCGACTATAACCCAAATTGCATCATTGCCTTTAGAACTCTTGGGCAAACCCGTGATGAAATCCATACTGATGTTATCCCACTTCCATTCCAGAATAGGTAACGGTTGCAATAGACCTTCAGGTTTCTGATTCTCGGCTTTGACTTGTTAACAAACCTCACACCTCAACACAAATTCAGCCACATCCCGCTTCAAACCTAACCACCAGAAATGTTACTTAATATCCTTATACATCTTGGTACTCCCAGGATGTACAGACAAAAGAGTAGCATGTGCCTCCTGAAGAATACTTTCTTTCAAGTCCGACCGATTCGGAACACACAGCCTCTCTCCAAACCACAGCACTTCATCCCTGATTTGAAATCCGGGCAACTTGCCAGCACCAACCTGCTCCATCATCTTCTAAATCTCTGCATCTTCCTTCTGACTTGCAATAATCCTTTTATTCAGCATCGGTTGAAGCCTCAATTGAGCTAAAGATGATCCCAAGCCTTGCAGAACAACTTCAATACCAGCCCGATCCAACTCCTCTGCCAACTGCCTCTGGGTTGTAATCAAACTCGCCAGACTACTCTTGCGGCTAAGTGCATCAGCAACAACATTAGCCTTTCCAGGATGATACTTAATTTCCAGATGAATGTCCTTAAGTACCTCGAGCCATCTCCTTTGCCTCAGGTTCAGATCTTTCTGCTGATAGATGTACTTCAAGCTTTTATGGTCTGTGTACATGTTCAGCTTCTCGCCATACACATAATATCTCCATTGCTTTAAGGCGAAGATAATCGCATCCAACTCTAGATCATGAGTCAGATAATTCTTCTCATGCGGTCTTAGTTGCCTAGACCCATAAGCGATCACTTTTCATTCTTGCATTAAGACACAACCAAGCCCACGATGTGAAGCATCGTTGTAGACATCATATTCAACACCTGCTCTAGGCAAAGCCAAAATGGGCGCAGTAGTCAGCCTCTCTTTCAACTCCTGAAAGCTTGCTTCGCACTGCTCGGTCCACTTGAAGTTCACATTCTTCTTGGTCAGACCAGTGAGCGGTATGGCTATTTGAGCGTAGCCCTGGATAAATCTCCTGTAATATCCAGTTAGTCCAAGAAAACTCCTGACTTCCTTCACTATAGTAGGCCTTGCCCAATCTCTCACTGCCTCTATCTTCTGAGAATCAGTTGTCACTCCCTCCTTAGAAAAGATGTGACCTAGAAATGCTACTTCAGATTTCCAGAAATCACACTTGGACAACTTGGCATACAACTCTTGCTCCTGAAGCTTCCTCAAAACTACTGCCAGATGCTTCGTGTGCTCCTCCTCCGACTTGGAGTACACGAGAATATCGTCGATAAACACTACGACGAAAGAATCAATGAACGATCTCAGAACTCTGTTCATCATGTCCATGAAGATTGCAGGTGCATTCATCTCTCCAAACGGCATAACTAAGAATTCGTAATGCCCGTGTCGAATTCTGAACGCAGTCTTATGCACGTCTTCAGCTTTCACTCGAACTTGATGATATCCCGATCGAAGATCTATTTTGGAGAAAATAGCTGCTCCTTGTAGACGATCGAACAAGTCATCAATTCTTGGAATAGGATACTTATTCTGAACAGTGACCTTATTCAGCTCTTGGTAATTGATGCACATCCTCATCGAACCATCCTTCTTCTTTACCAAAAGCACCGGCGCTTCCCAGGGTGACGCACTCGGTTGAATAAAGCCTTTCTCCAACAGTTCCTCAATCTGCCGTTTGATCTCATCTTGCTCCACAGGTGCCATCCTATACGGTGCCTTAGAAATAGGTGCACTCTCCGGTTGAATGGTAATGCTGAACTCCACATCACGATGCGGGGGTAACCCAGGCAAATCTTTCAAGAACACAGTCGGATAATCCCAAACCACAGGAATCTGCTGCACCTCTGCAAGAATCCCTTTCCTCTGGCTGATAGCAGCAACCAACTCAGGACATCTTCTTTTCCCTTGGAAAGTGACTTCAGGTCCACCTGGAGCCTTCACTTTTACTGTCTTGGTCTTACACTCGATGCTTGCACTGTACACCAATATCCAATCAATTCCAATGATAACATATACTCCCAAAACATTCAGCTCGATCAGATCGATCCAGAAAATTCAATCTCCAATCACGATCTCGCAGTCAGCATAGTACTGATCAGTGGTTAGAGTCTCCCCTAACGGAGTAGCTACTGCTAAAACCTTGCCTGGAAATATCTTCGGTTCGACTTCCAACACTTTAGCAAATTTAGGTGACACAAAAGTATGAGAGGACCCAGTATCGAACAAAACAACAACTTTCTTTTCATTCAAATAAAGTTCTCCTGTTACATAATACACACTCATTACGTAACAGTTTACTAAATAAACGGGAAAAGAAACAACATAAACCTCTAAATATCCACCCTCGTACCAGTGATGACATGATCCACCTCATCAGCATCAGCTTCAGTCAAGGTAAATACTCGCCCCTGCTGGTACGGCTTCTTCCCGGTCTGCTGAGTTGGTCCATTACGGACGACATCCTGCAGTTTGGGGCAATGAGACTTGTAGTGGCATGTCTCTCCACAGTTGAAACAAGTCACTGGAGGTCTCGCCCAAGTATTCTTGGGTCTTCCTGCCACTTGAACAGTGTTCGCACCCGTAGGCTTGAACCTTTGAGCCGGTGGCTGTCCCCTGACATTGCTAGTAACTGCGGGCCTCTTCCCGCATTCCAGTTGTTCCTCTGATTTTGAAAAGCATGGAACTGCTCCATGTCCTCCTCCGTGGCTGCCGCTCGTTTGACCAGCTTGTCAAACCTCCTGATACCGAGGGGTATCATCCTAGACCTCAAGCTCGGCCTCAACCCATGCTCGAACTTACAAGCCTTCTTCGCCTCATCCATCACCAATTCGGGAGCATACCTTGAGAGCTGAGTGAATCTGGTCTCATACTCCCTAACCGACATGCCACCTTGCTGCAGCGATAGAAACTCCATAGCCTTCTTCTCCTGGACGTCTGAAGAAAAATAATGACTACGGAATTCGTCTAAAAATTCCTCCCAGCCAAGAACAATACCTCCCATCATCCGCTTCATCGACTGCCACCACACAGTCGCATCCTTCTCGAATTGCAGAGTCGCCAACTTCACCTTGCTGCCTTCCGGGGTCTCCAGGACTTCGAAGATAGTCTCTACCTGACAGATCCAATTGTCAGTCGCTTCAGGGTCTGACTTCTCCTCAAACACCGGCGGTTTCATTCGCTTGAATGATTCCACGAGTTTGATTGCTTCGGGCACTGGATTCGCAGGCCCCCTTCCTTGGTTCTGATTCATGGCAACGGTATTGAGTGTCTGATAGACCCTCGCTAGCTCCGTTTTCAAGTTCAGACCTTCACCATTTCGATCTCCTCTTCTAGTAATGTTCTGATACAAAAGATCCATTAAATTCGAAGTATAAGACATGAATTTTAAATCAACTTTCCATTTCATTGAATTTCAAACTTTATACATTCGAATTTAAAACATTTCTTACATAAAAATGAAAGCAGTAAGAAGGTACAATGGTCTAACTCCTACGGTTCCTCTTCGCTTCACGAAGCTCTCCCCGTAGTTCCTCAACTTCCTCCTTAGTACATCGGTCATGTTTTTCCTCTTCTCGAGTTTCCACACACAATGACTGAGAACTGCAAAATCATCCTTGTGTTTTGCCAACTGAGCCTCCAATAGTCCAACTCTCTCTCGCAGAGTCTCAACCTGCCTCTGAAGAGACACAACAAGACTACTCGGAACTAGTCCTTCCTCATCAGAAGAATCATCAGATGAATCCGAAGGTGGGGTGATCTCTCGGACTCGGGCCATTCCTCTTCGACTTCTTCGGGATCTTCCTCATCTGAATCAGCTTGCCCGGGGTAGTAATCTTCCTCAATAATATGCCAATGATCATCTCCAACTGGGTCGAAGTGGTCCATCATCTTAAAGATAGAGGAAGAAGCATAAATCATAGAGCAACACAAATGTAAGTGACTTACATTTAAATCTCCAGACTCATCACACACTCTAATGTCCACTTTTAGAGTGTCGTTCCTTATAAAATTGTACTATTTAGAAGCGTGCTCTGATACCACTCTGTAACACCCCGAATTCTAAAATACAACTGAATTTGAGTTTCACGGGATCTTTACACTTCTTTCGTACAATTTTATAAGGAAATAAAAACTTTTCTTTCATCAGAGTTACATTTACACTTGTACATTATCACAGCGGAAGCAATATTACAATAAATTACATAAAACAACATTTAAATCAATCCTGCGCAGCATGTATACTTCAATTGTCAAGCATCTTTACCCTGCATATAAAACTGCGGGCGTGTCAGTTCATACAACTGACGAAATATTATACACGGCCATTCTCTCTATGCCGGAAACAGTATAACGATTCTCATTTCTTAACAAATACAAACTTGTCACAAACAGAACTAAAGGGACTATCCTATTGATATCGTGTTGTGAATGTGCACTTAGTCTTTAATGCAATTATTTGTATTATATGACACTAATGCACACTTGTTCAGAGTCTATGCAGCCCATACTACATAGGTCCGATGGCAAGCCCTTAACCGTTCTTCATCTTGTAAGGTTCAATCCCTCGCCATGACTTAATCTACTACTGTAACTATGGTAAGTATCCTAGATGTTTTCTGACCTACGAACTCATATCTAGGCGCCCTGGAGGGAATCCCAACGCACTGACACATGACTCATCATGCAGGCATCCTGTGGTAATTCAGCTACTACCATAGACATGACACCACCCGCAATCGTCAAACACCCCACGAGCGTCGCCACCGGGACGGTACTCTGGAGCAGTATCCACGCCCTATCATGACTCATCATGGGACATTCTGTAAATACTCTCATGCCGCCAATCCAATAGCCCTCATACTCAATGTTTTTCTCTTACTTTCATCACATCTTCACTATGAATCTAATCCTTAGTTTAATTGAATAATGAATAAAATCAATCTCTTAGAATGTATCACTTCCACTATACCGGTCTTATTCATTCAAATTTCACATGACCAACCTTGGTCTTCTCATTTCAAAATATAAATTCACAATTTTTTCACCGCCGGTATAAGGCTTGGCTATACTCTAATTCTTAATTTCAACTCATAATTACAATGTCATATTCATAAGATCTTTTCATGATTAATCACAATTCATGTTTCAAAGACATAATACTCATGTATTCACATCCTTCATAATTCATCACAATCAATAATTCAATGCATAGATACTTGAAAAAAAATTGAAATTCATCAAACATGTCACATTCATTAGTTTATAAGTTCACAAAATTCTATTTCAATCCATTCCAATTCCAGTTCTACAATTCGCATTTCCAATTAGCTTCACAATTCACACCTTTCAAATTTCTCGTTACCAAAAACTTCTTAAACAGTCCATTCGATTTCCTTTATAAAAGAAGGTTAAATATAAGTTCCTCTTTGTAAAAATAGTCTCAAATTCTCATTTACACTAGACCACAAGTCATAGAAATTATCTCACAAAAATATATAAATTTACTTGATACTTCGGAGAAGTCGACTGTCGAATATGATCAGTCGGCTGTTCCGCGAGATTCTAAAGTTCGAAATTAAAATAGCCAGAGAAGTCAACTATCGCACAGGCCAGTTGGCTGTTCTGCGATGTTTAAACTCAGAATGAAACGTTCAGGGCAGTCGACTATTACAATAGTCGGTCGACTGTTCCGAAAAGACTTGAACTATAAAATTTTCATTTTTTCATACCAGTCGACTGTTTTGACATGATCGGTCGACTGTGCTGCTAGTTTTCAATTTCTCAAAAAATGTCTTTGGTTCTTTTCCTTCTCTTTTGAAACAAAAATGTCCAGAATAAACATACATTTAATTTAACAATCTCTAGTATTCTCAAAGCTATTTTTCGCTCTTTAAAACATGTATTTAGCCTTAGTTTGCATTTTATAAACTCCACTTCGACATTTGAAAAACAATACACATTTGTTCATAACCAAAGATGGTTTCTCATACAAAATTCACTATAATGATGTTTCCTTACACAGTGATAACTAAGATATTTTTAAGCACAAAATCAACTTTATAAGTGAGTAAAAACTTCCATTTTTATTAATTAATCTACACATAGTGCATTCATTTATTTATATGCAAAAATGACATTCTTTATCATTATTCAAATTTTCACATGATGTATATAGCATGGGAAATTTCATTACATCTATTAACAATCATTCAATCAATTTAACTTTAACACACTAGCATTTGTAATCAATCAACACACATTTAACAATCCTCCTTTTCTAATTAGGCACACATGCATTTTATTTCAACTAGTAACTCATAATAACCATTCAATTTCAGTCCCTAGCATGATTTTCTACTCTAGAAGTCATGAGAAACACCCACCTTTTGAAGAAAAATTCAATGAGAAATCTCCTAGAGCCTCCTAGATTGCGAGCGAGTGCCTTCTCCTCCTAGATTGCAATGCACGAACTTCTCCTCCTTGCCTTCTTGCCAAAACCGAAAGCTTCAAGTGATGGTGGCCGGCCTTCAATGGGAACACTCACACTCAACTCACACTAATATATATCTCCTATGTAATTGTCTCTTCTTTCAATCGATTTCTAGTGTAAAATACAAATAAATGGGAGGGGTATTTATACTAATTTTAAAGTAGATTGGAGGGCTAGGATTCAATGGATGGTTATAGAATGGAGAGTTAGGATAGGAGTAGGAGTTATGGCAACCACCCACACACCAAAATAACTACCCACGTACACAAACCCACACTCCCATTCTCCATGCACAACCGGCCCCAAAATTTGTGTGCATTGCACACTACGTGCTTCGCATGTGCCACCTAGTACCCATATTTAAAAGTTGTACAATTTTAATGAATCAAAATGTTCACATTTTGTCTCTACATGACAAGTGTGGCCATTTAATTAATTTATTAAATAGTGGGCTTCATAAATAGTGGGCTTAGGTTGTGGGCCAAAACAACAATTTAGTAATTAATTAAAGTGGGCTAAAACAATTAATTAGTGTTTTAGGCTTTTAGAAAATAAGCTTTTTAGGAGAGTAATTGTTCATACAAAAATTATATATACAAATGAAAATTGCACCTGCACAACACGTGAAAAATAATATTTTATTAAAAAATAAGCTTAGGGTATTACAATACTCTCTCCTTAGAATAGTTCCATCCCCGGAACTACAATTAAAGAGTGAGAAAACAAAACACAATAAGAAAAATACAATCAAGCAAAAAGCTCAGGATGATCCTTCATCATCCTCTCCTCAGATTCCTAAGTAGCCTCTTCAACCAATTGGTTTCTCCAGACTACCTTGACCATCGGTATCGTCTTATTCCTTAAGACTTTATCCTGATGATCAACAATCTCAACGGTATCGTCTTACACATGAAAATTGCACGTGCACAACACATGAAAAATAATATTTTATTAAAAAAGAAGCTTAGGGTATTATCGCACTGCTGAGAAAATGGTGGTGGAAGATGAAGAGGAGACGGAATAACTGGTGGTGCAAATCGTTTGCAAGATATAGATGTAGGAAATCATGTCACTTCAGAGGGGAAAACCATTTTTGGAAAGTCCTCTCAACTTTGGAAAGGAGTAGCAAAGGTGGGGGTGTTTTATCATTCAAACACTAGATGCAGAGTTGGAAGCAGAAAAGCCACTAGATTCTTGTGGGATAAGTGGTGCGGAGACAGGAGTTTGATGAACTTATTTCCAGCAGCTGCAGATGCTATGATTAATACTGATACGGTGGTGGTGGATGTGTGGCAGAATCAGAGACTAAAGCTGGTCGTTAAGGAAATTTATCCCATAATGCAGTATCAGAACTGACGAACCTTAATATGTTTATTAGGGCAGAAGGACAGTACAATAACGAGGGCGAAGATAGTAGAGATTGGTTTCTACAGTCATCTAGGGAGTTCTTAGTAGCATCGATGTACAAGCGGATCAACGACGGTGGATTGCGTTGTATGGATGCTAATATTATATGGAAGCTATGGGTGCCATTAAGGGTGAAAGTTTTTGCTTAGCTAGTCATGAACGATGCTATTTTATCAAAAATCAACCTCCGAAAAAGGAATTTGCAAATTGATGTCAGATGTGAGGCATGTGCGATCGAAGATGAAGATACGAACCATATTTTATTCTCTTGTATTAAGGCCAAACTAGCATGGGAGGTAGTGAGTCTTGGTTTTGGGTTGATAGAAAGCCCAAGTCTAGTTCAGAGGTCTGAGGTCGTTGGTGGGTAGATCTAGTTAGAAAGGAAGATAGAGATGCTTGGGGTGTGATGGCAACAGCTACGATGTGGTGTCTGTGGTTAAACAGAAATGATTTTATGCTTTCGCAAAATTAGCTGTACATTTTCGGTTATCATGCATAAAATTGTATCTCTATCTCATGATTGGACAGGTCATAGGGAGCAACGAAGAGGTTGCGTAAGGAAGAGGAGGAATAGAAAGATCAGGCTGCGGCCAAGCAATGGTTAGGATCACAATCCGACCTCAGGAGGTTTTGGGAGTAGCAGCTTTATTGTGGATGGGTGCCACAGAAGGGGCCATGGTCTAGTAGCCATTGTATCTTTCTATGTGCTTTGCTAGTATTTTCATCGATGTATTTTGAATTTAGACTTGTTTTGGTTGGGTTTATTGTAATTAGTACTACTATATTTCTTTAATTCCGCATTAATGAAGCGATGACCTGGTCATTTTTTTATTTTTTATTTAAAAAAAAATTTATCTTTTCCCATATTTTTTGTTCTTGCAATTTTTTTAAAAAAATGTTATCTTTTCCCATATTTTTTGTTCTTGCAATTTTTACCTGGTATCACAATAACCTGAGTTAGAAGAAAGCAGATGGGGTAGGCAGAGCTTTCTAGGGGACTTCACTTGATGAGAACAAGGAGAAGAAGAAGGGAAAAAGAAAAGAACAAGGAGGAGAAATAAGGGTGAAAAGAGGCCTAGCACACTCACTTACAACTTCTCCCCCTATCCTTAATGCATATGTCACTGAAGATCCTACTCCATGTTGTACAATTATACTACAACACGAAAGGGTTCCCCGGCATTTTTGTCTACCCGGCATTTTTAAACGTCGGGATAAATTTACCAGAATTTATGAAAACGCCGATAGAAGTGCCAGGGGTTGCGTGCATGGTGGTAGCCTCGGGGTCTACTCTGCCACATTTTGAAAATGCCGGTGTAGCCAAGGTCTACCCTGGCGTTTTTTAAAATGCCAGGGCAGACCTATTTTTTGATTTTTTTTTAATTTTTTAATTTTAATTTGATTTTTATTAATTGTTAGTTATTTAATATTATTTTCAATTAAAATTTCACCTACCTGCCTTTTTATGCAAAAACCGTCAGGTGGCCTTTTTTAATATATTTTTTAAACATAAATAAATAGTTACAAATACTAAATTCAAAAAAATATTCAAATATATAGTAATATAATATAAACCCGAACATTTATGTTTACCAAAATAAATTTTCTTCGTACTATACAATGTATAAACTCCCTAATTACAGTATATAAACTTTCCTTAAGAACTCGACGAACGCTTCCTCTTAAGTGACTTGATTGGCTGAACAAGTATTGGTAGCTTCCGCTGGTTCTTCCACTCCAGGCAAAACAGCCTCCTTCCTATAACAGCATGGGTGGTGATTATCACACACACTGGCGAGGCACAGCTGGCCGAGGGTAAGCGGCCACTCACCCTGGACTTGGCCTAGCACCATATACAGGCCTAAATAATTTTTTTAAATACAAGCAACCCGCTCCCCCTGAGCTTGACCCAAAACCTTCCCCGCTTCTCTTTCCGCGCATGACCAAAGCAACCCGCACCAATTTTTCGGCCCAAGCCCAACAACTCACACAATTCTCTTCTTCGCCGCTCCTCTTCGTCAGTTCTTCTGCACTTTGTTTTCTCTCATTCGAAGGTCGAAACCCTAGCTCCCCATCTAATCCCCCAATTTCCAAACCTCAAATTCCCCAAATCCTCTTCGATTCGCAAACCCTAGCTCCCTATTCTCATCTTCTCAGCAGCGGAAACCTTAGCTCCTAAATCTTTTCTCATCTTCCCCAATAGAGATAATTGTTTATATCCAATTCTAATGTAACCTCTGTGTTGTACGGTGTTTTTATATTTTAGATACCAGTTAAAGGGATTTCATTCAAGCATTATGATGTGTTAAGCTCGGCTTTCTGTGACACCAGTAAGCCATGTCGTGGCCAAGTTCCATTTATTAGGTAATCACTGATTCACCTATTGAATTCTCCTATTTATGTTGTTCATTTCATTTTATCTCATTGTATATGTATATAGCTAAGAATATCCTCAGTTTCGATTGATTTTCATTATTTCTACATCCAGTGAATGTTGGGTTCTGCATTCAACCGCTGAGTATGTTGCTAATCTAACAGCAAGAACATCTAATAACTAGAACTGGGCTTCAAAAACCTTCAAGTGATAAATTGGCCGAAGTAGCAGAAGAATTATTTCAGGAATTTCAGGCTTCTGGACTACGCATTCCTTGACCATTTTTTATGAAAGCTCATAGATGGTAATTTTCTTCTTGACATTGTACTTATGTCAAACTACGCTAGTTGGGATTTGTGTCTGAATCTAAAATGCCAAGACATCCATGACTTAGATCCACTTACCAATCCACACTGACTGCCCAGTATATTATCAGATTTGTAGTTCAATCCACACTGACAGCCCAGTATATTATCAGATTTGTAGTTCAGATAAACCGATTGCTTACTTATCTAGAAATGTGCTAAATATCAATAAAGATTAAATAGAAATGGCATTATTCTCTTTCTCAATTGTGCATGTTTCGTTTTTAATTTGAAGGTTTTTCCTTTCTCCATTTTTTTATTTATTTATTTTTATTTATTTATTTATTTATTTATTTGATAAAAGGGTGACGCTTCATTAATTTCCCTTTATGAATTATGATTGATTTATGTGGTTGTTGCATTGTGGTATATTGAATTTTTAGTTTTTATAATTTCACTCCCTGTGGATAAAAAATCTGGCTCCGCCACCGATCACAGATTCACACATCCTTTCTTCATCTCGAGCCACGCTCGATCACCTGGGCTGTACACATCAACAAACTTTGAGTGGCCGATTGTGAAGCTGGAGCGGCCACCCATAACGTGGACTCTTCCATTAAAGTTGCAGGCTAAGCAGCGCCACCGAGGGCGGTGGAGGCTTTTCGATTAGGGTACACTCATTCTTCTCAGGGTTGTAGACTTCAACACTTGAGAGGCTCTCGCCGCCAGACCCATCTCCGCCAACTACATACACAGTGCCATTGACTTCAGAACAGGCAAAGTCAAAGCCGGCCACGTTCATCTTAACTAGTGTGCTCCAGCTGAGAAAATAGAAGTGGTGGAATATTATGATGGCTCAATTGCAGGAATGATGATCCAAAACGTAGAAGTGGTGGAATATTATGATGGCTCACGATCCAAAACTTAACAAGAATGCAACTTTTAAAGGTACTTTAGAAGAAACAAAGACAACCCCTCTCCAAATTAAGGAAAATGGCACCAAAGATAATGCCATCTGTTGGAGATGGCCATGTAGTCAGGAAAGTTAAGGCTCGAATCAATATGATAAAAACACTGTATTCAGATGTTATTCTGGTCTAATGCATAAAGTTCTGGCTACTAAAAGCATCCATCCACGGTCATAAAAGGTAAAAAATTAGATACAGCAAAGTAAGATTTCACTGCAGTCGTCAAATGCTAAAAAATAGCAAAGTAACACAAATTTTAAAAAGACGAAACTTGAAGTTTTGTCATATTAAAAAAAATTTAAACAATTATATTTTTATTTGTATTTTATATTAATTTTAATTAATTTTTAGAATTTGGAAAAATTAAAAAAAAAAGGGCAAAAGTGGACAGAAGTTTCGTCCGTGAACATTGCTTTTTTTTTAAAAACCCAGTTTTAACAACTAATTAACTAATTAAGTAATTAATTATATAACTAAACCTAATTATCCAAGTACTTATTTAACTAATCATCTAACTAATTATCTAATTAAACTAATTAAATAACTAAACACCTGTACCAAATTTGACATTTCCCTCAGATGAAACTTTATGTTTCGACCGGGGTTATTTTTTATTCAAGTTTCGTCTAATCTCTTAAAAATATTAAAAAATAAGGAATTCTTTAATGGACAAATTCGATCTGACGAAACTTGAAGTCTCGTCCTATCTGTTAAAAATATTATAAAATATATCTCCCGAGATTTTTTTATATTCACAAATTAGATCGGACGAAACTTCAAATCACTTAAAAATGTTATAAATATATCGGGCAAATCTTGAAGTTCCGTTCGCAATAATATACATATTGTTATTTCTTCTGTCAAATATAGCAGTCTACTGTAGCTCAAATGTCAAATTATGCATATATAGCACATGATTGCAGCGCAACGAAAGCTAAAATATGCATAAAATAGAAAAATACTACACGATTGTGAATGCTCTAATAGTTCACAATGGTTGCTTAGATAAATAATCTCAAAACATTAAAATTTGCAAAGCTAACAACTACAATATTTTTTTTAAAGCAGCAAGTTTAGTAAGTAATCGACTTAATAGCTTTGTAGCCAAAATGTACTCAACTAAAACTAAGTCATGAATTTCCCTCATTCCAAGCAATTTTAAAAGCAACTAAATACCACTATACTACCATCTACATGCATATCAGGCCTGCATCTTTAAAGATCCCAGAAAGCCAACACAAATTGTCCAAGGTTTTCCAAAAAAAAAAAAAAAACACTGAATTGACGTCATATCGTACTCTATCCTTACATTTAGTCATCAAAGGTAATAATTTATTTCACATAAATTGTCAGAGATTGGGTTGTGAGGATTCCTGGAACGGGGCATTGTGATGAAGTGTGGTGTGGTTGCAGGTGGTACTGTAGCTTCCTGTTTTGCTGGGTGATGCTAATGGTGAATGGAAGAGGAGGATGAGTGGGAAGAAGAGAAGATAAGAAGAAGATAAGAAGATAAGATCAGATTAGAGAGGAGAATAAAAGATTTTTATTGATTGATTCTCAGGATTACAGCTCATTGCTATATATAGAATCAAGAACCTGTGCAACACACACAGTATTCTACTCTCTTAACTCCTCCCGCTCATTACAGTTCAAATAAGGTGCGCTAAGCGCGTACCAGTACCCCTATCGACTCTAATCCATATCTCCCCTGAGTTCCATGATTATCGATGAGCAGTACTGACCCCCTAACAACTCCCCTTCCCTTACAACGAGCTTGTCCCAAGCTCGAAATTGGGAAATTGGGCACGCAGATCATGAATATCCACCCATGACGCGTTCTCTGCAGCTGAATTCTTCCACTTCATCAGCAGTTTGATGCCGACTCTGTTGTTTTTTTTAATATTCGACGACCTAACACTTGCTCTGGCTCGTCTTCATCATTTGAGGGAATCCACCATTGAGGGGGATCAACTTCGACTTCAGGGAGGTGGGTTCCGTGACAAGGTTTGAGCTTCGAAACATGGAAGACGGGGTGAATGGATGCTTGTACTGGCAGTTCCAACCTGTAGGCCACAGTGCCGATCTTCTCTATCACACGGTAAGGACCAAAGAACCTGGGGGTTAACTTCTGCGCGTTGGCTCCTCTTACTGATGATTGTTTATAGGGCTGAATTTTAAGCAAAACCAGATCTCCAACAGCGAATTCCCTCTCCGTTCTTCTCTTGTCAGCGAAGAGCTTCATCCTATGTTGTGCAACCTTCAAGTTGTCTCGCAACAGCTATAAGACTTCATCACGCGAGAGCAATCCGTCTTCTACTTCTTGCACCGCAGCCGTACCTGGCACATAACGTAGCAAGGTTGGGGGTGTTCTCCCATAAACTCCTTGAAAGGGTGTGACGCCGGTGGAGACGTGCCAGTTGGTATTATACCAGAACTCCGTCCATCCCAAGAATTTACTCCATTCTCGCTGCTTTTGACCACACAAACAGCGCAAGTAGAGCTCCAAAGCCTTGTTTACTATTTCCGTCTGGCCGTCGCTCTGGGGGTGGTATGCCGTGGAGTGTCGGAGTTTGCACTGTTGGAGAGTAAAAAATTCCTTCCAAAATTTGCTCATGAATATAGGATCCCTGTCGCTTACGATGCTTCGCGGCATCCCATGGAGCTTGTATACATGGTCGACGAAAGTTTGCACAATTGTCTCCACCGTGTACGGGTAAGCAATCCCAACAAA
This sequence comes from Hemerocallis citrina, assembly GCA_017893485.1. Lineage (NCBI taxonomy): Eukaryota > Viridiplantae > Streptophyta > Magnoliopsida > Asparagales > Asphodelaceae > Hemerocallis > Hemerocallis citrina. The sequence goes on from CM030362.1 coordinate 109,646,985, forward strand.
GTGCGCATACTTAGTGAGACGGTCGACCACTACCATGACAGCATTCTTTCCTCCGCTTTTGGGTAACCCATCGACGAAATCCATGGAGATATCTTCCCACACTCTCTCTGGAATTAGGAGTGGTTGGAGCAAACCCGCAGGTAGGATAGTTTCAGCTTTGTTTTTCTGGCAAACGAGACATTCTCTAATTTTCAGCTTCACATCTTTCGTGATTCCCTCCCATATGAAAGATCTCTTGATCCGATGGAGTGTCTTATGATACCCAGCGTGTCCCCCCGTAGTCGAGGAATGCATGTCGTGGAAGATCAAGTGCCGCACCTCTGCCTTCGGGCTGATAAGAATCCTCCCCTTATAGAACCACAGTCCTCCCACAACCCGGTAGAGTTGCGGATCCAAGTCCCCGCGGCTGTACTTCTCCTCCAGCAGTCGGTAGTAATCATCTTGCACAACCAATTGCTTGATTTGCTCAATCCACTGCGGAATCACCACGGATATTTCAAGGCAAGCTTCAGAGTGTTCGAATTTCCTTGAGAGGCCATCAGCAGCCGGATTTTGAGTTCCCCTCTTGTACTCTACAGTAAAGGAGAGCCCAAGCAGTTTCCACAGCCACTTCTCTTGAATTTCTTTGTTGATCTTTTGTTCCAAGATGTGCTTAATGCTCTGTTGGTCGGTTCTTATCACGAATTCATTCCCTAACAGATAGTGTCGCCATTGTTTGATAGCTTGTAAAATAGCCAACACTTCTTTTTCATAAGTGGAGAACGCCAAATTCCTTCCCTTTAGTGCCTTGCTCATATAGGCGATGGGGTGGTGGTCTTGCATGAGAACCGCACCGATGCCATCCTTAGATGCATCCGTCTCGACGACGAAGGGTTTGGAAAAATCGGGAGCTTGTAAGACGGGGGTGGTTGTGAGGGCCTTTTTGAGACGTTTGAATGCTTCTGAAGCTTCCGAAGACCATTTGAAGGCATCTTTTCGCAGCAGCTGAGTGAGGGGTGAGGCGATGCTTCCATAGTCCTTCACGAACTTTCTGTAGTACCCGGTGAGCCCTAGGAACCCTCTCAACTCCTTAATAGTTTTGGGTTCGGGCCATTCTTCTACCGCCAGAATTTTGCGATCATCCACGGCGATACCGGCGGCGCTGATGGTGTGCCCCAAGTATTCGATGGAGGTTCGGCCAAAGCTGCACTTGCTGGGTTTTGCGAGAAGATGGTTTTGCATCAACACTGTGAGTACCTTCTCCAAATGTGCTAGGTGTTCCTCCCAAGAAGCGCTGTAGATTAGTATGTCGTCGAAGAAAACCAAGACAAACTGCCTGAGATACTTTGCGAATATGTCGTTCATCAATTGTTGGAATGTCAACGGTGCGTTGGTAAGCCCAAAGGGCATTACCACAAATTCGAAATGCCCGTGGTGGGTTTGAAAGGCAGTTTTGGGGATGTCGGGGCTGTGAACTCTGATCTGGTGATAGCCCGACCTCAAATCTATCTTGGAGAAGAATCGTGCTCCATTCAATTCATCCAACAGCTCGTTAATGAGGGGAATGGGAAATTTGGCCTTGACGGTTTGACTATTGAGAGCCCTGTAGTCGACACACATCCTCCAACTGCCGTCCGATTTCTTGATCAAAATTACTGGGGAAGAATAGGGGCTGCGACTGGGACGAATGAATCCGGCTTCTAACATTTCTCGAACTTGTTTCTCAATTTCTACTTTGTAAGAGTGGGGGTGTTTGTAAGGTCTCAAGCAAACGGGTTTGTGTCCTTCAAGGATGGGTATCTGATGGTCGATTTGTCGGTGTGGGGGTAATTTCATTTCCTCTTTGAAAACTTCAGGGAATCGGCTAAGAGTATCTTGAATGTCGGCTGGGTATGGAGGTACCTGGCTCTCAATCTCTTCAGCGATGCCTTGAACTTGTAGGAGATACGCTTGACAAACGTAGTTCTTCATTCCCGTTAGCTGTGAAGCTTCCATCATTTGGAGTTGAGGTGTCACTATTCCCTTCAATTTCATCATTTTTCCTTCGACTTTGAAGGCCATGGTCATCTCGCCAAAATCCATCGTGACTGGTCCTAAGGTGCGAAGCCAATGGGCTCCTAGGACCATTTGCGACGGCCCCAATGGCAATAACAGCAGCTCCGCCTGTAGGGGAACTCCTTGGACTGTAAAGGAAGCATGCTCCACCTTCCCTTCACTTTGCATCACTTGGCCATTGGCAACAGTGACATTGTATCGGAGTTCTTTGTTTACTGGCAATTGTGCAATCGCAGCGGTGTGGGGGTCGAGGTAGTTGTGGGTGGAACCCGTGTCGATGAGGATGTTCACTTCTCGGCTGTTGATGGTTCCCTTCACCCTCATGGTTTGTGGGTACGTCTGAGTTCCGATTAAGGCATGTAAGGAGATTTCTGGATGCTGCAGGATGGGGTGCGATGGAGTGGGGGAGGGGTAGTTTTGAGAGGCAAGGGTCGGTGGTGAGGATGTGGAGCGTGGAGTGAGCTGGGTTGTTGCTAACAATTGTTCTTCAGCTGCCAAGGGACTCATGGGGTCTTCATCACCAAGGTCTTCTCCTTCTAAACACTCCAAGTAGTAAAACTTCTGGGTCTTGCAAATGTGACCAGCGGTATATTTGTCGTCACAATTGAAACACAGACCTCGCGCCCTTCTTTCCCTCATCTCCTGTAGACTAAGTCTTCGGGGCAAAAAGTGGGGGTAGGGGGGTTTGGTGCCCGGGGCGTTCTGTGCGGTTGCGGTTGGGGAAGGGTGTACAGTTGGTTTGGTGTTAAACGGCGCGCGATAGCTCTTCTTCAAACAGTCCAATTTCTCTTCGAATCCCTTGGCGAGGCCCATGGCTTCATTCACATTCTTCGGTCGCTGCGACTTAACATCCCATCTAATTTCGTCTTGCAACCCACTGATGAACGTGCTCAAGTAATGTTTCTCCGTCCAATCCACTACGAAGTTGGAGAGGCGATCGAATTCCTGGATGTACAGCTCGAGGTCCCCCTTTTGTTGTAACTTAGATAACATACCGCTGTAATCTTGAAACTCCGTGGGTCCGAACCTTGTGAGTATCTCCTGTAGGAACTGGGGCCAAGATATATCCGGCATCTGTGGCTTAATGTGGCGGCAGAACCATTGCGCGGCTCTTCCCCTCAAATTGAGCGATGCATATTTGAGCTTTTGTGTCTCTGGTACTTCATAGAATTCCAAGAATTGCTCTACGCCGCAAATCCACTCCGTCGGATCCCCTTCTTCGAAGGTGGGGAACTCCACTTTGAATGGTGTTCGGAAGTAACCCCCTGGGTCTGGAACGAATGGAGAGAGGTTGGGATTGAAGAACTGAGGGTGGATGGGGTCTCGATGGGGATGGAGCGGTGGGGATGTCGGATTCGGGTTGGGGTTAATAGGAGGAGTCGGCAGCAGTGGTGGGTTTGGGATTCGCTGCAGCCCTTGCTGAATCATCGATAGCATGGCATCCAATCGAACATTCATCCTATTCTCCATCGCGACGAATCTTTCGTTGATTCCCTCGGCTATTGCTTCAACTCTCTCTGATTGATAATTGCTCCTCAATTGGATTTCCGCTATTTGACTCCTCAGATTGGCTACTTCTCCCTCCCATGGTGCCATCCCTTCATCTCGTCCATCGCCTTCGCTTGGCTCTGATACCAAGTTGTCAGAGATTGGGTTGTGAGGATTCCTGGAACGGGGCATTGTGATGAAGTGTGGTGTGGTTGCAGGTGGTACTGTAGCTTCCTGTTTTGCTGGGTGATGCTAATGGTGAATGGAAGAGGAGGATGAGTGGGAAGAAGAGAAGATAAGAAGATAAGATCAGATTAGAGAGGAGAATAAAAGATTTTTATTGATTGATTCTCAGGATTACAGCTCATTGCTATATATAGAATCAAGAACCTGTGCAACACACACAGTATTCTACTCTCTTAACTCCTCCCGCTCATTACAGTTCAAATAAGGTGCGCTAAGCGCGTACCAGTACCCCTATCGACTCTAATCCATATCTCCCCTGAGTTTCATGATTATCGATGAGCAGTACTGACCCCCTAACATAAATGTTCATATCAACCTTCTAGAAAACATCAAAACTCTGTTTTATTTATAAGAACAAGATGAAGCTTAAACAAATTAATCTGAATTGACAACCTTATCTAGTTGCAACAGAAACCTTAGGAATCTCCTCAAACTTAACAATTAATTATCCTATAAATTATCTCCTCGTGATAATTTTAACCACTTGGTCATTTTAGTAAACCTAGCATCCAACACTTTATGATTGGAATTCTATTTCAAACAATAAAAATAGGTGCTATTATAGTAATGCCCAGAGAGCCAGAGATAGAATTCTCTTCATATCCTTCAAATCACAAACCTTAAGGATCTGCATGCCTTAAACCGTAAATAATATAATAGATCAGAATGCATATATATGATTACTTTTATCCTTTATTCGACAAAAAATATAAAAGTTAAAAGATACATTATAAAATAAGTAAATCCAAACCAAACAGTTAATGAAAGAGATCGAAATAGTTAATTACTTCCACCAATGTCTATGAAATCATATGCCAGCTAAACAAACCTAATCTCATAATAATTCTAAGGAAGAACAACACTAGTCATGACTGAAATTCAAACACGTACATAACATGGGGTGGGGAAAGAGAAGGCTAGGTTAGGGGTGGCAGAGGGGCTGGATTAGCCCGGGACCAACCCGGCCCTACCCGGCCCTCCCCCTAACCGGACCAACCCGTACCCTAACCACCAAGGCAACCCGGGTTTGGCTGGGATGCCACTTTCCCTTCGAAAAAAATGAGGCGGCCCGGCCCGCGTTGAATCGGGACCGGTTTGAACCGGCCGAGTCCGGTTGGGCCGAACCGGCCCTACCCGATCCAGTCTGGGCCGAACCGGCGGGTCGACCGTTGAGTAACTTTTGTTTTTTGAATTTTTCTCTCTTGATTTTTTTTTAAAATGATTTATTTAATTACTAAACTACCCCCAACGGATACTAGCTAGTTTTGGGGGGTATTTTGGAAAATTTAAAAATACACATAATCTATATATACAACCTCATTTCATACATTTCTCTTCACAAATTCACTCAATTCTCTCAACTGTCTCAACAAATTGTGGAATCAAGTGATCAACATCAACAACTCTCTCAACTGTCTTAACAATGTCAAGATTCAACTGCTCACCATCTTGCAAGAACAAGCTCTCAACTCTCTCTAGTTTCATTCTTCAATCTACACACGTTCGGTACATTGTATTTGTTTATTTTATATAATAGCATTATTCTCTTCTCTTTCTTTTTTCTTTTTTTAGATTTTAGTAGTTAATAATTATTAGTTCATAATTTATTGTTTGTGTTTTGTTGAACTCCTTCGTTTTAGAATTTTTTTTGTTAACATACACTAGCTCATTAATAAATTGTTGTTGTTTTATTGAACTCTCTCTTCTTCTTTTTTAGATTTTGATTATTAACATGCACTAGTTCACAATATGTTCTTTGTGTTATTTTGAACTTTCTCTACTTGTTTTGTAGAATATTTAAATAACATACACTAGTTCATCATTTGTATTTTGTATTTTTTTTAACTCTCTTTTCTTTTCTTTTTTTTAGATTTTTTTAAAAAATATACATAAACTAGTTCATAATTAGATAACATCAAACCGATCACTCGTGTAAATCACCCTAGGGGGTGAATATGGTGATTCTTCAGAAATTAAAAACTTAAAATAAATGTGTGAAGTAAAGAGATATAGTTAGAGAAAACAAACAGAGTAAGCACGCAAGACACAAAGATATAACGTAGTTCAACCCACAGATCTATGTCCACACTACCTACTTGTAGCAATTCTCCAGCACAAGCGTTCCACTATACTTAAAACCCCGTACAGTGATTCTTGGAATTCATGCCGAGTCCTATTACACCCATAGGACTTCTATGAACAAGCCTCGTAATCTCACTGAAGTGGAAGAAAAGAAAAACAGGCAAGATCTATATCGATCTTGATTAAGAAAATAATGAAAACTCAGACACTCAAATCGTTGATTAAATGTTTAGTAAAGAAGAATAATAGTTGTTAGGGATAAAAAGTACTCAGTGAATTCACCTATTTATAGAGCGGGGGATTATATCTTTCCAAGAATAAAAAGATATTCCAAAATAATCAAATCTGCATAGGTTCGGTCGACCGCAATGTTGAGCAGTCGACCGTCCACCTTTAACCCAAAGGTCGAGAGGTGGTCGGTCGATTGACTCGCTTTTACACTATGGTGGCCGGTCGACCGCTATCTGCAGATCTGATAATTTAATTGGAGAATTCACTATGTTTTCTTACTATAACTAATTATTCAATCAACGATTCTTTACATGGTATTTCCTTACATAAACAGAAATAAATATACAATATTTGTTAACATTCTTGAGGATTTAAAGAACATGTTTCTTGAGTTGAATTCTCCTTGATATGTGTAACCTTCTGGAACTTTCATCTTTTGCTTGATTTCAAACCTTTTTGTCTTTTTAATTTGAATTTAGATTTCCTGTAAAGCCTATATATCTCAACTAAAAAACATAACTTCCTTCTTTTGGTATGAACAAAACATAACTTAGAATTTAAAATTATAAATGCTCCCCCTTAATTCAATACTTAAAAGAATTTCGCTAAGTATGTGTATGCTGCATTCTATATGCATAAGAACATGCTTTAAAAATGCATACCAAAAACATGCACACACATGTATAAATAGTGGAAAAGAAAAAAAATTCATTCATCAATTGATGGAGAGATACAAAATTCATGATACTAATGTCATAACACCGTACATTTCATGATACTAATGTCATAACACAGTAAATAATTCATTAAATAAAAAGGATCTAGATTCCAAACCTTTATGGATAAAAATTACATAAAGCCAAAAGCCAAAAGATTTCAAATGAGGAACTACGTTTGGCAATAAATAAGGCCAAAAGCCAAAAGATTTCAAATGAAGAACTATGTTTGGCAATAAATAAGGCCAAAAGCCAAAAGATGTCAAATAACTAGATTAAGCAGCTTTAAATTCTGGTGTTCTCCCCCTTCTTGTACACAGCAAAAGGAGAAGCTACCATTCGTCTTCATCACCATCATCAGCATCGTCATCATCATTGCTGCCAGCATCACCGGAGGGAGTGGGGGAAGGGAATGGAGGAGGAATAGGCATGCAACGCGAATTGGACACTAGTCATGGTTCCGGTAGGAGTATCACGACAACAAGAAGAGGAGGAGGAAACAACTTGCTTGTCTTGTTGAGCTTGACGATGACGGGTCCGCTGGGTAAATGGGACATCAATATCCATTTATTAAGGGAGAATAGGCATGTGGGCTTTGCTAAGAAGGAAATTGCCTACCATAATGCAGGAATCAATTGTAAGGTTATAGATGAGAGAACTAAATGGAAGAGCACGGCTATGAGAAGAATCAAAATTCATTGTGCGGATAATGAAGGTGGCAAGATCAAATTTGTACTCTCCTAAAATAAGAAAGATGATGAACGATTGCTCAACTCAAATTTTGGTTTTATCATTTCCTTGGGGCTAGATGATTGCATTGACAATCTTGTTTAAAACACGGGCGATATTTGTGAAATCGGTGGGTTTAGGTCGTGCAATGGATATAGAGTCGGGTTTGATGATCATGGATTTTACAATATTTTTATCATGACCCAATTTATATTTGAGAGTTAAAATCAAGGTTATAGGCCTCAAACTCGCCCTCGGGAATGCTATGTCGAGGGCGGAGATACTCGGGTGTATTTTTGACAGGTTTGCTAGGAATGATGGAAGTTAGGGTGAGGTCATTATTCTCAATACCATTAAGGTTAGCATAAAATTGTCTAGTGAGAGATTCTGAGTGGGTGGTAGGAGTAGTTAAGTAATCTTCCCACCAAAATTCCCGAAGAATTCTAACCATGCCACTAAATTGACCACCTAAGGAACCCAGGTTTATTTCACGACTTGGCACAACAGCAGAATTGATAAGAGTATGAAAATAGATATCAGCACAATTGTTATTTCGAAGGAAAATCCCTCCCTAGATACAAGTTCAGAAGTGGAAGCAACGAACTTCTTACCTTTAGAATTGGAGGAGAAGGGACCTCTAGATGCCATTAGAGAGAAAAAGGAGAGAAAATAGAAAGCACAAACCCGAAGATTTGGACGAGAACAGCAAGCAGATCCAAAGAATTTGATGGGTTTTGAGATTGGAGGTTAGGGTTTGCTATAGAGAAGAAAGGAAGAAAGGTTAGAGAAATAAGTTCTGATTTGTTGGGCCCTAGTTGTCATGGACCTAGAGTGAAAGGTCGGGTCGGGTTGCGGTCGATCGACTTGCAATATGATACTAAAAATTCTATAAATTAAAGTGACAGTATGTGAGACGGTCGATCGAGCGGTCGACCGAATCAATGTTATTAGACAGGCGACTGTTACAGGAAGTGGCAATAAGTGGGATGGTCGACTGTGCAGTCGACCGTAAAAGCCACTATAAACTGAGAGACTGTAAAATAAAATAACAAAACGTGGGACGGGAGACCGCGCATTCGACCGTTCATGTAACTACCGTTTCCACTATTTTTCATTTTTCCCTTTTATAATATTTTATTTGAAATTGAATAAAATACTCTATATTTGCTTCTTGCTTCTTGATTATTTTAATTTAATCTTGTTCATGAATTTCTTCGTTCTTGTTGATTGAGCTATTCTTATTGTTCCCACTTTCTTCTATTCAATTGTAGGTATTTTTATTTGAACCCTATTGATTTGGATCTATCTCTTATTGAACCCTAAAATCCAATTTCATTTGTTCTTTGACCCAAATCCGCTATTATTGGACCCTAAATCACTAACCCAGTACCCTAATTATATCCTATAAATAAAACTCTACTGCAAACCCTAAAAATTGCACATTATTAAAATCCTAGCCGTTTATTCTCTCTCCTTTCTCCTCTTTCTCTCTCCTCTGTGTTTCCCACTCCCCGTCTGCAGCAAACTCCCGCCCCTCTACTGTAGCATCATCTTCCCTACTGTCCCATCTCCTCCCGGTGCTGGCCCGACCTCCGGTGATGCCCCTCGTCGTTCGTGCCACCCTCGCCGATGCCCAGCACACCCCCGACCCGTCTTTCTTCCCTGTTCCCACTCAGCCTACAAAGAAACCCCCCTGTTGCAGCCCTGCCGTCGCTGCGCCTCAGTCCGCCGCCTACCCTACCGTCGCACCTCGTCGACATCCCACCGCTGTCGAGCGGCTAGACCCACCAGCCCATTGACGTTGCTGACCTTGGTGCTGCTGTCCCTTTTACTGTGTTGCTGCTTTGTCTCTCTTTGCACGTATATTGCACGTGCTATTGGGAATTGTGCTAGTACGTGAGTTCGTTGCTTTAGGATTCTTATCCCGTTATACTCGGTATTCAAATTCACCGATTATAAGGCAAGTCACCATCCTCTTGAATTGTTAATTGTATCAAATTCAAGTTTTTTTGAAACTCTTGCAAGTAGATCTTTTGTTCATCGTATTATACATTGTTTTTCTCTTTCATTGGGTTTATTGAGGGTTTACACGAGCTAACCCCAATACTCTTGACATCATGCCAATTTGACTCCAAAAATATTGAATCTTGCATACATCATATAGTATGGAGAATAGAGTTATACATATAGTCACGACACAAATAAATTATTGTAAAGAAAATTACTATGTTGTATGTTGTTTGATCGTTTGATGGTTGATTGAATGATAGATTTGTATATATGGGTGTTATAATTTTATTTATCATGTTTTGACACTCATCATGCTGATTATATAATTTGTTGACTAAAGAATCGATACCCATCATATTTAATTAATTTATTTTCATGAAAAATACCCTAAAAACTGTATCTTGCTTGATGTCTGGAATTTGTCTGCTGTTTTTGAACCATTAAACGATCTTAAAATGAATTACTTTCTGAATAAGAGTTGTAGACTTATCTTTCTAGTTTCCAGAACATCTTGAATTTCCTAATTCCGAGTTTTGTAGCAAAAGTTATGTCCATTTTACTATAGCTGTGTTTTTACTTTCCGATTTTCAGATTCTTGTATCTTGCATACTTAAACAGTAAAATGGTTAATCAAATGTTAAAATTTTGCCCTGAAAATTTCAGATTGTTAGTAATCATGTTTAGAAGTCCATAAAATATTTTAAATAAATTTTTCATGGAGTTTTTTCTGATTCTAAAAATAAAGTAACATGATGTAGAAATTCTGCCTGAACATGAAATCTGTAAAGAACAATATGATTGACCTAGCTACTGTTGTCAGATTTTGAACTTTAAATATGCGTTGGAACCGTGTGCAAGTCTAGTTTCCAGAATTTCTGACGGATTCAACTTTCGATTTCTGAATCAGTGGGAAACTGTATTTTTGTACAGACTGCGCTTGTCGTCCAGAATTTTAGATTCTACTTTTTAATAGATTAATTATTCCTATGTTATACTATTGCATGAATTAATGAATGTATGTTACATTGCATGTCCCCAATGAGTTATTCACTATTCTAACCTTCTTATCCATGTTATCATCCAATTGTCCTCTATTGATACTATCGTTCACTGAAATGTCCATTGATTGCATATGGTATTATTGCATTGATAAATAATTAATAAGCCGAGATTTAAAGGGTGATTTATGTAGAGAACAAACTAGAGACTGTACTTTGAGGAGGGGCCCGTTACCGTTCTGGCTACCGTTTTATCGTGTGGTTGTGGATTATGGCCGTAATCCCAATCAATCGTGTACTGTATCGTTACCGATGACCATATCGTATACCAAAAGGTGAATAGTGTATACCATTGCCAAGTACATGATCTACCGAGTGCACCACATGAGTTTAAATGAAATTGATTGTATGTATCGAACCTGTAGTATGGGATGCAGTAGTACATGCATTAGTTAGGATTAAAATGATTAATTGACATAAGGATTGACACATCACCGACATCGCATATTGTTCATCATTGTTCCTATTTGTATCCAATATTGGCTAAGTGTTACCGTTATTGATCATTGATTACCATTACCGAATATTGTATCATTGTTTATAGTCATCATACCGATTATCATGATATCGATTATTGTTATTTTCCCGTGTTTTTGATTCCTATTGATCCGTTGATTCATCGTTATACCGTTATTCTATTGTTCACTGCTTTCTCTACTTGCTGTCCATGACTTGCTCTAAGGATAATTTTTCTCCTTTTTTTAGATAAAGTGTTCACAGATAATGAAAGAGAATTACCTGCTGGAATTGGAGAACAAACATTCTGAAAACTACTGGTTTCTAATTGCTTATTGCTTTAATGAACTTAATGTATTGAGACTTGTTATTATTTTGGATTGAATTATTATTGTTTTGGGCTTATGTCCCGAATTTTATTATTGTTTCCAGATGTTGGATTATTATTATTGTATTTGGATATTTTTATTGCTTCATTCCAAGTACTATTGTTCATGAGATCATTATTATTGCATGTGCATTTGTTCTATATTAATTATATTGTTGAGTTAATCGAATAAACAGCTTACGGGTGATGTTAGTCATTCACTGGGCCAATGTTACGTGCTCGTATTCCGTATTTTTGAGAAGCGGGGCATGATAGCTCAGTCGAACGATAGTGCTCTGGTCTCTTTATGTTTAAAAAAGTTGAAAGAGAACAAGCAAAAAGCATTCATACACGAAACAATCAGCCAGAAATATCTATAATCATTAATTCTCCCTTTTAAAAAAAAATGAATTCATTTTTCGTCTAATGGTTTTGTGAAAATATCAGTCAATTGTAAATCTGTTGAAACATAATCAAGAACAATATATCCTTTCTGAAATTGATCTTTGATGAGATGATAACGAATTTCTATATGCTTTCTGCAATTGTGTTGATCAGAGTTTTTAGTCATATGAATAGTATTATTGCATTAAATGGGGATGTTATAGTCTTCTAGTATATGTTTCATCCATAATATCGGTGTACAGCAAGATCCAGCAGCTATATATATTCTTCATTTATCCTTATTCTATCAGTTATACTGCCAGCTTATTTGTCATGAAAATGCCATCTTTTCGTTGTTTAGAGTCCATTGAAGTAACTTAATCTCTAATCATATTCATCATAACTTCATCCTGTTTTGCTTAGAGAATTCCAAGCATATATTTTCATTAGTAGAACCGAAAATAATATTACATAAACATCTCATATTTTTTGTGTGCTAGTTCATGTGAGTTAATGACATAAATGCTATTGCATTTATTAGCTATAAGCAAACATAAGTTATCACTATCTAATATAGTGCATGCATTTTTATTGAAAATAACTATGTAGCCTTTATCGTATGGTTAAAAAAAATAGATTGTGTTCTAAGTTACTCACCTAAAGTACATCATTAATGGAGCAAAAAATGGACCAAATTTTATTTTACATTCAATGATTTAACCAGTGCTATTATCTCCAAAAAAATGATGTTTTTACTTCTTTCCCTTGATAGTGATGCAAAATGTGGTGTTATAACAAGTCATATGATTTGAGCATCCACTCTCAAGGTACCACCAATCTTTAGGTTGGACGTGTTGATGCACCTACATTAAGATTAGTAGGTGTCCAAGTATTATTCCTGCACTTGCATTCTTCTGTACCCAAACAAAATTAATATTCATTTTTAAAGTACAGTTATAACAGATATGCCCTAATTTACAACAATAGTGGTACATAATTCGATTATGTCTTGGGTCATACACATTTGAATGGCTATGCCTTGATTTGTGTTCATCGGTGTGGCTATGCATATGTGTATGATAGGATTGCTTAAAAGTTTGACGTTGTAGTGGTTCATTGTAACCAATTCCTCGATTGTCATGAAATGATCTTGAATTCCTTGTCATAAAATAATTGGTTCCTTCGTATTTTTCAATAGTTTTTTCGAGCTCAATTACTCTACCACAAAGTCTCTTTCTAGTCTTATCGTCGTCTTTGGTATTCCAACGAAGAGTGTCAAGAGCTGCATCAAGCTGTCTATTTTTTTTCGAGGGCCTCTTTATAGCCTTCCTGTACTTCGTCAATTTTTCTTTTGCATTCATTAGGATTGTCAGTGAGCTTAGCTATATAGGCAGATTTCTCATGAATTTCTTTTAGGTTTTCATTATTAGTTGTCGGGAATTTTTTAATTTGTTGTTTTAGGCATTCATTTTCCTCTATAAATTATGATTCTTTCTAAATGACTCAATTTTTCAACAATAAACAAGTTCGCATCTTTCAGTTTTTCATTTTTGGCAACACAAGAGTCATGTGATTCATTAGATATTTGTTTATATTGTTTTAGCTTATGACTTAGTTTCTTTGCATTATCTTTTAGGCCATTACAAATGTCTACTAATTCATCATAGGAGGGTTCTTCGATTACCTCTTCTTGGAGTGGTGATTGCCCCTCACCATCTCTAAGAGCCTTGAATCCAAAGTTGTTGAGTCCTTGCTCTTCATCACTTGAGTCTGAATCGAGCCATATTGCTTTTAGGGCCTTCTTTCTGAGTCCTGGATTGGAATGATAAGCTTTGTTTCTATCTTGAGAGAGCGGACAGTTTGCTCGGATGTGTCTTGACTTCTTGCATTTGTAGCATACATCCTCTTTGTCTTTCCTCCTTGAGACGTACCATATTTGTGTTTGAGGTAATTATGGAATTTTTTTGTTAACATTGTGATTTCTTCGTTAGATTCTTCATGTTCTAGTTTTGATTATGTTGGTCGTGAAGTTGCTGCTTTCAAAGCAATATTCTTCTCATCAATTTTGTGAATAATCCCAATGTTCTGTCAGTACCTCTTTATTTTTGTCATCTCCATCTCATACGTCTTTAATTTGTCTTGAAATGTGTAGTACTTTAATCATTTCTCTTCAAGTGTCTCCCTCATTGCAGTAGCTTATATATCACATTCAGGTGTGAGATAGATTATGTGTTTTCCGACCATTCGGTCATCATCTAAAGCTTTTCATGATCAGTGTCAACTTAGGGACATTACATTTAAACATTTTTCTAAAGATGTTAGACATCGTTGAAATTCGACATATGAGCTCTTAAGTGTAGTTACTCATTATAGACAATGTTTAAAAGAATTTTGTGTTGCAATGGGTAAGTAAGATTGTATAATAGATGATGGTTTTTGGTTTTTTGCCAATAGTTTGTTAAAAATTTTAGACTCTTTTAATGATGTAACTATGCAATTATCGAAAACATATTCATCTACTTCTAGTGTATTTTACTTAAAATTGTTACTATGATGACCACTATTAAAGATTTGATAAGCGACCATTTTATTAGAATAATGATTTATGCCGCTTATCTTAAATTTATGAAATATTTTCATCATCTTCCTATGTTATATTGTGTTGCTAGTGTAATGAATCTCATAATAAACTTAGAAGGCACACAAAATTTAACTGAGACTTTTTATTCATATGCTCTACACGAACAAATAAAAGGCTATGATCATGTTTTTTTACTACACAATTTCAGCATGTTTTGAATAATTTGTATGATAGTTACGATAGGCTTTACGCATCTAATACTACATGTTGCTACTTATTTTGGTGTGGGAGCAAACAGATAATGAGTTAATATTTGATGGAAACTGCTAAAATCTGACATTTGATCTTTGCCGTGAAATGCGATTAGAGCTCCTGAGATCAAATCTGGATCGTTGATTGAACACCATGATTTGTATCTGACGGTTGCTGATGTGGTTGATGGACCTGCAAAAAGCCTAAAACACCGGGGGTGGCCCCAATGACAAACCCTTCGACGCTCAAGTTAGAACCATATAAAGAAAGAGAGTTTGAGAGAGAAACTGTTGATTTCCTTCTGACTGAAGAGGGGGGAGGGTATTTATAGGCTTGAGAAACATTACAGGAGATTAATATGAATCCATTAGATTCACTATGAACTCCTTATCTCATATTCAAATTTCCCCTTACAGAGATAAGCTCTATTGTTTGGGGATAAGAGATTTGACTAACAGCCTTCATGGGTTGGATCTCTCTTAGTGAGCCTAATCAGTCACTATTTATGGGCTTGAAAGAGGCCCATGTCTTGTAGAGGAGCCTGAAGAAGGCCCAAACCTGTTAGGGAGGTCCGTTATGGCTAATCTTCCTGTAGAAGATTTGAGATCTATGCTGAAACTGTACAACCCTGAGTTGTTGCGATATTTACCATTATCATAAGCCCCCCCACTCCTAGTAGAAAAATTTTCTTGGCTTTCGGGAAGTAGTTCTTATTTTCGATTCTGGAATACATTCTTAGCTTTCACGGTGTACTGAAGAAACCTAGAACTAATTATAGGCTTCTGAAGGCTGCGAATATCTTCCTGGTTTTTTCTGGAAATTTTCATATTTTTTTCAGGTTTTTTCGAATTCCAAAATCCAGTATTCAAATTTTTTAATTAATAAACCCGAATTTAAATTATTTTTCAGAATTTTTTCTTAATTTAAATAATTATTTTCAGATTTTTTACTTAACTTTTCGAATTATAAATGAATTTCTAGGAATTTCTTGAATTTTAATACCTTAGCATGCTTTTTTGGTGCGATCAGGTTCATCCATTACAGCTTGGCTCGCATACCGAGGGGTTTGAGCAATTGTGATTTGACCACTGTGATGTGAAGTGGCAGAATACTGAGCGTTGATCACAAGGATCTCATCCGCTGAGTGGTTTTAACGGTTGCGGTGGAGATCAATCGAACAGTTGCGACGTGGTGTCATCAGATGCATCAATCAGCTCCGTGCTCGCCCGCTGAATCGAATTAGACAGTTGAGGAGAGAGCAAAAGGGATATTGGAGGCGTGGCGAGAGCCGCGTCATTCATCAAGCTTTTGCTTAGGTTTTTGAGAGATCGAAATGGCCCATGCTGGCTGTGGAGACACCCTTGCTCGGCTAACGATTTGGCTGCGCTATGGACCTTGCCCCCTTGCCCCCTCGCCGAGCTACGACACTTGCCGACCCATCCTCCTCGCCAAGCTACGAACTTCTCCATCCTACCTACTTCATCAACTTAAAAGCCTCGCCGAGCTATGATTATTGGCAAGTTACCTCCTTCGTCACGACTTAAAAACTCCTCCGAGCTATGGAGCAACACCCTTCACCGAGCAATTGACACGTCGTCGAGCTATGGAGTTCTGTCACCTAGCCGAGCTATGGGGTTGTTTGTTCTCGCTGAGCTATGCTTCGTATAGCTATGAAGCTCTTGCAAGTGCTGGCGAGCTATGAGTCCTCGAATTGTCACCGAACTATGGCAATTTATGTGCCAAGCTATGGAGTTCTGTCACCCAGCTCAGCTATGGGGTATTGAATTTTTGCCGAGCTATGGATTTTTGAACTCACCGAGTTATGAAGTTGACTCTGTTTTTTGACATTGCAAAGCTCTGCTTTCTCGGCGAAGATCATCTTCGTCGAGCTACGTTGGTGTTTTGTCGAGCTATGGGCGACCTTGGCCTTGACAGATCTATGGAACTTCAAATTGTCACTGAGCTACGGATTTTTGAACTCGAAGAGCTATTGAGTTAGCTACTACAGATGAAGAGTTCTTGGACTTTGGAGCTTCGTAGTCGAGTTTTGAGTTCGGCGAGCGTGGCAGCGATGAGCGGGCGTGGCGGCGATGTCGCGGAGCTTGAAGTTGTGCGGCTACGACGAGTTAACGCTCTATTTTTTGAAGAAGAAGTGGAGGAAGAAGGAGTTTAGAGTGTTTGGGATTGGTTGTTCGGGTTTGGAATCTGTACCCGTAACCCATTTAAATCCAAATCTTTAGGATTTTTGGGTTTTGTTTGCGGGTTTGCGACTCTGAACCCGCTCAATTCTTTTCTTCTCTTTTCCTTTAGAACATGATGGCTTCATTTGCTGGGGGATTTTTTTCACTCACTTCTTTGGGGTTTTAGCAAATATTTGGAGTTTGGAGTTCACAAGAAGTTTGCCAATATTTGGAGTTGGGTTTTCTTCAGCCAAGTCTCTCTCTCATACCAAAGTAAGAGTACTAGGGTTTTTTGAGTTTTCATCATCTCTTTGTAGCTTGAGTTGATTTTGAGCTTGATCTGGATCGAGATTTGTGAGCGGAGTTTGAAGCAAGTTGGAGTTCTTGTTCAGGTTTTGAAGCCTTTGTTTCTTGCTTCTTATGCTTTGTCAAATACTTGTTTCATTGATCAAGTGCTTTTGTTCAACCAAATGCTTTGTTGGACCACTAGTTTTGTGAAGTTTAATTTGGAGATATTTCACACGCCAAGTGTTTGTTGAGCGGTTTTCCTGGTCGAGTTGCTCTTTTGTTGATCAAAAGTTTTGTCGTTCGTCCTGCTGAACCGCTCTTTCATCGACCAAGCGTTGTGTTGTTTATTTGTTTTGTTGATCTAGTGTTTCGCTGTTGGACGAGTGTTCTGTAGTTGATCTAGAAGAGTTGTTACGGGAACGAACTTCGGAAGGCAGTTGAACAATAGTCTTGTTGTTTGATCCCAACATGTTCTACGCTCAACTCTGTGACAGAGTTGAGCGTAGAACTTGCTGTTTGATCCCAGCAAGTTTATAGAGAACTTTGTGTGGAGGTTGGTTGTTTGAACTTGTTGTTTGCACCCAGCAAGTTTGTGGAGACAACTCTAGATGGAGTTAAACATTGAACTTGCCATTTACGCCCAACAAGTTTTGAGAGAATTATGTGACAGAGCTGCACGTTGGGCTTGCCGTTTGTGCCCAGCAAGTTTGGAGAGGCAACTCTAGGACGAAATTGATGTAGAGCTTGCTGTGTGATCCCAACAAGTGTAACATCCCAGAAAAATAATAAATTAATTTTTTCACATTTTTGCACGTGAATTGCATGTAACAATTTTTATATACATGTTTCTAAAACTTAATAAGAAGTAATACACATTTTTCTTCTCCTTTTAATTATTGCACTTTGTATTATAATTTTTTTAAAAAACTCATGGGCCTAAAAATATTTTTAAAGCCCACAAAAAAAATTCATCTAATAAAGAGCCCATTTGCATTTTCAAAAATAATAAATAATAAATAATAAAAATAGTGGTGTACAAAAAGCACGTGCAATGTGCACACCAAAGGGATGGTCAGTTGTATATGTTGACATGGTGAGTGGAGAGAAGAGAAGTGAGGACGTGGGAAAAATTGGTTATATTAACTACCCCTATAATTAATCCTATTAAAAACCTTAACCTAAAGCTAATTACTACACAAATAGAAATCAAAAGAAACAAAGAATAGGCTGTGCTTGCGGGTGTGCTTTGCTGTGCATTTCGATGGAGTTTTTGTGTGCTTTTGTGGGATTTTTCTTGGTGCTTTGGACGAGCTTTCTACTAATATACTCTTTTATTAGGTGGGTGTTTCTACATACTTTCTAATTTGTAGTTTAAATGCATGTTTAGGATATTTGTATTAGAATTATAAATATAATTGCATTGTTTATCTTCTAATTTTGGTGTGATGCATGTTGTATGAAAATCTAGAATTTATAGTGATTGATTGAATGAAAAAGAAATGCATGATTAATGGAAAATTTATGATGTAGATTTTAATTGAAATTAAATTACAAGTTGTGTAAATTCTCATATGTGATGCAATGCAAATTTTAGTGTAGTTTGAGTAGACTTTTTGATATGAATTGTGAAAGAAATTGAATGGTGCTTGATTTGAATAGATTATAAAATTTTGGTGGAAATTCCAATCATGTTAATTGACATTGAAAAGATAAAGAAGTGTATGTATGTGTTGTAGAGTAGTATTTAAAATTTAATAAAGGCATATGGTGTATGAATGTCCTCAAAATTGCTATCTACTTTTTAAATTTTATAGAATCACTTTGTTACATAAAAAACCAGTAAGTTTTCATTACTGGACATTTTGAATTGTAGGATATGAGCAAATAAAATTGATATGATGAATCGAAGTTGAATTGAATGTTTATATTTTAAATGGTGGTTTGAACCGAGAGTTGATAGTTAAACATTTTTATCCCTATATAGTCAGAAGTATCGCTGGACATTGTGGCTAGCGCATGCGCCTGTGCGCTAGGCATTGCCACGTGGCAGGCGGGGGGTCTCTCTGTGGTCGTGGGTTCGAGTGGCATTAGGCTCTGTTTGTTTCCAATTTTTTTTTTAAAGTCACTAAATATGAGAGGTTGAGTACATGAGGAACCGAATCCCTATATTGTCCAGAGCTAAGCTTGGCTCAGTGGGTTGGTGCTTGTTACCCTTGCTGTTGGCGCTGGTTCGAGCCAGGGGGTGCTGTTTTGAACTTCAAAAAAGAATATTTTTTTGGGTTTGAGAAGTTTTTAAAAGGGGGAACTTCATGAAAAATTCACAAAACATTGTTAGATTAACTTGGGAATTTATTTACAGTATTCTAAATATATTTTGATGATCTAAAAGGCATTTTGTGTTTATTGTTAAGTTTGTAGTTCAAATTTAAAGGGTTGAAGATTTTAAAGTTGATTTGAACTAGATTTGTAAGCCCTATTTTCAGATTTTATTGTATTTTGTATTCTCTTGATTTTGTATTTGAATTCATTCATTATAGTGCATTTTGTCTTTTGTTGGGTTCTTTTGTTCCCTCTTGATCAATCTGTGTTCTTTTGATTGGATTATGTTCTTTTGTGAATTTTGCCCTTTTCTATTTTGAGTTTGATTTGTTCTCCTTTGTGTTCGTCTCATCTCATTGCATTTGTTTGTCTTCTTTTGGAGCCAAAACCGATAACCAGAACCCTACATAATATCCACCGAAAACCCTAATTTCTTGATCCCTATAAATACCCTATTAATTAACCCTAATTTCTAAGGAGGGAGTGATGTAATATCCCGATTTTCATTTATGAAAATTATTTATTTATTTTTGCACGTAGTGTGCACGTGCAATTTTCGTAATATGAAATCTTATAATTATTTTCATTATGGATGGTGAGTATATGTATAAGTATATGTGTTCTTAATTATTTTTATAAAGGCCCTTATCTTCAAATAAACTTAAGCCCAACTCTAATTTATTTATTTTTGTTAAACTATTATTTTGGCCCATCAATTTAAGCCCATGAATTATTTCTATTTTAATTACAACTTGTAATGTGGAACACCTTTTTAAAGAGTATTTTTTATAATGTACAACTTTTAAATAGAGAACTAGTGCATGCACGTGCATTGCACGTACACATGCATGAGCACACTATTTTGGCCGGTTTTGAAAGAAGTGGGGTTAGTGCATGGGTGGTTACCTAGAGTGTGGGTAGTTACTACAACTCCTACTCTCATCCTAACCCTTGATCCTATAACCATCTACTAAATCCTAGCCCTCCATCTCACCCAAAGATTGAGTATAAATACCCCTCTCACTCAATTGTCTTCTACACTAAAATTTTATTGAAAGAATAAAATATATTTTAAAGAGAGTTGTGAGTGAGTGTTATTAGAGGCCGGTCATCACTACTGAAGGAATTCTTGTTTTGGCAAGGACCAAGGAGGAGGAGTCATACTATCGCACTAGGAAGCTTTGCGGGATTAGTTTATTTCTTCAAAAAGTGGGTGTTTCTCATGACTTCTAGAATAGAAATCATGTTAGGATTGAGATTGTTTTGTTATCATGCATGTGAAAATTTGATTGATGAATTGATGGTCATATTGAAATCCTCTATGCTATACATAAGGTGGAAAATGTGAATGAAAGGTAAAGAACTAAGACATTTAGAGAAACTGGAGATTACCTGTACAGTCGACCGATCATGTTGACACTCGACTGGTACGATGAAATAAAATATGTACAGTTCGAAATTCCATGAAATGCTGCATTTTAATGTGTGTCGTTATCTTGACTTTTCCCAGCATGTTAATTCAGGATCAATATTTATCTCCGTAGACAAATAATGAGTAAAGGATAAATGCACGATTAGAAATTTTATTTGTGAGAAAGAAAATACTAGTATTGTGAAACCTACATTTAATCGTAAACTATGTTGTGATGCTGGTAAATGGATAAGAATCGCATGTTTATGTTGACATTGAACATACTGTAGTTGAATAAAATGCTGTGTGCTAATTGAAGAACAAAAGGAAGAGATATTCCTTAATTCGAAATTAACTTTGACCAGTCGACCGAATATATGTAGCAGTCGACTATGTTGAACATTAAAAGTTTCAATTGAACTCTACAGAACAGCCGATTGGTTAGGATGACAGTCGACTTCCCCGTAAATTATAATTAAATTTGAACGCTGCGGAACAGCCGACTGGCCATGTGCAGCAGTCGACTCTTCTGAGCAGTTTATTGAAGAACTTTCCTTAGCAGAACAAGTCGACTGAGTATGCTCTAAGTCGACTGTCCAGATCATTTTTTGATATCTCAGAATTCTAAGTTGCTTTATTATAGAGATAATGAATCTACTATTGTTGAATGATTATTTGTTGTGACAATTTAGAAGCAGTAAATTCTATTTGCCTTCGCATGAATGTGTACATGAAATGAAGTAAATCATTCTATTGAACCTATGAAAAGTTTGTATGATTGTGGAAGTTGTGAACATGAAAAGGAAAACCATTTGTGATTATGAAAATGAACTATTGGGTTTGAAAGGCTCAATTCTGGTGATTGTGAATTGAAATTGAAACTAAAGAGTAGCTAAGTCTCCGACCGGCAATTGGAAAGAGATGGATTGAAATGGAATTTGAAATGAAAGACCAAGGTTGGGTCATGTTGAATGAATGATTAAGTCTGGTATAGTGGAGAGGCTAACTCTAGAGCTTTGATTTTGTTCATGATTATAATAAAATAAGGACTAGATACATAGTGGAGATGTGATGAAAGTAAGAGAAAAATACGAGTATGAGAGCCATCGGATTGGCGGTGTGAGAGTGATCCACAGGCTGCCTGCTTGATGCGTCAAGACATGGCGTGGGCACTACTCCAAAATTATCGTCCCGGTGGCGACGCTTGTGGGATGTTTGAGTGGCTATGGGTGGTGTCATTGTTCCATGGCAGAGACTGAATTGTCCATAGGTTTCCTGCTCGATGCGTCGTGTCTGTGCGTGGGATTCCCCTCCAGGCTGCCTGGACATGGGCTCGTAGATCATAGAACATCTAAGATACTTACAGTATTTACCGTAGTAGATTAAGTCATGGCGAGCTATCGAACCCTATAAAATGAAGTACGATTAAGGGCTTGCCCTCGGACCTATGTAGTATGGGTTGCATAGAATCCAAACAAGTGTGCATTAGTGTCATATAATATAATAACTGCATTAAGGACTAAGTGCACAATCACAACACGACATCAACAGGATAGACCCTTTTAGTTTTGTTTGTGAAAAAGTTTGTGCTTTGTTAAGAATTGAGAATCGTTATACTGTTTCTGGCATAGAGAGGATGGCCATGTATAATTTTCGTCGGTTGAATAAATTGACGTACCCACAGTTTTGTATGCAGGATAAATGGCTTGATAAAGATTAAAGGAGAACTGATGCTCATAGATAACTCGCTATTATATCTTTGTGTAATGTTGTAAATTGCTTCCGCTGTCATTACATGTAAATTATTTGTGATATATGCTTCCGCTGTAAAATGTAAAGTGTAAAGATCTCATGTAAACTCTGATGTAAAGTGAAAAGTTTTAATTTCCTTTTAAAATTGTACGAAAGAAGTGTAAAGATCCTGTGGAATCTCGAATTCAGTGTATTTTGGAATTCGGGGTGTTACGGAGTGGTATCAGAGCTACGTTTCACACTTGTACCAATTTATAAGGAACGACACCCTAGAAGTGGACATTAGAGTGTGTGTTTGAGTCTAGAGATTTAAATGTAAGTTACTTACATTTGTGTTGCTCTATGACTTATGTTTCTTCCTCTCTATTTCTAAGATGGCTGATCACTTCGACCCTGCTGGCGACGACAATTGGCATATTATCGAGGAAGAGTACTATCCAGGGCAAGTAGATTCTGATGAAGAGGAATGGCCTGAATCCCGAGAGATTACCCCACCTCCGGACTCGTCTGATGATTCTTCTTCTGACGAAAAAGAAGAACCAGTTCCAAGTAGTCTTGTGATATCTCTTCAGAGGCAAGTAGAAACACTGCGGAAGAGAGTTGGATTATTGGAGGCTCAGTTGGCAAAACGTAAGGACGACTTTGCAGTTCTCAGTCATCGTGTAAAGGAACTCGAGAAGAGAAAAAATATGACCGATGTGCTGAAGGAAGAAGTTGATGAACTACGGGGAGAGCTTCGTGAAGCGAAGAGGAACCATAGGAGTTAGACTGTTGTAGCTTCTACTGTTTTCATTCTGATGTCAAGAAATGTTTTCAATTCGAATGTATAAAGTTTGGAATTTAATGAAATGCAAAGTTGATTTAAAATTCATGCCTTATACTTCGAATTTAATGAATCTTTTGCATCAGAATATGGCTAGAAGAGGAGCTAGAAATGGGGAAGGTCTGGACTTGGAGATGGAACTTGCGAGGGTCTATCAGACGCTCAACGCCGTGGCCTCAGAACCAAGGGAGGGGGCCTGTGAATCCAGTGCCCGAGGCAATTAAACTCGTGGAATCGTTCAAACAGATGAAACCACCTGTGTTCGAAGGGAAGTCAGACCCTGATGCGGCTGACAACTGGATTCTTCAGGTAGAGACTATCTTCGAAGTGCTGGAGACCCCGGAAGGCAGCAAGGTGAAGTTGGCGACTCTGCAGCTTGAGAAGGATGCGGCTGTTTGGTGGCAGTCGATGAGGCGAACAATGGGAGGTATAGTTTTTGGCTGGGAGGAATTCTTTGAAGAATTCCGCAGTCACTATTTCCCCTCCGATGTCCAGGAGAAAAAGGCTATGAAGTTTCTGTCACTACAGTAAGGTGGCATGTCAGTCAGGGAGAATGAGACTAAATTTACTCAACTCTCAAGATATGCTCCTGAGTTAGTGATGGATAAGGCGAAGAAGGCTCGTAAGTTCGAGCATGGTTTGAGGCCGAGCTTGAGGTCCCGGATGATACCTCTCGGTATCAAGAGGTTTGACAAGCTAGTCAAATGAGCAGCAGCCACGGAGGCAGACATGGAGCAGTTCCACACTGTTCAGAGTAGAAAGAACAACTGGAACACTGGAAAGAGGCCCGCAACTGCTGGGAATGCCAGGGGACAGCCGTCAGCCCAGAGGTTCAAACCAATGGGAGCAAATGCTATCAACATAGATGGGAGACCCGGAAACAATTGGGTGAGACCTCCTATGGTGACTTGTTTCAATTGTAGGGAGACAGGTCATTACCGATCCCAGTGCCTGAAGCTACAGGATGTTGTTCGGAAGGGACCAACTCAGCAGGCTGGGAAGAGACCGTACCAACCAGGGCGAGTATTTGCCTTGACCAAAGCTGATGCCGATGGGGTGGATCATGTCATCACTGGTACGAGGGCGGATGTTTAGAGGTTTATGTTGTTTTCTTTTCCCGCTTATTTAGTGAACTGTTACGTAATGGGTGTGTATTATGTAACAGGAAAACTTTATTTGAATGGAATGAAAGCTGTTGTTTTGTTCGATACTGGATCCTCTCATACTTTTGTGTCTCCTAAATTTGCTAAAGTGTTGGGAGTTGAATCAAAGATTTTTCCAGGCAAGATCTTAGCAGTAGCTACTCCATCAGGCGAAACTTTAAACACTGATCAGTACTATGCGGATTGCGAGATTGTGATTGGGGATAGAATCTTCAGAATCGATATAATCGAGCTGACTATCTTGGGAGTCGATGTTATCATTGGCATTGATTGGATGTCGGTGTACAGTGCAAGCATCGAGTGTAAGACCAAGACGGTAAAAGTGAAGGCTCCAGGTGAACCTGAAGTCACTTTCCAAGGGAAAAAGAAATGTTCTAGGCTGGTGGCAGCTATCCGCAAGGAAGAGATTCCTGTGGAAGTGCAAAGGATTCCTGTGGTTCGGAACTATCCGACTGTGTTCTTGGATGATTTTCCTGGGTTACCCCCTGCAACGTGATGTAGAGTTCAGCATCACCCTTCAACCGGGAAGTGCACCCATTTCTAAGGCACCGTATAGGATGGCTCCAGTGGAACAGGATGAGGTGAAGCGGCAGATTGAGGAACTGTTGGAGAAAGGCTTTATTCAACCTAGTGCGTCACCTTGGGGAGCACCAGTGCTTTTGGTAAAGAAGAAGGATGGATCGATGAGAATGTGTATCGATTACCAAGAGCTGAATAAGGTCACTGTTCAGAATAAGTATCCTATTCCTCGAATTGATAACTTGTTCGATCGTCTACAAGGAGCTGCTATTTTCTCCAAAATAGATCTTCGATCAGGATATCACCAAGTTCGAGTGAAAGCTGAAGATGTGCACAAAACTGCATTTAGAACTCGACATGGGCATTACGAATTCTTAGTTATGCCATTTGGAGTGACGAAAGCACCCGCAATCTTCATGGATTTGATGAACAGAGTTCGGAGGCCGTTCATTGATTCTTTCGTCGTGGTGTTTATCGATGATATCCTCGTGTACTCCAAGTCAAAAGAGGAGCACACCGAGCATCTGGCAGCAGTTTTGGGGAAGCTGGAAGAATAAGAGTTGTATGCCAAGCTATCCAAGTGCGATTTCTGGAAATCTGAAGTGGCATTCCTAGGTCACATCCTTTCTAAGGAGGGAGTGGCAACTGACCCTCAGAAGATAGAGGCAGTGAGAGATTGGGCAAGGCCTACTATAGTGAAGAAAGTCAGGAGTTTTCTTGGATTAACTGGATATTACAGGAGATTTATCCAGGGCTACGCTCAGATAGCCGTACCGCTCACTGGTCTGACCAAGAAGAATGTGGACTTCAAGTTGACTGAGCAATGTGAGACAAGCTTTCAGGAGTTGAAAGAGAAACTGACTACTGCACCTATTTTGGCTTTGCCTAGAGCAGGTGTTGAGTATGATATTTATAGCGATGCTTCACATCATGGGCTTGGTTGTGTCTTAATGCAAGAAGGAAAAGTGATCGCGTATGGATCTAGGCAACTAAGATCACATGAGAAGAACTATCCGACTCATGATCTGAAGTTGGCCGCGATTATCTTTGCTTTAAAGCAATGGAGATAGTACGTGTTAGGTGAGAAGCTGAACATGTACACGGACCATAAGAGTTTGAAGTACATATATCAGCAGAAGGATCTGAATTTGAGGCAGCGGAGATGGCTTGAGGTACTTAAGGACATTCGTCCGGAGATTAAGTATCACCCTGGGAAGGCTAATGTTGTTGCTGATGCACTTAGCCGCAAGAGCAGTCTGGCGAGTTTGATTACAACTCAGAGGCAGTTGGTAGAGGAGTTGGATCGGGCTGGTATTGAAGTTGTTCTGCAAGGCTTGGGATCATCTTTAGCTCAGTTGAGGCTTCAACCGACACTGAACGAAAGGATTATTACAAGTCAGAAGGTTGATGCAGAAATTCAGAAGATGTTGGAGCAGGTTGGTGCTGGCAAGTTGCCCGGATTTCAAATCAAGGATGGAGTGCTGTGGTTTGGAGAGAGGTTGTGTGTTCCGAATCAAGCAGACCTGAAAGAGAGTATTCTTCAGGAGGCACATGCTACTCTTTTGTCGGTACATCCTAGAAGTACTAAGATGTACAAAGACATCAAACCGCATTTCTGGTGGTCAGGTTTGAAGCGGGATGTGGCTGAATTTGTGTCGAAGTGTGAGATTTGTCAGCAAGTCAAAGCCGAGAATCAGAGACCCGGAGGTGATTACAACCGTTACCTATTCCGGAATGGAAGTGGGATAACATCAGTATGAATTTCATTACGGGATTGCCCAAGTGTCCTAAAGGAAATGATGTGATTTGGTTTATAGTTGATCGACTAACCAAGTCCGCTCACTTCTTGGCGATGAAACTCACTGCTTCGATGGACAAGTTAGCTGAGTTGTATGTTGGTGATATCGTCAGGATTCATGGTGTTCCGTCAACTATTGTGTCTGATCGAGATGCACGGTTTATTTCGTATTTCTGGAGGAGTCTTCAGACAGCTTTGGGTACCAAGACAGATTTCAGCACTGCTTTTCATCCCCAGACCGATGGGCAGACTGAGAGAGTCAACCGTATTCTTGAGGATATGCTTAGGTGTTGTGTACTAGACTTTGGAGGTAGTTGGTAAAGGCATTTACCTTTGGTAGAGTTTGCCTACAACAACAGTTTTCAGACTAGCATCGGGATGGCACCGTACGAAGCTTTGTATGGCAGGAAGTGTAGGACGCCTGTTTGTTGGTTCGAAGTTGGGGAGCGTCAATTGTTTGGGCCTGAGCTTGTGCAGCAAACCTCTGAAAAGATTGATCTGATCAGGAAGAGGTTGGTAGAAGCTCCGAGTAGGTAGAAGAGCTATGCAGACAACCGGAGAAGGGACCTTGAGTTTGAGGTTGGTGACTTTGTCTTTCTGAAGGTATCACCCAGTAAAGGCGTGATCCATTTCGGTAAGAGTGGGAAGTTAGCCCCGAGGTTTATAGGCCCGTACAAGATATTGAAAAGGATCGGGAAAACTGCTTACCGGCTTGAGTTACCGGAAGAGTTGTCTCAGGTACACAATGTCTTTCATGTGTCTATGCTGAGAAGTTATATTCCAGATCCGAGTCATCATTTACCTGAAGTGCCGGAAGGTTTGCAGCTGGATCTGAATTACATCGAGTCTCCTATCGAGATTGTTGATCGTCGAGAGAAAATCTTGAGGAATAAGACGATACCGATGGTCAAGGTAGTTTGGATAAACCATTTGGTTGAAGAGGCTACTTGGGAGTTTGAGGAGAGGATGTTGAGAGATCATCCTGAGCTTTTTGCTTGATTTGTTTTTTTGTATTTTCTTATGCTTGCTTTTGTTTCTCGCTCTTGACTGTAGTTTCGAGGACGGAACTATTCTAAGGAGGGAATGATGTAATATCCCGATTATCATTTATGAAAATTATTTATTTATTTTTGCACGTAGTGTGCACGTGCAATTTTCGTAATATGAAATCTTATAATTATTTTCATTATGGATGGTGAGTATATGTATAAGTATATGTGTTCTTAATTATTTTTAAAAAGGCCCTTATCTTCAAATAAACATAAGCCCAAATCTAATTTATTTATTTTGGTAAAACTATTATTTTGGCCCATCAATTTAAGCCCATGAATTATTTCTATTTTAATTACAACTTGTAATGCAGAACACCTTTTTAAAGAGTATTTTTTATAATGTACAACTTTTAAATAGAGAACTAGTGCATGCACGCGCATTGCACTTACACGTGCATGAGCACACTATTTTGGCCGGTTTTGAAAGAAGTGGGGTTAGTGCATGGGTGGTTACCTAGAGTGTGGATAGTTACTACAACTCCTACTCTCATCCTAACCCTTGATCCTATAACCATCTACTAAATCCTAGCCCTCCATCTCACTCAAAGAATGAATATAAATACCCCTCTCACTCAATTGTCTTCTACACTAAAATTTTATTGAAAGAAGAAAATATATTTTTAAGAGAGTTGTGAGTGAGTGTTATTGGAGGCCGGTCATCACCACTGAAGGAATTCTTGTTTTGGCAAGGAGCAAGGAGGAGGAGTCATACTATCGCACTAGGAAGCTTTGCGGGATTTCGTTTATTTCTTCAAAAGGTGGGTGTTTCTCATGACTTCTAGAATAGAAATCATGTTAGGATTGAGATTGTTTTGTTATCATGCGTGTGAAAATTTGATTGATGAATTGATGGTCATATTGAAATCCTCTATGCTATACATAAAGTGGAAAATGTGAATGAATGGTAAAGAACTAAGACATTTAGAGAAACTGGAGATTACCTGTACAGTCGACCGATCATGTTGACAGTCGATTGGTACGATGAAATAAAATATGTACAGTTCGAAATTTCATGAAATGATGCATTTTAATGTGTGCCGTTATCTTGACTTTTCCCAGCATGTTAATTCAGGATCAATATTTATCTCTGTAGACAAATAATGAGTAAAGGATAAATGCACGATTAGAAATTTTATTTGGGTGAAAGAAAATACTAGTATTGTGAAACCTATATTTAATCGTAAACAATGTTGTGATGCAGGTAAATGGATAAGAATCGCATGTTTATGTTGACATTGAACATACTGTAGTTGAATAAAATGTTGTGTGCTAATTGAAGAACAGAAGGAAGAGATATTCCTTAATTCGAAATTAACTTTGACCAGTCGACCGAATATATGTAGCAGTCGACTATGCTGAACATTAAAAGTTTCAATTGAACTCTACAGAACAGCCGACTGGTTCGGATGACAGTCGACTTCCCCGTAAATTATAATTAAATTTGAACGCTGCGGAACAGCCGACTGGCCATGTGCAGCAGTCGACTCTTCCGAGCAGTTTATTGAAGAACTTTCCTTAGCTGAACAAGTCGACTGAGTATGCTCTAAGTCGACTGTCCAGATCATTTTTTGATATCTCGTGATTCTAAGTTGCTTTATTATAGAGATAATGAATCTACTATTGTTGAATGATTATTTGTTGTGACAATTTAGAAGTAGTAAATTCTATTTGCCTTCGCATGAATGTGTACATGAAATGAAGTAAATCATTCTATTGAACCTATGAAAAGTTTGTATGATTGTGGAAGTTGTGAACATGAAAAGGAAAATCATTTGTGATTATGAAAATGAACTATTGGGTTTGAAAGGCTCAATTCTGGTGATTGTGAATTGAAATTGAAACTAAAGAGTAGCTAAGTCTCCCACCGGTAATTGGAAAGAGATGAATTGAAATGAAATTTGAAATGAAAGACCAAGGTTGGGTCATGTTGAATGAATGATTAAGTCCGGTATAGTGGAGAGGCTAACTCTAGAGCTTTGATTTTGTTCATGATTATAATAAAATAAGGACTAGATACATAGTGGAGATGTGATGAAAGTAAGAGAAAAACACGAGTATGAGGGCCATCGAATTGGCGGTGTGAGAGTGATCCACAGGCTGCCTGCTTGATGCGTCAAGACATGGCGTTGGCACTACTCCAAAATTATCGTCCCGGTGGCGACGTTTGTGGGAGGTTTGAGTTGCTATGGGTGGTGCCATTGTTCCATGGCGGAGGCTGAATTGTCCATAGGTTTCCTGCTCGATGCGTCGTGTCTGTGCGTGGGATTCCCCTCCAGGCTGCCTGGACATGGGCTCGTAGATCATAGAACATCTAAGATACTTACTGTATTTACCGTAGTAGATTAAGTCATGGCGAGCTATCGAACCCTATAAAATGAAGTACGATTAAGGGCTTGCCCTCGGACCTATGTAGTATGGGATGCATAGAATCCAAATAAGTGCGCATTAGTGTCATATAATATAATAACTGCATTAAGGACTAAGTGCACAATCACAACACGACATCAACAGGATAGACCCTTTTAGTTTTGTTTGTGAAAAAGTTTGTGCTTTGTTAAGAATTGAGAATCGTTATACTGTTTCTGGCATAGAGAGGATGGCCATGTATAATTTTCGTCGGTTGAATAAACTGACGTACCCACAGTTTTGTATGCAGGATAAATGACTTGATAAAGATTAAAGGAGAACTGATGCTCATAGATAACTCGCTATTATATCTTTGTGTAATGTTGTAAATTGCTTCTGCTGTCATTACATGTAAATTATTTGTGATATATGCTTCCGCTGTAAAATGTAAAGTGTAAAGATCTCATGTAAACTCTGATGTAAAGTGAAAAATTTTAATTTTCTTGTAAAATTGTACGAAAGAAGTGTAAAAATTCTATGGAATCTCGAATTCAGTGTATTTTGGAATTCGGGGTGTTACATCCATCCCCTCGTCATCTTCATCACCATCATTTGTTCCCCCATCCTCGCCATCCCCATCACCGAAACCCATTGTCAAAGTTCACCATCGTCGTAAACTCCCTCACTGTCGCCCTAACCCCTCTCTGTGCACCCTCATTGCGTTCATCGTCCCTCGCCACTCATTTGCAACCCCCTAGCGCTGCCGTTCGAGTCTCGGATTCGTCATTCGCCATCGTCTCTGTTTTCGATCGCAAGAACAGAGCTCACCCTTTGCCGTGAGTGTCGTCGCCACCGTCACTTCCTGACCGTGGTATCGACGTCACTCCACCACCACCGCCGCCCGTCACATTTGTCACGCCGTGCTAGTCCACTGTTCGCTCTCTCTCTCTCTCGCTGTCGTGAGGAAGGAGGCGATCAGCGAGTAGTCGATTTCGCTGTCCTGTGTTCGGCCATGCCTGATCCACTTTTTGCTGTCCCCTGTTTGTTTTGGATCCGGTGTGAGGAAAGGAATTCTATTGGTTGGATTCAGTGTTCTGTGTTCTGTGCGCACCAGATTTGAGTTTTGGTGTTGTGTGTTCTGTCCCGATCTGGTGTGAAGAATTGCTCTTGGATTTTTGCTGTTGCTGTGGTTCTTTGCATATTTTTTTGGGAGATTTTGCCCGAGATTCTGATCCCGTTATTCCTATTTTAAATATATCTGCAATTACAGGCAAGTCTCTTTTTGAACCTTTTTTTATTGTTTGTGTTCAAGATTAGTTGATCTCATGCAAGTAGATCCGTCCATTTTGTTATAAAAAAATCTGCTTTTGACAATTCCGTTAAGATTATCGAGGGTTTACACGAGCTAACCAAACATACTCTTAACTTCTTGCTATCTCTTTGATCTTAAATCCAGTCCCCATTATTTCATGCATATGCACAATTAAATAACTAGAATTATGCTTAGAACTACTTGACGAAATGGAAATATTAAATTGAATGTACTAGATCGATTTTTAATTGATGAATTGACACCATGACTATAATAAATGTATCTTGAACCTTAGAAATTGCATGTTAACACCTAGGATTCACTTGATTACAAATTTACATTGTATAGGTGACCATATGATTTATTTATTTGCTTAATCATGATAAGACAATTTCTGGACTGCGGTATGTTTCACTTTGAACCTGATTTTTAGCCATGCTAATGACCTAATTTGAAAGAACTTACTAAACATAAAATGTAGCCTCTGATGTCTAGATAATTTTTCCCTGGATTTAAATTCCAATTTGTCATCTGTTAGATATCATCACTTTACTGCAACTGTGTTAGTAATTTCAGACTCAGAATTTCATGCGTACTCTTCTATTTTATATTTTATTTGACCCTGCTAATAGTACAAGAAAAATCTGAAATAATTTAGGCTGGACCTAGACATGTATAGGTATCACCCAGAATTTTTATAGATTTTATTTATGAGTTCTCTAACCTGAAATAAATTGTTTGACATAACCAACTGCATGCTGCCTGAACTTAAAACCTGATTAGATTAGAGTTTTCACCCTAGTTCCTATACCTTTTATATACTTTAATTATACTCGCTAGAACCGTGTGGAAGTCTATTTACCAGATCTTCCGGCAGATTCAGATTTGCTAATTTGTAGTGACCATAATCCATGTTTTGATACAACAAGGTCATGCTGTCATAATTTTGTAAAATGTGTTTATATGATGTGTTTGCCACATGCTTTGTCTGTAATGCTTAGATTTAGACACACATAGTAATGAACAATATTGACACCCTCTTGCATGCTCACATAGGATGAAAATAAAATGATAACAAGCCGGGGTTATAAGGAATGACTTAGTAGTGAACAATCGGAGACTGTGCTCGGTCGGGCCCTACTGTACTGACTGTACTGTATGGCCATAAACACTGCTCGATAAACATTGATACTGAACATTAAACACTGATTATTGGGCCGAGTACACGAATCGTAATACACCATCAGTATAAAGCGTTCACCGTGTGTTGCGCCGAATCTGTGGAATGGGACACAGTAGTACGTGCACTAGATAGACTAATAAAATACTTAATAAACTGCATTTCTTGCTTGATCTTCATATCACTCATTACATGCGTGATTTACTGTAGACCTTTGATATTTTGCCTGCTCTTTGCTTTGTTCCTTGTCTTTGACCATATCCTTATTCTTTGATATTCACGCTTTCTTTTATCCTTTGTTTTCTCTACTTGCCGCCCACGACTTGCTCTAAGGGTACTCTTTTATTTCTTTTTAGACTAGGAATTTACAGGTGCTGAAGGATCTATTCCCGAAAGAATTAGTGAGCAACGTTTCTAAAGATGGATCCAGTCTCCGCTGCTTAGTTCTACTTGTTGCTAATTTATTTCTTGAGTATTATTATAACTTGTACTTTGTTTTGGGCTATATGACCCATAGTTTTGTTTTGATCCCGGATGTTGGATATTTATACTGTTGGTTTATTTTATTATTATTGGAATTTATCTTGTTTCATGTGGTTATATTTTCCTGCGTGGTTGTACTTTGTTATTCTTATTGCTGAGTTAGTCTGGTACAGCTTATGGATGGCGTTTATATCATTCGCTGGGCTTACGTTACGTACTCGTGTTCCGTATTTTGGGAGGCGGGGCATGAAAAAATTAAAATAAAATTTTGAATTGGAAATTTAGAAATTTATGTGTTGATTTTAAAGGAGCTTTGGCACTAAAAATTTTGAGTTAATTAAAAAGTTTGATTGAAATATAGATTATTTTGAAAGAGCTATAAACGTTTGGAAGTGGTTAATTTTGAAGAAATGAGTTTTGAGAAAAACTTTGGAAGTGATGGGCTTGCTTGGTTAATTACAAAGTTGTTTATGAGAAAGTTGGTTTAGAAATTATGATTGAATGAATTATTAAAGTTGAACACTTCATGGATGAAGAAAACTGTTGATTAAAAGTTGAAATATTATTATTGAGGTTGGATATAACCTATTTTTGATATCTAGAATGAGAAGGTTGTTGGAATGTAGAGGCTAGGCGAGACCCTAGTGACCGGCATTTGAGATTAATGAGAATTTGAGGAGTAACCAGTGTGGGTTGACTCTCTCTTTGAGAAGTATCCAGTGTGGGTTGACTTTCTCTTGTGTTGGTTTATGTCCGATAGGGTAAGCTAGCTCTAGGTTGTGATGATTTTAGCTAATCTTAAGGACAGACACTAGTTGGACATATGATGAAATAAGCGCAAACGTGAGTTATGGACTCCAGAATGATCCTTGGAGTGAGACAGTCCCCAGTATTCCAAGACAATGGACATAAGGGCCACAGAATGATCCACGGAGCAGAAATGGTCTCCATTATTCTGGGACGAGAGCGACGCTCATGGGATATTTGTGCAATGAGGGCTCCAGAATGACCTGCGGAGTGACACAATCCTCAATATTTCGGGACTGTGGAAGTAAGGGCCACAAATGATCCACGGAGTGGATTGGTCTCCAGTTTTCCAAGGGTGAGAGCTAATACTTGCAAAGTGTCTAAATCTTGTAGTAGTCATGTTGCATGGCGAAAGATTTAACCCTACAATGTGGAGTACGTGGGTGCTTGCCCTCGTACCTATGTAGAATGGGATGCATAAAATCTGAACAAGTATGCATTAGCGTTATCATAGTGTAAACACCTGCATTAGGCATTAAGTCATTGCATACACTGACATGTTTAGGATAGTCACTTTTCACACTTTGTTTTGCACTCGAGTTTGTGTTTGCTAAATTAAGAGAATCATTATATTACATCATAATGAGGATCGCTGTTTTATAATTTGCATCGGTTGTAAGCAACTAACGTGCCCACAGTTTCAGTACAGGGCTTGGATTGGCAAAAGAACACAAGGATGAATTGATGCTAAAGATTGCTTTCAGATTAAGTTGTTGATGTTAAAGTTGTAATTTTCATGCTATATTTATTTATTTCAGCTGTGTTGATGTAATAGAACAGTGTTGTTTGAAAAAGTTTTAAATTCCTTTTAAAATTGTACGAATTTGAAGTAACATATCCTATTGTGCTACGAATTACATGTAAATGAAATTCGGGCGTTACAGAGTGGTATCAGAGCTAACTTCAATAAGTAGTACAAAATTACAAGGATGACACCTTAGGGTGGACATTAGAAGTGTGAGTTTACTTTATAGAGATTTAAGTCTTAGTGATTTACATTTGTGTTGCTCTATACACTGACATTTTCTCCCCTCTTTCCTTATAGGATGGCTGATGACCAAGATCCCGTTGATTAAGTGGAATGGTTCTTTGAAGAAGACCCTGAAGAAGAGGAAGAAACTGAAGAAGTGGAGGAACCCGAAGAAGAGGAAGACCCGGAGGAGGAAGAAGGGGAATTGCCCGAATCTCGATAGATTACCCCACGTCCACCTGATTCTCCAGACGAATCCTCAGACGAAGAACCTGCTCGAGACAGGAAGGACCACATTATCGCTTCTTGATGTTGAAATTTGCAAGTGTACAAAATCGCACAAGTAATATAGATAGATGAGTAGAGTGTCGAACCCACAGGGACTAGATATTTTACTGAGTACCGATATTGCTAGATGAATCACTATTTGGAAGGTCGAATTTTATTAATAATAAAACAACCAAATTACTCTAATCTAATTTAATCTAACTAAATTGGTGAAGAGGGAGAGGGCTGTGAAACAGTGAAGCTCTTGTACTTTGTTTATGGTAAAATTAGTTCTAGGGCTTTTGGTTCACCTCGTTTATCACACACACAAATTATTATTCCTTATAAATAAAAATATTATCTTTCCCAATTGTCGACCAAAATCCTAAAGATATTAACCACTCTATCAACGTAGTCTAAAAATTATTCTCAATTAATCATTCGTCTATCCACCAAATTATTAATTGAAAATTTGGATTTCTTAACGGGCACGTCCTCCAATATACGGTCTTAATTTTTATTAATCACAAATTACCTGTTCGGTCTCTTTATGGTTTGAAAAATCATACAAATGTCTATCCACCATGTTGTACGCATAAATAATAAAAATTAAAACACAACCAGGAAAAATAGAATGATAATAAGGAATTAAAATTTGTGTTCTACAAAACTCGGCTACACCTTAGCCTCTAGAACAATAAATTCAGTTCATATTTGTTTGGGATTGCATCGTAAAAATTAGAGAAGAAAAGATAAAAGAATACAAAATTTAAGTCAAACCACTTTTCTGTCTCAATATTCGGAGCCAAAAATGTTGCTGTCACGCGCCGTCAATCAACGCATCAGTCTGTCACCCTGCCGTTGTCGGGCCGCGTGTCCCAAATCCAGAGGTGCCACGTCAGCCTGGTCTGTCGCTCGAAAATCGCGTTGTGCGTCAGAACGAAGAAGCAGCAGCCCAGTCGCACGTGGCGTTTGAAGCCCGTATGCTGCACGTGCCGCACTGCGCTGTCACTTCAGGGGAGGTCGCCAGGTCAGCAGTCAGAGTCTTGTCGTTTGTCCACGTGCTGTCACTGTCGGGTCCCACGTCGCTATAGTCTCTTTTTTTTCCTTTGTTTCTTCTGAGCTTAACGCGTCAAAAAGAAGACAGAGAAGCCAGCACAGTTGCTGCTTCTCTCTCTCTTCTCTCTTTGTTACCGCACGCACGCAAGGCTCCTTTTTTTTATTTTTTTATTATTTTTTTTTAATAATTATTGCTGATTAGTAGCCGTCACCTCCTGAGTTTGTACCCTCTCTTTGGTTTGTATTTATAGGAAAACGGAGAGAAGCTTTAGGGTTTGCACTTTTGCAGAAAAGTCCACATTCTTCCTTTATTTCCTTCCTTTCATAATGCAGAATTTTATTTGTTTCTCTTTCCTTCTTTTCTGCCTTTTCTGCTCACCACGTGCTTCCGCATACACAAAATAATACCTGAAATTAAGATTTTTAAATAAAATAAATTTAATTAGTTTAAAATTAATTAAACTAACTATATATCATATTAGCGTATAAAAATCCTTTTACAATTTATTTGTCACCCTTTTAACTCAACAAAACAATAAAATCGATAAATCAATTATTTTACTTTGTTTGTTGATTTTTTCCACAATTCTTTACTTTTTGCATCAAAAATTTTATTTCTTCAAAAATAATTAATTAAATGAAATCATATAGAAATAAGATGAATTATAGACAATATCAGCGAAAACAAGTCATTTTAATAGGTAAATGAGTACAAATATTTGCATATAAATTCGACACATCACTTCTCTCCGAAAGAAATTGATCATCCATAAGTTAAGAGTAAACGACATGGAAGCTCATCATGCGGAGGACAAGAGAAACATTGCATATTTGAGCCAGCGAGTGTGGGAACTGGAAAAGCTTTGACACAGGAATGCTCGGCACTTTACCCAACTAGACAACAAAACCCACTAGGGAAAGCAGGAATGCCGTCAGAAATGAGCAGAGATGCGAAGGGAAATAGATGAACTACGGGAAGAGCTCAGGAAAGCCAAAAGGAACTGTAGGATATAGACTATTTTTCTGTTGGAGTGAACTTTTCTGATGTTTCATGTAATGGAGTATGGACAAGCTTTTATTTCTGAATGTAAAAAATATTTTGGAATGAAATGAGTTATGTTGAAGAAAAGTATATGTTGTTTCTATTTTGGTGATTTATGAAGTTTTGTGACCCAGAAATGGCTGGACGAAGAACTCGAAATGGTGAAGGACCCAGTGGTGAAGGTAAGAGGCTTGATCTGGAAACAAAATTGGCTAGGGTGTACCAAACACTCAACACATTTGTAACAGCAAGTGTGGACAGGAACCTAAGGACAGGGTAGGCAGTTTAAGTCATGGAAGCGATCAGATTGGTGGAATCATTCAAGCGGATGAAGCCACCCATGTTCGAAGGCAAGGCGGATCTAGATGCAGAAGATGATTGGATCAGGCAGATGGAAACAGTATTTGATGTAACCCCCGTTCACGAGTATACGGATTCTTTTTCTTTTTTCTGTATTCTTGTATTTCAATTTCTTCTATAAATTATTCTACTCTTTTGAAACCAATAAAGCCATTGTGTCTTATTGTTACAATTGATTATTTTATTTTATATGTAAAGCCAAAACCCAGCCCAACAATATTGTTTTCTTTTGTTATTATTTGAAGCCAACTATTGAAGCCCAATCTATTGTTGGATCTCTTTTGGATGTGCAACCCAAACCTAAAACCCTTTAACCCACTCCTTATTGGATCCTAAATCCAAACCCACCTACCCTAATCCCCACTAACAGCCAATCACTAAATTAGCTAACTAAATTAACTCCCCATGATCCCATCATCTACTAACTACCCCACGATTTCACCCCACTATTATAATTTGTTATTAAATAAACTATCTCTCTCTCCCCTAACACAGCCAAAACCCCTTCACCTTCCCTGTCCAAAATCCCCAAACCCTTTTGTCTTCCTCATCTTTTCCGCACCTCGCCCCTGTCAGCTGCACCCCTCCCAGTCCCGTCGCCCTGCCTCGATGCAGCTCCAGCCCCGCGAGCCCCTGGATCCTCAATCCTCGTCACAATCCTCGTCTCCCCCGTCTGCCACCACCCGTGGTCGTTCACCCCTTACCCTATCTCCAACTCCGATCGCGCCCCCATCGCAACGACCGCCTGTCATACCCCGCTTCCCAAAAATACAGAATACGAGTACGTAACAAAAGCCCAGCGAATGATTTTCATCATCCATAAGCTGTTCAGGAATTCTTTACAACATATCACAGAAATAATCAGAGTCGGAAGCCAGAAAAGTCAACCACATGCACATATGAACCAAATACCAACAAGAATATTTGAAATAAAATATATTAATCTCAAATAGTCATGATCTGAAACACATAAATAATTCTGGGTCACATCGCCCAAATACAAATAATAATTCCAAATACATGAATACAGTTATTGTTCAAGCAACTACAAGAAATAATAATAATAATAAGCAGAATCTCCAGCATCTAAAAAATCATCTCGCCAATACCTTCAGGAACCTGTTCTCCAAAATCTGCAATACAACAAATGCAGGAAAGAAGAAAAGAGAAAACACAAGTACCCGTCAATTGCAAGTCGCGGGTCATAAATAGAGTAGGATACAAGCACATGGAATGGGGAAAAACTAACTAGCACATGGTATAGGTATGATGTCAACCTAGACAAACTAGCATGGTAAAAGTGTCAAGTGTACACGGCATAAATCAAGTGTCAAGCAAACAAGTATCCTATAACATGCATCAAGTGTCAAGTGTCGTGTAATCATGTATCATGTATCACGTTTCAAGTCTCACGCAATCAAGTCTCATGTATCATGTAGTTAAGTATCAAGTAAGCAAGTATCATGTTCAAGTATCAAGTTCAAGCATTATGTTCAAGTCTTGTGTGATTACTATCTAGGTAGCACGACATGCCGCCCACACCACATGGTTGCTACAACACCACAGTTTCGCTTTAGATTTCATAGTGGACCATAGAGGGCAGTATACTCTAGAACAAGTCAAGTAACATGTATCAAGCACGAGTCACGTAAACGTGAACAAGTGGCAGCAAGTATCAAGCAGGAGTCATGCAGTCATGAATAGGTGGCAACAAGTATCAAGCACGAGCCATGTAGTTATGAATAGGTGGCAACAAGTATCAAGCACGAGTCATGTAGTCATGAACAAGTGGCAACAAGTATGGAAAACACGGGCCCTCTTCCGAATACTCGTTTCTGAATTATCCACTAATCGATCTTTTCCTTAAACCCCGGCTTGATTACTTTTATTATTGTTATCCAACGGACATGAATGTGTGAGAAATAGTGTCAAATAAACATGGTATGATCAGGTTTAGGTTCAGGTTAACAAATCAGCATGCATGGACGATATACGTTCACATAAACGAGCAAAATAGTCTAGGTTCATAATCAGGACAGCAAGACCAAGCAGTACTAAAACAGTGATTCTATGAGCTGCAGACATGCAAATCAATATCCGTCGATGGATCTGGAAACTAGACATCCACACGAATCCAACGAGTATAATAAAGTCACATACTAGTTCACAACATCTCAGCTCAAAACTGATTTGAATACAGATTTTATGTTCAGCCAGAAAACAGGGGAACAACTTCAAGAGCATGAAAACAGCATGAAAACATATCAAATAATTCCACAAAAAATCTAGGGTATTCCTCTATAGGTATAGACTCAAAATAAAAAGTTTCATAATATTCCAGTAAGTATAGATCAACCTTCAAAAATAAGAAGCAACACAAAAACTGCTGTACAAAAATTAGCATATCTCGCAATCAGTGAATCGAAATCCAATTCCGCCAAAACGACATGAAAATAGATAGATTTTACTAAATTTCATATTTCACAAAGGATTTTCATACAGTGTAAGAAATTATAGTGAAAACAGAGTTCTTTACTGAACAGCGTGCAATTTACAGCATGAGTAGATTTTAGAAAAGAACATGAAACACCACACAAAACTTATCTTTAAAATTCATCAAAAATCTGGGTAGTCGCTAATATCATAAGGAATCACTGAGTAAAATATTATACCAAGATATTATGTATAGAATAGTTCTTGAAAATAATTTGTTAACAAAATTTACACAAAACAGAATCTAGAATCTATCAACACGTCTGTACCAAAACCATCATATCTCAGGCATATGAAATCCAAATCAAGTAAAACTAGTGGGGTTTGAAAATAGACAAAATTATCTAGAATTCTTCTTTTATTTCAGAATTAAGATTCAAACTGTAGCATGGGTGAAAACAGCAAACCAAACAGAACAAGCTGCAAATACAGATTTCACACTTCTAGACAAAAACATCATAATTTTCACAATAATGCTCCAAACACAACCAAACTTGAAATACAACCTACCAAATATCTAAACATCATGTTTTAGGGATCCTAACATGTCCAAGCCTATTATTTTCACATGGGCAATCAATCAAATACATAGCATGCAATTACTCACATACACGAACAAAATCAAGTTTGGGTAAAACCTAGGTTATCATCCTATCAAGTTTCATGTCATAATTTATCTATGGCCAAATTTATCACAATAGAGACAAACCCATTAAGGAAAACACAAATTTTGGTTGTCTCTAGACCCAATTACTCTAGGTGTGAACTTTTTGACTTGTATCAACCTAATGAAATTTTGTACAAGTTACTTGCCCTGTTATAGAGTGAAACACGATGCGAATAGTCCTAAGTGCAAAACCCACGAACGAAATCCCTTCCAACACGATTCCAAGCAAACCCACGAACAAAAACGCCTTACGATCAACTCCTTGATGCAACGAACCAAAGTGGATACTACCCACTTGAAGAAACCCAAAGAGAAGAGAGTTTTGTGATGTTTTTTATGGTGGTGGTGCTGTTTGTGGTAGCCAGCCAACAAGGAAGGAGGGTGAGGGTTGTAGGGTTTGGATGGATGGTGGTTTGTATGGTGGATTAATGTTTAATGGTGGTCGGATTTGTAATGGAGGGATGAGGGAAGGTCGGTTTGTGGGGGGGAGATATGCAGGCCGGAACTTGGAGGGATTAGGAAGAGGCCGGATGCTATATGGAGAGGGAGAGGGAAATAATAGAATTAGGTTTAGGGTTTATGAGGATTAGGATATTATATATGGGGATTAATTTGGGCTAATGGGTGGTGGGTATCAATATGTAGTAATAGGTATACAAATGGGTAATGGGTATTGGGTAGATTTTAAATAGGGATACAATTTATAGTGAATTCTATGGCTCCTAAAAATCTCATAGGGGTCAGAACTCATAATTTTGGGGAAAACACCACCAAAACTCCATCACATCACCAAAATAAATATTAATAATGAACGAGGCCAAGGAAATGAGAAAAAGAACCTAAAATGGTGAAAACCAATAATACGGCGAACAAACGACACAAGGAGCTCAAATGAAAAGAAAAAGAATATATATTGAAAATAAATCCAATATACGGTTTCGAAAAATATAAGGGAGATAAAAATATACAAAATGAAAAATGCACTCCAAAATACATAAAATGAAAAACAGGGGTTACACCGCCAGCACCCGTCTGCACCGCAACCCTCGTCCTCTGCCCTCCGTTGACTCATCCCCTGCCCTGAGCAACATCCTCGAATTCTCCTCATCAACCCCCCATGCGCCAGCACCTCCGTCCCTCGAACCACCCGTCGCTGCTCGAGCAACCACCACCAACACCATTACCCCTCGCTGTCGTCGACTACATCCCTTCCCTTTGTTGCCATCATCTCACCGCTGTCGAGTCCCCTTGCCGATCACCACCGTAACTATCTCTCCTGCTCCTCACCTTCATCGGCCACAACAACCACCACCGAGCCTCCCTCATTGCTGCTCCTTTCCTCGACTGCACCACTACCTCGCGATCCCCCCTCACTACCGTCAAC
The DNA here is from genome assembly GCA_017893485.1 of Hemerocallis citrina. Lineage (NCBI taxonomy): Eukaryota > Viridiplantae > Streptophyta > Magnoliopsida > Asparagales > Asphodelaceae > Hemerocallis > Hemerocallis citrina. Next base: position 109,689,294 of record CM030362.1, read on the forward strand.
CATCGCAGTGCATTGCCTGCCACTACCTCCTCCCCCGCTGCAATCTCCACCATGCCGCACCACCACTATCGACGCCCTCCTTGGTGTTCTTCTTGCTACTGACCATTGCAGTGCCGATGACCCCGCAGTCGCTGCCATCGCTATTGTCATCGTCCTCTTGCTAGATTGTTACCGCTGTCTCTATTGCCTTGTTGCTGCCCTTCCTCATGCCGTTGTCACTGTCGCTCGCATTGCCGTGCAGTCGAATTTTCCGTTCGTGTCGGAGTCGTACGTCGTTGCACATGTCGCCGCCGGGACTCTTGTCCAGTTATTCTTTATATATCGGTAACCATCATTCAAAGTCAAGTCTACTTGAACTCACTTGTTATTCTAGTTCAAGATTGTTGATCTCCGCTAGTAGCTCCCTTTCAATTATCATATGTATACATTCCGTGGAGTATATTGAGGGTTTACACGAGCTAACCCGATATATTCCTGACTTCGTACCAATATATTCGATTCAAACCCAAGCTTGTATATAGTCACATGCACACACGACTTGAATAATTCGACTAGGAAGTTGCATATAGGAAATATGGTGATTTGAATGCATGATGATCGATTTTGATTTAAGACTTGAATCGTAACATGATAAATTTTGCTTTGTGTACTATAGAAATTCATCTTAAATTGCTGCATATAATGTTAGGTCATTCCATGATATAGGAGAATGTAGATTGTTCATTTTGACAAATGTATATGATTGCATTTCATCATATCCTGCTGTTGTTCAAAGTTTTACTGAGATTTTGACCCTGTTGCTATTAAAATCAACTAGAACTATATTAAAAGAAATTGTAGCCTAATGAATCTAGTTTCCAGGACACTTTACGGATCCAGATTCTGATTCATGAGCTGTTAGATATGACACTTTATTACCGATGGCTTTTGTGTTTCCCAATTTGCTGTTTAGTGGAACATCGTCACAACTTTTAATTGAAACACAGTATTAACAATAGAATAATGACATGAAATTCTCCAGGAAATTAATAGACATACTTAGGGTTCACTTTATAATTTTTATAGATTTTTGTATTGAATTTCCACCTTGATTTTACATGCAGAGATTTGACTCTAGACTGCTGCCAAAACCTTTAATCTGTAAAGAATAGATTAATCGGCCTAGCTATAATCAAAATAAATTGAAACTTGCTAACATAAGTTGTATCCCTGTGAGCTGAAAACTAGACCATCTGATGGTTTTGCGATCCGAATCCTGGATTGCAAGATATTTAAGTTTTATCACTACACTGTCTAGAATCCAGATTCACTACTTTATGGGTATGTGATAATGTTCGACTAATAGAAATAGCAAGACATATTAAGAATTAAGGTCTGATATTTACAAACATGAGAGTAGACAACCCCAGGGAATAGATTATAATTTTGTAAGATTTTTAATTAAGTTTTTTACATTGAATCACACATATAATGTTTTCACTCTGAGCTGCTGTCTAAACAGCAGACCTGTAGTAAATCGACTAGTAGACATACCCACTGTGGCTTTTATATATCGTGTGTATATGCAATGGAACCCGTAGAGAGTTTAGTTTCTAGAACTTCTAACAGAACCTAATTTACTTTCCTGGAGTAGCGGGAAAGTTCACTTTTGCTCAGTAACGTCTTGCTCTCCAGAATGAGCGCTTTCTTAGTATTGCATGTAATGTGTTAACATTGCATCTAGTGAATGAGAATCGAATATATATATCATGCATCGCATCATTTTTTGCATCCTTATCATCGCTTGACATCCTCATACACAGTGCACGATCGTGATTGACATAATAAGATATTAATAAGTCGGGGTATTATGGGTTGACTTGGTAGTGAATAATCGGAGACTGTACTTGGTAAAGGCCTTATTGTTACATTGATTATTGTCATGGAAGGTGGAGTATCGATTGTAAATTATTGATTGTTAATTGTTGCTTGTAAATTATTATTATCAATGCCGAGTACATGATCTGTTGAGTTCACCATCACAGTCTAAACGAACACTGATTGCATGCACCGAACCTGTGGTATGGGACACAGTATTACGTGCATTAGTTAAGATAATGAAAACACTAATAGACCTAAGTTGACATTTGCATACTTGATCATTACTATTGACTATTGACATTGTTTATCGATTATTATTCTTGAAAGTTGCATTGTTAAATCTAAACTTTTATCAGTCCCTGTTATTGCTTTTGATTTTGTTCTAGTTTCATACTCCTTGATGTACTATGTTCCTTTACTCTTTGATTTCACTACTTGCCTTCCGTACTTGCTCTAATGGACATCACCCCCCCTCCAACTCTAGATAATCAGACTGCAGGTGCACAGGAAGGATTGCCTGAAGGTCTTGGTGAGCAATTCTCCTTGGATTGGAGCTGGAGCATTGCCCTTCAATAAAATATTTCCTACATGTTTATTTTGTATTTGCATTATTACATTGTTGAACTTTGTATCCCGGACTTTTTTGACCTGAAGTTGTTTCTTTTCCAGTTGTTGGTTATTACCTTGGACTATTGCATGATTTATCCTAGTATCTTTGTTTATGTGATTATGCTTTCCTGCGTGGTTGTGATTATTCTTTTCCATGTTGTTAAGTTGTGACTATTACAGCTTATGTGTCATACCCTGATTTTTCAATAAATGAAAAATTATTTATTTTGCACGTGTTGTGCACGTGCAATATTTTGTTTGAATTATTTTATCATAATGTGTATAATTATTTAATATGTATTTCTCAAATTATTTTAGTACAAAAGCCTTTCTTTAAAAGCCTTATTTGATTTAACTAAAAAGCCTTTTTCTTAAAAAGCCCAAAAGCATTTTTATTTTAATTATTTTTATAAAATTATTTTGGCCCAAAAAGAAAGCCCATGAATTAAGTTATTTTTAATTAAACTTGTCATGTAGAAGACTTTTTTTAAACAAAATTATTTTTATACAATTTTGGAATGTACAAATTTTGGCCTAGTTGCATGCACGTGCACTACACGTACACGTGCAATGCACACTCTATGCTTAGCCGGTAGCATTCTTCTTTGGAGGGAAATTGAAATTTTGGTGTGGAGAACATGGGGGTAGTTTCAAGGAGGTGGGTAGTTTTCCTAACTCCTACTTGAATCTAAGCCTTTCATTTTGCAACCACCAAGATGATCTTAGCCCTCCATTCCCCTCATTTTTTAGTATAAATACCCCCCTTCTCATGGCTAATTTTTGATATGCAAAGTATAATTTCTAAAGCTATAGTAATATATTGTGAGAGTTATAAAAGATAAGAGAGTGTGTGGTTCTTTGGTTGCTTGGAGCTTTCGGCTAAGGAGGGAAGCATTCGGCTAGGGTAGCAATCGGCTTGGAGAAGCATTCGGCTAGGGCTTGGGAGCTTGGAGTGGTGCACTCTTTTGGCTAGGAGGAGGTGTTCTCATCTACTAGGACTTATTGCTTTTGTGTTCTCTCCATTAAGGTGGGTAAAATATTTCATATTTCTAATATAGGATTCATGCTAGTATATTGATAACACTATACATGGAAAATACTAATAAGAGACCACTCTAATTAAAAAGTTAGTATGTGAATGGCTTAGAATGATGTGATTAATTGTGTATGTGAAATGCTTGCATGAAATTATACCATATGAAGCACTTTCTATGATTATTTAGTTTAATTGAATAATGATGCAATATGGTTAGTATGATGTGTGAAAATCTTCATTAATTGCTTGTAAATTGTATGTTGGAAACATGACAGTTGATTAAGATATTGACACTATGAAAATTGAATAGAAAAGTATATTGAATGCTTTGAATTCATGTGTAGAAGTGGCATAAATGAACCAAAGAATTGCTTGTTGTCATCAAATTAGAAATGTACCAAACTTAGTAATTGTTGAGTTTCACCTATTCATGTGCTATATGAATTCTTTTGCTAGTATGAGTATGGGAGAATCCAAAGTTGTATTGTGTTGTGAATGTAGATTAATAACCAGTAAATTATCATGGGAAATTTGGGGATAAAAGAGAGATTAGAAGATCAATCGGTTTTTTTTTCAATGTCGAAAATAAAAGATTTGCTAGTTTTAATTAAACAAATTATTAATTTGGGTGGAGAAAATTATGTTTTAGTACAAAAATTTATTTTACACTTGCTGTTTTGAAGTTTGAATAAAGATGATTAAATCTGGAATTTTTCAGTGGTTTATATAAAGGCAATATGAATCAAATAGTTTTGAACATCGAGTTGTTTCTAAAAACAGTGCGAATATGAAACTAATGGGTTTTAACCCATACTGTGACAACCTGAGCCAGTGGCTCAGGCGGTCGGTGACTGTGTTCGGTTTCCCTGAGCGGCGTGGTTCGAAACCCGGCCTCACCCTCTTTTATTTAGCGGTATATTTAAGTATATGAGGCTGCGAAATGATAGCACATATACCTAATGCGCCCTCTTCTAATCGCTAGCACACGGTTGGCCTGATGGCGGGTGCTCTGGCCTTCTTCTCTACTGTGCTGGGTTCGAATCCTTCCTTGAGCACTTAGGGAAAAATATTTTTTTGGGAGTTTTTGATGTCCAAAAAATGTGAGAAAAATATGGTAATTTTCATAAAAATACAAGGAATTTTATGGGATTGGTTTGGGTATTATTTGAAGAAAATATAATGTAGTTTGTGAACAAATAGTATAATTAAAGCTATGGTTCTAAGACACTTTTATGGAAATTTTCACTTTATAAAGATATATTGAAATGAATTTATTAGAAAGTAATTGACACAAAGAATTTTGTGGTGTGACATGATATTATAAATTTTCACCTGAGGATATTGTGTAAAATGTAAAGTATGGGTGTTTAATTATAAGTGCATGAGTGCATTGTATGATATTGGAAATTTAGAAATCATGTTGATGAAATTGTTGGCCATGAATATGAATTTTTATGAGTTATAAGTATTCACTATGGACTTGTGAACAAAGAGTAAATCATGAATGAGAAAGAATATGGAATTGTGACATGAAAGTGGTTATGACTTAAAGATTGTGAAATGAAATTTGAAATAGAGTAGCTAAGTCTCCCCGGCATTGAGAAAAATGAATTGAATTGAAATTAGACCAAGGTTGGTCATGTTGAAACAAATGAATAAGTCCGGTTGATGGAGAGGCTAACTCTAGTGATTATTTTGTTCATGATTCTTAAATAAAACTAAGGACTAGTACATAGTGGAGATGTGATGAAAGTAGAAGAAAAACATGAGTATGAGGGCCAACGGATAGCGGTGTGAGAGCGATTCACAGGTTGCCTGCTTGATGCGTCAAGACAGTGCGTGGGCGCTACTCCGGAATTATCGTCCCGGTGGCGACGCTCGTGGGATGTTCGAGTGGCTATGGGTGGTGCCATTGTTCCATGGCGGAGGCTGAATTGTCCATAGGTTGCCCGCTCGATGCGTCGTGACAGTGCGTGGGATTCCCCTCCAGGCTGCCTGGACATGGGCTCATAGATCATAGGACATCTAGGACACTACCGTAGTTACAGTAGTAGTTTAAGACATAACGGGGGATTGAACCCTAACAAGATGAAGAACGAATAAGGGCTTGCCCTCGGACCTATGTAGTATGGGATGCATAGAATCCGAACAAGTGTGCATTAGTGTCATATAATTAACTGCATTAAGGACTAAGTGCACAATCACAACACGACATCAATAGGGTAGTCCCTTTAGTTTGAATGTGACAAGTTTGTGTTTGCTAAATATGAAATGTTAAGTTATACTATTTTCGGCAAGCGAGGACGGCCATGTATAATGATCGTCGGTTGAATAAACTGACGTACCCACAGTCTAACATGCAGGTAAATGTCATGCTAAAGATTAAAGAAGATTTGGATGCTTAAAGATTTTATCAAGCTGTTGTACTTATATTCAATTGTTGTATTTTACTTCCGCTGTGCAAAAGAAAGATGTAATTATGATGTAAACTCTGATGTATGATGAAAAGTTTTAATTTCCCTGTAAAAGTGTACTAAGAAAGTGAAAAGATCTTGTAGAACATCTCGAATTCAGTGTATTGGGATTCGGGGCGTTACAGAGTGGTATCAGAGCCACGCTTTCTACACTTTCACACTTGTACAAATTTATAGGGAACGACACCCTAGAAGTGGACATTAGAGCGTGTGTTTGAATCTAGAGATTTAAATGTAAGTGACTTACATTTGTGTTGCTCTAAGATTTATGCTTTCTCCTCTCTATTTCTAAGATGGCTGATCACTTCGACCCTGCTGGAGGCGACGACTGGCACATCATTGAGGAAGAGTACCATCCTGGACAGGCAGATTCCGAGGACGAGTACTACCCTGGACAAGCTGATTCTGATGATGAGGAGTACCCTGAATCCCGAGAGATCACCCCACCTCCGGATTCATCTGATGATTCTTCTTCCGACGAAGAGGAAGTACCAGTTCCCAGTGGTCTTGTGGCTTCTCTTCAGAGGCAAGTGGAAACCCTGAAGGAGAGAGTTGGATTGTTGGAGGCTCAGCTGGAGAAGCGGAAGGCTGACTATTCTGTTCTTAGCCATCGGATTTGGGAACTTGAGAAGAAAAAGAACCTAACTGATGTGCTGAAGGATGAGGTTGATGAACTGCGGGAAGAACTTCGAGCAGCGAAGAGGACCCGTAGGAGTTAGAGTGTTGTAGCTTCTTCTGTTTTCATTCTGATGTCAAGAAATGTTTTTCAATTCGAATGTATAAAGTTTGGAATTCAATGAAATGGAAATATTGACTTGAAAATTCTTGTCTTATACTTCGAATTTGATGGACCTTTTACATCAGAATATGGAATTAAAGCTGTCGTATTGTTTGATACTGGATCCTCTCATACTTTTGTGTCTCCAAAATTTGCTAAAGTGTTGGGAGTTGAACCGAAGATTTTTCCAGGCAAGATCTTATCAGTAGCTACTCCGTCAGGGGAAACTTTAACCACTGATCGGTATTATGCTGATTGCGAGATTGTGATTGGGGATAGAATCTTTGGCATTGATCTGATCGAACTGACTATCTTGGGAGTCGATGTTATCATTGGCATTGATTGGATGTCGGTGTACAGTGCAAGCATCGAGTGTAAGGCCAAGACGGTGACAGTGAAGGCTCCAGGTGGACCTGAAGTCATGTTCCAAGGGAAGCGGAAGTGTTCTAAGCTGGTGGCTACTATCCGCAAGGAAGAGACTCCTGTGGAAGTGCAAGGGATTCCTGTGGTTCGGGACTATCCAACTGTGTTCTTGGAAGATTTTCCTGGGTTACCTCCGCATCGTGATGTAGAGTTCAGCATCACTGTTCAACCGGGAAGTGCACCCATTTCTAAGGCACCTTATAGGATGGCTCCAGTGGAACAGGATGAGGTGAAACGGCAGATTGAGGAACTGTTGGGAAAAGGCTTTATTCAACCTAGTGCGTCACCTTGGGGAGCACCAGTGCTTTTGGTAAAGAAGAAGGATGGATCGATGAGAATGTGCATCGATTACCGAGAGCTGAATAAGGTCACTGTTCAGAATAAGTATCCGATTCCTCGAATTGATGACTTGTTCGACCGTCTACAAGGAGCAGCTGTATTCTCCAAAATAGATCTTCGATCAGGTTACCACCAAGTTCGAGTGAAAGCTGAAGATGTGCATAAGACTGCATTTAGAACTCGGCATGGGCATTACGAATTCTTAGTTATGCCATTCGGAGTGACGAATGCACCTGCAATCTTCATGGACTTGATGAACAGAGTTCTGAGGCCGTTTATTGATTCTTTCGTCGTGGTGTTTATCGACGACATTCTCGTGTACTCCAAGTCTGAGGAGGAGCACACTGAGCATCTGGCAGCGGTGTTGCAGAAGCTGGAAGAGCAGCAGTTGTATGCCAAGTTATCCAAGTGTGATTTCTGGAAATCTGAAGTGGCATTCCTAGGTCACATCCTTTCTAAGGAGGGAGTGGCAACTGACCCTCAGAAGATAGAGGCAGTGAGAGATTGGGCGAGGCCTACTACAGTGAAGGAAGTCAGAAGTTTCCTTGGGATGACTGGGTATTATCGGAGATTCATTCAAGGTTATGCTCAGATAGCTGTACCGCTTACAGGGCTGACCAAGAAGAATGTGAGCTTCAAGTGGACCGAGCAATGTGAGGCGAGTTTTCAGGAGTTGAAAGATAGACTGACTACTGCACCTATTTTGGCTTTGCCTAGAGCTGGTATCGAGTATGATGTTTATAGCGATACTTCACATCGGGGGCTTGGTTGTGTCTTAATGCAAGAAGGAAGAGTAATCGCTTATGGGTCTAGGCAACTAAGACCGCATGAGAAAAATTACCCGACTCATGATCTGGAGTTGGCTGCGATTATCTTTGCTTTGAAGCAATGGAGGCACTACGTGTACGGTGAGAAGTTGAATATGTACACGGATCACAAGAGCTTGAAGTATATATATCAGCAGAGGGATCTCAATCTGAGGCAGCGGAGATGGTTGGAAGTGCTCGAGGATATGCGACCTGAGATCAAGTAACATCCCGGAAAAGCTAATGTTGTTGCTGATGCACTTAGCCGCAAGAGCAGTTTGGCCTGTTTGATTACAACTCAGAGGCATCTGATTGAGGAGCTGGACCGAGCTGGTATTGAGGTTGTCTTGCAAGGATTGGGAGCATCTTTGGCTCAGTTGAGGCTTCAGCCTACTTTGAATGCAAGGATCATTGCAAGTCAGGAAGTTGATGCTGATATTCTGGAGATGAAGGAGCAGGTTGGTGCTGGCAGGTTGCCCGGATTTCAGACCAGGGATGGAGTGCTGTGGTTCGGAGATAGGCTGTGCGTTCCAAATCAGGCGGACCTGAAAGAGAGTATTCTTCAGGAGGCGCATGCTACTCTTTTGTCGGTACATCCTGGGAGTACTAAGATGTACAAAGACATCAAGCAGCATTTCTGGTGGTCAGGTTTGAAACGGGATGTGGCTGAATTTGTCGCGAAGTGTGAGGTTTGTCAGCAAGTTAAAGCCGAAAATCAGAGACCCGGAGGTCTATTACAGCCGTTACCTATTTCGGAATGGAAGTGGGATAACATCAGTATGGATTTCATTACGGGATTGCCTAAGAGTCCTAAAGGCAATGATGCAATTTGGGTTATAGTCGATCGACTTACCAAGTCCGCTCACTTTTTGGCGATGAAACTCACTGCTTCGATGGACAAGTTGGCTGAGATGTATGTTGGTGAGATTGTCCGACTTCATGGCGTTCCTTCGACCATTGTGTCTGATCGAGATGCGCGGTTTACTTCGCATTTTTGGAGGAGTCTTCAGGCAGCTTTGGGTACCAAGACGGATTTCAGCGCTGCTTTTCATCCGCAAACCGATGGGCAGACCGAGAGAGTCAATCGTATTCTTGAGGATATGCTGCGGTGTTGTATACTAGACTTTGGAGGCAGTTGGGAAAGGCATTTACCTTTGGTGGAGTTTGCCTACAACAACAGTTTTCAGGCCAGTATTGGGATGGCGCCGTACGAAGCTCTGTATGGCAGGAAGTGCAGAACTCCTGTGTGTTGGTATGAAGTGGGGGAGCGTCAGTTGTTTGGTCCTGAGCTTGTGCAACTGACTTCTGAGAAGATTGATCTGATCAGGAAAAGGTTGGTGGAAGCTCAGAGCAGGCAGAAAAGCTATGCAGACAACCGGAGAAGGGACCTTGAGTTTGAGGTTGGTGACTTCGTCTTTCTGAAGGTATCACCCAGCAAAGGTGTGGTTCGTTTTGGCAAGGGCGGAAAGTTAGCCCCGAGGTTTATAGGCCCATATGAGATATTGAAAAGGATCGGGAAAACTGCTTACTGGCTTGAATTACCGGAAGAGTTGTCTCAGGTGCACAATGTCTTTCATGTGTCTATGCTGAGAGGTTATATTCCAGACCCGAGTCATCATTTGCCTGAAGTGCCGGAAGGTTTGCAGTTAGACCTGAATTACATCGAGTCTCCTGTTGAGATTGTTGACCGTAGGGAGAAAGTCTTGAGGAATAAGACGATACCGATGGTCAAGGTAGTCTGGAGAAACCACTTGGTTGAAGAGGCTACTTGGGAATCTGAGGAGAGGATGTTGAAGGACTATCCTGAGCTTTTTGCTTGATTGTATTTTTGTATCTTTATTTCTTGTTGAGTGTGTTGTATTTTGTTTGTTCTCTCGCTCTTGATTGTAGTTCCGGGGACGGAACTATTCTAAGGAGGGAGTGCTGTAATACCCTGATTTTTCAATAAATGAAAAATTATTTATTTTGCACGTGTTGTGCACGTGCAATATTTTGTTTGAATTATTTTATCATAATGTGTATAATTATTTAATATGTATTTCTCAAATTATTTTAGTACAAAAGCCTTTCTTTAAAAGCCTTATTTGATTTAACTAAAAAGCCTTTTTCTTAAAAAGCCCAAAAGCATTTTTATTTTAATTATTTTTATAAAATTATTTTGGCCCAAAAAGAAAGCCCATGAATTAAGTTATTTTTAATTAAACTTGTCATGTAGAAGACTTTTTTTAAACAAAATTATTTTTATACAATTTTGGAATGTACAAATTTTGGCCTAGTTGCATGCACGTGCACTACACGTACACGTGCAATGCACACTCTATGCTTGGCCGGTAGCATTCTTCTTTGGAGGGAAATTGAAATTTTGGTGTGGAGAACATGGGGGTAGTTTCAAGGAGGTGGGTAGTTTTCCTAACTCCTACTTGAATCTAAGCCTTTCATTTTGCAACCACCAAGATGATCTTAGCCCTCCATTCCCCTCATTTTTTAGTATAAATACCCCCCTTCTCATGGCTAATTTTTGATATGCAAAGTATAATTTCTAAAGCTATAGTAATATATTGTGAGAGTTATAAAAGATAAGAGAGTATGTGGTTCTTTGGTTGCTTGGAGCTTTCGGCTAAGGAGGGAAGCATTCGGCTAGGGTAGCAATCGGCTTGGAGAAGCATTCGGCTAGGGCTTGGGAGCTTGGAGTGGTGCACTCTTTTGGCTAGGAGGAGGTGTTCTCATCTACTAGGACTTATTGCTTTTGTGTTCTCTCCATTAAGGTGGGTAAAATATTTCATATTTCTAATATAGGATTCATGCTAGTATATTGATAACACTATACATGGAAAATACTAATAAGAGACCACTCTAATTAAAAAGTTAGTATGTGAATGGCTTAGAATGATGTGATTAATTGTGTATGTGAAATGCTTGCATGAAATTATACCATATGAAGCACTTTCTATGATTATTTAGTTTAATTGAATAATGATGCAATATGGTTAGTATGATGTGTGAAAATCTTCATTAATTGCTTGTAAATTGTATGTTGGAAACATGACAGTTGATTAAGATATTGACACTATGAAAATTGAATAGAAAAGTATATTGAATGCTTTGAATTCATGTGTAGAAGTGGCATAAATGAACCAAAGAATTGCTTGTTGTCATCAAATTAGAAATGTACCAAACTTAGTAATTGTTGAGTTTCACCTATTCATGTGCTATATGAATTCTTTTGCTAGTATGAGTATGGGAGAATCCAAAGTTGTATTGTGTTGTGAATGTAGATTAATAACCAGTAAATTATCATGGGAAATTTGGGGATAAAAGAGAGATTAGAAGATCAATCGGTTTTTTTTTCAATGTCGAAAATAAAAGATTTGCTAGTTTTAATTAAACAAATTATTAATTTGGGTGGAGAAAATTATGTTTTAGTACAAAAATTTATTTTACACTTGCTGTTTTGAAGTTTGAATAAAGATGATTAAATCTGGAATTTTTCAGTGGTTTATATAAAGGCAATATGAATCAAATAGTTTTGAACATCGAGTTGTTTCTAAAAACAGTGCGAATATGAAACTAATGGGTTTTAACCCATACTGTGACAACCTGAGCCAGTGGCTCAGGCGGTCGGTGACTGTGTTCGGTTTCCCTGAGCGGCGTGGTTCGAAACCCGGCCTCACCCTCTTTTATTTAGCGGTATATTTAAGTATATGAGGCTGCGAAATGATAGCACATATACCTAATGCGCCCTCTTCTAATCGCTAGCACACGGTTGGCCTGATGGCGGGTGCTCTGGCCTTCTTCTCTACTGTGCTGGGTTCGAATCCTTCCTTGAGCACTTAGGGAAAAATATTTTTTTGGGAGTTTTTGATGTCCAAAAAATGTGAGAAAAATATGGTAATTTTCATAAAAATACAAGGAATTTTATGGGATTGGTTTGGGTATTATTTGAAGAAAATATAATGTAGTTTGTGAACAAATAGTATAATTAAAGCTATGGTTCTAAGACACTTTTATGGAAATTTTCACTTTATAAAGATATATTGAAATGAATTTATTAGAAAGTAATTGACACAAAGAATTTTGTGGTGTGACATGATATTATAAATTTTCACCTGAGGATATTGTGTAAAATGTAAAGTATGGGTGTTTAATTATAAGTGCATGAGTGCATTGTATGATATTGGAAATTTAGAAATCATGTTGATGAAATTGTTGGCCATGAATATGAATTTTTATGAGTTATAAGTATTCACTATGGACTTGTGAACAAAGAGTAAATCATGAATGAGAAAGAATATGGAATTGTGACATGAAAGTGGTTATGACTTAAAGATTGTGAAATGAAATTTGAAATAGAGTAGCTAAGTCTCCCCGGCATTGAGAAAAATGAATTGAATTGAAATTAGACCAAGGTTGGTCATGTTGAAACAAATGAATAAGTCCGGTTGATGGAGAGGCTAACTCTAGTGATTATTTTGTTCATGATTCTTAAATAAAACTAAGGACTAGTACATAGTGGAGATGTGATGAAAGTAGAAGAAAAACATGAGTATGAGGGCCAACGGATAGCGGTGTGAGAGCGATTCACAGGTTGCCTGCTTGATGCGTCAAGACAGTGCGTGGGCGCTACTCCGGAATTATCGTCCCGGTGGCGACGCTCGTGGGATGTTCGAGTGGCTATGGGTGGTGCCATTGTTCCATGGCGGAGGCTGAATTGTCCATAGGTTGCCTGCTCGATGCGTCGTGACAGTGCGTGGGATTCCCCTCCAGGCTGCCTGGACATGGGCTCATAGATCATAGGACATCTAGGACACTACCGTAGTTACAGTAGTAGTTTAAGACATAACGGGGGATTGAACCCTAACAAGATGAAGAACGAATAAGGGCTTGCCCTCGGACCTATGTAGTATGGGATGCATAGAATCCGAACAAGTGTGCATTAGTGTCATATAATTAACTGCATTAAGGACTAAGTGCACAATCACAACACGACATCAATAGGGTAGTCCCTTTAGTTTGAATGTGACAAGTTTGTGTTTGCTAAATATGAAATGTTAAGTTATACTATTTTCGGCAAGCGAGGACGGCCATGTATAATGATCGTCGGTTGAATAAACTGACGTACCCACAGTCTAACATGCAGGTAAATGTCATGCTAAAGATTAAAGAAGATTTGGATGCTTAAAGATTTTATCAAGCTGTTGTACTTATATTCAATTGTTGTATTTTACTTCCGCTGTGCAAAAGAAAGATGTAATTATGATGTAAACTCTGATGTATGATGAAAAGTTTTAATTTCCCTGTAAAAGTGTACTAAGAAAGTGAAAAGATCCTGTAGAACATCTCGAATTCAGTGTATTGGGATTCGGGGCGTTACATTATGGATGATGTAATATCATTCATGGGCCTTCTTCACGGGCTCGTATTTCCGTATTTTGGGAAGCGGGGCGTGATAAGGTTTTTAGTGGTATCAGAGCCAGGTTTGGATAATGTGTTAGTCATGTTTGGCTGATATGTTAGTTAGGTTTGGCTCTAGCCAGGCTAACTCAATGATATACACACCACGTTGATCACATAAACATGTAATAACCAACATAATCTGAGTACTAATCATTTTTGATCCTTTTGGTCCCTTCATATTCAGTTCCTTCATTTTTCATTGTCTTTTGTCCCTTCCATTCATTGATTTCCTTATTCTATAATTTCATTCTTTTCGTACCCATACTTTTTTTATTCCAGTGTCATTCGTTCTCTTTCTTCCTACTTGGTCCGTCGATCGGCATCACTTGATCTACAATGACATGTCAGCAGCTTAGAACATCACCAGAAGATGAAGTGTCATCTTTTGCTCCAAGATATACAAGCAGAGTCCCAAGATCTCAGGAAGTGTTCAGAATCTGAAACTGCTAGGAGTTCGAACTTCATGCTAGAGAGATGTCGTTTGGACATGTCAAGGATATGATGAGCTACGAGGCAGATTGCTGGAGTTAATAGATGCTAATGACTGAGTCTTCCCAATTAGAGTGACGCAGCAGAAGCGTAGTGGACCCATAACCCACAGGTCCCAGAATTTTCTTGTTACTTCTCCTTCACTGCGTTGCTTGCTTCCTTCCATTACCTGCATTCACCCTCATCCGTTGACTCATTATTTGATCTAATTCTTTCCTATCCATTATCTCTTCGATTCTAGTTCTGCCTTGTAACACCTATAATTTTAAAATTGTTAAATACTTGGTTTATATTATTTTATTTATGATTTTGATAATATTTTCTTATATTAATTGATTTTATTTTATTATAGAATGATTAAATTTGAATTTGAATTCGGGGTTAAACGGGAAAGATTGGAAAATATAGGAGTTCTGAGGTGAGTTTTCTCAGAACAGATGATTCTGATTTAACCCGAAATTTTTCTGTGTAATTGTGCATAATAGAGGATGGAATGTTTTCCTAAATTAAAGTATTTGCATGGTCCGAGCAATAAGTTGGAAATTTTGGAGTTCGAGATTGAAGATAACCCTTAAAAATCAGCATTCTATTTGATATTGGGCCTAAGCCCAAAACCCTACACCCTTATTATTTAAAAACCCACCTATTTACAACATTGCCACTCTCAAATAAATTCCTTCCCTTTTCGTTTCTCTCCTTCTCCTTTTCTGTCGACCGAACCACCGAAACGGGAAACCCAACTTTTTGCCCAAATTTTGGGTTGCTTATTCCCGACCGAAATCATGTCAATCTTCTAATTATTTAGGGATTCTAGGAGAGTTTAGGGTGTTCTTCAGCGTGGTAGTGTCAATTTTTGAAAAAGACTTCGAGAAGGTATACCAATTTGTATCTTTGTTTAGGGGATTGTATGCTTTTCATTTCTTTTTCTAAAAATCATAGTAGAAAGATGTGTAGGGCATGTAGAACATGCTAGAGGTGAAAGATTTCAATTTCTATGATAATAAGGTGGAAATTTTATTAAACTTAGGGTTTGAGTTTAGGAAGGATAAGGAGAACTAAATCTATTGTATGCTAATAATTATTTTGGATGATGTAGAATTATATGGGATAATTTAGAAGCATTTATGATGAATTTTAACAATTGTTTGATAATTATAAGGAATTTTTCCGGTATTGGGAAATTATAAAAATCAGAGTTAGTGGTTTAAAAATAGGATAATTATGGGAAAATATGTATAAAAAATAGACTTTATTCCCGAGATGATCATATGAGTTAATTTTGGGATATAAAAGTTAATTTGGGGTATTTTACTCTTAAAATATAAAATAATTATTAGAATTCCTCCGTCGAGGGGTAAAATTGGGATTTGACTATCAGACTAGAGAATAGTTGATTTGATATGCTTAGATATGTTGTATGTGAGATATGAGTACGTTTGATGTGAATTCGGCGGTAGATAATGTGGGTTATGAGTTAATGACTTACGGGTCAGATAATTTTCATAATAGGTATTATAAAGTGAAGTTTGATTAGCGACCGGGCGAGCGAGGATTGTCTTCTGGCTGGTTTGTCAGGTGAGTATGATTGTACTATGTATATATATGTTGTGACAGAATTTTAAGCAGTTTCGAAGTGATTTTGTGAGTTTTAGCTAAATGAAGATTTAACCGAAATACGGAATCTTTATATGTTGAAATTGTGTTATATGGAGAATTTGTGTGATTTTGAATATTTAGTGTTATGGGTGATGTACTGGGTATATGTATGATAAGATGAAGTATATGGGGTTGTTATAAGTATAATATACGGTAGATAAACAAAAATAACGTATTGACCTATTTGGTGTATGTTTGTGATATACATCGGTGATAATTAGTTATGATAGCTTAATCGATGAAATTAATGAGTGAGTATATGTGTATTGTACTGATTGTTTTAAGTGAAACTAATGGGCGGTAATATAGTGTAATCATCTACTTAATTTGGCCTGTTCATAAGATATTATAAGATATTATAATGTGAGTGAATAATTACTTTGGTGCGTTTATGATACAGAATAATATGAAGTAATAATCTTATAAATGAAATAAATAGGTGTATGTGAATATGTGATATAATGAGATAATAAATTGCATGGTTAAAGCCAAAGATGTGGCAAATTATTGAAATGAAAGATGAGATGTTGTGTGGTGATGAAAAGATGAAATGAAAATGATCATAACAGTTAAATTTTGTTGACTAGTACATACAGAAATCCTGGGGGTTTGGGCTAGACCTCCTAACTCCCAAGGACCGGCTTGGGGAGCAGTATTTATCACCCAAACTATGTTTGGGGTGCAGTATTTTTATCGCCCAAGCTATCGGCTTGAGGCCCGATTATTACCTAGCTCAGCTGGGGTGCGGTGATATTCCCTCAATGACAGATGTCGCGAAGAAGTCCCCTAGTAAAACTAGGGGTGCAGTGTTTTCTTTCCCTCGTTGGCTTTGCCACAAGGAAGTACCCAGCTTCGCTGGGGTGCGGTGTTTTCTCTTCCCTCATTGGTTTTGCCACAAGGAAGTACTCAAACTATGTTTGGGGTGCAGCGTTTCCCTCACTGGCTTCGGCTGGAAGGAAGTACCCAAGTTCTACTTGGGGTGTAGTGTTTCCCTCGCTGGCATAGGCTAGGAGGAAGACGTAGCCTCGAACGCGTAAGACCCCCCGGGGAGGGGGCAGAGGTCCGCGTGTTTACTGGGCTGTCGGCTTTCAGTATATTGGGATACTGTGGCACACTGGTCAACAAATTAATAAAATGAATAAATGTGGAATGAAAATGAGAATGAGAAAGTAGAGAAAGCATATGATGTGAAAGCGAAATGTGAATGAGAAAGTAAAAAAAGTGAAATGTGAATGAGAAAGTAAAGAAAGCATATGATGTGATATGAGAATGAGAAAGAAAAGAAAATATTTGATGTAAAGTGGAAATGAGAAAGTAAAGTAAGTGTCTGAGTGGAAATGAATAAGTAGAGTGAAAGAAAGGTATATATAAGAAGATGAGTATGAAATAATATGATTCATGAGTATGCAAATGAAAATGAATGGCAAAAGAAGTATGTGGTAAAATTAGTGTAAAAAACGAGCTAATTGCATTATATAATTATAAGTGAAAATATAGAAATGGTGATATGCAGATAATTATGAAAAGAGGAACGTTTGTGTTATGGGATTAAATATAAAAAGTGAAGGAATTAAACATGTAAATTAGTTTGATGTTATGTATTTGAATATGAAAAATGAAGGAATTATATATAAGAATTAATATGATGTGAGGAATATGAGTATAACAGTGAAGGAATTATGTATGTAAAATTAATGGGAATAACTCGAAGAAATTGTGAAATGGAAAAGAGTAAAAGAAGTAAAGAAAGTGTGTATGTATGAGATAATATGATATGAATGAAAAGATAAGTTATATGTGATATTAGTATAATGCATAAAGTGATGTCTGTTAAGTGATAGATATGGGAATGATTTCAAAACTAAAGATAAGTGTGATATGAGTTGATGCCTTGGAATTGGTGTCGAGAAACTACTTGCCCGCTATTTCCATGGGAATAATGGGAACTACCTGCCTTGGCACAACTCCCAAGGTGAATTGGTGGGTTGTTGATATGATAGGTGTATTGCGAGGTGTAAATGAACGTAAAGTAAATTTTAAGATGAAAATGAAAATAAAGTAAGGTAATATTCTAAGCTATCGGCTTGATATGGGATGTTATATTACCCGAGTTCTACTTGGGATGCGGTGATTATTATCCAAGCTATCGGCTTTGGGGTGTGGTGTAGTACTACCCAAACTATGTTTGTGGTGCGGAGTACAATTTGATAAGATTGGAAGTTAAAGTAAAATGTAATATGAGGTGTAGGCGAAAATGAAAGAAAGATATATTATTAATGAGAATGAAAGTAATTTGAGTTGTATGATGAGATAAAAATGAATTATAAAGGCAAGTATATTACAAAATGAGAATGAGCATTAAATAAGCTGTATGATGAGAATTAGAATGAGAATGAAGGTTAGTGTATTACTAAATGTTATGAGATGTGTTATTAGACATGAATAAATGTGATATATATGAAAGGGTGAACTTAATATTATAAGATTGAGTGAATATGAATTTGTAGATTGGTTGAACATGCAAAGGATTACTTTTGTGAAAAATCACTTTGATTATGTTTATATGTTTAAATTTCATGTTACTTTTAATTACACTTATGTTGGTAAGTTCTTTCAATTCATGTCTTATCATTTATTTTATTTACTAATCTAGTAGATTATACTTACACCAGATGTGGCTGACCCCTATTGTTTTCTGGGGGCCAGGGGAGTCCATCAGTGGGGGTGGATGTCCCTAACCCTCTTGCAGGTACTGATTAGCGGCGAGGTGAGATATCGTAGTAGTTGTTTGATTTTGATAGTTATACTTTTCCCGTAACCGAATGAGTTGTATATGTATCTATTATATATTTTATTTTCCTAAGTTATGTAGAGAAGGAGATAGTATTTGGGTGATAGTTTGTATTATGGAGGAATATGTGTACAACTGTAAAAGAGAATAATATATATAGTGATGTGATGGAGTATGAAAGCCCATACCCACCTCGTTGTGGAGTACCGGGGTCTGTGGTTGGTTTTTGAAAGATTTTTCTAAAGTTTTTATATGAATCTTATATATTTTCGAAAGAATTTATGGTTTTTAAATTGTATCTTGTGTATTATGAGGAATTATGCCCCAAGAGCCCTATATATTATTGCCTATGTGATGTTGAATGACTTGGCCTGGGGAGGATTCATATATATTATAGGTACATTGATATTTATAATTGTTTGCAGAATTCTGTAAAAAAACTCTGTAAAAGGGCTAATATTTCAGGGGAAACTCTGCCGAAAATTTTAATAAAAATCTATGAGTATTTTTCTAAGTAAGAAATTGTATAGATAAGAAATATATTAAGTTGGAAAACTTTTGAGAATGGAATGGTATATATATAAAAAATAAAAATAAAAAATTGGGGTGTTACAGTTTAGTATCAGAGCCTAGGCTAACTAGGAATGTCATGCCAGTTCTAGTGATCTTGTCATGAGTGTATAAGTTCATTATCGGTAAGTAGAGAATGCGAAGTTTGTGTGAAGTATGTTTTATGCTTAGAGAGTGTTTTGCTAAGTATGGATTATGTTACTGAATGGTGCGAACCTTATTAGACTTATGTATGACCTTGGGTCAGTGTTACCTTTTATAGACCATGCATATGTTTTGCATTATGGCATTATTATGTCCTCTTTAGAATCTCCGGTGAGAATTAGTACACCATTGTAGAGTTCTATTATTTTTGATTGATGTATGTCGGGAGGGGCAATTTCCTTGGGATCCTGTGTATGTCCTATAGGTGTATGTCCTGTAGACTGTGGGGTGATGTGTGGTAGTAGTTATTATTTTATACTGGGGGATGGATTGGTTGTGAAGGCCTTATGCATAGTTGGAAGTGCGATGTAGGGAGGATTCGGGTGAGAAAGCTCGGTGAAACCTAGTTTTTCATTATATGTAATGCCTTGGACGATGTAATTATGTCTGTGGGTTCGGTGGAAATGCATAAGGTGAATATTGGAATTGTTGATGTGGTTTGTAGATTTTTTTGATATATTCAAAGCAGTTCTCGGTCCCCCACCTCTGTAAGAGCTAGGGTTCAAGATTGATTTGATATTTGGTATGAATCGAATTTCTAAATCAGCTTATAGTCTAGTACTTGGGAATGAGAAGAGATGAAAGATAATTAGAGGTGATGCTTTTGGAAAGGTTATCGGTCGAAGTAATTTGCTGTAGGGCGCGCCGGCAGTTTTCGTAATAAAGAAAGTTGGTTCACTGAGAGTGGGTATTGACTATTGGGAGTTGAATAAGGTGACTATTAAGAATAAGTAACCATTGTCGAGAATAGACGTTTTACTTAATCAGTTGCGGGGAGCTACAGTGTTTTCACAGCTAGATTTGCATACTGGGTACCATTAGATGAGCATCGAAGAGGGAAGTATCCCAAAGACTGCTTTTTGCACCCGGTATGAACTGTATGAATATTTGGTGATGCCTTAGGGGTGGACGAATGCCCCTGCATTTTTCATGGATTTGATAAATCGGACCGCCTGTCCTTATATCTATAGGTTCTTGATTGTGGTTATTGATGATAATTTAGTGTATTTTCGCAGCATGGAGGAGCATAGATGGCACCTCAGATTGGGGACCAGAAGTAGTATGATAAGTCTTCAAATTGTCATTTTTGGGAGCGAGAGGTGTGATTTTTTGGGCACATTGTGTCTGTCGAAGGCATATCTGTGGATCCGGAGAAAGTTACATTGGTGACAAGACGAAGAAAAACCCATGAATGTGGCAGAGATTCAGAGTTTCTTGGATTTGGTTGGCTATTATCGGAGGTTCATTCCTCGATTTTCTATTATTGCTGCATCGATGACTTAGCTTACCCGGAATAGTGTGTTGTTTGTATGGTTCGAACTGTGTGAAAAAGCATTTCAAGAGTTAAAGGAAAGATTGACGACAGCTCCTGTTTTGATTACCCCCGAGAAGGGATTGCCTCTCCAAGTATATACTGATGCATGTGGTACAGGTTTAGGTGCAGTTTGCTGCATGAAGGCAAGCTTGTGACTTCATTTCTTAGTAGTTTGGGGTTGAAATAAAATACCACCCGGGGAAAGAGAATGTGGTGGCGAATGCCATAAGTAGAAGAAAGATCTTGGCTTTTCTTATGTCCCAAGAGTGGAAAGTATTAGTAACATTGGGTCAATTTGATTTTTTTTCTTTAGTAGCAGATGGTGATATGACTTTATAATTGGACAGTTTACCAGTACAGCCGTCTATCCTACAGCTAATCCTTCAAACTCAGATTCAAAATTTTGCTTGTTACTGTTGATGCATGACCTAATTCTCGATGAGGTCACGGAATACCCTACTGATTGGTTAGTAGGCAGTGAGGGAGGTCCTCGTTATTATCGTAGACTTTGTGTTCTTGATGTGAATGGTTTATGGTAGCGGGTGATGGAGATTGCTTGTTATACTAAGTATACTGTTTATCCCGGTGCCATGAAGATGTATCGAGATTTAGAAGGACATTTTGGTGGCCTGGAACGAAGAAGGATGTTAGTTATAAGGCAAGGATGGATAAGCCTCTTTTGAGGTGTGAATTCGACAAAAAGAGTTATGCAGATCAACGGTGAATAAGACGTCAAGTTGTTCAGTTGCTGAAAGTTCAAGGGAGTGTTAATTTTAATGATTATATTTGGGAACCTGGGGAGATGGTGAGGAGGAAGTGTATGGAATTGTTTGAAGAGTTTTCTTAACCCCTGTAGCTCGAGGACGAGCTTCTTTTGAGATGTTGTCACACCTCGCTTTCCAAAAAGAAAAACGGAATACGGATACGTGACTAAGTCCAGCGAATGGCTTTTACCATTCATAAGCTATCAGGATCTTTACAACATTTCACAGGAATAAGCAAGAAATAGACAAGGAGAAATCAACCAGGCATGCATGAATGAAGCAATATACCAACGAAATTTACTTGAAACAAAATTTAATAATCTCAAATAAATCAGATCTGGAACAAGTCATAAATTCTTGGTCAAACTGCCCAATAAAAAATTCATGCAGAAATTACATTTATAATAGAAAAATAAATATAGAAAGAACTCCAGCAACTAGAATCTTTGATCACCTACTCTATCGGGAAGCTAATCACCAAAGTCTGCAATTTAATAAATTGCAGGAAGGGGAAAAAGAAAACAAAATGTCTGTCAATGCAAGTTACGGGACGCTAGTAGTGCTGGCACAAGTACAGGAAAAGATAAACAAATATAGATTAACAGCGGAAGCAAACATAGCATGGAATAGATATGACAAAAAAAACAGAATGGCTAACATAAATCTAAAAACAGAACTAAATAACATGATATGATAACTGGGTACAGGTAACATGTAACAGGTGTCAAGTATCATGCAAGCAGGTAAATATGTAAATAATTGTCAGGTAGCATGTACAGGTAAGCATGTAACAGATATCATGTTATGTCAAGTCTTATATTTATTTCTATCTAGGTAGCACTTCATGCATCCCATTTATTTACCACATAGTTGCTACATTCAAAAAAGTTACGTTTAGATTTCATAGTGGATTCTATAGGGCCATGTACTCAGGTATCAGGTAAGAGTTATAGGTATCATGTAATAGGTAATCATGCATCAGGCAGGATCTACGGTCCCCTCCAAGTATACCCTCTAATAAGGAAGCATGTAGTTAGGTAACAGATGGGAAACACGAGCCCCTTTCTGAGTACACCTTCTCACAAGGAAGTATGTAGTCGGGAATCAAGTAAATAGATAATCAGAATCACATGTCAGGTAATCATATCACACGTAACAGATAACAGATAATCAGGTGGGAAACACGGCCCCCTTCCAAGTACACATTTCTATATTTTTCACTACTAGATCTTTCCCTTAATCCCGACTTGGTTATTTGTTATTATTATCAAACAAACATATACGTGTCAAAAACAGGACAAGAATAACATGGCATGAACATGTAACAGATTCAGGTTGGAACATAAACATGCATAGGTGACAGACAACTCATAAAAGGCTAGAACAACGAGACTTTCCAATTCAGGACAGCAAAACACTACTGCACCAAATCTGAGATTCCCTTTGCCAGCAAATCTGGATCCGTCAGAAAATCTGGAAAATAGACTCTCGACCAAATCCAGCACATATATATGAGTCATATGGTATTTCACAAAAGCAGGACTCAAAACAAAATTGTATCCAGAAAACATGTTCAGCCAGAAATCACAAGTTTGTATTCATAAACAGAAAAATAGCAGAAAAACTTACTGATTAAATCCAAGAAAAATCTGGGGTATTCCCTAGTATGTCTAGCATCAGAAAATAAAGTTTTATAATTTTTCAACATAGATAATATAGTAAATTAAAATCAGAAAACAGCGATACAATAAGTTTGTAAATCTGAAATCATAAACACAGCAGTACTAAAACAGCAATAGATTACAAAATATAAATCGAAATCCAGATGCATCAAAAGAGTGGTAAAATAGATACATTGGGCTACATTTCATATTCACAAATTTTTTATCAACAGCAATTAAAATTAGGTTGAAATTAAGGTTCTTTACTGAACAGCATGAAAATTCTACAAGTATTGTAGTTGTTTACAAGCATAGAATAGTTTATGAAAGTCATCAATTAAATTCACAAAAATTAGTTAATCCCAGTAAAGTCTAGTTTTACTCAACAAGATATTGGATCAAAATATTATCTTTAACATCAGTATAAAAATAAATTACTCACCAGAATTCACATAAAACCAAATCTGTAATTTTTCTACACCTCTGTAGTAAAATAGCCATAACTTGCAACTCACAAATCGAAACTGAGATATGTCAGAAATTCTGGAAATTAGACAGAATTCTCTATAATTCATATTCACAAATAATTTTCATTTCTTGGCCTCAACAGAGTCTAAATTACTAAACAAAAATGGGGTAACAGCAAAAACAGAAATCTTCTTTATGCATAAAATCAACTAGTTCATATGTAACACATTCAAATCATAACAAAATGTGAAATATGGTATAGGGTGTTTAACAAGTCTACAACAAGTAATACTACTACTAACACATCAAGCATACAAGATTCTACGACACCTCATAATCACGAACAACATGCATGTATACATCAAGAATTTAGTATTCCTAAGGTATTTTATGACGTGTGTGTAATGGGAAAACTACGGGCGGATCAACACATAGAGACAAGATATAACAAGGGTTTTCTTGAGAACAGATCTTGAAGCAACTACACTACAGGCGGTATTTAGTACTTGTATATGCAAACAGAAATTATACAAGTTACTTGCCTTATAGTCGACGACGGAAATGATGCAAATAGAGAGAATAACGGGAAAGGTTTCCCGGGAACGAACTCAAACGAACGAATGACTCACGAACCACGAACACACGGGATCAAACACACGCGCACAAGAGCTAAAGCAAACCGGGTGTGCACGCGTCGAGAGAATGGTGACTGAACGACATCGCTGCTGTCAGTCGTCAGAGGGGAGACAGCGTAGGGGAAAGCGCGCTATGGCTTCTGCGTCGGAAGAAGCACAGGCCAGGGGCCCACTGTGGTCTTGGTCGGGCTGCAGGTGACGTGAGGGGGGTGCACAGGGATGCAGGGGGAGAGGATGAGGTAGAGTAGGGTTGAAGGGGGGATCGGGAGATGACAGGGGGTATAAGGAAAAGTGCGGCTAGGGTTTAGGGATATGCACTATTGGTAAACAAGGGTATAGGGGTATATATATACAGGGAGATAGGGTTTAGGTGTTAATGCTTAACAGGTTGGGGTAAACGAATCCAATAGGTTTTTGGGTTGGGTATTAGTGGGTTTTAATAAAAGGGATCCAATAGAATATAGGGTGATCCAATAAATGAGATAGGAACAAAATGAATAAATAAAATAGGGCCTGATCAATTAAGATAATGAGGATAAAAAACAATAGCTCGAACAACCAGAAATGAAGTAATGACAGACAAATTGAATCAAGAAGATCAAATAAAGGCGACAATGAAAGAGATGAATATATAGTGAGATTGAAGATCAAATACATGGTTCAAAAAGAGGGGTTACAAATCCTACCCACCTAACAAGAAGTATTTTGTCCTCGAAGTTCAAACAAGAGGTACATAGGGTAACCCTAAAAAGAAATGAAAGAACAAAACAAAAAGCTACTGTAACAAATGAGGAAACTTCTGCTGAATCACCTCCTCCAACTCCCAAGTAGACTCACCCGGCGAGTGAGGATTTCAAGAAACTCGAACCAGCTTGATGACCTTGTTTTTAAGCACTTTCTCCCGCCAATCGAAAATAGCAACTGGCGGAATCTCACAAGTCAAATCCGGCCGAACGGTCAACTCAGAATGTTTGATCACGTGGCCCTCATTGCGGATATATCTCCTGAGTTGTGAGACATGGAAAACATCGTGCACTCCTGATAAAACCGGTGGCAATGCAAGACGATAGACCACCTTGCCTACTCGTTCCACGATATCGAACGATCCAATAAACCTAGGGCGGAGCTTGCCCCCACCTCCAAACCGAATGAAACCTCCCCATGGCATTACCTTTAGGAAAACATGGTCACCAACCTCAAACTCCAAAGCTCTCTGATGGACATCAGCCCATCTCTGCCTATCTTGAGCTGCCTGAAGATGCTTCATGATCTGAGTCACCGCATCAACCATCCTGGTGATCAACTTCGGACCCAATAACTTTCTCTAACCAATGTCATCCCAGCACACTGGTGATCTGCAATTCCTTCCATAAAGTGCCTCGAACGGTGCAACATTAAGACTGGCCTGAAAGCTGTTATTGTACGAGAACTCTACGAGATGCAAATGGTTCTCCCATGATCCACTGAACTGCAACACACAGGACCTCAACATGTCCTCAAGAGTCCGGATGGTCCTCTTTGACTGTCCATCAGTCTGGAGATGAAAAGTTGTACTGTACTTCAATTTACTTTCCAAACTACTCTGAAGACTCTCCCAAAATTGAGACCTGAATCTCGTATCCCTGTCGGATACAATACTAACTGGAACCCCAGAAGATCTCTTGCATGTACTTCTCAGCTAGGCTCTAGTAGACTGTTCAACTCGGAAGGGAATGAAGTGAGCACACTTTGTCAGTCGGTCGACAATCACCCAAATGGCATTGTGACCCTTAGGACTCCTCGGTAAAGCGGTCACAAAATTCATAGTGATATGTTCCCACTTCCACTCCGGAATGGTAAGCGATTAAAGAAGTCTGGCAGTTCTCTGATTCTCTGCCTTCACCTGCTGGCGGATCAAATATTGAGACATAAACCGAGTCACAGCCCTCTTCATACCGTGCCACCAGAAATGATGCTTCAAGTCCCGGTATATCTTAGTACCTCCAGGATGAATAGAATATGATGACTGGTGGGCTTCCTCAAGTAACCTCTGACGTACTTCACCCTTCGGGACACACAACCTGAACCCAAAACGAAGCGATCCATCGGCATAAATAACCATATCCGTTCGGGAACCAGCCTCAACCTCTGCTCTAAAACCCTGCAACTGCTCATCACCAGCCTGAGCCTCCTTGATCTGATCAACAAGAGACGACTGAAGCTAGAGCACCAAGAAACTCTGATCAGAACTCGGCAACAACACATCCAACTCCAACCTCCGCATCTACTTAACCAAATCTCTCTGCTGAGTTAGGAATATGACTGCCGATCTCCTGCTCAAAGCATCTAGCACCAAGTTCACTCTACCAGGATAGTATTCTAAACTGATGTCATAACCGGCCATAAGTTTCAACCAATTCCTTTTTCCTCATATTCAATTCCTTCTGGGTGAAGACGTACTTGAGACTTTTGTGGTCAGTAAAGATCTCCACTCAGCCCCCAAGTAAATAGTGTCTCTACAGCTTCAAAGCAAAGATCACTTCTGCTAACTCCAAGTCATGAGTCAGATAGTTCTTCTCATGCAGCCTCAACTACCTCGATGCATAAGCAAAAACTCGGCCCTTCTGCATCAGAACTACTCCAAGACCCTTACTAGAAGCGTCACAGTGAACTACAAATCCGCCTGAACCATCTGGAATAGTCAACACCGGCGCTGACGTCAACCTGCTCTTCAACTCAGCAAAAGCCTCACTGCAAGCCTCAGACCAATAGAACTTCTGATCCTTCCCTGTCAGCTTAGTCAATGGTCTTGCTATCTTCGAAAAATCTTGGACGAATTTTCGATAATAGCCAGCTAGACTTAGGAAACTCCTCACCTCTGAAATTGACTTGGGAACTGGCCAATCCTTCACAGATTCAACCTTGGACGGATCCACTGAGATACCATCGCCCGAGATTATTTGCCCCAAGAAGGTAACTCTGTCGAGCCAAAACTCACACTTGCTGTGTTTCCCATAGAGTTGATTCTCCCTCAAAGTCTGCAGAACCAGCCTAAGATGCTTAGCATGATCCTCCCAGGTTCTGAGGATACACCAGAATGTCATCAATGAAGACCACCAAAAATCTATCTAGAAACTAGGAAAAGACCCTGTTCATCAGACTCATAAATATAGCTGGCGCATTTGTGACCCCAAACGGCATCACAAGATACTCATAGTGCCCATATCTGGTTCAGAATGCAGTTTTCTACACATCAGTCGCCTTCACCTTGACCTGATGATACCCTGATCGAAGATCCAACTTCGAGAAGATAACTGCTCAGCCCAATCGATCAAATAAGTCATCGATCCTAGGCAGCAGATACCGGTTCTTCACAGTAACACTGTTCAGTTCCCAATAATCGATGCACAGTCGATAACTACCATCCTTCTTGTTGACAAAAAGAACTGGAGCACCCCCACGGTAAAAAAATGGGTCTGATGAACCCTAAATCAAGCAAACCCTACCCTAAGCTCTGCTAACTCAACCGGTGTCATCCTGTAAGGAATCTTCGATATCGGCATCATACCAGGCTGAAATTCAATACCGAACTCCACATCTCTGTCAAGGATTAAGCCTGGCAACTCCTCTGGGAAAACATCCAGGAATTCTTGCACTACTAGAGGTACAACCTCACAACCTGAGTGCAATTCCATCGCACAAGCCTCCTGATCAACTGCAGTCTTAGCTCGGCCAAGGGGTGTCTCCCCGGCATGGAACTCAAACTCTGCGTGACCTGGGATTCGGAATAAAACTTTCTTGGCACGGCAATCAATGATGGCATGAGACTCACCCAACCAATCCATATCGAGAATGACGTCGAATCCTAAATTTCCAATTACAATCAGGTCAGCCTTGAAATCTGCATCACCAATAACCAAGGGACTCTGCTTGCACTCCCGGGAAAAAACGACAACACTACCACCTGTGACAATGTTCCAAGCCTCTGACATGATGCTGCAATCCAACTGATGCCGAGCCACAAAACAAGAAGAGACGTAGGAATGGGTTGCCCTGGAATCAAAGAGAACATGAGCAGGGAAGGAACAAACAAGGACAACACCTAAGATAGAATCAAAAGCAAGGAAAAAAAATGATGATCAAGGGGTGAGGAAAACATAATGCAAAAAGATAATATGAAAAAATAATTCAAGACAATGAAAATAGATATTATAAAGTGAAGTTGGATTAGTGACCGGACGAGCAAGGAGTGTCTTCTGGCTGGTTCGTCAGGTGAGTATGATTATACAAAGTATATATTATGTTGTGACAGAATTTAATGCGGTTTCAAAGTGATTTTTGTGAGTTTTAGCTAAATGAAGATTTAACCGAAATACGGAATCTTTATATGTTGAAATTGTGTTATATGGAGAATTTGTGTGGTTTTGAATATTTAGTGTTATGGGTGATGTATAGGGTACATGTATGATAAGATGAAGTATACGGGGTTGTAAGATGAAAATGAAAATAAAGTCAGGTAATATTCTAAGCTATCGGCTTGAGAAGTGATGTTATATTACCCGAGTTCTACTTGGGATGCGGTGATTATTACCCAAGCTATCGGCTTTGGGGTGTGGTGTAGTATTACCCAAACTATGTTTAGGGTGTGGAGTATAATTTAATAAGAGTGGAAGTTAAAGTAAAGTGTAATATGAGGTGTACGCGAAAATGAAAGAAAGATATATTATTAATGAGAATGAAAAGTAATTTGAGTTGTATGATGAGATAAAAATGAATTATAAAGCCAAGTATATGACAAAATGAGAATGAGCATTAAATAAGCTGTATGATGAAATTAGAATAAGAATGAAGGTTAGTGTATTACGAAATGTTATGAGGTGTGTTACTAGACATGGATAAATGTGATATTATAGGAATGGATGAACGTAATATTATAAGATTTGGTGAATATGGATTTGTAGATTGGTTGAAGATGCAAAGGATTACATTTGTGCAAAATCACTTTGATTATGATTATATGTTTAAATTTCAGGTTACTTTTAATAACCCTTATGTTTGTAAGTTCTTTCAATTTTTGTCTTATCATTTGTTTTATTTACTAATCTAGTAGATTATACTCACACCAGATGTGGTTGACCGCTGTTGTTTTCTGGGAGTCAGGGGAGTCCCTCCCTGGAGGTGGGTGTCCCTAACCCTCTTGTAGGTACTGATTAGCAGCGAGGTGAGATACCGTAGTAGTTGTTTGATTTTGATAGTTATACTTTTTCTGTAGCCGAATGAGTTGTATATGTATCCATTATATATTTTATCATCCTAAGTTAGGTAGAGATGGAGATAGTATTTCGGTGATAGTTTGTATTATGGCAGAATATATGTACATGAGTAAAAGAAAATAATATATATGGTGCTGTGGTGGAGTATGAAAGCACGTACCCACCTCGTTGTGGAGTACCGGGGTTGTGGTTGGTTTTTGAAAGATTTTTCTACAGTTTTTATATGAATCTTATATATTTTCGAAAGAATTTATGGTTTTTAAATTGTATCTTGTGTATTATGAGGAATTATGCCTGCAGAGCCCCATATATTATTGCCTGTGTGATATTGAATGACTTGGCCTGGGGAGGATTGGTATATATTATAGGTACATTGATATTTGAAATTGTTTGCAAAAATCCTTAAGGAATCTCTGTAAAGGGGCTAATATTTTAGGGAAAACTCTGCCGAAATTTTTAATAAAAATCTATGAGTATTTTTCTAAGTAAGAAATGGTGTAGATACGAAATAGATTAAGTTGGAAAGCTTTTGAGAATGGAATGGTAATATATATATATATATATATATATATATATATATATATAAATTGAGGATGTTACATACCTACTCCTTCATCTTCTTGCTTCGTTATCTAACAAGTCTTGTGTTGTTTCTTTTCTTCTAATACCGTTTACTTCCTTTCATATGTCATCATTCATCAAATCATTATTTGACAACAATCTTATTCATATTCTTTCTCATTCCGGTGTTGTCACCACTTCGTTTTCCTCTTCTTAGTTTCCTGCTCCTTTATCTTTTAAGTTCTGCTTTGGTTATGTTCTAGTACGGCCTAAGAAAATTTCAAGAACGAAATTTTGTTGTAAGGTGGGTAGGATTGTAACCCCCGTTCCCGAGTACACGAATTCTCTTTCTTTTTTTCCGTATTCTTGTATTTCAATTTCTTCTATAAATTATTCTACTATTTTGAAACCAACAAAGCCATTGTGTCTTATTGTTACTATTGATTATTTTATTTTATATGTAAAGCCTAAACCCAGCCCAACAATATTGTTTTCTTTTGTTATTATTTGAAGCCAATTATTGAAGCCCAATCTCTTCTTGGATCTCTTTTGGATGTGCAACCCAAACCCAAAACCCTTTAACCCACTCCTTATTGGATCTTAAACCCAAACCCACCCTCCCTCATTGCTGCTCCTTTCCTCGACTGCACCACTGCCTCGCGACCCCCCTCGCTGCCGTCGGCCATTGCAGTGCATCGTCTGCCACTACCTCCTCCCCTGCTGCAGTCACGACCACGCCGCACCACCACTGTCGATGCCCTCGTTGCTGTTCTTACTGCTGTCATCCATCGCAGCATCGACGACCCCGCAGTCGCTGCCATCGCTATTGTCATCGTCCTCTTGCTAGATTGTTGTCGATGTCTCTATTGCGTTGTTTCTGCCCTTCCTCTTGCCGTGTCGCCGTCGCTCGCGTTGCCGTGCCATCGAAGTTGTCATTCGTATCGGAGTCGTACGTCGTTGCACGTGTCGCCGCCGGGACTCTTGTCCCGTTATTCTTTATATCTCGATAATCATCATTGAAAGGCAAGTCTACTTGAACTCACTTGTTATTCTAGTTCAAGCTTGTTGATCTCCGAAAGTAGCTCCCTTTCAATTATCATATTGTTATAATATATACATTCCGTTGAGTATATTGACGGTTTACACGAGCTAACCCGATATATTCTTAACATCGTGCCAATATATTTGATTCAAGCCCAAGCTTGTATATAGTCACATGCACACACGACATGAATAATTCGACTAAGAACTTGCATATAGGAAATATGGTGATTTGAATGCGTGATGATCGATTGTGATGTAAGACTTGAATCGTAAAATGTTAAAACTTGCTTTGTGTACTTTAGAAATTCATCTTAAATTGCTGCATATAATATTAGGGCATTCCATGTGATATGGCTAAAAATGGGGTTAAATCGGAACCGTTCAAAGTGGGCACGAATCTTGAAGTCACAGGGCAGGATGGTAATTTCATCTGCAGACATGTCCGAATTGGGCACCAGGCCTGTTCTCTTGGACCCGCTAGCCCATGAACGGATCTGGTAGACAGAGAATGGGTCTCAACCCGCTAGGGACCAGTCCAATAGGATAGGAACAAATCCTAGTTTGTCCCTATCTTAAGGGGATGGTTGTAACCAACCCCAACCAGCCACACCGGAAAGTAAGGATCTACCCTCATCCTCAAAAGGATCTCCATGGCGACTATAAAAATCCCCCTACCTCCTACTGTTAAGGGTGATCACACTTTGCACATTTGAGCTATTTTCCCTTGATTTTTTTCTGTATATTAACTTGATTGTCAGAGGGTTTGTCGCTGGGATCCATCCCAGTGTCTCGAACATTTGTGCAGGACGCAAGGGAGCACCAAGGAGCCAACAAATCACTAAGGAAGAAAAAGGGGTCAGCCTGTGTGAGTTCCTCATGAACCTACAAATTTCATCTATTGTCTCCAGACCCGAATTCAGCGGCAACAGATTGGCGCCATATGTGGGAATTCACTCGACAAGCAATCTCGTCTTCCTCCTTCAACCCACGTTACTCCCAGCCATGCCTCCCAAGAAGAGACCCACAAACTCCAACCGAAGGACAACCTCTTCTCATCCTCCTCCTCTGCAAAGGGATCTCCCCCATCCCGACCAACCAACCCAGCAGCTCGATCCTCTGGCTCCGTAGTCCATCCAGCTGCCTTTGGGACCCCAGGCTGCCGTGGGGGAACCCTCTCGACGGAGTTGCCACAAGCAACCTGTCCATCTGGTTCGAGTCTCCATCCACAATGCCGACACCAATTCCATGGCTTCCTATACTCCCCCCACTCCAAAGGATCTACGGAACGTGATTAACAATTAGCAGACCGAGCACGGATCTGATCTCCGTACCCATCTAGAGGAGAGGCGGGCCAAAGAGTCGAACCCTCGCCGCGAGCAGGCTAGAGACCGTTCGCGATGCCGATCCAACCAAGGGGGGTCCAACTCTCCCCATAGACGAAGAGAGTCACCCTAACATCGCCCAAGACGGAGCCATTCTCCGGTAGGTCGCCATGCACCTCGGGACCATCATGAACAGGAGGCCCCGTCACAAGGGCAGAATTCCAGCAATTCCAGGAGGCTGTCCTCTGGGCTCTCAACGTTGTCCCCAACCATGGCCGTAGGGCTCCCAGTCCTCCGCCAACTCCTCACCATCCTCGCCATTCCCATAGTCCTCGACCAGCTCCTCACCATCCTCGCCTCTCCCAAAGTCCTAGGCAGGCTGCGAGCCATCGCCGTCCTTCTCCCGATCACCATCGCCCTACCCCAAGTCACCCCCGTCTCTCAGTCAGTTCACCTCCTACTCTGAGCCATCACCGGTGTAGCCCCAGCCCACCTCGACATGAGAACGAGTCCCGGGGCTCGGCAGACAAGACCGGAGGGAGGACTCGGTCTACCGCCGTCTCCACGAAATGGAGAGGCACCTCGGCTAGCTCGACCGAGACGAGGGGCGACATGCAAGAGACCTTCGTCCGAGCAGGCCCCCATTCTCCCGTACCATTATGGAGTCTCCAGTTCCCGACAACTTCAAGCCTCCACATTTCGAGACCTATACCGAGGAGTCGGACCCCACAGATCACATTGAGAGTTTCAAAACTCTAATGATGATCCACCATGCATCTGACTCCCTCCTTTGTAAGTCCTTCCTGGCCACACTCAAGGGGTCGGCTCGGGAATGGTACTCTCGGCTTGCTCCGACATCTATCTTCTCCTTCGACCAGTTCGAGGGTCTTTTCCTCACGCATTTCGTGAGCAGTCAGCGCGCCGAGAAGATGAGCGAACCCTATTGTTCCTCAGCCAAAAGAAGGGCGAACGACTAAGGGATTATGTCAAACGCTTCACTGCCGAGGCTAGGTCCATTGCTTCTTTGGAACCCTCGATCGCCACCATCGCCTTCCAGTCCAACGTCCTCAATACTGACCTCAGGGTGTCCCTCGCCAAGAAGCCCCCTCGGGACTTCTCAGAGCTCCTACTTAAGAGCGAGAAGTACATCCGAGCGGAAGAAGCCGTCCGCACCCCACCTTCGAGGCCTCATCTTCTGCGAACAAGCGGAAGGGTGCAGAAGGAGCTAAGAAGCTCCAAAAAGACAATGGGGGTCAGCGGCGTCCTCCTCCTCAGTTCGAGAAATTAACTTCGCTTAATGCAAGTGTATCTGCCTGTTAGTGTAGGTGCCCTAGAGGCAATACAATGATATTATGTAATCAGTATTATTGACATTATGTTCTATTTGATTATATTAATAATTTATTATGCTTCGTATTTACTGCGTTATAAATGTTAGCCTGATAAATGTCCTTAGATTATTAATACGAACTATATGAACATGAGATTATATATAGTATAATAATCTTAAATGTCCCTAGTCGAGTATTATTATTATTAGGACAGTAATAATACATTGAGACTAGTATGTTGATTGATTGATGACCACCTCTCATGGGTCATTAGTATAGAGATACTAAAATCAATACATAGGTAAATGTAAGAGTACATTGTACTGGACAGACCCACTGTGAGATTCAACCATGGAATAAATAAATAAGTGTCATAAGTAATCTCACTGTGATAATGGTGTAATGGTCCTCTGACCTGAAATCATTATATTTCTACACGAGAATTAATGTACTTTGATTCTATCAAAAGTTATCTTTAATCGGGTAATGATAAAGATAGTATTGGGTTCATTATGAATCGTGTGAGAAATGTGAATGATCTAGATGGAATTTAACCCTCCTAATTTTAGGAGCGATATTATCGGCCTCTTGTTTGAGTGAGACTATGAAATGCATGGCCATGCTCAAATATTGATTTGTTTGAATAGTCTACTCATCGATCAAGAAAATAAAGATTAAATTATTAAGAGGATGTCACGAACCATGCCTCTAGTTTAATCTATAATATCAAGGTTAAAAGGATTATATTACACGGAGACATTAGTCACGAAAGGTTTAATTGAATCACCAATTATTATTATTACTTGGGTAGCAATGATGTATTACTAGATGCCGCTCATTGTTTATAATTTTATTATTAGATAATAAAATTATTGCCAACGTAATAATAACCTAAAGGGTCACACACTTAGAACGTTTAAAAGGAGTTTTAATTTAAATTCAGAATTTAAATTAAATGATTATAAATTCGAAATTAGTTATTTAATTAATTGAGTTGGACTTGATTAATTAAAGTGTAATTCGAATTTAAATCTTTAAACCGAATCAGTTTGGTTTAGTAGAAGCCCAAACCGATTACGGTTACGCCCACCTCATTCTCTCTTATAAATACATAGAGATGTATTGGTTTAGGGTTTATCTTTTGGCAAATTCGTTTTCCACAAAAACCCTAGCCGCTCCAACTGTTGAGAGGCAAGAGAGAGAGAGAGAGATAGAGGCAAGCATCATCGGCTAGTACCGGCTCCCTTGATCGTTGGACGATCGGACGTTCGTATGGACTGCTTTAGAGACGCGGATCTTGCTACAAGGGTTGCGTGGTGATTGTATAACAGGACCTCCATCCTTCAGCCTTCGTAAAGCTCTTAAAAGGTAAAATTTCGTTTCTCCATAATCAGCCATGTCTTGTACACGGATCCTAGGGTTAGGGTTTCGGATTTTATGGTTTTACGACTATTTTTTTTCGCTGCGTTTGTGCCCCGAAATCCTTCATTGGTATCAGAGCTGCGTGTATAAGGGGCTGATTTGGTTACGTGTTTACTGCATTCGATGCATGTATGCATGTTTTATGAATCTGCCTTGATACGGTTATATAATATGTCGATTATAATATGTTATGTCGATCATATATGATTCTGTTATGCTATATATTGTGATTTGATCATGCAGGTATGTTTTACAATCTGCCATGACTGATCAGTAAGCGATTTTGTATGTTATGCATGATGTTTGGTTTATATGGTGATATAAACTGA
This sequence comes from Hemerocallis citrina, assembly GCA_017893485.1. Taxonomy (NCBI): domain Eukaryota; kingdom Viridiplantae; phylum Streptophyta; class Magnoliopsida; order Asparagales; family Asphodelaceae; genus Hemerocallis; species Hemerocallis citrina. The sequence goes on from CM030362.1 coordinate 109,724,887, forward strand.
TGGACAGATGGTGTTTGGACACGATCTGTAAACTGGGATATGATATGAATGTATATGATACATGGTTCCGGAACTGTATATGATGCAGTGGCGGCAGAGACTAAAAGATATGATCTGTTGTTCGAAATCGATGATTTCTGAATAGGGATAGTCTTCTGGAATTAAAAAAAAAATCTGATTTCGAGCTGACCGGTCAGCTCGACCCCCGCCAGGGGCTGCCGCCCCCGGACCCCTGCTGTATATATTTTTTTTGTGTTCTTAATTGTTTACTTGAGCATGGTGCTGGTTATGGCCTTAAGACCCTTAGATTAATGGTTTATGGTTTTGATTTTGTAAATACGACTTGCATGTCGTTTTCTTCATTCTTGTAATTGTATAATCTCGAATGTAACTCGAGTTTTATTATGTAAGTACATTAGTATAGGTTGTTTTCAATTATTCAATGTAATGTACTTGAAGATTGAAGGACGATCCAAGAAGTGGAGCAACCAAGGAGAATGAAGACATGTAATTGTATTTATATTTTCCACCATAGATTGACCTCAATCCTTTCATTATCTTGAAAGGATCATGTAGGATAAAGGCCATAACCAAGCACGTTTACATACTGCACTTTACATATTGATGTATGAATGTTTGTGTAGAATACATTATGATGCATGCTTCAATTAGATTAATAATGTATTAATGTATGTATTAGATACATCACCCATGCCATGCCTGCTTAAACAAGATAAAATCTGTAACGATTTAAGATGAACATTAAACAAACGATCATGAGATTCTCGTGTTTATGAAACACGGCAATTAAATATGAATTTTCATTGATTCAACAATTGAATGATTTTGTCAACAACCGATTACGAATCTGTAAGAAAAGGGGTGCCAATAATGCCGTCTGTGCGTTAACCTCTGATCTGGAAATCATTCATTCAACGAATTTTTGATTTGAAATATTTAGTTCCAAGACAAATTAGGAATCTCTTTATGATGGGATCATGATCGTTTATAAGTAAACCCCTTAACAAAATATTAAGTTAATTAGATGCTTTCCAATGCATTAACACTCATCAAAGCCTAGATCATAAGGGGTGAGTTTGCCAAAGTAGAGCACTCCTTTTAATCGTGGTTAGGTGCGAAAGAATAAATGTGATATTCGTCATGTTAATCATTGGGTCCAACTTAACTAAGTCGTCACAATAGGATTGTGGATAGTGAACTTAGAAGCATAGAGTTTGGCAAAATTTATTAGATAAATTAGAACAATAGTTGTTCACCAAACTATCCAAGAATTATATGTGATATAATTGACAAATGTTGTCTACCTAAATAGTTATGTTTTGGGAGAATTGGCCAACGCTGACTCAAGGCATAATGAAATATGGATCTTGGCTCACTAGAAAATTAGTTTCCGAATTGATAGTAAGGGCTATTAGTTTGAACAAAATAGTGGGAGGTGTATTAAGTTGAATGTACCATGATCACTTGAACATAATTATTAATTATTTGACAATCTAACTTATCTTATGCATTTTAAACATTGTAGATACTAAATGGCGCAAAACACAAACAACTCTTTCTCCGTGTGATCAGTCCTTGAGAAGGACAAGCTGACAGGAACAAACTTCCTTGACTGGTCTAGGAATTTGAGGATTGTCCTCAGGCAGGAGCATAAGCTCCATGTTGTTGAAATTCCTCCACCGGTCCATCCTGGTGACGGTGCAACTCGTGCTCAACTAAATGCTTACCAGAAGCATATTGATGATGCGACGGATGTTGCTTGTCTCATGCTTGCAACTATGAGTGCTGAGCTTCAGAAGCAGCATGAGCATATGGATGCTTATGCTATGCTTGAGCATCTTCAGACGATGTTTCAAGTACAGGCTCGTCAAGAAAGGTTCAATACGTACAAAGCAATTTTTAACTGCAAGCAAGGAAATAACCCGGTTGGACCGCATGTTCTGAAGATGATTGGGTATTTTGAATACCTAGACCGTTTGGGCTCCGGGCTTACTCAAGAGGCTCAAATAGATATTATCTTGCAATCTTTGAACAGCAACTATGCCCAGTTTATTATGACTTTCATCATGACCGAGCAAGACAAAACACCCACTGAATTGTTGGCACTGTGAAGAACTACCGAAGCCAACATGCAAAAGGCACTTGAGAATGCTCCCATAATGATGGTGGGCAATAAAGGTGCTAAGGGAAAGGGGAAATGGAAGGGCAAGAAAAAGATTGGATCTAATGCAGTTGCTCCTTCCAAGCCCACTTTCAAGAAAGCTCTCAAGCCTAAAGGTGGTGTTGCTAAACCTGATAAGGGTGATTGTCACTGGTGCAAGAAACCAGGTCATTGGAAGAGAAACTGTCCAGCTTATTTGGAAAGTCTGAAGAGCGTGAAATCTCTGAATATTTCTGATTCAGGTATTCATGTTATAGAAGTTAATTTATCTACTTCTACATCTTGGGTATTGGATACTGGATGTGGTTCTCACATTTGTATTAATGTGCAGGGACTTCAAAGGAGTAGATCTTTGGCAAAGGGAGAGATCGACCTACGCGTTGGCAATGGAGCAAAGGTTGCTGCTTTGGCCGTAGGGACTTATTATTTATCGTTGCCCTCTGGGCTTATTTTAGAACTTGAGAACTGTTATTACGTGCCTGCGATTTGCAGAAACATTATTTCTATTTCTTGTTTGGATAAGAAGGGTTTTTCGTTTATAATAAAAGACAATTGTTGCTCTTTTGGTTTAAATGATTTAACTTATGGTGTAGCGCGTTTATTTAATGGTTTATATGTTCTAGATCTTGATTATACTCCCGTCTATAATATGAATAAACGTCTTAAAGCAAGTGACTCAAATCAAACATACCTTTGGCATTGTCGATTAGGCCATATAAATGAGAATCACATATCCAAACTACATAAAGATGGATTTTTGGATAAGTTTGATTTTGAATCATACGATGAATGTGATGCTTGTTTACTTGGTAAAATGGCAAAAGCTCCTTTTACTAAACAAGGTGAAAGGGCCAACGAACGATTAGAACTGATACATAGTGATGTATGTGGTCCAATGCGTTCTATGGCAAGAGGTGGCTTTTATTACTTCATAACATTTACTGATGATTTCAGTAGATTCGGATATGTGTATCTTTTGAAACACAAATCTGAATCCTTTGAAAAGTTCAAAGAATTTAAAGCTGAAGTAGAAAAGCAAATAGGCGGAAGTATTAAAACTCTTCGATCTGATCGAGGAGGTGAATACTTAAGCCATGATTTTAAGAATTACTTAAAGGAGTGTGGTATAGTATCACAACTCACTCCTCCTAGAACACCACAATGGAATGGGGTTTCTGAAAGGAGAAATCGTACCTTGTTGGACATGGTACGATCGATGATGAGTCATGCTGATCTTCCAATAAGTTTCTGGGGTTATGCCCTAGAAACGGCTGCATATACACTAAACCGAGTTCCAACTAAAGCGGTTCAAAAGACTCCATATGAGATATGGACTGAGAAACGTCAAAGCATGTCATTTATGAAAATATGGGGATGTGAAGCGTTTGTGAAACGTATGTTCTCTGACAAGCTTGGACCAAAATCAGACAAGTGTTATTTTGTGGGGTACCCGAAGGAAACTAAGGGTTACTTCTTCTATAATCCGACCGAGAACAAAATAGTTGTTTCTCGCACTGCTGTATTTCTTGAACGAGAGCTAGTCTCCAAAAGAAATAGTGGGAGGAAAATAGAACTCGATGTAGCTCGAGACCCACAAGATAATGTTGAACCCGAATTGGAACTTGAGCAGGATATTCAAGATAATATTCAAGATGACACTGCTCAAGAAACACAGATTGTTCGTAGATCTGGTAGGATTCGCCATAAACCTGAGAGATATTATGGATTTCTCTTAATAGAGAATGGTGATTTGATGCTCATAGATCGAGATGAGCCCCTCACCTACCAAGATGCTATGAACAGTCCTGACTCTGAGAGATGGCTAGAAGCCATGAAATCTGAAATGGATTCCATGTATGATAACCAAGTATGGACTTTGGTTGATCCACCTGAAGGGGTAAAACCTATAGGGTGCAAATGGGTTTTCAAAAAGAAAATCGACATGGAAGGAAATGTTCAGACCTATAAAGCTAGGTTGGTTGCAAAAGGTTTCAAACAAATTCATGGTATTGACTATGATGAAACTTTTTCACCTGTAGCTATGGTCAAATCCATTAGGATTTTGCTTGCAATAGCAGCTTATCATGATTATGAGATCTGGCAGATGGATGTCAAAACAGCCTTCCTTAATGGGAGCCTTGAAGAGGATGTGTACATGACACAACCTGAAGGTTTTGTCAGTCCAAGGGATGCTAGAAGGATATGTAAGTTGCGTCGATCCATTTATGGACTGAAGCAGGCCTCAAGGAGGTGGAATATTCGTTTTGACCAGACAGTCAAGGAATTTGGCTTTATTCAAAACGAAGATGAATCTTGTGTTTACAAAAGGGTTAGTGGGAGCCACGTGGCATTCATAGTAATATATGTTGATGATATATTACTTATCGGGAATGACATACCTTCTCTACAGGCTGTTAAGACTTGGTTGGGAAAAAATTTCTCCATGAAAGATTTTGGCGAGGCGACCTATATATTAGGGATCAGGATCTATAGAGATAGATCCAGAAGATTGATCGGCCTAAATCAGAGTACATATATTGACAAAGTACTGCATCGTTTTGGGATGCAAGATGCTAAAAGGGGATTTGTCCCGATGTCTCATGGGATATCGATCTCGAGTGACAATAGTCCTAAAACATTGGATGAAAAGGACCGCATGAGTAAGATTCCATATGCCTCTGCAATTGGATCTATCGTGTATGCAATGATATGTACTCGTCCTGATGTGTCGTATGCTTTGAGTATGACGAGCAGGTTCCAGTCTAATCCAGGTGAAGGTCACTGGACAGCTGTCAAGAATATTCTTAAGTACTTGAAGAGGACTAAAGATTCATTCTTGGTATATGGGGGAGAAGAGAGACTAGTGGTAAAAGGTTACACTGATTCTAGTTTCCAAACAGACAAGGATGATTCTATATCCCAGTCTGGTTTCGTGTTTTGTCTCAACGGAGGTGCTGTAAGCTGGAAAAGTTCAAAGCAAGAAACAGTAGCTGATTCTACAATGGAGGCTGAGTATATTGCTGCTTGCGAAGCAGCTAAGGAGGCAGTTTGGATCCGAAATTTCATCACAGGGCTTGGTGTGGTTCCATCGATCGCAGATCCTATCGATCTTTATTGCGATAACAGCGGAGCCATAGCACAAGCAAAGGAACCAAGATCGCACTCCAGGGCAAAGCATATACTTAGAAGATATCACCTTATTCGTGAGATTAATGAACGAGGAGATATACATATATGTAAAGTGCAAACAAATGATAACGTAGCTGACCCACTGACTAAGGCTTTGTCGCAGCAGAAGCACGAGGGTCACACTAGTTCGATTGGTATTCGATACATGAGTGATTGGCTCTAGTGCAAGTGGGAGATTGTTAGTGTAGGTGCCCTAGAGGCAATACAATGATATTATGTAATCAGTATTATTGACATTATGTTCTATTTGATTATATTAATAATTTATTATGCTTCGTATTTACTGCGTTATAAATGTTAGCCTGATAAATGTCCTTAGATTATTAATACGAACTATATGAACATGAGATTATATATAGTATAATAATCTTAAATGTCCTTAGTCGAGTATTATTATTATTAGGACAGTAATAATACATTGAGACTAGTATGTTGATTGATTGATGACCACCTCTCATGGGTCATTAGTATAGAGATACTAAAATCAATACATAGGTAAATGTAAGAGTACATTGTACTGGACAGACCCACTGTGAGATTCAACCATGGAATAAATAAATAAGTGTCATAAGTAATCTCACTGTGATAATGGTGTAATGGTCCTCTGACCTGAAATTATTATATTTCTACACGAGAATTAATGTACTTTGATTCTATCAAAAGTTATCTTTAATCGGGTAATGATAAAGATAGTATTGGGTTCATTATGAATCGTGTGAGAAATGTGAATGATCTAGATGGAATTTAACCCTCCTAATTTTAGGAGCGATATTATCGGCCTCTTGTTTGAGTGAGACTATGAAATGCATGGCCATGCTCAAATATTGATTTGTTTGAATTGTCTACTCATCAATCAAGAAAATAAAGATTAAATTATTAAGAGGATGTCACGAACCATGCCTCTAGTTTAATCTATAATATCAAGGTTAAAAGGATTATATTACACGGAGACATTAGTCACGAAAGGTTTAATTGAATCACCAATTATTATTATTACTTGGGTAGCAATGATGTATTACTAGATGCCGCTCATTGTTTATAATTTTATTATTAGATAATAAAATTATTGCCAACGTAATAATAACCTAAAGGGTCACACACTTAGAACGTTTAAAAGGAGTTTTAATTTAAATTCGGAATTTAAATTAAATGATTATAAATTCGAAATTAGTTATTTAATTAATTGAGTTGGACTTGATTAATTAAAGTGTAATTCGAATTTAAATCTTTAAACCGAATCAGTTTGGTTTAGTAGAAGCCCAAACCGATTACGGTTACGCCCACCTCATTCTCTCTTATAAATACATAGAGATGTATTGGTTTAGGGTTTATCTTTTGGCAAATTCGTTTTCCACAAAAACCCTAGCCGCTCCAACTGTTGAGAGGCAAGAGAGAGAGAGAGAGATAGAGGCAAGCATCATCGGCTAGTACCGGCTCCCTTGATCGTTGGACGATCGGACGTTCGTGTGGACTGCTTTAGAGACGCGGATCTTGCTACAAGGGTTGCGTGGTGATTGTATAACAGGACCTCCATCCTTCAGCCTTCGTAAAGCTCTTAAAAGGTAAAATTTCGTTTCTCCATAATCAGCCATGTCTTGTACACGGATCCTAGGGTTAGGGTTTCGGATTTTATGGTTTTACGACTGTTTTTTTTTCGCTGCGTTTGTGCCCCGAAATCCTTCACTGCCATCCTCATGGAGATAGGGAACGATGGCCTCCTACCACCTCCCCCAAGGATGAATACCCTGGCAAAGAAGAGGGATCGGAGTAAGTAGTGTTGTTTCCATCGGGACCATGACCACGACACAGATGAATGTCGGGCCTTAAAGGATGAAATCGAGGCCCTCATTCAGAGAGAGCAACCCAACCGGTTCGTAAAAAGGGATCGAGCCGATCTGCCCCCGCCGCTTTGGGGGGCTAACAGGCGAAATGAGCAGCGCACGAACACTCCGGAGGCCGAAGTATAGGGCATCTTGCACCTGATACACGGGGGCCCAATGGGGGGAGATTGCAACTCCTCCCGAAAAGCCTTCATAAGGGAGGTTAACTCCGTACAGAGCCATCCTCCCCAAAGGGCCTCAGAGTCCTGCTGACGTTCTCCGATAAGGACCTGGAGTGTGTTTGCACGCCCCACTGCGATGCCCTCGTCATCAATCACCGCATGGCGAACTTTGAAGTTCGTCGCGTCTTGGTAGATAACGGTAGCTCCGTCAACATCCTTTTCTTGGAGGCCTTCAAAGGCCTCCCGCTGTCCAGGGACCGGCTCAAGCCCGCCGGCTACACTCTCCACGGGTTCACCGAGGTCCCGATTACAGTCGAGGGAATTATAACCCTCAACGTAACAGCAGGAAAGGCCCCGACAACTCGCACGAAGCAAATGGACTTTATGGTGGTCGACGTCAAGGTCGCCTATAATGTTATCCTGGGTAGACCAGGTTTGGTCGTGCTTCAAGCCATCTCTTCAGCCTACCACATGAAAATGAAGTTCCCCACCCCCTCAGGAGTGGGAGAAGTGAGGGGAAGCCAAGAAGCGGCTCGGAAGTGCTATACGACGTCGATGGGGGGTCTGGTTCTCTCTTTGGAAGCGCTCGAACTTCCTCAGGAAGGCGGCCAAACTATCTCCGAGCCCGTGGACAAATTGGAGGAAGTGGCCTTCTCCGAAGAAGACACCACTAAGATGTTCCGCGTCAACAAAGCTCTCTCCCCTCCATAAAGCAAGATATCTCCCGGTGCATATGGGAGAATCGCGACCTCTTCGCATGGACTACAGCAGACATGCCCGGGATCTTAGAGGGGCTCTCAATGCACCATCTGAGCGTCACCCCTGGGGTCAAGCCTGTCCAGCAGAAGAGGCGAAAGTTTGCCCCCGAGAGACAATAGGCAATCAAGGAGGAGGTTGAGAAACTCCTCAACACCCGCTTTATTCAGGAGGTGAACTACCCTGAGTGGCTCTCCAATGTGGTAATAGTCAAGAAGGCCAATGGGAGTTGGAGGATATGCATTGACTTCATGGATCTTAACAAGGCGTGCCCGAAGGACCCCTTTCCTCTTCCCAGCATCAACGCCCTGATCGGTGCGACTTCCAAGCACGAGCTCCTCAGTTTTATGGATGCCTTCTCAGGATACAACCAAATCAGGATGTTCCCTCCGGACATCCCGAAGACCTCGTTCGTGACGGACCAAGGCCTTTACTACTACCGTGTTATGCCATTCGGCTTGAAAAACTGGGGGGCTACCTATCAGCGCCTGGTAAACAAGGTCTTCCGAGACCAGATTGGTCGAAACATGGAGGTTTGCGTCGATGACATGTTGGTTAAGAGCACTCGAGGGCAGGAGCACGCCCTCGACCTTCAAGAAGCCTTCGAAGTGCTTAGGAGGCACAATATGAGACTAAACCCGAACAAGTGTGCGTTCGGTGTCTTATCGGGCAAATTTTTAGGGTTTATGGTATAGCCAGAGGGGCATAAAGGCCAACCCCGAGAAGATCCAAGCCATTCTCAAAATGGCTCCCCCTCTCCAACATCAAAGAGGTGCAGAGGCTCACGAGGCGCCTCACCGCGATCGGGCGATTCCTCTCCAAGTCCGGGGAAAAGTGTCTCCCCTTCTTCAAAGCCCTCAGGGGGGGCCAAAGGCTTCGAGTTGGGGCCGCAGCAACAGGAGTCCTTTGACAAGCTTAAAGAGTATTTGGCCAACCCCCCGCTCCTGAGTAAGCCGGCACCTAGGGAGGTCCTCTACCTCTACCTTGCAGCTTTGGAGCAGACGCTCAGCGCGGTCCCCGTGAGGGAAGAGGATAAGACGCAAAAGCCCATCTATTACGTGAGTAAGGTGCTCCGCGACACTGAACTCCGTTATCCGAAGCTGGAAAAGATGGCACTCGCCTTGGTCATGGCGGCCCGAAAGCTTCGCCCTACTTCCAATCCCACTCGGTGGTCGTCCTTACCGACCAACCGTTGAAACAGGTTCTCCACAACACGGAGACTTCCGGACAGCTCATGAAGTGGTCTACGCGACATCAGCTACCAGCCCAGGATGGCGATAAAGGCCCAATCTCTGGCCGAGTTCATCATGGAGAACACCATCCCCGACTCATGCGAGTCGCCTATCGACCCCTCCGTCTGGACCGTCTATGTGGACGGGTCCTCCTGTGCCGATGGAAGCGGGGTCGGCATCATCCTAACTGGCCCCGATGCCTTCGTCCTCCAGTACTCCCTCCTCCTCAACTTTCCGGCATCAAACAATGAGGCAAAATAAGAAGCCCTAATTGCAGAGCTCTGCTTGGCTCGCAAGGCGGGTGCCGAACAAGTAAGGGTCTTCAACGACTCTCAGTTAGTGGTCAATTAAGTGTCCGGGGAGTACGAGGCAAGAGACGACCGCATGGCTAGGCACTTGGTGAAGGTGGGGGAGCTTCTAGCTCTATTCAGAGATACTCAACTCCAGCGGGTTCCCCGAGAGGAAAACACGCAAGCAAATGCCCTCTCTAAGCTCACCTCCTCGTCCCTCCAAGGTCTAGAACGGACCGTCTTAATAGAGGTCCTTCTCAAACCAAGCATCGACGAAGATGGCTCGGAGCCAATGGAAGCCTACCCCCTAATACTTAGGGAAAACTGGATGAAGCCCCTCCTCGATTACCTCCGGGATGGAGTCCTTCCCGAAGACCCGAAAGAAGTAAGGAGGATCAGGACACGAGCAGAGCGGTACACACCCCTGGACGGGGTCATGTACAAACGCTCCTACACCTAGGTCGATGGTCGCCCTATCTGAGATGCCTTTCCCGGAAGAAGCACTCTACGCCCTAAGGGAAACCCATGATGGTCTATGTGGTGCGCACTTGGGAGCGAGATCCCTTGCCCAGAAGCTTTTGAACTAAGGTTACTTCTGGCCCACACTACTAAGTGATTCCGAGGAGTACGTCCGCCAGTGCGACTCCTGCCAGAAGTTTGCCCCAATCCGTTGCCTGTCCCTAGCACAACTTGCCTCCTTGGCGAGCCCAATCCTGTTTGCAATGTGGGGGATGGATTTGCTCGGACCTTTCCCTCCGGCACCAGGCCAGCTGAAGTTCTTGGTGGTAGCAATAGACTACTTCTCCAAGTGGATAGAAGCCAAACCTCTCTCAACGATCACCGAGAACAAGGTGCAGAAGTTCGTTTTGAAGAACATTGTCTATCGGTTCAGGGTACCTCACATTCTCGTAACCGACAACGGGACCCAATTTACGGGAGCTGCCTTCCACGAATTTTGCACCAACCTCGGAATTCAACAGCGGTTCTCTTCAGTAGCACACCCCCAGTCCAACGGCCAAGCGGAGAACGTGAACCGACAAATTCTCTCAGGTTTGAAGAAGAGGCTCGACAAGTCCACCAATGAGCTATGGGTCGAACAACTCCCCAATGTGCTTTGGAGCTATCGCACCCCCAAAAGCACTCCAATGGGAGAGTCCCCTTTCAACCTCACATACGTTGCAGAAGCTCTTATCCCTTTGGAGGTGGGTCTGCCTTCACCTCGACTCAAAGCTTACAACGAGGCGCAGAACGCGAACCAGCTTCGCAACTGCCTAAAGGAGATCCACGAGAGAGCCGCAATTCACCAGGAGACCTACCTTCATAGGATCACTCAAGCTTATAAAAAAAGGGTACGACCGACCAACCTAAAGGAAGGGGACTTAGTGCTGAGAAAGTTATCAATTTCGGATCCAAGCAAAAGAGGCAAGCTGGCACCTAATTTCGAAGGACCGTATAAGGTCTCCAGAGTTATACACTCGGGTGCGTATCAATTCGAAGAGCCGGGGGGCAGGAAGATGCCAAGGACTTGGAATACCAAGCAACTGATGAAGTACCGAGAGGGTGTCTAAACACCGCTCCAAGCAACTTACCCAGGATTGCAAAAACCTTACTTGTATCTTCTTTTTAATCAAAATGTAACGACGGTCTGCAACTTAGAAGCAGCCGCCCGGTTATTTCCGATAAAGAGAAATTTCTCTTCACAACTTCCCTATCTTTTGAGTAAACTAACTCTACCTAGAAAATTCTCTATTTTTGGGGTAGTCTAACTCTACTTGCAATTTTTTTTTTAAATGACGAGTTCAGAGTCCAACACTTGGCTCGATTCCGCTTCTACTACTCGCTCATAAACGAGTGAGAAGTGTTTCGCCATTCGGAATTGCTCCCACAACCGTTAACTCTCTCTTTTAAACGATGAGTTTGGAGTCCAATGCTTGGCTCGATTCCGCTTCTACTACTCGCTCATAAGCGAGTAAGAAGTGGTTCGCCATTCGGAATTGCTTGCACAACCGTTGACTCTCTCTTTTAAACGACGAGTTCGGAGTCCAACACTTGGCTCCATTCTGCTTCTACTACTCGCTCATAAGCGAGTAAGAAGTGGTTCGCCATTCAGAATTGCTCCCACAACCGTTGACTCTCTGTTTTAAATGACGAGTTCGGAGTCCAACACTTGGCTCAATTCCGCTTCTACTACTCGCTCATAAGCGAGTAAGAAGTGGTTCGCCATTCGGAATTGCTCCCACAACCGTTGACTCTCTCTTTTAAACGACGAGTTCGGAGTCCAACACTTGGCTCGATTCCGCTTCTACTAATCGCTCATAAGCAAGTAAGAAGTGGTTTGCCATTCGGAATTGCTCCCACAACCGTTGACTCTCTCTTTTAAACGACGAGTTTGGAGTCCAACATTTGGCTCGATTCCGCTTCTACTACTCGCTCATAAGCAAGTAACAAGTGGTTCACCATTCAGGAGTGCTCCTACAACTATCGACAACCATAGATGCTAACAAAACACACAAGTGCGAAAAAAAAGTACCATTTCTGTAAAGTTTGAGGAACAAGTCAAATTACAAGAACAACTACTTATCATTACGACAAATTACAAAACTTGAGAAGCCAAAAGTACAAGACTACTTCAACGCCTCCTAGGAAGTGGGATACTCCGCTTGAGCGACAAACGAGGACGGCGAACATTTTGTCGCTTCAACCCCGGACCCATTGGGGTCCCCAAGCCGGCGAGCCTAGTTGTGTCTCTGAGCATTGCGCCGGCTGAGGCTCCACTCGACGAACCAGCAACTCTGCTTTGAGCATCCCCAAGATGCCCTGGGATGGGAGGCAAACGTAACGCTAAATCATGGAACGGTCGTCCCTGCGAGTGCTCATCTCGAGAGCAAGATGTGGTCCTGATGTTGCTCCCCTCCGAAAAACGTCGTAGTCGGTGAACCTCCGCCTCTAACTCAACGATGCGCTCCTTCAGCGAATCATCCGTTACCTTGACTTGTAAGCGAGGAATTCTGCTCGTACCACCCACACGAGAAGCTTCAATGAAAGTTTGCCGAAGCTGTGCCATCTCCAGGCTCTTCTCGAGCACCACGTTCTTCAGACCATCTCTCTCCGCACTGACGTCGAATAGGGTCTGCCGAAGTGACTCTACCTCCCTTCAGGGGACGCTTCTCGAGCTTGTTTCTTTAGTCGCTTCAGCTCGGAGTTGCGCCATGCCAGTGTTAGTTTGTGATGACCTAGTTCTGCCTCTCTCTTGTGAAGAATCTCTCTACTACGAGAGAGGGCCAACCTCATCGCTCTTAAGTCAATCCGAAGATGAGAGGCCTCAGCCGCTACCATCTTCGGCGATGCCTCGACCCTTTGACACAACTCGGAGATCTGAAAGGCATGAACACAACAACGCTGAGCTCAAGAAAGACCCATAGTAATGGCTCACATATGAAACAACTCAGGCCCCAACACTTAGTCGATTTTCACCAAAAGTTAGTCTTTCATTAAAAAACTCAAGTACAAAGAGCGGTGGCCAGTCCGCTATTAGGCATCAGCACAAAAGACCCTAGATGAAGAACCACGACTAAAGCATAGAAAAGTTACTAAGGGAGTTGAGTGTTCACCTCGGCGGATGGAACCACGAGCGCTAAGTCGCCTACACTGCCCTCAGCTGTCTCTGACGCCGGTGTCATTGCCAACGGAGGCTCGGTCACTACATCCTTCTCATCGACAGCATCGTCTCCTCCTTAGCCTCTGCCCCTTCCTCGTTGGGGAACAAGAAATATCCCGAACAATCGAAGTCGGGGAAACACTCGCCGACATCCTTCAGCACCTTGGCGTAGGCTTTTTGCATGTTCCGCTCCAAATAGCCGATCACCTCCTTCTTCGCTGCGGCCTTGGCCTCCTTCACCGCCATGTCCATCTCATGCACGGCCTTCTCCCTCTCGACAATCCTCTCCCGAGCCATCTCCTCCTTCTCCACATCAGCGGAGTCCTTCGCCTTCGCCAGCGCCTCCTCCAGAAGCCTAATTTCGGTGGCTTGCATTTCTACCTTGAGAGCGGCCGCCTCTAGCTCTCTCTTGGCCTTCGAGCGCTCCACCCTCTCCTAATCCTGCAGAGCCTTCAGCTCTTTCTCCTGCTCCGCCACTTGTTTCATCAGGTGACTGAAATGAAAGATCGCCTGCGAGAAGAGCAGTGGTTTATGAGAAGGGCGAATAAAGAAGACAAAGGTCGAGCAGGAGATTAAGGCTTACCGTCATCTGTGCCTTGGCGATCTCCAAGGCCAAGTCGCCCACTGTCCCGTGCTCCATCGCCACCTTATCCTTCTGTGTGGTGAGGCTGTGGACGGCATCCATGCAACTCGTCGCGTCTCCGAGGAAACCGTCGTGCTTAAGAACCTGCCAATCTGGCATGAAGATTCTCTTTAGCTCGTCCATCAGTATCACTTCGGCCACCACCATACAAGGCGGAGCTTTCAGGGCGAGCGTAGCCGAACAGTCGAGTTCCTTCGCCGACGGAGCAACGGGACTGGGGACAGCTTCCAAGTCCACAACGGGGGCGGCGGCATTCTCAACTTGTGCTGCCTTCCACAGAGTAGGCCGAGCAACGGCGTGCTTTCTCTTTTTCTCCTCAACTTGCTTGCCACTCAGTGCCGGTCGCCTGTTCATAATATCCTCAAAGTCCATGGCAGTAGATCCTGCAAAAAAAAAGGCAAGATTAGAATTTCGTTACTACTAAAATACTTGGAAGTACGATCGATGAAAGAGAACTCGTACTAGGGTCCATCAAGCTAAGGCCTCCCCCAAAAAGGATCTCCTCGGAGATCTCCTTCCAATGCATAGTAGGCCAGTCCAAGAGGATGCCGACCATTCTGTCCTCCTCGGAACTCAAGGTTGGCTCCATCTTCGCCCTCTTCGGCACATCCTCCCTCCACACCGTGGAAATTTCCCACGGTTTTTTACCCCGAACAAGGAATTATTTATCTCGCCAACACTTCACGGAGTCAGGATTGTCGACCAACTTAATGCCCTTCGGAGCAGTAAGATAGAGGCAGTACTCCGTCCTTGTCTTTTGATGGATCTTGTACAAACGGCGAAGCACGCTGAGCCTAGGTTCAATCCTAGCGGCCTGGCAAGGAAGGACGAACCCCGTGATGTGCCTCCAAATGTTCGGCATCAACTGAATGGGAGGTACCCCATACCATTGTAGCACCGCCCTTATGAAATAGTGTAGAGGGAGGCGTAGCCCCGCATGGAAAGCATCGAAAGGAAAAATACAAGTATCGGAGGGGAGCGAAGAGCAAGACCTGATCCTTGGCCCAGGGACGACGAGATCAAACTCCGGAGGGATCATGAAGCACATCCGGATGATTCGCAGGTACGACTCCTTCAGGATACTAACGATTTCATTCGCCTCAGTGCGTTCTCTAGGAGTGTTCTCTTCATAAAATGGTGCCAACCCTTGCTCCGCCAACCTTAACTCCTCCGCACCATACTGTCGGGTCCCCTGAAGGGTAGACACGGCGATCGAATGTCTCCCGAACGTGCCCATCCTCCGATATTTCTCCACTATTGATTCTACTACCGACGAAGATAGAGCCGCCTCACCACCTTCGCCTTCGACGGCGAGATCTTCTTCTACTTCCGGAGAGGACAGGACAATGGGGCCCTTCCCCTTATCGATCGAAGAAGGAGTGGACCGGTAGGCTACTTCGGGCTAACTCGAGGAGGAGGCCTCTTCGCCGGAAGACACCCTAGACATCTCTTAAAATTAAAATAAATTACCTGAGAAGTGACAACCGTGGCCGGAATGCTCGTCGGAGAACAGAAAATACCACCGGAAGCTCCTCTCAAAGCTGCGAAGAGAAGAAACCTCAGGTGAAGTGAAAGTGAGAAAGTGAGGTGAAAAAGAGAGGGGATGGGGATTTATGGTAAAATTTGATGGGACTGGGCCGCACAGCTTAGGCGGCCTAACAAGCACGGAAGTCTAGGCGGTCAGAATACGAAACGACAAAAAAGAAGCAACCAGAAGCAGCTCGAATCTGTTGACCAGTCAACGCCCTTCAAGCTCGCCGCTCCGTCTGAATCACTCAACACACCATTCGCCAAGCTCACCGTCACATCCGAGCAGACGTGTTTCCGAGCTGAAAACACTAAAAAAACTGTTGATCAGTCAACATCCCTCGAGCTGGCCGTTTTGTTCGCCAAGCTTGAAACCACGTTCGCCAAGCTTGCCGTCATAACCGAGCAGACGTGTTTCCGAGCTGAAAACACCAAAAAAATGCGTTGGCCAGTCAACGGGCTTCAAGCTCGCCGCTTCGTTTGAATCGCTCGACACACCGTTTGCCAAGCTCACCGTCACATCCGAGCATACGTGTTTCTGAGCTAAAAACACCAAAAAAAGTGTTGACCAGTCAACGTATTTCGAGCTCGCCGCTTCATTCGCCAAGCTCGACACCCCGTTCACCAAGATCACCGTCACATCCGAGCAGACGTGTTTCCGAGCTGAAAACACCAAAAAAGCATTGACCAGTCAACGTTCTTCGAGCTCGCAATTTCGTTCTCCATGCTCGACACCCTGTTCGCCAAGCTCGCCGCCACTGTCGAGCAGACATGTTTCCGAGCTGAAAACACCAAGAAAGCGTTGACCAGTCAACACCTTCCCATTGTTCGCCAAACTTCACATAACGTTCACTGTGTTCGATGCACCGTCCTCCAAGCTCGGCACCCTATACGGTGCATTTGCCTTATCCTATGCCCAGATTGCCGTACAGGCGTAGTTCCAAACCGAGGATGCAAGAAGTCCCTTTTCTCCTGGCTGTACGATCACCCAGAATTCCTTGCCGACGCATGATCAAGGGCTCAGATTTTGACACGTCATAAATACGGCGATTAATCCCTTTTTCTATTTTATTAATTCGGATTATTTATTTAAAAATTGCAAAAAATGATTAAAAATTCTGGAAAATTAATTAAAAATTTTGAAAAATAATTATAAATCCAGGGGAATATTTTTGAGTCCCAGGATAAATAATTCTTGCTCAGAATGATTAATTAGTGCTCCCAGAGAGTAAATCGTTGTGTTGCAAAATTGAATAAATAGTTCGAACAAATGATATAAAAATCGGGAAAAATCACCAAAGACCCAGAGCAACCTAGAAGCCACTCTGAGCATGCTACCAGCTCAGAAGAGCAACATCACCCCTCAGACAAGATTTGAACACCCGTTGAGAACTTCGATAAAGCCCTATATGCCTTTAAAACAACAAAACTACTCCCACAAGACTGTACACAATCTTTGGGAGTGGGGGGCTCATAATATGGCTAAAAATGGGGTTAAATTGGAACCTTTCAAATTGGGCAAGAATCTTGAAGTCGCAGGGGCGGATGGTAATTTTATCTGCAGACGGGTCCGAATCGGGCACCGGGCCTCTTCTCTTGGACCTACTAGCCCATGAACGGATCTGGTAGACAGAGAATGGGTCTCAAACTTCTAGGGACCAGTCCAACAGGATAGGAACAAATCCTGGTTTGTCCCTACCTTAAGGAGAAGGTTGTAACCAACTCCAACCAGCCACACCGGGAAGTAGGGATCTACCTTCATCCTGAAAAGGATCTCCATGGCAACTATAAAAACCCTCCTACCTCCTACTGTTAAGGGTGATCACACTTTGCACACTTGAGCTCTTTTCCCTTGCTTTTTTTTTTGTGTATTGACTTGATCGTCGGAGGGTTCGTCGCCGGGATCCATCCCGGTGTTTGTGCAGGATGCAAGGGAGCACCAAGGAGCCAACAAATCACCAAGGAAGAAGAAGGGGTCAACCTGTGTGAGTTCCTCACGAACCTACAAATCTCATCTATTGCCCCCACACCCGAATTCAGCGGTAACACTAGATATTGGAGCATGTAGATTGTTCATTTTGACGAATGTATATGATTGCATTTCATCATTTCCTGCTGCTGTTCTATGTTTTACTGAGATTTCTATCGTGTTCCTATTAAAATCAACTAGAACTATATAAAAATAAATTGTAGCTTGATGAATCTAGTTTCAGCGGCAACACTAGATATTGGAGCATGTAGATTGTTCATTTTGATGAATGTATATGATTGCATTTCATCATTTCCTACTGATGTTCTATGTTTTACTGAGATTTCTACCGTGTTCCTATTAAAATCAACTAGAACTATATAAAAATGAGTTGTAGCTTGATGAATCTAGTTTCCAGAACACTTTACGAATCCAGATTCCGATTCGTGAGTTGTTAGATATCATACTTTTATTATTGATGGCTTTTGTATTTCGTGGAACATCGACACAACTTCTAAATAAAACATAGTATTAACAGTAGAATAATGACATGAAATTCTCCAGGTAATTAATAGACATGCTTAGGGTTCACTTTATAATTTTTATAGATTTTTGTATTGAATTTACACCTTGATTTTACATGTAGAGATTTTACTCTAGACTGATGCTAGAACCTTTAATCTGTAAAGAATAG
The DNA here is from genome assembly GCA_017893485.1 of Hemerocallis citrina. Classification (NCBI taxonomy): domain Eukaryota; kingdom Viridiplantae; phylum Streptophyta; class Magnoliopsida; order Asparagales; family Asphodelaceae; genus Hemerocallis; species Hemerocallis citrina. The sequence goes on from CM030362.1 coordinate 109,743,029, forward strand.
AGTAATCGACCTAGTTATAATCAAAATAAATTGAAACTTGCTAAACATAAGTTGTAGCCCTGTGAGATTGGAAGCTAGAGCATCTGACGGTTTTGCGATCCAACTCCCGAATTGCAAGATATTCAATTTTTATCAATACACTGTCTAGATACTAGATTCACTGCTTGACTAATAGAAATAGCAAGATAAATTAAGAATTAAGGTCTGAGATTTACAAACATGATAGTAGACAACCCCAAAGAATAAATTATAAATCTGTAAGATTTTTAATTAAGTTTTTACACTGAATCACACATATAATGCTTTCACTCTGAGCTGTTGTCTAAACAGCAAAGTTATAGTAAATCGACTAGTAGACACACCCACTGTGGCTTTTATATATCGTGTGTATATGCACTGGAACCGGCAGAGAGTCTAGTTTCTAGAACTTCTGATGGAACCTAATTTATTTTCTTGGAGTAGCGCAAAAGTTCACTTTTGCACAACATCATCTTGCTGTCCAAAATGTGCGCTTTCGTAGTGTTCCATGTAAAGCGTTAACCTTGCATCTAGTGAATGAGAATCAAATATATGTATCATGCATCGTATCATTTTTTGCATATTTATCATCGCTTGACACCCTCTTACACAGTGCATGATCATGATTGACATAATAAGATATTAATAAGCCGAGGTATTATGGGTTGACTTGGTAGTGAATAATCGAAGACTGTACTCAGTAAAGGCCTTATTTTTACATTAATTATTTTCATGAAAGGAGGAGTATCGATTGTAAATTATTGATTGTTAATTATTTCTTGTAAATTATTATTATCAATGCCGAGTACATGATCTGTTGAGTTCACCATCACAATCTAAACGAATACTGATTGTGTGCACCGAACCTGTGGTATGGGACACAGTATTACGTGCATTAGTTAAGATAATTAAAACACTAATAGACCTAGGTTGACACTTGCATACTTGATCATGACTATTGACATTGACATTGTTTATAAATTATTATTCTTGAAAGTTGCATTGTTAAATCTAGACTTTTCAGCAGTCCCTGTTGTTGCTTTTAATTTTGTTCTAGTTTCATACTCCTTGATGTACTATGTTCCTTTACTCTTTGCTTTCACTACTTACCGTCCATACTTGCTCTAAGGACATCCCCCCCCCCCCCAACTCTAGATAATCAGACTGCAGGTGCACGAGAAGGATTGCCTGAAGGGCTTGGTGAGCAATTTTCCTAGGATTGGAGCTGGAGCACTGCCCTTCAATAAATTATTTCCTATATGTTTATTTCGTATTTGCATTATTACTTTGTTGGACTTTGTATCCCGGGCTTTGTTGACCCGAAATTGTTTATTTTCCAGTTGTTGGTTATTACCTTGGACTGTTGCACAATTTATCCTAGTATCTTTGTTTATGTGATTATGCTTTCCGGCGTGGTTGTGATTCTTCTTTCCCATGTTGTTGAGTTAAGACTGTTACAGCATATGGATGATGTAATATCATTCGCTTGGCCTTCATCACGAGCTCGTATTCCCGTATTTTGGGAAGCAGGGTGTAACACCCCGTAATTTATATATATATATATACTAGATTTGCCCGTGGGCACGTGCCTACGGCACGTTTTCGGAACGATACAACATATGAAAGTCTTGTAAACAGTAAAACAACAATTATGTAGCTCAAGTTTGAATAGTCTACAATAATTAGTTGTAAATAAAAGTCCATGTTTCCATTAGTATATGTTGAAAAATAATTATAAATGGGAGTGTACATTTAAACTTCTTAGAACTTTGAGTGTGGAAAATGATGAAATTTAACTGTTGATGAGATATTTACTATTTTCAATGTAACATGAGCAATAAAAAAATGTATAGAAAATCTGAAAATTTACAAACCTTAAATCTGAAAATATAAATTTCTGAGTAAATAGAGAGAATGAGAGAGAGAGAAAAAGAGAGAGAGAGAGAAATAAATAAATAAATAAATAAAGGAGTTGTTTTGGGGGGATTTGAATTTGAGTTTTGGGAAAAAACTTTTGGGCAGAAAAATATGTTTTGTGAGGTTAGATCTGGACCATTGATTTCAACCCTATTGAATGAGAGCCACTTGATAGCTTTCTTTATATTTTATTTTATATATATATATATATATATATATATATATATATATATATATAAAATAAAATATAAAGAAAGCTATCAAGTGGCTCTCATTCATTTCGAAGTAAATCAATGGTCTAAATTTAACCTTACAAAACACATTTTTCCCTCAAAAATTTATACCCCAAAACTCAAAATTTTCCCCCCAAAACAGAACAACTCATTCATCCCAAAACTCAAAATTTCCCCCCCAAAACAGAACAACTCATTCATTTATTACTCTCTCTCTTTCTTCCCCCTCTTTCTCCTTTTTCATAATTTTTTCTCTCTTTCTTCTCCTTTTTTTTTACCCAGGTATGGCAAAAAAAAAAAACAGTGAATGTTTATTTTGGTTATGCAATTTTGGATTATGCTTTTTTTTATTTCAAATGTTTAATTATGTTTTTTTTCGGATTATGCTTTCGTAACTCGGTAACATTCATTTCCATTTAATTATTTTTGAATTATCATATTTGATCTGATTGCAGAATATTTCACATAGCAATTGTTTAGATTAGAATGCTTCACTGAGTTAATTTTGATTAGAATATTTTTTTTATTATGCAATTTCGGATTATATATTTTTTTTTTGAATATATGGGCATTTGTTGCTTTTAAAGATCGTTGCAAATTCTTTAATTGACTCGCTTGATCGTATTTTTATGGACAATTCCATGCTTAATCCCTATATTTCTGGTTTTAGTAGCTGCAAAATTGTATCTTGATCTGCTTTGCTGCAATTTCACTTCACATATACAAGAGGGAACTAACTTATACATGGTCAACTACATAAGAATCAAACAAGGGGGAACTAACTCATACAGTTTGAGGCGTCAACCGTATTAGAAAATGAATTGCTACTTATATCAGACTCTAAATCAAAAAAGAAATCTCTTATGCTCAAGTCACACATAGTAAGAAATTTTCGATCCACTATTTTTGTAAATTCACAGTACTATTTTTGAATCCTGAGCTGCTGACAAAACGATCCTGCAATATACAAACCAATAAACATCAAGGTCACTCTGTAATCCTACTTCAGAGTACATCAATACATCAATGTCTACTAGCAAATAAACATCTATATAAATCATCCCTTACTGTTTACATAATTTTTCGCTCAAGTCACACATAGCAAGGAATTTCCGATCCACTACTTTTGTAGATTCACAGTACTATTTTTGACTCTCAAGCTGCTGACAAATGATCTTGCAATATACAAACCAATAAACATCAAGGTCACTCCATAATCCTACTTCAGAGTACATCAATACATCAACGTCTACTAGCAAATAAATATCTATATAAATCATCCCTTACTGTTTACATGATTTTTCATATGTTGTATCGTTTCGAATACGTGCCATAGGCACGTGCACATGGGCATACCTAGTATATAGATATAATATAAAGAAGGATGGCAAAAGTGTAATAATGTGAAGAAAGATAGGGGGCCATGGGCTACCTGTGCACGAGAGAGATAGAGAGAGAGAGAAAGAGAGAGAGAGAGAGAGAAAGAAAGAGGTAAGTTATATTAGTCCCACATCGGGAATTGCAATAAAAATAAATTATAATAAATAATATAGCTTATGATCAAGAGTCACCAATCTGGTTAACTACCTTTTGAGAGGAAGCTTGTGGTAGGCAGTTGTACTATACTATAAATAATTTGTCTTCTAAATTGTATAAATTGTCTGAACTTGGGGCAGGGGCATTACAAATGGTATCAGAGCCAACTTTCAACACCGAGTGTAGGGCATGTCTATATAGTCGGGCGGTGGATTCCGGGACTATGGTGAGCCCTTAATTAAATCCGGGACTGTGATTGTTCGGGCGGTGGATTCCGGGATCATGATTAGTCGGACCGATAGGAAGGCAGCTCAATTAAATCCGGGACTATGATTGATCGAGCGGTGGATTTCGGGATCATGATTAGTCGGGCGGATAGGAGAGCAAATGCTCTACATCAGCTAGAAAGTAGATCCTGTACTAGATTGTACATGCCCCGTGCTCAGTGAGGACGCTGATTTCTGAAGGGGTGTGTATAACACCCCGTAATTTCTAAAAGATATATATATATATATATATAGAGAGAGAGAGAGAGAGAGTGTGTGTGTGTGTGTATATATATAATAAAGAAGGATATATATATATATATAATAAAGAAGGATGGCAAAAGTGTAATAATGCGAAGAAAGATATGGGGCCCACAGGCTATTTGTGCACGGGAGAGAGAGAGAGAGAGAGAGAGAGAGAGAGAGAGAGGGAGAGAGAGGGAGGTAAGTTATATTAGTCCCACATCGGGAATTGCAATAAAAATAAATAATAATAAATAATATAGCCTATGATCAAGAGTTATCAATCTAGTTAACCACCTTTTAAGAGGTAGCCTATGGTGGACAGTTGTACTATACTATAAATAATTTGTCTTCTAAATAGTATAAATTGTCTGCACTTGGGGCAGGGGTATTACAAATGGTATCAGAGCAACTTTTGACACCGAGTGTGGGGCATGTCTATATAGTCGGGAGGTGGATTTCGGAACTGTGGTGAGCCCTCAATTATATCTGGGACTGTGATTGTTCGGGCGGTGGATTCTGGGATCATGATTAGTCGGGCGGATCGGAGGGCAGCTCAATTAAATCCGGGACTATGATTGATCGGGCGGTGGATTTCGGGATCATGATTAGTCAGGCGGATAGGAGAGCAGATGCTCCACAGCGGATAGGAGAGCAGAAAGTAGATCCTGTACTAGATTGTGCATACCACGTGCTCAGTGAGAACGCTGATTTCTGAAGGGGGTGTGTATAACACCTCGTAATTTCTAAAAGAGATATATATATATATATATATATATATAGAGTGTGTGTGTGTGTGTGTGTGTGTGTGTGTGTGTGTAATAAAGAAGGATGGCAAAAGTGTAATAATGTGAAGAAAGATAGGGGGCCCACAGGCTATTTGTGCACGGGAGAGAGAGAGAGAGAGAGAGAGAGAGAGGTAAGTTATATTAGTCCCACATCGGGAATTACAATAAAAATAAATAATAATAAATAATATAGCCTATGATCAAGAGTCATCAATCTAGTTAACCACCTTTTGAGAGGTAGCCTGTGGTGGACAGTTGTACTATACTATAAATAATTTGTCTTCTAAATTGTATAAATTGTCTGAGCTAGGGGCAGGGGCATTATACAGGGCGTGAAATTCGAGGTCCTGGAGACTCCAGAGGCAAGCAAGGTGAAGTTGGACACTATACAGCTAGAGAAGGATGCCGGGGTCTGGTGGCAATCCATGAAGAGAACCCTGGGGAATGGACCTATCACATTGATAAATTTTGGAAGAGTTCTGCAGCCACTTTTTTATGATGGATGTGCAAGAGAAAAAGGCCATGGAGTTACTAAGTTTACAGCAGGGAAGTTTTTCCGTTCGGGAGTATGAGACAAAGTTCACTCAGCTCTCGAGGTATGTACCAGAGTTGGTAATTGACGAGGCAAAGAAGGCACGGAAGTTTGATCAGGGATTGAGGACAAGTCTAAGGTCTCGAATGATACCCCTCGGTATCCGGAGGTTTGATAAGTTGGTCATGAGGTCTACAGCTACGGAAGCCGATATGGAACACTACCGGGTGGCGCAAAACCAGAAGACCAATTAGACTACTGGAAAGAGGCCCGCAATAGCAAGTAATTTCAGGGGACAACCCCCAGAACAGAGGTTTCGACCAACTGGGGCAAATTCCGTTTCTGTAATAGGGAGGCCGAACAACAGCAGGACAAGACCCCCAGGTGTGACCTGTTACCTTTGTGGGGCGGTGGGTCACTACAAGTCCGAGTGTCCCAAGGCACGGAATCCCCTAACTTGTTTCAACTGTAGGAAGGAAGGCCATGCTAGGCCGCATTACCCGCAATTCAAGCAAGGGAAATAGGGTCAGAAGTAGGCCGACCCAGGGATGAAGCCATACCAGCAGGGGCGAGTGTTTGCCATGACTGAAGTCGATGCGGATGATGCTCATAATGTCATCACCGGTATGGGAGCACTCAAATAGAGCTTTACTAATGTTATTTCCTGTTTTATATTAGAAAAGTGTTATGTACTGTGAGTATTCATTATGTAACAAGAGAGATTCTAATTAATGGAATGAAAGCAACTGTTTTGTTTAATACTGGATCATCCCACACTTTTGTGTCACCTGCATTTGCTAAACGATTGGGAGTTGAGCAGAAAATTTTTCCTAGCAAGGTTCTAGCAGTATCTACTCTTTCAGGAGAAACGTTGACTACCGATCGGTACTATGATGATTGTGACCTCGAGATCGGAGGGAGAATGTTTGGTATTGATCATATAGAGTTGGCAGTGCTAGGAGTTGATGTAATTATTGGCACAGACTAGATGTCAATCTACAGTGCCAGTATCAAATGCAAGAGCAAGGAAGTATTGGTGAAGGCACCAGGAGGACCAAATGTTACATTTCAGGGGAAGAGAAAGTGCAAGCAGTTGATAGCAGATATAACTAAGAAGAAGATTCCTGAGAAAGTTAAGCAGATTCATGTAGTCTAGAACTTTCTGATAGTATTCTTAGAAGATTTACCGGGACTACCACCTCATCGGGATATAGAGTTCAGCATTTCCATTCAGCCAGGGGGAGTGCACCGATTTCCAAAGCACCATACAGAATGGCGCCAGTGGAACAGGATGAGATCAAGAAGCAAATTGAAGAATTGTTGAGCAAGGGTTTTATCAGACCGAGTGCATCGCCTTGGGGAGCACCAGTCCTATTGGTGACGAAAAAGGATGGAACGATGAGAATGTGTATCGATTACAGGGAGCTGAACAAGGTGACTATCTAGAATAAGTACCCAATTCCGCGAATTGGCGATTTGTTCGACCGACTACAAAGAGCAGTAGTTTTCTCTAAGATATTTCTTTGGTCGGGTTATCACCAAGTTCATGTAAAGGAAGAGGATGTGCACAAGGCTGCATTCAAAACTCGACATGGGCATTACGAGTTCTTGGTGATGGCATTTGGAGTAACAAATGCACCGGCTATATTCATGGACATGATGAACAGGTTCCTGCGGCCATTCATCGATTCTTTCATTGTGGTGTTCATCGACGATATTTTGGTCTACTTTAAGACAAAGGAAGAGCATGCTGGTCATCTAGCAGAGAACTGAAGAAGCTGCAAGAATAGAAGTTGTATACCAAGTTAACCAAGTGTGACTTCTGGAAGTTCGAAGTCGTGTTCCTGGGTCATATATTTTTTAAGGAGGGAGTGGCCACTGATCCGCAGAAGATAGAGGCAGTGAATGATTGGCCAAGGCTGACAACAGTGAAGGAGATCAGAAGCTTTTTGGGTTTAACTGGCTACTACCAGAGATTTATTCAGGGGTATGCTCAGATAGCTGTGCCACTCACTGGGCTTACAAGGAAAAATGTGAGCTTTAAGTGGACGGAGCAGTGTAAGGCAAGTTTCCAGAAGTTAAATGAGAGGTTGACTACCACTACGATAATAGCTTTGCCGAGAGCAGGGATCGATTATGATATCTACAACGATGCTTCACATCGCAGACTAGGCTGTGTGTTGATGCCAGAGAAGAAGGTAATAGCTTATGGGTCTAGATAACTAATACCACATGCAGCTATTATCTTTGCTTTGAAGCAGTGGAGACACTATGTGTACAGAGAGAAGGTCAATATGTACACAGATTACAAGATCCTGAAGTATATCTACCAGCAAAGGGATCTGAATTTGAGGCAGAGAAGATGGTTCGAAGTACTGGAAGATATCCATCCTTAGATAAAGTATCATCCGAGCAAAGCGAATGTGGTGGCAGATGCGCTCAGTCAGAAGAGCAACTTGTCTTGTTTGATCACGAATCAGGAGAAACTAGCAGAGGAGCTCGATCGAGCTGGGATAGAAGTTGTGTTGCAAGGACTGGGAGCATCTTTAGCACAGTTGAGGCTTCAGCCCATGCTGAGGGAGAAGATTGCCGAAAGTCAGAAGTCTGATTTAGATATTCAGAAGATGAAAGATCAGGTTGGCGCAGAAAAATTGTCAGAGTTCCAAGTGAAGGACGAAGTGTCTTGGTTTGGAGAGAGGTTGTATGTACCGGATCAAGCAGAACTGAAGGAAATTATTCTACAGGAAGCACACACTACTCTTTTATCAGTGCATCCAGGGAGTACCAAGATGTACAAGGATATCAAACAACATTTCTGGTGGTCAGAGATGAAGCAGGATGTGGCAGAGTCTGTTGCAAGATGTGTGACTTGTCAACAGATCAAGGCAAAGACTCAGAGACCCGGAGGATTGTTGCAGTCGTTACCCATTCCGGAGTGGAAGTGGGATAATATCAGCATGGATTTCATAACAGGGCTACCCAGGGCCCCAAGGGAAATGATTCAATTTGGGTGATAGTGGATCGACTCACCAAATCTGCTCACTTTTTGGCAATGAAGATCACTTGGTCTATGGAGAAGTTGGCATAATTGTTTGTCGAGGAGATTATGAGACTACATGGAATTCCCATGTCAATTGTCTCAGATCGAGATGTGATATTCACGTCGCATTTCTGGAGGAATCTTCAGGCAGCTTTGGGGACCAAGACTGATTTCAATATTGCTTTTCATCCTCAAACTGATGGGCAGACTGTGAGAGTCAATCGAGTGCTGGAGGATATGTTGAGGTGTTGTGTGTTGGACTTCAGTGACAGCTGGGAGAGGCACTTAGCTCTGGTGGAATTTTCCTACAACATCTTTTAGACTAGCATTGGTATGGCACCATACGATTCTTTGTATGGGAGGAAGTGTTGAACACCGGTATACTGGTATGAAGTAGGGAAAAGGTAGATGTATGGCTCCGAAATATTGCAACAGACTTCAGAGAAGATTAAGCTGATCAGGAAGAGGCTGGTTGACGTACAGAGCAGGCAGAAGAGTTACGCCGACAATCGGAGTAGAAATCTAGAGTTCAAAGAAGGTGACTATGTTTTCCTGAAAGTATCTCCAACTAAGGGTGTGATTCGGTTTGGAAAGAGTGGAAAGTTAGCCCTTAGATATATTGGACCATACAAGATATTGAAGAGGATTGGGAAGACAACCTATCGGCTGGAGTTGCCGGAGGAGCTGGCTCAAGTGCACATTGTCTTTCACGTGTCCATGTTACGAGGCTATATTCCATATCCGAGTCATCATCTACTCGAAGTGCCAGAGGGTCTGCAGTTAGATCTGAGCTACAAGGAGCATTCTGTCGAGATTGTGGACCGACGGGAGAAAGTTTTGAGAAACAAAACTATACCTATTGTCAAGGTCGTGTGGAGGAACCAACTGATTGAGGAAGCCACTTGGGAATTTGAGGAGAGGATGATGAGAGACCATCCTGAACTTTTTGAATAAACTTTGTAAATTTTTTTTTCTCACTCTTTAAGTGTAGTTCCGAGGACAAACTATTCTAAGGAAGGAGTGTTGTAACACCCCAGAAAAATAATAAATTAATTTTTTCATATTTTTGCACGTGAAATGCACGTAATAATTTTTAGATACATGTTTCTAAAACTTTCTAAGAAGTAATACACATTTTTCTTCTCCTTTTAATTATTGCACTTTGTATTTTTTTTAACTCACGGGCCTAAAAATATTTTTAAAGCCCACAAAAGAAATTCATCTAATAAAGAGCCCATTTGCATTTTCAAAATAATAATAATAATAATAAATAATACAAATAGTGGTGTACACAAAGCATGTGCACGTGCACACGTGCAATGTGCACACCAAAGGGATAGTCAGTTGTATATGCTGACATGGTGAGTGGAGAGAAGAGAAATGGGGTAGTGGGGAAAAAATGTTATATTAACTACCCTTATAATTAATCCTATTCATACCCCTAACCTAAAGCTAATTACTACACAAATTAGAAATCAAAAGAAACAGAGAATAGGTTGTGCTTGTGAGTGTGCTTTGCCGTGCATTTCGGTGGAGTTTTTGTGTGATTTTGTGGGATTTTTCTTGGTGCTTTTGGAGGGGCTTTCTACTAATATACTCTTCTATTAGGTGGGTGTTTCTACATACTTTCTGATTTGTAGTTTAAATGCATGTTTAGGAGATTTGTATTAGAATTATAGATATAATTGCATTGTTTATCTTCTAATTTTGGTGTGATGCATTGTATGAAAATCTAGAATTTCTAGTGATTGATTAAATGAAAAAGAAATGCATGATTAATTAAAAATATATGATGTAGATTTTATGTGAAATTAAATTACAAGTTGTGTAAATTCTCATATGTGATGCCAAGCAAATTTTAGTGGAGTATAAGTAGATTTTTTTATATGAATTGTGAAAGAAATTGAATGGTGCTTGATTTGAATAGATTATAAAATTTTGGAGGAAATTTCCATCATGTTAATTGACACAATGAAAAAAAAAGTGTATGTATGTGTTGTATAGTAGTATTTAAAATTGAATAAAGGCATATGGTTTATGAATGTCCTCAAAATTGCTATCTACTTTTTAATTTGAATATAATCACTTTGTTACATGAAAAATCAGTAAGTTTTCGTTACTGGACATTTTGAATTGTAGGAAATGAGTAAATAAAATTGATATGATGAATCGAAGTTGAATTGAATGTTTATATTTTAAATGGTGGTTTGAACCGAGAGTTGATAGTTAAACACTTTTATCCCTAAATAGTCAGAAGCATCGCTGGACTTTGTGGCTAGTGCATGCGCCTGAGCGCTAGGCGCTACCACATGGTAGGCGGCGGGGGGGGGGTCTCTATGGTCGGGGCATTAAGCTCTGTTTGTTTCCAATTTTTTAAAAAATCAGTAAATGTGAGAGGTTGAGTACTTAAGGAAACGAATCTCTATATTGTCGAGAGCTGAGCTTGGCTCAATGGGTTGGCGCTTGTTACCCTTGCTTCTGGCGCTGGTCTGAGCCAGGGGGTGTTGCTTTGAACTATAAAAAAAAGTGTTTTTTTTTTTGTTTTGAGAAGTTTCTAAAAGGGGGAAACTTCATGAAAAATTCACAAAACATTGTTAGATTAACTTGGGAATTTATTTACACTATTCTAAATATATTTTGATGATCTAAAAGGCATTTTGTGTTTATTGTTAAGTTTGGAGTTCAAATTTAAATGGTTGAAGATTTTAAAGTTGATTCGAACTAAATTAAAATAAAGTTTTGAATTGGAAATTTAGAAATTTATGTGATGATTTTAAAGGAGCTTTGGCACTAAAAATTTTGAGTTAATTAAAAAGTTTGATTGAAATATAGATTATTATGAATGAGCTATAAACGTTTGGAAGTGGTTAATTTTGAAGAAATGAGTTTTGAGAAAAACTTTGGAAGTGATGGGCTTGCTTGGTTAATTACAAAGTTGTCTATGAGAAAGTTGATTTGGAAATTATGATTGAATGAATTATAAAAGTTGAGCACTTCATGGATGAACAAAACTGTTGATTAAAAGTTGAAATATTATTATTGAGGTTGGATATAACTTATTTTTGATCTCTAGAATGAGACGGTTGTTGGAAGCTAGAGGGTAGGAAATACCCTAGTGACCGTCATTTGAGATTAATGAGAATTTGAGGAGTACCAGTGTGGGTTGACTCTCTCTTTGAGAAGTAGCCAGTGTGGGCTGACTTTCTCTTCTATTTGTTTAAGTCCGGTAGGGTAAGCTAGCTCTAGGTTGTGATGATTTTAGCTAAACTTAAGGACAGACACTAGTTGGAGACATGATGAAACAAGAGAAAATGTGAGTTATAGACTCCAAAATGATCCTTGGAGAGAAATAGTCCCCAATATTCTGGGACGATGGATGTAAGGACCACAGAATGATCTACGGAACGGGAATGATCTCCTGTATTCCGGGACGAGAGCGACGCTCATGAGATATTTGTGCAATAAGGGCTCCAGAATGACCTGCGGAGTGAGAAAATCTCCATTATTCTGGGACGATTAACGTAAGGGCCATAGAATGATCCAAGGAGTGGATTGATCTCTAGTTTTCCAAGGGCGAGAGCCAATACTTGCAAAGTGTCTAAATCTTGTAGTAGTCATAGTAGTAGGTTGCATGGCGAGGGATTTAAACCTACAATGTGGAGTACATAGGAGCTTGCCCTCGGACATATGTAGAATGGGATGCATAAAATCCGAACAAGTATGCATTAGCGTCATCATAGTGTAAACACCTGCATTAGGCATTAAGTCATTGCATATACTAACATGTTTAGGATAGTCACTTTTCACACTTTGTTTTGCATTCAAATTTGTGTTTGCTAAAGTAAGAGAATTGTTATATTACGGCATAGTGAGGATCGCTGTTTTATAATATTGCGTCGATTGTAAGAAACTGACGTGCCCACTGTTTCAGTGCAGGGCTTGGATTGGCAAAAGAACACAAGGATGAATTGATGCTAAAGATTGCTTTCAGATTAAGTTGTTGATGTTAAAGTTATAATTTTCATGCTATATTTATTTATTTCCGCTGTGTTGATGTAATAAAACAGTGTTGTATGAAAAAGTTTTAAATTTCTTGTAAAATTGTACGAATTTGAAGTAAAAATCCTGTTGTGCTACGAATTACATGTAAATGAAATTCACGGCATTACAACATATTTGGTGAGATCTCTGTGATGGAGATGAACGTTGAACTTGTTGTTTGCACTTAGTAAGTTTAGAAAGGCAACTCTGAGATGGAGTTAGGCGTTTGAACTTGCCGTTTATGTTGAGCAAGTTCGTAGAGAGGCAACTCTTAGACAGAGTTGAAGTTGAAAACTGTCGTTTTGATCCCGACGAATTTAGAGATAACTCTGTGATGGAGTTGAACGTCGAACTTGTCGTTTGTGCCCAACAAGTTTAAAGAGACAAATCTGAGACGAAGTTGGTCGTTTGAACTCGTTGTTTGTTCCCAACAAGTTTGTGGTGGAACTCTGAGACAAAGTTAATGTTGGACTTGCCATTTGATCTTGCCGTTTGCGCCCAACAAGTTTAGAGAGAACTTTGTGATAGAGTTGGGTGTTTAAACTTGTTGTTTGTTCAACGTTGAGGAGTTTTGTTCTTCTCTTTGCTGACAAGTCATTGTGCACATCGATTGGGATCCTCGGGACATTGAGTTTGCTTTCCTTCGCGATACGTGACGCGTGACGGAGTTGGACTCGTTCGTTTGCACATCACTTTATGTGGGACAGAGCTTGCTCAGGTGAAGATGGTAGGGAAGACTTGGAGCTTACCGCCTAAGGGAGACTTGTCTTAAATTTTATCTTCATGAGTTGAGGCGACCATGGGAAGCTGCTAACTAGTGGGAGGCCTGTGAAAAGGTTTGTGTCTCTTAGGCGGAGCATCCCCCTATTGTGTAGTTAGAAGGATGTCTTCAGGGCAGTTTGTTGTGCAGTGTTTGTAAGAGGTTTTTTAATGATTCTTAAGCATGAAATGTGGACTCATTGTGATTCTGCAGTCATAATGAGACTTTCCGTTTGTTTATTTTGGTGTGGGAGCAAACATATAGTGAGTTAATATTTGATGGAAACTACTAAAAATCTTACCTTTGATCTTTGTCGTGAAATGCGGTTAGAGGTCCTGATATCGAATCTGGATCGTTGACTGAACACCGTGATTTGGATCTGACGGTTGCTGACGCGGTCAATGGACCTGCAAAAAGCCTGAAACACCGGAGGTGGCCCCGACGACACACCCTCCGATACACAATTCAGAACCAGAGAGAGAAAGAGAGTTTGAGAGAGAAACTTTTAATTACCTTCTGACTGAAGAAGGGGAAAGGTATTTATAGGCCTAGAAATAGTACAGGAGATTGATATGAATCAATTAGATCGACTATGAATTCCTTATCTCCTATTTAAATCTCTCCCTCAAGAGATAAGTTCTTTTGTTTGGGGTTAAGAGATTTGACTATCAGCCTTCAGGGGCTGGGTCTCTCTTAGTGGGCCTAATCTGTCACTTTTTTATGGGCTTAAAAGAGGCCCATATCTTTTAGAGGAGTCTGAAGAAGCCCCGGACCTATTAAGGAGGACCATTATTACTAATTTTCCTATTGAAGCTTTGAGATCTATGCTGGAATCGTACATCCCTGAGCTGCGATTTTTACCATTATCACCACACAATCACAAAATGTTAGTTCTTCTTCTTCTTCCATATCAAAGGGAAAAGGTCTTTCTTTTCAACTAGTGGTGTTTTAAATCTTATAAAATCAAAAAAAAAAAAAAAAAAAAAACAAGAACCAATGCACCTAATGAGTTGAATTGGTATAATGCACAACCTATCGTCAATGATATAGTTGATGTGTTAATTTTTTGGAAACACAATGAAACTACTTTTCCTATTCTTTCTCGTATGACTAAAGATTTGATAATACTCCCGGTGTCAACTGTTGCATCGGAAAGGTTTTTCCCTCTTAGTGGCAGGATTATGAGCTCGAATTGGAATTGCTTGCTTTCTAAGAATTTGGAGATGCTAGTTTGCGGGGAAGATTGGATGAAACTGGAAGAAAGGACCCAAGATTTACTTCAAGTGGCACAAAACGGATCAATTAGTGACGAATGAAGATTCAAGATTGACTACGGATCAAGTGTTTCAAAAAATTGGAAAATTTAGGGTGATGAGATTTTATAGTTAGGTTAAGTAGAAGTGCACGACTATAGTCCAATACATTCTCTTCAATCTAAATATATGTGTAACCCCCGTTTCCGATTACACGGATTATCATTTTTCTTTTATTTGTTTTCTTGTATTTCAACATATCAATCTATTCTTTGAACCCAACTGCATTCGATTGAATATTCGATTATTTTGTTAGAACACAAATTCTATTTCATTCTACAATCTTATTCCTTTTCTCTTGATTACATATTTTGACACAAATCTTATTTCATTCTATAATCTTTTTTTTTCTTTTTGATTATTTGCTCATATTGTGTAAACCCAAATCCAAAGTCAATCCATTCAATATTTTTATTTTTCTAATTATGATTTAATTGCATACCATCTTAACCATTCAATATTTCTTTATTTTTTTCTCTGATTTTGATTTAACATTTTCTGAGCCCAAAAGTCAGCCCATGCTCAAATTCAACTTGAGCCCAAGGCACTAATCTAATTATCTATTTATCCCTAATCAATATTAATTAACCCAAACCCCCCTATCACCATCAACTGCCAATTCAATCTCCTCCTCCTCTTCTTCTTTTCTACTACTGCCTCTCTCGAAACCCATCTCCTCCACCAAGCTTCTTCGCTGCCAACCTCCACCGCAGCAGTCACCAAGCCAACTCCTCACCATTCACTTCCCGACCACCTTGCTGCTGCATCTCGACCGTCACCACACCCGACAACTGCACACCCGCAAGCCCAAGAAACTACTGCCATTCTCCCCCGAACATCCTCCCCACTTGTTGCTCCACCACGACCGACCGCGCCACCACAGGCACCAGTGCCATCATCACCATCCACCCTGAATCCGCTACCTTGCTGCCCCTTCGACTACCCTCTCCTCCACCCGATGCCGCTGTCTCCTCTCTTCACCACAACACCGCCAACAAGCCACCAACACCTGATCATCTCCTATACCGATCACCACCTAAAGCTCCCTTCATTAGCCACAGTCGAGCCACTTGCTGCCTTCTCCATTGTAATTTGCAGCACAACCCCCACTACCATAAGAGGGGAGTTGTCGGTGTTGTAATTTGCAGCACAAACCCCCCCCCCCCCCCCCCCCCCCCCCCCCCCCCCCCCATAGTCGCTACCCTTCATCTCGAACAACACCGACAACTCCCCTCTTGCTGTTGTGTTGCATCCCGACAACTCCATCACTCGCCGCGCCATCTCCTTGTTGTTGTCGTGACTTTTGCTTGTTGTAGTTGTAGTTATTGCCACATTGTCATAGTGCTACAGTTGTCTCGTTGTTGCGTTCATGGTTATCGTTGCTCGTCGTTGCTGTTGCGCGTCGCCATTGCTGCTCTTCTCTTCGTTGAGTTCGTGCTCGACTTCGAGCCTTGATTCATTGACGAAACTGACTCATAGCTTATTTATCGTGTCATGTAATTGATTGAACTCTCGAATCGTTAAATTTACCATTTATTGAATACTCGAATATCTTGTCTTGTCTATGACTTGAACTTGTACTGATAATTTGACTCAATTCCCAATAATGAAATTTATAACTTTATATATGAAAGTTGTAGCCCACTGTGTCTAGAATCCAGAACAACTGACGGATCTAAAATCTGAATTGTTGTTTGCAAGATATACTGATTTTAGTACTGTAACATTTTTAATTCTAAGTTACTACTTAGAAGTATATCATCATGATTAAATGATTAAAATAATATGATATCAATAGAATTATGACCTGAGATTTACCAGTATGTTACTTAACACGATTAGGATTTATTTTATGATTTTTGTACGATTTTTAAATGAATTTACAGTCGATATATATATATATATATATATAAGAATTTGAACCTGACATGCTGCCTGAACAATAGATCAGTGAAGAGTTGACTGATGGACCTGGCTACTGTAATTGGATTGTGTCGTATGAGTATGCGTTGGAAATAGCAGGGAAACTAGTTTCTAGAACTCGCGACGAAACTTGATTTGTTTTCTTATAGCAACGGGAAAGTGAGTTTTTGTACTACTATGTACTGCTGTCCAGAATTATATATTTATGTCATTTAAAATATAAACATCTTATCAAACAACTTTATACCATGTACTGTATGGCTTATAATACAACTGTTTCTATTGATTACACCGACTATATGTTAACAATTAATCCCAACTGTTTTCACTGATTGTATTGACTGCCTGTATCGACTGCATGTTTCACGATTGATCACAGTAAAAGAATAACAAGCTAGGGTAATAGTGAACAATATAGGGGACTGTACTAGGAAGGGAGCTCTTGGTTTACCTACTGTTACTGAATAACTGAATGACTGAATGAATGAATAACTACATAAGTGAATCATGTTTCCTGTTTACATGTTTTCTCGAATATGTGATCCATAGAATTCACCATTAGAGTCAAAATGTTCACTTGATTGATATGCATCCGAACCTGTGGTATGAGACACAGGATTGTGTGCATTAGATATGTTAATAAAAGACTGATTGACATAAGATTGACATGGAACATTGATACCGATACTAGATACTGATTACTGAATATTGATTCTTGATTCCTCGTTACTGTTTACTGACCACTGATCATGTTACCGACTACTATTTACCAACTAATGTATTATTGACTATTGACTACTGTTTATCGACTCCTGCATAATTGATTATTGACTATTGATTATCGGCTATTACCACTTCATACTGATTGATTATACCTTGAAGTCCAGTTTTCATGTTTCCCTTTTACAAGTTTACAGTTGTTACTTGTATCGTCCAGTTTCTTGTTTCCTCGTTCCTTGTTATATCATATCATATTCTTTCAGTGCTTGTTACTACTTGTTGTCCGAAGCTTGCTCTAACAGACATCCTATATTTTTAGTTAATGTTAATACAAGTACATATGATGAGATACTGAAGGAACTTAGCGAACTGTTTATTACGTTGTATATTCTTGGGTATTTTGTAAGTTTTTGTATCTCAAATATTGTTTATTATATTTTATTCTTGTTCATGTGATTATTATTGTATTGTTGAGCTTACTGATATTATACAGCTTATGGATGATATGAGTTTGTATACTTATATCATTCTTTGGGCCACAGTTACGTGCCCGTGTTTCCGTAAATGGGAAGTGCAGCGTGACAATAGGTCATCTTGAACTCTAAAGTCTATACTTTCCCTCATCTTGTAATGCCAAATTCAATCACTTTGTAGTTGTATGAAATGTTGGTTGTCTATTTCATTATATTTGAGGTTTTGTAATTTATTAAAACAATTTAATATATGAATCTTTCCCTTTTATTCTATATGTTCGTACAATTGTTATCTAAATTCAATCACCCAAAATGTATGCATTTAATCTACTTTATTAAAAAAAAAAAAAAGTAAAAATACAAAACAAAAAAAGATACAAAAAAACCAAAACTAGCTCAGGCCCAACACCCAAGCCAGGGGCCTAGGGTTGGGTCCAGGCCTCCCCTACCACCATTCCGGCAATTTCGCCAGCCCGGTCGGCCTAGGCTTGGGTCAGGGTCAGGCCCTGTGGTTTTTTCCCCGGCCCGGCCCGTTGAGCCTGAATGCCACCCCTAGGCTAGGTTCTAATCCAAACCTTAAGGAACTTCATCAATTACCTTGCTTCTTTCATGGGAGTGTCTTTATTTAAATGACCTTTATTTCCTAACTGACATACTTGACAATCTCTCATACATCTTGTTAAAAATCATAACTGCAACTAACATGAGATCGACAAATCTTGTTACTGAAAAGAAATGAAAAAATAGGAAAATCTAAGTACAAATCTTATTACTGAGATCTACAAATCTCAAATTCTCAAATTCATACATAGGTTTTGAGTGAGGGAAGAGGATGATGGTGATCGGAGTGATGACACGTGAACGGCGATGACGACGTGGGGGCACAATTGTCATGCTATGGTTTATGAGAGAGAAAGGCGTCGGGGCTAGGAAGGTCGGGGCGGACTGCGATGAGGGTGTGGGTTCATGAGCGGGATAGAGAGAAAGCAAAATTATGGGAGGGAATGAAATTGGTTAGGGGGATTGAGAGAGAGAGAGAGAGGATTTGGAATATAATTTCAATTATCCCGGCATTTTCTCGATGAAACGCCGGTATAGTCACACCCCTACACCGGTGTTTTGAAGAAACGCCAGCATAAAGGAGGTGGTTCGTTTTCTTTCTTTTTAACCGGGTTCTAACCCGACATTTCTATCCAAATTCCAGCATAGAAACGCAGGGACCGGGTAGCATCAGTTTGTTGTAATGTATGTAGACTAGACTCGTTGGGATGTGCAATGGCGTGAAAAATATTTGGCCTCTTGTGTTGTATACGGAGCATTGAGGGGTTACGTAAGTACATATTTTCACTTTTATAATTGATTATGTGAAATCAAAAAAATTGCAGTGTTTCACTTATATTAAATTAAAGATAATGTGAAGTTGTAAGCTTGCAAATATGATAGCTGGACATGTTTTCTGGTTTGGCAGGTTCCCTCTCTTCCCCCTTCTTTCCTTGATAGCTGAACCTGTGTGTAATAAGTATCGTAAGTCCTGGATTCTCTCTTCTATGGCTATTATTTGGGTTATCTGGAAAGAAAGAAATAATCGCATTTTTAATAACTTAGTTAAACCTATTGACACTATAGTTGAAGATTTTATTTTTTTCTCTAAGCATTGGTCTTCCACTCTTCCACATCACAAAATCCAGCGATTAAAAAGCCTTGATAGGCTTGATGACACTGCTGTGTTTTTATGTTCTGCCTCTATTACTGCTACTATTCTCAATATCGATACTCCCTAATTTCATTGACTTTTGCTCTTCTTGCAGGGATTAGTCTCTCGGCTTCTTATCGCTGTTCATTTTGTTGTTGTTTTTTTTTGGGTGGTTGAAGGGGAGCACTCAGGTGTTTTTGGTTGCTTGCCTTTAGGGGTGTCTTCCTCTGTTGGCTCTCTGATTATATTTTGCCTTATTTTGGTGGCTTGGGGCATTTCCATTTAATGTTCTACTTTTACTCTAACGCTGCTCTGGTCTTTTGGTTGTTTTGACCTTGTATGGGTTGGGTTTGCCCCTCACTGGGATGTTTATTTTATCTTGGCTTTCGTCTAAGTGTTTTGTTATTTGTTCTCTGTGGTTGTTCTTTTTTTCTGTTTGGGTTCGGTGTGGCTCTTGCTGTTGGCTGTTTGCCTATTGGGGTCAGAGCTGTTTTTGGCTGTTCGTTTAGCGCTCTTGCTATTCTTTTAGGGCTTGTTATGCGCTGCTGAGAGGATAAGCTGTTGGCCGGTCTTATTCTTGCTTGGCTGGGGGCTGTCGGTGGTGCTTTGTTTTGCCTAGGGTCGTGCCACCTTTCTAGTTCTGATCTGATAGTATTCTGGCCTTCGATTTTTTTATTGTTTATATGTTGTTTCTGCTGTTTTCTAGTTTTACTCCTTGTAAAATGGATTTTTGTATATTACTCTTTTTATTGTTATATATTTTTGAGACTGGAGCCGTAAGACTCTTTCCATTGTATTAAAAAAAAAATAGAAAAAAAAAAAAAAAAAAAAAAAAAGCTTGCAAATATGATAGATACTTATGTGGTATAGCGTAATCAGTCTGTTTCGATGTGGACCTTGATATAACGTGGTCAAGTGCAAGTTGCTTGCTTTATTCTAGTTGTGATTACTTTGGATCATTTTATTTTTTAAGACAGATAATCTTTGAGTTGTAATAATTAATGGTGGATCCAGATCTTTAATAGGAGGGCCCAATCTATAATTTCTTGTTAGCATAAGAAGACCTACACTCAAGTCAAGTCACAGCCAATACAAAAACAAATCTTTTTGTATTTGATAAACTACAGAACAAATATCTTTCTTTGGAAAGTGACATCAGAAATCAAGATGAAAAATCAAAGTCTAACTCATGTGTGAACACTTCATGTTTTTTCCATGAACCCGAAGTCTCTGGTAGCTGTCCTCACTAGTACTTTCTAAGACTTCAGTCTAATCTTTTTAGGCTCGTCTCTAATTTCCTCTCTTTATTTTTTTGGTCACTAGTCTCTATAAAATGGGAACTATAAGAGCATCTGTAGTCGTTAATGTTAAACTTATCCATATATCGATTAATAGAAATAGAAATTTGGATTTCGCTGCACTCATCGAAAGCTATATTATAGCAAACAATGATTTAATATAAAGCGACGGCATTTCATATGCCGTCGGAGGGCGAAAAAGCAAAAATTGGGCGCGAAATCGTCGGACGGCACACGAAGTGCCGTCCGTTTAAAAAATAAATAAATAAATAAAAAATCGCAACCCGTGTGTCTAGGACGGCACATGAAGTGCCGTCCGACACACTTTTGGACTGTAGCCCCTTTTCCATGCTTTATTCCCTACTTTATTCACAATTCCCCTAATTTCATGCCTAAGTTGATCCAACAGTGGGCTTTAATTCCCCTGATTTCATGCCTAAGTTCGGGAATAGCAGAAATGGCACAGACGGCACATAGAGTGCCGTTCGACAGTGGGCTTTAATTGGATTTTTGGGATTTAATTAATCGGCTAAATTAGAAATTTTTCGAACGGACAGCATTTCAAGTGCCGTCCGACGCTTATAATAGTAATTTTTTTAGTGGGACGGCTCTTCGAACGCCGTCCCTCAGATATCGATAAAAGCTATTTCGCCTCTCATTTATAGCAATCTACTGTAGCGATTTATCGATAATATCGATATATAGCAAACGACTGTAGCTGCTTTTTAACCTAAATATCGATATTATCGATATATAGCAAACGACTACAGATGCTCTAAGTAATACAAATTCAATTCATAACTTGCGTTCACTTTCTCACTAACTACTACTACAATCACCATGGGAAAGGTCAGGGAGTATAGCTTTTGTAGTAAAAATTAAACATTTTTTCGCAGTCGAGGAATATATAATTTGTGTTTTAACTTTTTGGTATTCAAAATATTTATAGGTTAGTTAATTGTTCTCTCGGATGCAGCAAACAGTGGTGATGAAGGTCATGATAGACTATAAAAAAACAACAATTTTCAGCCATATAATTTCGTAACACTTCAATGGATGGACTAATGAATTTCAAATAATCTAATTTTACATAATTAAACTAATTTAGATGTGTAGATCAATGTGAACGGTTCGAATCGTCAATACGAACGCATTAAGTCCGAGTGCACACCAAGGCCAGCCTTGAGTTCCCGGAGCCCCGAGGCCAACAACAATAATATAATTTTTCGGGGCCCCTAACAATAATATAATTTTTTTACGCGCAAAATAGATGTCTATATTTACAAGAGGATTACAAATTTGGGGTCCCTAAAATTGCAAAAAATTCGGGGGCCTGAGGCAGCCGCCTCACCGACCTCTAGGTAGGGGCCGGCCCTGGTGCACACGGCAACCTAATGCATAATAGAAGGGGACTCTCTCTCTCTCTCTCTCTCTCTCTCTCTCTCTCTCTCTCTCTCTCTCTATATATATATATATATATATATATATATATATATTGCTCACTACTTTGGTGAGTACTCACGAAATAATGCACCTATGACAAATCCGAACCGCTCATTTGTTCTATATGCCAAGATAGCATAACAATAAAAAATCAAATAATTTGAAATTCATTTGTCCATGATTTACATTATCACAAAATTGTATGACTGAAAATTCTAACAACATGATGGATGAGCAAATGAACTGCAAATTACTTGATTTTTTATTGTTAGGCTATCTTAGGCATATAGAACATTATGAGCAGTTCAGATTATTGATAGGGTTGTTATTTCATGAGTGCTCACCAAAAATAGTGAGCAACCGAAGGGGTCTCTCTCTCTCTCTCTCTCTCTCTCTCTCTCTCTCTCTATATATATATATATATATATATATATATATATATATAGTAAAATGGATATGAGCAACCTGCTTATTTAGTAAATGATCAATTGATTATGTGACATGCATGTGATACATTGGACAACTAATACTTTTAAAAATTTTCCAATCACATGTATGCCACATCATCAATTGCTTATTACTAAATGAGCAAGTTGCTCATAATATATATATATATATATATATATATATATATATATATATATATATATATATATAGGGAAAGGCTCCGTTGCACACTACCTTGGTGCTCACGGCGTGAACACTACGTCTTCGGGCGTTCAAATCGAAAATCCGAACCGTTCACATTGATCTACACATCTAAATTAGTCTAAATATGTAAAATCAAATCATTTGAAATTCATTTGCCCATCCATCACGCGACTATAAAAACAATGAATTTCAGCCATACAATTTTGTAATACTTCAATGAATGGGCAAATGAATTTCAAATGATTTGATTTTACATATTTAGACTAATTTAGATGTGTAGATCAATGTGAACGGTTCGGATTTTCGATTTGAACGCCCAAAGACGTAGTGTTCACGCCGTGAGCACCACAAGTAGTGTGCAACGGAGCCTTTTCCTATATATATATATATATATATATATATATATATATATATATATATATGGGTAAAATGCTCATTTAGTAAATGAGCAATTGATTATGTGGCATACATGTGATACATTGGACAACTAATTCTTTTAAGGCTTTTCCAATCACATGTATGTCACATCATCAATTGCTTATTTACTAAATGAGCAAGTTGCTCATACCCTTTTTCTCTATATATATATGAGTAATGCTACATCCACTACCAATTTCACTACATTTCTCTTCACTACCTTAGGTGGCATACTCCAATAGGTAGGGAAAGATAGAGTAGGTGGGAGAACTCTCCAATAGGAGTATGCCACCTAAGATAGTGAAGAGAATGATAGTGAAATTGGTACTGGCTAAAGCATTACTCTATATGTATATAGATACTGTAAAAAGTGAGGGGACATTACTTTCATTAAATAGATATTAACGAAACAAGAAACAATGCATATATAATCTGAAGTTAGCCAACGATACCTTCCCTTCTTAGGTGTCACATCAGCAAAAATTGAAGAAGATCGGATTGAAGTTGAAGGTGATGTGGACTCAGTCACCTCAGTCGCGCTTAGAAAGAAGATGGGCTACGAGGAGTTGATCAGCGTAACACCAACAAAAGAGAAGGAAGAAGAAACAGAAGAAGAGGAAGAAAAAAAAACAAGGTCGAGGAATTTGTCTTGCCCTATGAGTTCACAATGGCTCCGCCAGCCTACGTTTACCATATTAGAGAGATCCATACAACGATCCTTGTTGCATAATGTAAAAAACTACAAAAGGGAACAGGTGTATGAACTTTTGTGATCCATGACCCAGAATTAACGTTATATATACACTAATACACATGTATACAACGTTTGCGAGGGTCACAGACTGGTTTCTTATCTCAAACATAACTAGGTCAATGGTTGTTGGTATAAATCACCCTAGGGAAGTGAATAGGGTGATCATGCGGAATTAAAAAAAAATTAAAACAAAATAAAGTAAAGACAAAAGTGATAAGAAAAGCAAATATAAATGACGCAGCGATATAACGTGGTTCGACCCCCAGGTCTACGTCCACACCACCTAGTTGTAGCAATTCTCCGCCACAAGTATTCCACTATACTCAAAATCCTTGTACAGTGATTCTCGGATTCAGGCCGAGAGACCAATTACACCCCTAGGCTAGGTTCTAATCCAAACGTTAAGGAACTTCATCAATTACCTTGCTTCTTTCATGGGAGTGTCTTTATTTAAATGACCTTTATTTCCTAACTGACATACTTGACAATCTCTCATACATCTTGTTAAAAATCATAACTGCAACTAACATGAGATCGACAACTCTTATTACTGAAAAGAAATGAAAAAATAGGAAAATCTAAGTACAAATCTTATTACTGAGATCTACAAATCTCAAATTCTCAAATTCATACCTAGGTTTTAAGTGAGGGAGGAGGATGATGGTGATCGGAGTGATGACACGTGAACGGCGATGACGACGTGGGGGCACAATTGTCGTGCTACGGTTTATGAGAGAGAAAGGCGTGGGGGCTAGGAAGGTCGGGGCGGACTGCGATGAGGGTGTGGGTTCATGAGCGGGATAGGAAGAAAGCAAAATTATGGGAGGGGAATGAAATTTGTTAGGGGGATTGAGAGAGAGAGAGAGAGAGGATTTGGAATATAATTTCAATTATCCCGGCATTTTCTCGATGAAACGCCGGTATAGTCACACCCCTACACCGGTGTTTTGAAGAAATGCCAGCATAAAGGAGGTGGTTCATTTTCTTTCTTTTTAACCGGGTTCTAACCCGACATTTCTATCCAAATTCCAGCGTAGAAACGCAGGGACCGGGTAGCATCAGTTAGTTGTAATGTAATGTATGTAGACTAGACTTGTTGGGATGTGCAATGGCGTGAAAAATATTTGGACTCTTGTGTTGTATACGGAGCATTGAGGGGTTACGTACGTACATATTTTCACTTTTATAATTGATTATGTGAAATCAAAAAAATTGCAGTGTTTCACTTATATTAAATTAAAGATAATGTGAAGTTGTAAGCTTGCAAATATGATAGCTGGATATGTTTTCTGGTTTGGCAGGTTCCCTCTCTTCCCCCCTCTTTCCTTGATAGTGAACCTGTGTGTAATAAGTATCGTAAGTCCTGGATTCTCTCTTCTATGGCTATTATTTGGGTTATCTGGAAAGAAAGAAATAATCGCATTTTTAATAACTTAGTTAAACCTATTGACACTATTGTTGAAGATTTTATTTTTTTCTCTAAGCATTGGTTTTCCACTCTTCCACATCACAAAATCCAGCGATTAAAAAGCCTTGATAGGCTTGATGACGCTGCTGTGTTTTTATGTTCTGCCTCTATTACTGCTACTATTCTCAATATCGATACTCCCTAATTTCATTGACTTTTGCTCTTCTTGCAGGAATTAGTCTCTCGGCTTCTTATCGCTGTTCATTTTGTTATTGTTTTTTTGGGTGGTTGAAGGGGAGCACTCAGGTGTTTTTGGTTGCTTGCCTTTAGGGGTGTCTTCCTCTGTTGGCTCTCTGATTATATTTTGCCTTATTTTGGTGGCTTGGGGCATTTCCATTTAATGTTCTACTTTTACTCTAACGCTGCTCTGGTCTTTTGGTTGTTTTGACCTTGTATGGGTTGGGTTTGCCCCTCACTGGGATGTTTATTTTATCTTGGCTTTCGTCTAAGTGTTTTGTTATTTGTTCTCTGTGGTTGTTCTTTTTTTCTGTTTGGGTTCGGTGTGGCTCTTGCTGTTGGCTGTTTGCCTATTGGGGTCAGAGCTGTTTTTGGCTGTTCGTTTAGCGCTCTTGCTATTCTTTTAGGGCTTGTTATGCGCTGCTGAGAGGATAAGCTATTGGCTGGTCTTATTCTTGCTTGGCTGGGGGCTGTCGGTGGTGCTTTGTTTTGCCTGGGGTCGTGCCACCTTTCTAGTTCTGATCTGATAGTATTCTGGCCTTCGATTTTTTTTATTATTTATATGTTGTTTCTGCTGTTTTCTAGTTATACTCCTTGTAAAATGGATTTTTGTATATTACTCTTTTTATTGTTATATATTTTTGAGACCGGAGCCATAAGACTATAATCATCGTATTTAAAATATAAAAAAATTGAAAAAAAAAAAAAAAAAAAAAGCTTGCAAATATGATAGATACTTATGTGGTATAGCGTAATCAGTCTGTTTCGATGTGGACCTGGATATAACGTGGTCAAGTGCAAGTTGCTTGCTTTATTCTAGTTGTGATTACTTTGGATCATTTTTTTTTTAACACAGATAATCTTTGATTCGTAATAATTAATGGTGAATCCAGATCTTTAATAGGAGGGCCCAATCTTTAATTTCTTGATAGCATAAGAAGACCTACACTCAAGTCAAGTCACAGCCAATACAAAAACAAATCTTTTTGTATTTGATAAACTACAGAACAAATATCTTTCTTTGGAAAGTGACATCAGAAATCAAGATGAAAAATGAAAGTCTAACTCATGTGTGAACACTTCATGTTTTTTCCATGAACCCGAAGTCTCTGGTAGCTGTCCTCACTAGTACTTTCTAAGACTTCAGTCTAATCTTTTTAGGCTCGTCTCTAATTTCCTCTCTTTATTTTTTTGGTCACTAGTCTCTATAAAATGGGAACTATAAGAGCATCTGTAGTCGTTAATGTTAAACTTATCCATATATCGATAAATAGAAATAGAAATTTGGATTTCGCTGCACTCGTCGAAAGCTATATTATAGCAAACAATGATTTAATATAAAGCGACGGCATTTCATATGCCGTCGGAGGGCGAAAAAGCAAAAATTGGGCGCGGAATCGTCGGACGGCGTGTGCCGTCCGTTTAAAAAATAAATAAATAAATAAAAAATCGCAACCCGTGTGTCTAGGACGGCACATGAAGTGCCGTCCGACACACTTTTGGACTGTAGCCCCTTTTCCATGCTTTATTCCCTACTTTATTCACAATTCCCCTAATTTCATGCCTAAGTTGATCCAACAATGGGCTTTAATTCCCCTGATTTCATGCCTAAGTCCGGGAATAGCAGAAATGGCACAGACGGCACATAGAGTGCCGTCCGACAGTGGGCTTTAATTGGATTTTTGGGATTTAATTAATCGGCTAAATTAGAAATTTTTCGAACGGACGGCATTTCAAGTGCCGTCCGACGCTTATAATAGTAATTTTTTTAGTGGGACGGCTCTTCGAACGCCGTCCCTCAGATATCGATAAAAGCTATTTCGCCTCTCATTTATAGCAATCTACTGTAGCGATTTATCGATATATAGCAAACGACTGCAGCTGCTTTTTAACCTAAATATCGATATTATCGATATATAGCAAACGACTACAGATGCTCTAAGTAATACAAATTCAATTCATAACTTGCGTTCACTTTCTCACTAACTACTACTACAATCACCATGGGAAAGGTCAGGGAGTATAGCTTTTGTAGTAAAAATTAAACATTTTTTCGCAGTCGAGGAATATATAATTTGTGTTTTAACTTTTTGGTATTCAAAATATTTATAGGTTAGTTAATTGTTCTCTCGGATGCAGCAAACAGTGGTGATGAAGGTCATGATAGACTATAAAAAACAACAATTTTCAGCCATATAATTTCGTAACACTTCAATGGATGGACTAATGAATTTCAAATAATTTAATTTTACATAATTAAACTAATTTAGATGTGTAGATCAATGTGAACGGTTCGAATCGTCAATACGAACGCATTAAGTCCGAGTGCACACCAAGGCCAGCCTTGAGTTCCCGGAGCCCCGAGGCCAACAACAATAATATAATTTTTCGGGGCCCCTAACAATAATATAATTTTTTTACGCGCAAAATACATGTCTATATTTACAAGAGGATTACAAATTTGGGGTCCCTAAAATTGCAAAAAATTCGGGGGCCTGAGGCAGCCGCCTCACCGACCTGCAGGTAGGGACCGGCCCTGGTGCACACGGCAACCTAATGCACAATAGAAGGGGACTCTCTCTCTCTCTCTCTCTCTCTCTCTCTCTCTCTCTCTCTCTCTATATATATATATATATATATATATATATATATATATATATATATTGCTCACTACTTTGGTGAGTACTCACGAAATAATGCACCTATGACAAATCCGAACTGCTCATATTGTTCTATATGCCAAGATAGCATAACAATAAAAAATCAAATAATTTGAAATTCATTTGTCCATGATTTACATCATCACAAAATTGTATGACTGAAAATTCTAACAGCATGATGGATGAGCAAATGAACTGCAAATTACTTGATTTTTTATTGTTAGGCTATCTTAGGCATATAGAACATTATGAGCAGTTCAGATTATTGATAGGGTTGTTATTTCATGAGTGCTCACCAAAAATAGTGAGCAACCGAAGGGTCTCTCTCTCTCTCTCTCTCTCTCTCTCTCTCTCTCTCTCTCTCTATATATATATATATATATATATATATATATATATATATGGTAAAATGGATATGAGCAACCTGCTTATTTAGTAAATGATCAATTGATTATGTGACATGCATGTGATACATTGGACAACTAATACTTTTAAAAATTTTCCAATCACATGTATGCCACATCATCAATTGCTTATTACTAAATGAGCAAGTTGCTCATATATATATATATATATATATATATATATGGGTAAAATGCTCATTTAGTAAATGAGCAATTGATTATGTGGCATACATGTGAAACATTGGACAACTAATTCTTTTAAGGCTTTTCCAATCACATTTATGTCACATCATCAATTGCTTATTTAGTAAATGAGCAAGTTGCTCATACCCCTTTTTCTCTATATAAATGAGTAATGCTACATCTACTACCAATTTCACTACATTTCTCTTCACTACCTTAGGTGGCATACTCCAATAGGTAGGGAAAGATAGAGTAGGTGGGAGAACTCTTCAATAGGAGTATGCCACCTAATGTAGTGAAGAGAATGATAGTGAAATTGGTACTGGCTAAAGCATTACTCTATATATATATATATACTGTAAAAAGTGAGGGGACATTACTTTCATTAAATAGATATTAACGAAACAAGAAACAATGCATATATAATCTGAAGTTAGCCAACGATACCTTCCCTTCTTAGGTGTCACATCTGCAAAAATTGAAGAAGATCGGATTGAAGTTGAAGGTGATGTGGACTCAGTCACCTCAGTCGCGCTTAGAAAGAAGATGGGCTACGAGGAGTTGATCAGCGTAACACCAACAAAAGAGAGGGAAGAAGAAACAGAAGCAGAGGAAAAAAAAAGACAAGGTCGAGGAATTTGTCTTGCCCTATGAGTTCACAATGGCTCCGCCAGCCTACGTTTACCATATTAGAGAGATCCATACAACGATCCTTGTTGCATAATGTAAAAAACTACAAAAGGGAACAGGTGTATGAACTTTTGTGATCCATGACCCAGAAATAACGTTATATATACACTAATACACATGTATACAACGTTTGCGAGGGTCACAGACTGGTTTCTTATCTCAAACATAACTAGGTCAATGGTTGTTGGTATAAATCACCCTAGGAAAGTGAATAGGGTGATCGTGCGGAATTTAAAAAAAAATTAAAACAAAATAAAGTAAAGACAAAAGTGATAAGAAAAGCAAATATAAATGACGCAGCGATATAACGTGGTTCGACCCCTAGGTCTACGTCCACACCACCTAGTTGTAGCAATTCTTCGCCACAAGTGTTCCACTATACTCAAAACCCTTGTACAGTGATTCTCGGATTCAGGCCGAGAGACCTATTACACCCACATGACTTCTAATCCAAGTCCCGTCAATCTCACCGAAGTGGAAAAGAAATGAAAAGAAAACCTCAAGATCGTTAGAGATCTTGACTGAAGAATACAACCAAATAAACGCTCACAATCGGATTGATTTACTTAAGGATTAGTTCTCAAGAGTTTTTTTCAGAAGTAATTAGGTGAGAAAGACAAAGTGGATTCGTCAATATTAATAGACGGAGAAGAGTATCAATCTAAAAATGAAAACTGTTAGATATTATAGTCCCACATTGGGTAGTTGGCTAGTTTTGTATTTGGTTCCTCCTATATTTAGGAGATATTGTACTCAGTTATTTCTCAATTCAATATTCAGTATTATCTTCATATCTCTCTGATTTATCTTAACATGGTATTAGAGCCAATTACTCAAATTTTCTTCTCTTAAAATTTTCCCATCCAAAAATCCTCAAATTCCAATAGCCAAAGCTATACAAATTTCTTCCCAAAATCCAAAATCCAAAAAAAAAAAAAAAAAAAAAAACACCAAAGTCATCTTCTTCGGCAAACCCATCTTCAACTTCTCAACAACCGAACTGAAGCCATCTTCAACTTCGTCATCAGATTCCGTCGCCATCTCCAACTCCAGATCCGAACTTCAAAATCCCACCGTCATCAGATCCGAACTTCAACTCCAGATCAGATCTCCAACTCCAGATCTGAACTTCAACTTTGTCATCAAATCCAGCGTCCCCGTCTGGCGTCCCCTTCGCGCCGCCAACTTCCAACGAAATCCCTCCGCCTTTCGAAGTTCCTCGACTGGTCAGCATTACGAGGCCTATCACTTCGCCTTGAACGCTCACTTTGCCTCGAACGAAATCCCCCTCCTCTGTCCTCGTCGTCATTAGCTGCCCCTCACAAACCCTAGCCGCCTCCTCTCCTCTCCCACCTCAGCCTTTGTAACCCTACTTCTGTAAAAAATAATAATAATAATAATAAAATTATAAAAAATTTAAAAAATTAAAAAAAATTAAAAAAATTAAAAAAAAAATCTTGCAGGTACTTGAATCTCTCATGGAGCCTCAATTTTGTCAGTACCTTCCAGTCTCCACTGATTTCCTTCTTTCCTCTGCTAAGGATTGGACTGATTAGTCTGCTTCTGTTGAGGCCACTCTTCTCGGCCATTCTTTATGGGGTCACATTGATGGTTCCACGGTTCGCCCCAAAGATCCCGATACTACCGCTTCTGCTACCGATAAGCAATTGATTCACACATCTCAAACCACTTGGGATGATCATGACCGTCGAGTTATTTCCTTCCTCACATCCTCTGTTGACCGTAGTCTTCGTGCTGATCTTCTTCGAGTTCATCCTGCCAAGGCTCTTTGGAAACACATGGTTATCCAGTATGTTCAGAATAGTGGGGCTCGTGAGTATCAGCTCCTTATTCAGTTCGTTCTTGATCGGCAGGATGATCGCAGTATTCAGGAACATTACACAGCCATGCGCAATATCTGGCGCGAATTACAGCAACTAGAGAACAGTGAGGTGCATGTCACTCGTGAACATCGTCAGTTTATGTTCTTCATGATGGGTCTTCGACCAGAATATCAGTCTTTATGCAGTCAATTGATCCATCGGGATCCGGTCCCTCATCTTGAAGCTGCTATTACTGAGCTTATTGTTGAAGAAACCCGGTTACGTGCTCTCCCAACTCCTACTTCTCACGCATCCTCTACCAGTGAAAGTGTCTTTGCCGTTGCTCATCGTCCATCCCTCTCACGCAAGCCTCGCCCCAGCTCTACACCTACTCCTTCTGTCCATCGCAGTGTTCCTGATCGTCGTTCTCATTGCATCCACTGTCAGCAGGATGGTCATACTCATAGTAACTGCTTTATTCTTCATCCTCAGCTCCTAGCTCAGGCACAGCAGCACAGACAGCAACAGGGTTTACATCCTCTCCGCACACCTGGTGCAATGGTCGTCACTCCAGCCATGCTTACTCCTGCTCCCTATGATATTCCACAACACCGTCTAGCTCAGCTGGATCTTTAAAACTCGGATCAGTCTATCAGTGCTGGTTCATCTGCCCCTGCTTTCTCGGTCACTCCTGGTATGTCTTCTTCCTGGCTTTTAGATTCTGGTGCTTCACATCATCTCACTAGCAATTGTACACTACTCACCACTCGCACTCCACTTACCTCTCATTCACCGTCACTTTACACTGACGATGGTTCACTACTTCTCACTACACACTCTGAATCTATTAACACTCCAACTCTCACTTTACCTTTCGTCCTTTATGCCCCTCGTTTATCTACGAACCTTATTTCCATTAGTGCTTTATGTGATAGTGGCCTTACCGTTACCTTTACTTCTTTGGACTGTACCATACAAGATCCTTGGACTGGTCATATGATTGGACGTGCTAGCAGACATGGACGTCTATATCATCTAGATTTTCTTCATGCTCATGATTCCACTTCTAGTTTTGCTGGTGTTGTCAGTTCTAATGCCGATTTGTGGCACAGACGCTTAGGTCACATTAGTGTGTCTCGTTTGAAAGATTTGGTTCGTAGTGGTGCTCTTTGTCGTTTTAATTTTACTTCATTATCTATTTGTCAGGGTTGTAAGTTGGCAAAACACTTAGCCCTCCCTTTTAACAATAAAAGCACTTCTCATTCTACTCATGCTTTTCAACTTATTCACTCTGACATATAGGATCCATCTCCCTCACCTTCTCAAAAAGGTTACCTCTATTATGTTTATTATGTTAGTTTCATCGATGATTTCACTAGACACACATGGGTATTTCTTATGCGCCAACGTTCTGAGATACCTGACATTTACCGATTCTTTACGACCATGGTTCACACCCAGTTTGGGGTTCGTATCAAAACTTTTCGCTCAGATGGTGCTCGTGAGTACACCTCTGCTACTATGCGATTGATTCTTTAGTCTCATGGCACTCTTTTTCAGCAATCATGCCCCCACACCCATGAGCAGAATGATGTAGCTGAACGCAAGCATCGTCACATCCTTGAGATGGCACGCGCTCTTCTACTCTCCTCTTTTGTTCCTCGCTCTTTCTGGGCTGAAGCTGTCATGACTTCCGTCAGTCTCATTAACATTACTCCTTCGTCTGCCCTCTCTGGCATCACTCCTTATGAGGCCCTCTATCACTTATCCCCTGACTATAACATGCTCTGTATTTTTGGTTGCACATGTTATGTCCTTCTCCCTCCCACTGAGCGCACGAAACTCACAGCTCGCGCCGCTAAGTGTGTTCATCTAGGTCTCAGTCCTAAACATATCGTTGTTTTGATCCTGCGGCAGGTCGTATTCGTATTTCTCGATATGTCTCCTTTGTAGAAGACTCTCCCTACTACTTAACCTCTCCTCAGGACACTAGTTTTTTCGATCCTTCACCTATTGGGCCTACTTCCACTCCACCTATTCCTTTTGATTCCACTCCTTTGGCTCCTTTCACTCTTACTATAGACAGTCCCCCCATTATTCCTACAAAGACACCCCCTGTTTCTCCATCACCTGCATCCCCACAGTTGCCTACACCCACACCACCTAACTCACCTCCACATACTGCCCTTTCACCACTAGTGCGTCAGTCTGCACGTTCTACTGCAAGCGTCCCACCACCCCGCTACACACCAAATGTCACTGGTCCCTCTGACCAATTTGGTTTTGCTACACTAGCTTCTTACTCACCCCAGTTTCATGCATATCTCACTGCTATACACTCTAAACGTGAGCCTAGAACCTATAAGGAAGCCTTTCAATACCCTAAGTGGCGGAAAGCTATTACAGAGGAGTTCAGTGCCTTTGATCAGATTGATACTTGGGATGTTGTTCCACTGCTTATGGGTGTTCAGCCTGTTAGCTGCAAGTGGATCTTTAAGGTCAAATACCAACCTGATGGCTCCATTGAGCGGCACAAGGCTCGTCTAGTTGCCCGGGGATTTACTCAGAATCATGACATTGATTATGATGAGACTTTTGCCCCAGTGGCTCAGATGACTACAGTTCGCACTCTTCTTGCTGTTGTCGCCGTTCGTCAGTGGCTGCTATACCAGATGAACGTGAAGAATGCTTTTCTTCATGGTACCTTATCTGAAGTAGTTTATATGCATACTCCTCCTGGCCTTACTACTCCTCCTCGTCATGTTTGTAGACTTCGCCGTGCTATATATGGTCTGAAACAGGCCCCTAGAGCTTGGTTTGAGTGTTTTCAGCTTGTCATTACCAAGGCTGGCTTTCGTCAAAGTTCACAGGACCATTCTATGTTTATACGGTCATCACCGCAGGGGAGGGTACTTCTACTACTATATGTTGATGATATGATCATTACTGGGGATGACTCCGCCGACATTGCATCCACCCAAAAATACCTTCACCAGTAGTTTCATATGAAAGATCTTGGTAAGCTACGTTACTTTCTGGGATTAGAGATTGCTCATAGATCTCAGGAGATACTCATTTCTCAGCAGAAATACACATCAGATATTATTTCCGCTGCATGTCTCTCTGACAGTCGATCAGCTGATACACCCTTAGAGTTTCATGTGAAGCTTCGTCCCACAGATGGTGAGCTCCTTCCTAATCCCACTAGATACAGACAGATTGTTGGACAGCTTGTCTACTTATGCATGACCAGACCCGATATTGCTTATGCAATTAGTATTGTCAGCCAGTTTGTTTCTGCTCCTACATCAGTTCACTATGGTGCTCTTTTTTGGATCCTCAGATATCTTCAGGGCACTATCACTCGCTCATTATTCATGCCTTCTACATCCAAACTAGAGCTCAGTGCATATTCTGATTCAGATTGGGTAGGAGATCCGACTACCAGAAGGTCTACCACAGGTTTCTGTCTATTTTTTGGTAATTTATTGATCTCATGGCAGAGCAAGAAACAGGCAGTTGTTGTATGTTCTTCCACCGAGGCTGAGTACAGAGCAATGGCAGCTACTACTAGAGAGATTGTTCATGTTCGTTGGCTGTTATCAGATATGGGTGTCACTCTTACAGGAGCTACTCCGCTTTATTGTGATAACCGGAGTGCATTGCACATTACAAATAACCCGGTCTTTCATGAGCGAATGAGGCATATTGAGATTGATTATCATTATGTTCGTGAGCGTTTTGAGGCAGGGACCATCTCTCTCCATTCTGTTACCTCTTTCCAACAGACTGCAGACTTCTTCACCAAATCCCATATTGTTCAGGGATTCCGACACTTAGTAGGCAAACTCACATGGTTTGACCAATCGTGAGTTTGAGAGGAGGTATTAGATATTATAGTCCCACATTGGGTAGTTGGCTAATTTTGTATTTGGTTCCTTCAATATATAGGAGATATTGTACTCAGTTATTTCTCAATTCAATATTCAGTATTGTCTTCATATCTCTCTGATTTATCTTAACAGAAACGATACTTTCCAAAAATATACACAGCGCAGTGTGCGGTCGACCATCATATTGGTGTGATCAACCGTTTAGCTCTCTGACGTAAAGTAGAGAGGTGAAAGGTCGACTGCTCCTCGAACAACTAAAGTTGCGGTCTTTTGCCATGCGGTTGACCGGTTATGAAGTGCGGTCGACCGGTCACGCGCTGTGTATTCCGAACCCACCCTGTTTTCTTACCCCAAACTAATCATTCTTAAATCAATCTTATACAATTATAATCTCACGAATTTAGAAAGAAAAATACAGCTCTTGATGTCTTCCTCTTTTGCTTGTGGACCAATTAATCAAGAATTCTTTTTGAATATCTTCGAGTGCGTTTGGTTTGTTGTTTTGAAAATAGTTTTGTGAAAATATTTTGTGAAAACTGTTTTGTGAAAACTGTTTTCTGAAAATGAGAGTGTAAAAGCTGTCTGGTATAGTTTTCTGAAAACTGTTTTCTGAAAATGAAATTGTATAACCTGTTTGAGTTAAAAAATAAACCTGAATGCTGTTTTCTTAAAACTAGACTGTAAAATGCTGTTTTCTGAAAAAGAGAGTTTAAAAGCTGTGCTGTTATATTTCTATCTGAAAACTGTTATCTGAAAGCTGATTTCCTGAAAAAGCGAGTTTAAAAGCAGTTCGGTTATATTTCTTGCTGAAAATTGTTATCTGAAAGCTGTTTTTCTGAAAAAAACAGTTTAAAAGCTGTGCTGTTATATTTCTAGCTGAAAACTGTTATCTGAAAGCTGTTTTCCTGAAAAAGCGAGTTTAAAAGCTGTTCGGTTATATTTCTTGCTGAAAACTGTTATCTGAAAGCTGTTTTTCTGAAAAAGAGAGTTTAGAAGCTGTTCGGTTATATTTCTAGCTGAAAACTGTTATCTGAAAGCTGTTTTTCTGAAAAAACGAGTTTAAAAGCTGTTCTGTTATATTTCTTGCTGAAAACTGTTATCTGAAAGCTGTTTTTCTGAAAAAACGAGTTTAAAAGCTGTTTTGTTATATTCCTTGCTGAAAACTGTTATCTGAAAGCTGTTTTCCTGAAAAAGAGAGTTTAAAAGTTGTGCTGTTATATTTCTAGCTGAAAACTGTTATCCGAAAGCTGTTTTCCTGAAAAAGCGAGTTTAAAAGCTGTTCTGTTATATTTCTTGCTGAAAACTGTTATCTGAAAGCTGTTTTTCTGAAAAAGAGAGTTTAGAAGCTGTTAAGTTATATTTCTAGCTGGAAACTGTTATCTGAAAGCTGTTTTTCTGAAAAAACGAGTTTAAAAACTGTTCTGTTATATTTCTTGCTGAAAACTGTTATCTGAAAGCTGTTTTTCTGAAAAAACGAGTTTAAAAGCTGTTCTGTTATATTTGTAGCTGAAAACTGTTATCTGAAAGCTGTTTTCCTGAAAGAGCGAATTTAAAAGCTGTTCGGTTATATTTCTTGCTGAAAACTGTTATCTGAAAGCTGTTTTTCTGAAAAAGAGAGTTTAAAAAGATTATCTAGGGTGTATATTTAATGAATTCATATTAGTTTTCTTATGAGTTTTTTGTAAATTTTTTTGCAAATATAGACCCAACTTCTATCAATATACAAACAAGCAACGTGCTACAACATGGAAGTTTTGTCCGCTATGAATTTTTTTTTTTCCTTCTTGGTAGCTTCCCATTAGCGTCAAGCTTTCGACCATGTAAAATTTTATTTGAATTGTGGTGGAGTCTGGTAATACAGCAATTGGACACAATATGCAAATTTCCAATAAATGTACAAAATATCCATTACAAATTTCTGTTTGGTTACATTTATTTCACAAACTGGGATAGCCCAACCATCAATTTCGCTTTACAAGCATGAGAAACCTTCAAAATGTCTAACATAGTGACAAGAATTAGAACTATTACTTTGTGAAAATTACAACTGAACTTCTTACAAATCCAAAAAAAAAAAATTTCCAATCCATCAGTGTCCATCATATGCCACTAGCAGCATCAGAACTCATCATAGGATGGTAATTGTACACTCTATCAATATTTTACATATTGAAAGTGACAGAAAAAATTGCGTACCCCGAAGCACACATTACATAAGACCATCAGCAGCCATCACATCCTTCACAAGTATCAGAAGCCAACACCAGCAGCCATCAGTTGCTGATAATCTCTCACCATGTTAGCCATCAATGCTGATCACAGAATTGTACTGGTTTGTGTACACAGTATGGAAATTACAACCCAGTTAAACTGAAACCTTCCTCAAAGAATACAGCATTCAGTTAAACTGAAACCTTCATCAAAGAATACAAGCCAGTTAAACTGAAACCTTCATCAAAGAATACAACCCAGTTTAACTGAAACCTTTCTCAAAGAATCAAAACCCAGTTAAACTGATTTGTGTAAACAACATGGAAATTAGATCACAGCATTATACTGGTTTGTATACACAGCATGGAAATTAGAACCCTGTTCTACTGAAACCTTCATCAAAGAGTACAACCCAGTTAAACTGAAACCTTCATCAAAGAATACAAGCCAGTTAAACTAAAACCTTCATCAAAGAATACAGTTCCAGTTCAACTGAAACCTTTCTCAAAGAATCAAAACCCAGTTAAACTGATTTGTGTAAACAGCATGGAAATTAGATCACAGCATTGTACTGTTTTGTGTACACATCATGGAAATTAGAACCCAGTTCAACTGAAACCTTCATCAAAGAGTACAACCCAGTTAAACTGAGACCTTCATCAAAGAATACAAGCCAGTTAAACTTAAACCTTCATCAAAGAATACAACCCAGTTCAACTGAAACCTTTCTCAAAGAATACAACCCAGTTAAACTGATTTGTGTAAACAACATGGAAATTAGATCACAGCAGTGTACTGGTTTGTGTACACAGCATGGAAATTAGAACCCAGTTCAACTGAAACCTTCATCAAATAGTACAACACAGTTAAACTGAAACCTTCATCAAACAATACAAGCCAGTTAAACTGAAACCTTCATCAAAGAATACAACCTAGTTTAACTGAAACCTTTCTCAAAGAATCAAAACCCAGTTAAACATGATTTGTGTAAACAGCATGGAAATTAGATCACAGCATTGTACTGGTTTGTGTACACAGCATGGAAATTAGAACCCAGTTCAACTGAAACCTTCATCAAATAGTACAACACAGTTAAACTGAAACCTTCATCAAACAATACAAGCCAGTTAAACTGAAACCTTCATCAAAGAATACGTTTGGTTACGTTTTCCAAACGGCATCTTTTCTCAAAAGATGATTTGAGCTGTTTTCCCCTTTTGGCCACTTCCCCTTCTTCCATCCCCATCTTACTGTCGAACAAAAAAAACCCTATCACCATCTTCTCCTCTCTCGTCACCCATACTCGTCACCTCTCTCTTCAAAATAACCATGATGTTACCAACATATAGGAGGTGATAATCTCCTACCATTTAGGGCATCAATACTGATCACCTTATTTTACTGGTTTGTGTGCACAGCATGGAAACTACAACCCAGTTATTATCTTCTTTTAAGGCAAACAACAATAATTACTCCAAAGAGTATTATAGGATCAGAATAAAGCATCATCACTATCAAATTTTGAAAGTGTAGTATCCATTACAAAATTCATCATATCCATTGTTTGCCTTACTTATCAAATTCCAACATATTCTGATGTCTACCTCAAAATTGCGATGACTTCTTCTTTCTTTGAGGAAGGTTGCAGTTTAACTGGGTTGTAATTTTCATACTGTGTACACAAACCAGCACAATAGTGTGATCAGTATTGATGCCCACCATGGTGGGAGATTATCACCTGCTATATATTAGTAACAAAATGGTTATTTTGAAACCATTGTACTAGTTATTTTGAGACCATGAGAGATAATCCTAACTGGGTTGTATTCTTTGAAACTTTATTTTCAGTTTTTATATTAGTAACAACATGGTTATTTTGAAAGTTGCCAATACTCCAAATATAACAAAACAACTGCTGTAGGTTCAGGACAACATCAACAAGGTTGTCATTATCCCAAATAAGAACTGTAGGATCAGAATATAGCGTCATCATATCCATAATGGTAAATTCTAGTAGTCAATCACAAAGGTGTCACCGAAGGTGTTATATCCCATCATAATTTGAATTCCAAAGGTGTTATATCATATATATGAGTATCAATGATAACCATGTTGAAAGTTGTCAGACACTCCAAATATAACATAACATGTGCAGGTCCAGAACAACGAAGCAATAAGGTTGTCATTATCCAAAATAATAGCTGCAGGATCAGAATATAATATCGTC
Source organism: Hemerocallis citrina (assembly GCA_017893485.1). Taxonomy (NCBI): domain Eukaryota; kingdom Viridiplantae; phylum Streptophyta; class Magnoliopsida; order Asparagales; family Asphodelaceae; genus Hemerocallis; species Hemerocallis citrina. Next base: position 109,782,824 of record CM030362.1, read on the forward strand.
ATATCCATATTTTGAATACTAGTAATCAATTACGAAAGCCTCACAAATAGATGTTATATAGGATCAAAATATATCATCATCATATCCGTATTTTGAATTCTAGTAATCAATCACAAAAACCTCAACAATAGTGTCAGATAGGATCAGAATATATCTTCATCATTTCCATATTTTGAATTCTAGTAATCAATCAGAAAGGTATCACAAATTAAATTATATAGGATCAGAATATAACATCATCATATCCATGTTTTGAATACTATTAATCAATCACAAAAGTCCCCCAAATAATGTTATATAGGATCAGAATAAATCATCATCACATCCCTAATTGGCCGTATCCTCAAAACATATTGTCATAGAACAATTGTTCAAGCAAATCATCATGATTAGTGTAGAACTGCAATTTTTAAAATTGCCATGCCAGCTACTACTAATGTCTTGTACCCACCCCATCCATCACCCATAGTTGAATACATCATTCATTGAGTCAGTATAATGAGAATATAAGATCATTAGATTGTTGTCTTCTAACGTAACAAATTATAATAAATTCTGGATCAGAAAATACCATATCCATCATTTCCAGAAACTCAGTGACACACGCTAGCCCCCCAACCTGCATGCATACAAATATCATCATCATATATCGCCTGCTTAATACAATAACATACATGATCATCAAATAGATGGGCTACAAATGAAAGGAAAGAATTTACAACCATATATTACAAGAACATAAAGTAACCACGAACAAGTACATGCTGATGCTTACATCAATGTCTGGCATTCCACATTGCCATGGCTATTTGATCTCTTTTATTATTCATGCGATTCAACTGAGAAGATGACATATCCAACGGCTGAGATGTGGAAGCATTATCTTCATTGTGTAGGTGATTATTTTGTTCTTCTTCTATGTCTGAAAATAATGAATCATCGGCAGAATACTTACGTATAAAATTATGGACTGCACAACATGCAGTTACCATCATAACTTGTCTTGTGTAGAAGTAATTGGGCATAGACTTGAATATGGCAAACCTTTTTTTGAATACACCAAAGGTTCGCTCTATTACATTTCGTAGCCTAGCATGTTGTTTGTTGAAGAGTTTCTTATATTGGGTGGGTGCATGGTTAGGACCATGGAATCCTGCAAATGATATGGCTGCCCGCGGAAGGGAGCTAAAAACCCTGGCATGTTTGTATACCCACAGTCTACTAAGTAGTACTTATCTTCAGGCGGGATTGGCAACAAATTTTTTGTTATTGCACTATGTATTACGCGGGAGTCATTAGCGCTTCCTTCCCAACCCGCATAAACAAAAGTGAAATTCATGTCAAAATCACAAATTGCCAGCACATTTTGACATATGTCACCTTTTCGACCACGACAACTGTTTTGTCGACTGGCGGGTACGGTAGCAGGTATTAAAGTACCATCCGCAGCACCAATTGCTCCCTACATTATTGAGGTAGAAGCTACTACTTTATTGAACACATTTGAATTATTAGAATAAACGGTTTTAAACATGAAATGCACAAATTACCTTAAACCATGGATAGAAATCTGGGGAACTCCTGATCTTATCATGTACATGTTCCGGGTCTGGGTGTTTAATAAGAACTGCTGATGCTCTTACCAAACCTTTCAACACATCAGTGAAATGTCTATCAATTGTTTCCAACGAATGATCAAACCGACCACAGGCAAGCCTCATCCTAGTACTATGAGCGGCAATGAACAAAAAAATAGCAACACTTTCATAATGTGATATACGCCTTCTTTGTATTTCCTCGGGCGTTTCCCGAAGGTAATTGTCATTTATTATAAATTGGCACAAAGCCATAAAACAGTCTTTATTCATGCGAAACACCCAAAAGAATTTGGCATCTGGACCGTCTAAGAGTTCTTGTAGGTATTCACGTCCTGATAGTTTGGACGTTGAGTTGGGACTTTTACTATTATAAAACTGTTCCATCTGTTGAAGAAAGAACAAGTCCTCAAGATCGGATTCATCAGAACTTGACGACGTGTTGCTTGAAGAGTCCATCAGTATGGTGGCAAGTGCAGTAGTGCAGAACACTGTAACAATTAGATTACATTTGCATAAAGAATACTTCTAATTTTAAATACTCTATGACCATAATGGATGTCATATTAATAATAACAGCTACCCATAGAATTGAAACATAAGTAGTGATAACAAACAGTCCAAATGTAGGAAAACGAGTGCAGAAGAAATTAAAACCGATATATTATCAAAGCCCACCATTCTGCCATTGCATATAATCACCCAACTAATAGTACAGAAATATGTCAAAAAACTGATACATTTAAATAATACATAATGAAGGTTCTACGTTATGGAATTTAATAAATTACATTTATTTTTTCGAAAGTCTGCCTAACCACCCTACTCTCCACTCCGGTTTCATTAGAATAAAGGTTCTACGCCAAATTGGGTCATGAGTTATGTTCTCCAGTGCCAAATCAATCATAGCATTATCAAGCCCATCCAAACCATTTAGTACTAACATGGCATTGTCAATGGAGTACGGATCGTCTGAGACGGAGCGATCAACCATGCTGGCCTTCTTCTTATAGTATTCAGCTTTAGCAATGGACTTTTCTGCGTTGGCAGAAACAACAACATCCATTCTTGAGCTTTTTGTTGTTCGGCCACTGGACCCACCACTAGAGCGTCTCTTATGAGACCCCGACCCCGTAAACATTGGCTCGTAATCATCATCATCATCCAAATTTACATGCGGTGCATTGGGGGGAGTGGGGTGGGCGAACTCAAACATGACCCTATGTTCCTCGTCGAGGTCATACACCCTTTGGGATGAAGCCCTAGATAGCAGACCCTCGGCGGTAGAATCAGCAAAAATTTTGGTCAACACATCATAGTTGGCCAAACCCTTCGATTTAAATTCGGAAGCTTTAGGGTGTGCCTATTAATAAGTTATTGTGTTGTTAGTTTACAACTATAAAAGTCAATAAAAAGTATATTACGATCATAATCCCACATTAGCATAAAAAAAAATATTTAAGATGAGAACC